>CM070770.1:111291724-112500058 GCA_036346955.1 Dipus sagitta
CTGCTATTGCCAGTGGACATTACATACACCAGGCATTCTACAACAATAACTAAATGTATTTTTTCTACATCTTTCACTTATTTGCCTTTCTGTTGTTCTGTTGGGAGATTCCCAAAGCCCTTACAAAGTGCTTATACTATGTCTCTCCTACTTATACAGCAGGAAATAAGTAATATGTCAATTGATAGCTCTCTTCCATTCCTAATCCAGACTGACAAAACAGCCTACCACCTAAAGTCCCAATACCACAGGACCCAGGCTGCTACTCCTCCTTGGAGGCCAAGTCTCTGACAGTAACTGCAGCCCACTCTTACTCTCAGTTTTACATTTAGCTGGCAAACAGAAGCATAAAGGTTCACAGTTGGTTGCAAAGAGCTCAATATGGAAAGACCCCTGGAGAATGAGGCTGACAGGAACTAAAAGCCTTGAAGTTGGATATCAATCAAGAATCATCCCACACTGTTAGTAGTCCCAAGAGCAATATAATGAACTAGAAGTTCAAAGAGAAAGGAAAAACAGTATAAGTAGATAACACTTGGAAGCTTTTTAACTCTTAAATTGCTCAGTGATACAGCCTTCCTGTAAGGTAACCTATATCAGAACTAATCTGCATTTATAAACAAGCATCACAACAATGAAAACATTCTTCATTAAATTAAATACATGCAGATGTTGAGTAGATGAATATTATAACAAAAAATTAGATACAGGTAATATAATTACCAATCCCAAATAAAGCCAGTTAAATCTATGGTCAAATAAAAAGAAACAAAAATTGTTGCAATTCCTGTTTTATTTTTTGCTATTATTTGAATTAAATAAATAAATATATATATATATATATACACACACACATATATATATACACACACATATATATATCTATCTATCTATCTATACACACACACACACACACATACATATATTTAAATTTTTCCACTTTACCCAAAACTGGGATGAACTAAAAAATTACCTGAAAGACCTTAAAGAGGAAAAACTCTGACCTTAAAGAGGATAAACTCACTATAAAAAGGGTTACATAGTTAGCCGGGCGTGGTGGCGCACGCCTTTAATCCCAGCACTGGAGAGGCAGAGGTAGGAGGATCACCTTGAGTTCAAGGCCACCCTGAGACTCCATAGTGAATTCCAGGTCAGCCTGGGCTAGAGTGAGACCCCACCTCTAAAAACCAAAACCAAAACAAAACAAAAGGGTTACAAAGTCAGGAATGAGCTTCTCGATGTTTGGAAAGAATTTTTTCTTAAAATTATTGCCTTTTTACTTTTCTAGAACTCAAACTCTTAGCAACGACACTATTAACAAAGTATGGGAATTTGGAGAAAAAGCAAAATGAGAACTATGTTTTGTTTTGTCTTTCAATGTATCCTGGAATATAAAAGTGAAAAATGGTGGGGATGAGGAGAAAATGTCCTATTTATGATGGTCTTCCAAGTAGTAGATGGCACTGGTTCTTGTAAGTCATATTCCAGAAAAGCACTTGCAAATATATGCCAAGAGAAAAATATGACTGTTCTTCTTTGAGCCACACTGTATTTCCTGCCAGAATTCCTGCCATAAAATGAAGTTCCCTTAGAAGAGACTCATGGTTTGGATGTTAAATGTCCCACAAGGGCCATGTGCTGAAGGCTTGCTTCACAGCCTGTAGCACTGTTGAAAGTCAAAAGTTTAGAAGGTGAGGTTTCATCAAAGTATATTAGGTAATTGGAAAATGTCCTAAAGGAGATACTGGGACTTTGCCTCTTTCTATGCTATTTTGCTTCATAGCTACCATGAGGTGAGCAGCCCCCTCAACCAGGAGAGGCAGTCTTTTTTTGTTATGTACTATTTTAGAAATACTTCAGAGTCAACCATTACAGGTCAAGCAGTAGGGGGAATGGGTATAAGGGTATAAATACCATTATACACTATATAACTAGCAAGATTATCAGATTTGGGGGTTGGCGAGATGGCGTAGCAATTAAGGGCTTGTCTGTGAAGCCTAAGGACCGTGTTCAAGGCTCGATTCCCCAGGACCCACATAAGCTAGATGCACAAGTTGGCGCATGCATCTGGAGTTCATTTGAAGTGGCTGGAGGCCCTGGCGCGCCCATTCTCTCTCTCTCTTTCTCTGTCTGTTGCTCTCAAATAAATAAACAAAAAAAGAAATATTAAGATTATCAGATTTCACTTTCATATTAAAAATGAGAAGATTTATTTCTCAAATATGTTAATAGTCATGCACACTACATGCAAATCCATTATCCTCAAAAGAAATTAACTGCAACACTGGACAATGAGAATTATTTTGTATATCAATACTCTCTTTTTGCTATGCTTTCAAGAACACCCAAGTTAGGAAATTTGCAGAAGAGGGGGCGGAAAGAATGTTAGAGCCACACGGTCGGTCATTATGCACAGAGACATTGCCTCTTAACCCTAACTGATGGCTAACCCCACAATGCACGACTTATATTCCCCAACAAGGAGGGTCCCTGTGGAGGGGGGAAGACAGGGAGGAGGCTAATGATGGTATCAACATGACTGTATATACACTGTGTACATAACTAATAAAAAAAGAATACCTGAGTTAATTTAACACAGAACTGAACAGACACAGTTACTGAACAATCAACACCATTAAAAGACAGACAACTAAATATTATGCTTCTTGATAGGATGCAACAGGAAATAATCATGCAGCAACAATATAGAAACTGGTATCAATCTAGCTAAGTTCACTTGTGTACAGGAAATACTGGATATAAAGGAATATGTAAAACTAACACCGTAAGGAAGCAAGTGGCCATAATTAGAATACAATAAAATCTATGCAAAAAAATGGCAGTATATGTTCATTTGCAGTGGACCCTGAGAAAAGTATTCGGGAAGAAGAGTTGGGAAGGTGGAACAGGTAAGGGAAGAGAGCCAACATGCTATAATGTGTGAAATACAATATATCAATGTTTTTGTAAACATTGTAACTAAACATTGGATATACCCATATCTTCACTTAGCCTTTTTCTTCTTCTTCTTCTTTTTTTTTTTTTAACTTATTTGAGAACAGAAGAGAAAATGGGTCTATTAGGGCCTCCTGCCACTGCATACAAAATCCAGATACATGAGGCATTTTGTGCATCTGCTTTTACATGGGTACTAGAGAACTAAACAGAGGCCAGCACCTTTGCAAAAAAAAAAAAAAAAAAAGTGGTATTTTTAACTGCCTAGCCATCTCTCCAGGCCCTACACTTAGCTTTTTAAAAAAAGCTTCAAGAAGCCAGGGGTGGTGGCCTTTAATCCCAGCACTCGGGAGGCAGAGGTAGGAGGATCACGGTGACTTAAAGAATAAAGAGTGAATTTCAGGTCAGCTTGGACTAGAGTGAAACCCTACCTCGAAAAAATAAAATAGCTTCAAGGTTTATACTAAATAGATTGTTTTCTCCTAGATTATACAAATCCTTGAAGCCCTTATTTGTCCGCTTCTGCTGGTAGCATATGCATTTCCAGTTTGTAAAATGTAAAGAAAAAATGTCTATCTCATGCCAAAGTATGCCTGTTTCACCAATGAACATAGCTGAACATAGTACAGCCTTCAATAAATATGTTTCTTCAGAGAGCATGCCTGGTGCATGCATGGTGGCGCATGCCTTTAATCCCAGCACTTGGGAGGCAGAGGTAGGAGGATCACCAGGTAGAAGGATCACCATGAGTTCAAGGCCACCCTGAGAATACAGAGTGAATTCCAGGTCAGCCTGGGCTAGACTGACACCCTACCTCAGAAAAAAAAAAAAAAAAGTTTCTTTAGTTAATATTTGACTTATTTTCCATTATCACTTAGATCTAAAATAACTCTCAAACTCTTCAGAGTTTCTTATTCAAGTACCGTGTTATGAGATACAAATATTTTTTACTACTAAATCCCACAATTCTATTATTATACAGACCTATATAGTATTTAAAAATTTCTATTTTCAGGGGCAGAGAGATGGCTTAGTGGTTTAGCACTTGCCTGTGAATCCTAAGGACCATGGTTCGAGGCTCAATTCCCCAGGACCCACGTTAGCCAGATGCACAAGGGGGCGCATGCACCTGGAGTTCGTGTCCAGTGGCTGGAGGCACTAGCGCACTCATTCTCATTCTCTCTCTCTCTCTCTCTCTCTCCCTCTTTTTCTCTGTGTCTGTCACTCTCAAATAAATAAATAAATAAACATGAACAAAAAAAATTTCCATCTTCGTAACTATACTATTATAGTTAAACAATTTGAAACGGCAAACAGGAATAGACCTTGAGTTGCCATAAACTTTTTGGAATGCCTATTTTAATTAAATAATGATTAGAAGAATCTTTACTATTATTCATATGCCACATACTACTTAGATTTTGCTTTCAGACTTCCCCTCATTTAGTATAAAACTCCCCTAGTGACAAGTGCAAAGCTTTCATATATATTAAAAGTCATTAATTCATAGCCTCCACCACTACAATGTTGTTCTTTAGCTCATGAAGCAGTTTTACAAAAGAAAAAAAATAGAGAATGACATTTATTTGTTCACAAAAATCTAAATCCCCCTTGCTCACTTCCATTCCAATTTCTTAGTTGCCATGAGATAGAGGTTAAAAAAAGAAAAAAAAAGGGGGAATAAGCATTGGCCTAGTTAGGAGTGTATTGTTTAATCCTCAAGACAATTTAGGCTAACAAACATGCCTTTCCATTCCAAATTCAGTAATAATGCTTCCCAAATTTCCCTTCAATAAACATGATTAAAGCAGATTTATTTTTCCTATTGTGAGTAACCTTTTATTAGTACTATAAGTTGAGAATGTTGCTGAAATTTGCCAAGTATCCTTCCAGACTTTATTAAAATAATATTAGATCTAACATATTAATTAAGGTCATTAGTTCATATAATTTTGGTTGACCTGACATGAGAATGAGAAGTCAATTAAAATCTATTGTTGCAGATTCATTACTCTGTGTACTTGTATGTCCCATACGTCTGTCTGTTCTATTAACATTGCTGCTGTGCTGTTTTGCTGACAGGCTTTTGCAACTGTTACACCACCATTGTAACTGTGCCCTCAGATTTCTGAAATGTACTTTCTGTCCTTTTAAATATTTTTTGTTCTGTGTCCTACCTTAATAAGTAAATAAGATGGAAGGCTCCAGTTTTTTATCCCCAACAGATTAGAATCCCATTCATTTATAGGTATGTTTTTAGAGGAGTTGAGTTTTACCTTGTGCTCTAACATGAAAACTTTTAATAAACCAGTTAAGCCTGTTACATTTACTCTAGATGTGTTCAGTTGTTAATTTTTTTCAGTTTTTATGGTTTTGAAAAAATGCCCTTCCCTATGACAACAAAGTTGTTTGTTTTAAAAAAAATATGTAGTTCACTAGATATATAGGAAGGATTATTTTTTCTTGTAGTGGTAATCATAATTAGTCTTACATTCCTCAATACGTGCTATTCTACATACTTCACACTGCTGTTCTATTCATCTTTAACACAGTATTACATTATGTTAATTCATCTGCATACACCCAAGTTTCTAAGGCAGTTTACTGGAGTTTAGATAAAGTCCAGTCTTTACACTTTGGGCCCACTCTGGCCTTCTTATTTTATTTTCCAAGCTTCACTACTCACTTCAGCTACAGGACCAACTCTGTTCATCTAACCTATGAGTGCTCTCTGCCTCTTTTCTGCTGTTGCTCCCAATATTCCTAGCATGCTGGCTAGAAGCTTTGTGTCCTATGTCTTGTGTGCTTTTCGTGCTTAGTCATGAAAACTTTGCTAGGCAGATAGCAAACTGTTGAGATGCAGAATTGTGAATTCCTGCAAGTCTTAGTTCAGTGCTTCTATCCATAAGGTCCTCATTCAAGGATGGCTACTAGCTGGTGTTAAGAGTGGGGTAGATGTTTTCTCTCAGCGAGCTGTTCATGAGAGAACTGTAATCAACACACAGAAGAGAAAAGTGAATGTGTTCAGCTCTGTAAAACAAAACTCTCTGGCAGTAATAATTTATAATGAGTTGAATTTTTCTGGGAGCTCATTCATGACATTTCCTAACTATAAGTAGACAGACTTCTTTAGTGGTGTCATGAAATTGTAGAATGCCTAAAAATTGAAATTTAAAGTTATCTGGTTCAATCTGTTTCATCTAATTACTATGCTTGGTACAAAGAAAACAAATGATAAAATGGAATAAAACTTGCACTCTCTTGGTGGGAAAAAAAGGGCAAAAAGAAAAGCATTTCCAAAGTGAAGAAAGAAGCTTTGTGTCCTGTGTGCTTCTTAGGCTTGATCATGGAAAACCTCACTGGTGGGTAGTAAATTGCTCAGAGGCAGAATATGAATGTTTCCTTTGTACCAAGCATAGTACTACTTAAAAAGACTAAACCAGATAACTTTAAAGTTCTTCTATTCCTAGGCATTCTACAATTTTATAAGACCACTAAAGAAGTCTCTCCCCCTCCCCTCTCCCCTCTCCTTCTCCCTCGTTGTTTTTCAAGGTAAAGTTTCACTCTAGCTCAAGCAGACCTGGAATTCATTATGTAGGGATACTCCTACCTCTGCCTCCCAAGTCCTGGAATTAAAGGTATGTGCCACCACGCCCAGCTAGAAGTACTTTTTAAAGTTAAGAAAGGTAATAAAGAGCTTAAAGGAAAACTCAACTCAGTGTGAAGTATTATTTCCTAATTTTCAAATGCAAGGTTGTTAGTCCATGAAAGGACTATGAAAATATCAAGACTCAGTGGCATATGTGCTTTCACAAATACATATATGAATGGTATATTTATAGTCTTTAAAATATGAATATTGTGATTTTTTTCTCTAACAATTTCCAATGATTGTCAAAACAACTGACCCAAGCATGGTGACTTTAAACAATATTTTTTTTCTTTTACAATTCTAGAAGCCACTGGTCTCAGAGACAAATCTTTACCTCCTCCAGTGTCTAGTGGCTATTAGCATTCTTTAGTTATACAAATACCATTGCAATCTCAACCTCTATCTTTATATCACTTTCTGTTTCTGTGTGTTCTCCTATTCTTGTAAGATACCAGACATTGGACTTAGGACCCTAAATCCAGGATGATTTCATCTTGAAATCTTTAACTAATTAACTACTCCTGCAAAAACCTAACTTCCAAATGGGGACTCTTTAAATCACTACAGCTTTATGGTCTTTCTCACCCCAAATCTACATTTAGATAGAACTGTAAGCAGAAATAAAGAAGCTCAGGCTGGGATAATAGCTCAGTGAATGGCACTTGGCTTGCAAAGACTGATAGCCTGGGTTCGATTCCCTAGCACCCACATAAAGCCAGATGCACAAAGTGGCACATCATTTGGAGTTCATTTGCAGTGGTAAGAGATCCTGACATACTGCTGCAGCTCTCCTTGGCAGCCATCTCATGGTCCCAGCATCTATACCTGGTCTCCACTGCAACCCAAGGTTCATCCTCATGATCCTATAGGGTCTCCATGCAGGCATCCAGCAAACCTGCTTCACACTGCCCATGGCCATTTCCAAAACACAAGATCATGTTGCAAAATCAATGACCCTCTCTTTCCTGCATTTCTTATACTCCACAATACCAGGTAGGGTGCCAACTTGTTAATCCAGGGGGGAATAAAGCAGACTTTGAAGAACAGGACACTTCTTGAACACTCAGGCCCCTCCAAAAGATTCTACAAATTCTTCCTGTTGCCAAAGTAGCCCAGGTTGGCTGGTCCAATCTGAAAGGTTGTAATCTCTCAAACATTTGCAGCTGAATGGGCAGCAGTTCACCCAAAGATTTTTCTTCCTGCACCACATCCCTCTGCCCATACCAGTTCATTTCTACGCAAAGCAACCCTGCACAACTTCTCAAGACATGGCCATAACAGCAAGCTTCTCACACAAACTGCTAGCCTAATCCAAGCAAAGCTCTTTCTCACCCTCAAAACCCAAACCTTATAGTCCATAGTTCTTACTGCATTCACGTCTTTCAACTCTGACCAGAATAGTCCATCAAGCTGTACTTACAGCACTGCAAGGCATCTCCAAAGACAAGGTTTTATATCCTTCCACATTCTTCTTGAAAAATCACCTCCAAAAGACCAAAGCCACACAGTCTGGTGTCTAGCAGCAACCCCATCTGGTAACACTTTATTGTTGCAGTCAGGTTCACATTGCTTGTAGAAATCACCCAACCAAGAGCAGCTTGTGGGAAAAAGGTTTATTTTGGCTTACAGGCTTGAGGGGAAGCTCCATGATGGCAGGGGAAAACGATGGCATGAGCAGAGGGTAGACATCACCCCCTCGCCCACATAAGGTAAACAACAGGAATGAGAGAGTGTGCCAAACACTGGCAAGGGGAAACTGGTTATAACACCCATAAGCCCACCCCGAACAACACACTCTCTCCTAGAGGCATTAATTCCCAAATTTCCTTCAGCTGTGAATCTAGCATTCAGAACACCTATGTGTTCAAATCAAACCACGACACATACCCATGCTCTGTCTCTATTTATCCATCCATCCATCCATCCATCCATCTACACACATATTTATTTTTAAAGAAAGAAGCTCTTTGTGTATGTGTGCATATCTCAAACTTTATTCCTTCAGATTAAAAAATAAATGAATTCATACTGTTATTAAATATGAAGTATTTGAAAAATTACCATCTGCATTAATAATGAAATAAAATTTGTATGTTTATTTTAAAGTTAACTTAAAATATATTTAAAACTACCTTCATTATTTTCATGTTCATTTCAAGATGATCTTACAGATTTTGCAAATGATCTAAAACCTCTTCCAATGTTTCTTTCTGCATATAAACTTGTAAATGGCTAAACATATGATATGAACAGGAGATCATCCAGTAATCTATATCCAAGAAGAAAATGTCAAGTAAAATAGTATTATTCAATGTGATAACTCACTTTGGATATTTGTCATTTACCTTATCAGAAAGACTAAAACCCAAAGGCCTCATCTTTTTAATAAGAGCATCATGCAATCATGCATTTGATGACCACCAAAGAAAACTCTCTCCCCAGGTATTATTAGTGTTGTTCGCATATGTGTAAAATGCTCTTTAAAGCAGCATTTTTAGAATTGCATAATGGAGCACCTTAACAGGTCTCAAAATCAATTCACTGAAGTTACATCAAACATTAACATAAAGAAGCAGAAAATATCACTGTCGCAGAATGTACTACAGTTAAGTATTTTTGAAAAATTTTACTTACATTTATACATACTAGAATGCAACATAAGTTTGTTTTTGTTTTCTTCTGAGTCATAGCTGAAATAAGTCTGAAAGCCTTCTGTAAAATCATAATAAAATCTCAATATGAGATTTTCTAAATTTATATAATTTCATCTTAAATAGAATATAATTTCTGCTGCTGGCTTTTTCCAAGATGTAAAAATAATCTTGGCAAGTCAATTTTTAATCTAGTGATAAATTATGACTTTGTTTGTGTTCAGTGGAATTTGTATTCCACTAAGATAGGTATCTCAGACTCTCCAAAGAAGATTAAAGCTCACAGCAGCCATAGACTATTAGTTCAACATATAAACAGAAATCTGAGTTCAGGAGGCAAAGAGGCCTAAGAGTTACATGCATCTGGCTTTATGTGGGTACTGGGGAACCGAACCTGGGTCCTTTGACTTTGATGTCAAGTGCTTCACCACTAAAGCTTTCTCTTAGATGAAGCCACCACATGACATCACCCCTTGTCTGTTAACTGCTGCATTTCAAATCCAAACAGGGGTATTTATTCAAAGTACAGTTCTGAGTTATCAGAATGAAATTCAAACATTATGAAATTAAGAACTGTATGTACTCCCTCATTTAGTAAACAAATGTTATAAAAGTCAGACAGATTCAAAGTCCTTGAACCAGGGACCTCAAATATGGTTCCTCTTGCCTCCAAGTTTGATGGCCTAAGCTACTAAAGAAATGAAAAAGAGACATGATTTTCTTTTTAAAATTCATTCTGTAGTAAGTTAAATAAGCACTCTTCCTTCATCCCTGCTTGTTTTTTTTTTCTTTTTATCCAGTATTATTTAACATTCATTTAACATTTTTGAAACAGAAGACAAAGTAGTAAGGCGAAGAGCTATAAGTGTAGGAAAGGAGAAAAAAATGCCACTCACTGTAATTGGCATAAATGAGTGCATAGAAATTCAAGAAAAATTAAAATTATGCTACATTTACAGAATTTATAAGTATTAGGGTACAAATTTGATATGCAAAATTAAAAACACATAAAAAGTAATAGTATATAATGGAAGAAAAGTTATGTACAATGGGACCCAAAAAGGAGACTAAAACCTGGCAAGTAACTTAACAAGGAATGAGAAACATAAATAAACAAAAACAAAAGCCTTTTGGGGGCTGGAGATGGCTTAGCGGTTAAGGTTCTTGACTGTGAAGCCTAAGAATCCAGGTTCAATCCTCCAATACCCACATAAGCCAGATGTACAAGACGGCACATGGATCTGGAGTTTGTTTATAGTGGCTAGAGGCCCTGTGTGCCCATTCTTTCTTTCTCTCTTACATAAAACAAACAAACAACAAAAAAAAAGCCTTTTAAGCAATGTCAAAGTCTACAAAAAAAATATTTAAACTTGTTTTTTTTTTTTTTGGTTTTTCGAGGTAGGGTCTCACTCTAGCCCAGGCTGACCTGGAATTCACTATGGAGTCTCAGGGTGGCCTCGAACTCACGGCGATCCTCCTACCCCTGCCTCCCGAGTGCTGGGATTAAAGGCGTGCGCCACCACGCCCGGCTTAGTTTGTTTGTTTGTTTGTTTGGTAAACTTGTAAAAAGATCTACTATCTTCATGGATGAAGACCATCAGAGATCATTTCTCCCTCAATAATTTGTATATACAACGTAATGAATAAAACTACCATAAGTTTCCTCTTTTTAACCAAATAAATTTATTCTAAAAGATATGAGAAGCCAGGTGTGGTGGCGCACGCCTTTAATCCCAGTACCCGGGAGGCAGAAGTAGGAGCCTCGCCATGAGTTTGAGGCCACCCAGAGACGACATAGTGAATTCCAGGTCAGCCTGAACTAACTAGAGTAAGACCCTACCTTGAACCCCCCCCCAAAAAAAAGTCCAATAATCCAAACTACAAAAGAGAGATATAGTACATCTCAAACCAAGGAGAAAAGATAATAAGCAATTCAATAAGCTAATGTGGAGCAATTAGTCAGCTGAATAAAATATATTAAAAAGCTCTAGGGCTGGAGAGATGGCTTAGAGGTTAAGTGCTTGCCTGTGACGCCTAAGGACCCTGGTTCAAGGCTCAATTCCCCAGGACCCACGTTAGCCAGATGCACAAGGGGTGCACACATCTGGTGGAGTTCGTTTACAGTGGCTGGAAGCTCTGGTGCGCCCATTCTCTCTCTCTCTCTGCCTCCTTCTCTCTGTCGCTCTCAAATAAAGAAATAAACAAAAAAAAATTTTAAAAAAAGCTCTAAAATGTTCAGGAGAACATTATGTAGAAAATTATATACCACATTAATCTAAAGATCTTAACAGTTACAATAAAAAATAAAAGTATCAAAAGAAAATATATGAGAATTACTTTCAACCCTTGGAATGGGAAAGGCCTTTCTAACCTTGGATCATAATCCAAAGAAAATGGAATTAAGGACACACATAAATGAGCACACTATATCAAAATACTGCATAAGAAAATAGGAAAAATGAACAAAGGAGAAGTTTATTAGAAAGCAAGCCGGGCATGGTGGCGCATGCCTTAATCCCAGCACTCGGGAGGCAGAGGTAGGAGGATCGCCATGAGTTCAAGGCCGCCCTGAGACTACATAGTGAATTCCAGGTCAGCCTGGGCTAGAGTGAGACCTTACCTCTAAAAACCAAAATATATATATATATATATATATATATGAATGAAAGAGGGGCTAGAGAGATGGCTTAGTATTGAAGGTATTTGCCTGCAAAGCCAATGAACCTAGGTTTGATTCTCCAGGACCCACATAAGCCAGATGCACAAAGTGGCACATGCTTCTGGATTTGTTAAAATAAATAAATGAATAAAGAGAGGGAGAAAAGAAAAAATATACAAAAGAGTACAATTTCTCAAAACTGTAAGAGCTGCTAGGAATACATAAGAAAATGATAGCATTTTAATAGAGAAATGAACAGATTGTTATTTATAATAGCTACTAATTAGGAATAACCTAAATACTCATTACCTTAAAAGTGGACATATTATGAGGAGCATGTGATATAACTGGAATACTATGTCACTATACAAATATAAGTGAAGCCACATGGTAGCTCATACATGTAACCTCAACACTGAAGTAACTGAAGCAAGAGTGTTGACTGGGATCAGACAGCTTGGGCTAAAAACCAAGACTCTGTCTTGAAAGCAAAATGAATGAATGAATATTGATTTCTCTGCACTACTGAAAAGAGTACTAAGATAGACTTTTAAAGGGAAAAAAACAAGATGTAGGAGAATAAGTACAATATACTCTTGAAAACCAGATGGAGGGATTTAAATCTGTCTAACAATCAGTGAAAAAAAAAGAAGCCTTTAAATCTACATGACTAGAACTGAAACAGGGTTATAACTATTTTAGCAAAATGAATCACTGTGCAGTCACAGGTTTACTTCAGTTTCACTAGTACATGCCTTGTCAACAGCTGACAGAAGACAAGATGCCTTCTATGGCTAACAGAATGAAAAGTCTTCTACTAACTAGTATGGGAAGTTTGGAAATTGAGTTTGACTTCCTTTCATACCCAGGACAAAAACACCAAGAAAGCAATGAAGTACAAAGCTCTACCCAAAGAGAAAACAAAGGACATATCAGCTACTCCCAATCTGTAGAAAAGCAACAGTTAAAGCCAGTGGATATGAGTTTAAATGACTGGATGAAAAGATACAATGGGAAGGAAAAGAAGAAGCTTAACATCCAGTTTTCTTCTTACTGTCTTATGTCTCCTGAATGCCTATTTCTCTTCCCCCACGGGAACTACTGAAATATAAAGGAATCACAGAACAGCACATGCGGAAGGAGACAGTTGAAATTATAAAATACTATTAAGGATTGTGAGTGGAAGACTTACCAAAAGACAGAACAACTATCAATTAGGAAGCAACTGTAACCTGGAGTATTCATCAGGTCATATTTGAATCATATTTGATAGCCAGTAAAGCTGGGAGAGGCTCCTCTATTTACAAACTAAGTTTTCACAGACAAAAAGCAAACAAAACCACAGAACCCCTGCCTGTTATCAACAGATGAAATTAGCTTTAAAAAAAGAAGGCATCAACAAACACAATTTCAGATTTTAAATATAAAGAAAAATATTTCTGTATAATTTCAGAGGTTAATAAAAAAAAAGATATTTGCTAACATTCTTTATTTTGTTTGTTTGACTGATTGCACTGAAGACTTAACCTAGAGACTTCTGCATGTTAGAAAGCATTCTACAACTAAGCTATATTCCCAGTCCCTGTGTTTACTTTTGATCTGGAGGCAGTCTCACTAAGTGACCTAAGCTGGCCTTGAACTCAGTCTGTAGCCTAGGCAGACTTTGAACTTGCAAACGGTATCTGTTTTAATTGCCTAAAATAATTTGTTGCTCTAAATTACTCTAGTTCTTGACTATGAAATAATAAAATTAAATATTATGAGTCCTGTATTTCTCTTAAAAGAAAATGTGCTCCAAAGACATTTCTGTTCCTTCCTTAAACTAAAATCCATTTAAGCAACTTAAATAAAGTTACATTTAAAATCACTCAGAAAACATCATTCATTCCATCTTATACATATTCAGGAATCTTTATTTAATACTTCAAAGTAATATTCCAAAATTAGGTGATGGACTTTTGAAAAATTATCTTACATGTAAACATAGAAAATCTCTGCTAATTTCCTCAAATATCACAATTCATTTTCCATTAGATGAGCTAAAGATGGTGCAGGAAAGATAGGGATTAAACAAATGAATATTTCTTAAATAAAGCAAGCTAGAAAAACATCAAATACAAAAGCTAAATCATCAAACATAATCTATGAACAATGAGCTACTCCAGTCAGACCTATCCAGTTATTTCTCTTGCTTCATGGTTCAAAGAGGAAGAATAGCAGCAAATACTATTATTTTACTTTGGGCCACTGGATAATTCTCAGAATTATGCTAGTTCATGCTTCTGTGTAAAATAACCAACATGTAACAAGGAGACCTTCATAACTTTACTTAAATTTGTTAACTAGTAGATAAAATTCATCTTGGTTTCCAACCCACTCATTTTCCAGTACAAGATGTATTAGTGAGATTACAAAATCAAGACTTATCTTGATTATCTTTTCTTGATCTAAATTGAAATACAAGTCATAAATAAAACTGTCTAGTTTGCCAATCAGTTCTCACCAAATATCTTCTAATTTTTTCTTTAAGACACGGTCTTATAAAACAACCCTGGCTAGCCTTGAACTGGTGAACCTGTCTCAGCCTCCCAAGTGCTGGAATTATAGGCATATGCAAACAAGACAGATACCTACAGGATTTAAATTTTAAAAGATTTGCTATATCCTAGGTTTTTCTTTGTTGTTAGCTTATGTACAGACTAATCTTGAGCTCTCTAGTCTCCTGAGTGCTGGTATTACAGGCACAGGCCACCACACCCAGCTGTATATCCTAGTTGTCACTGAATCTATAAACAGATTTAGCACAAAAGCTAAAACTACTACAAGTAGTAAAAATTATAGATGCTTCTATGTAAATTAGTTCATACCACACTGGATACAACAGTCCAACGATAACTATGGTATGGATATATATATGTATGTATCTGACAAATGAAACTGCAAACCAGAAATTTTAAATCTACACTTACACAAAGTTATGCTTTAACTTTTTCATGTCTTCAATGACCAAGTTTGCAGTAATAATTTATTCTTCCCTTACTAACAAGAAAAAGATTATATATTTCTAAAATATCATTTCCAGATAGTTAATTGCAACAGATACTTTTTGAATGATTCAGAAGGTTCAAGTAATAGCAATGATGGTTTTCTGTACAGAGTTAATGATACCTTTCAAACAGCAGAACATAAAACTCATTTCCCACTTTCATTTACACTACTTACAGGAATTTATTTGCCTTTGTATTAAAAGCAGAAATTTATATCAAATTAGATTTTCATTTCTATCAATCATAATCGCATTTTTCACTATTTTGATAAGACCATGTCATAACTTGCCAGAGGAAAGAGACAAGTTGATAAGCACTTTAAGAAATCACTACTATTTAGAATCAGACTTTTAAAATAAAAAGCCTCATCCATGTGCTCAATTCAGAAGGTCAAAAGACAGCACAATCACAGGGATGTCAGCATAGGTACTAATCTCTTCCTAGGTACTTTCTGAGTTTCATAAAGACTCCTCCATTCATTCATTCTTTCTCTACCAATTACCTCACAAAACAAGTATCTCCTACATGCATGTATAATGCAAAGTACTTTATATACATTATAGATGGTCTCACAACCTTGCAAAATAACTATCCCCAATTTTACATTAGACATACTAAGGCTAAGGACTGGGAAAATGGCTCTACAGTAAAAGGTACTGGCTGGCCCAAATCCAATATCCCAACACCCACTTAGGTCAGGTGCAAAGTGGCACATGCCTCTGTAATTTTAACATGTCTGACATTCCTTTGCAGTCTGGCAAAGTCGTTTGCAGCACAAGAGACTCTGTCTCAAAGAAGGTGGAGCAAAGGCACATCCAAGCTATCCTCTGACCATGTATTGTGTGCTGTGGCATGAGTGCTCATACACATATATATTTTTTTAATTGTTCAAGAAAAACTAAAGCTCAGAAGAAGGAAACCCGCCTAGTATCACAGAGACAGAAAAGACGCAGGTCTTTCAAGTTTCAAAGTCACTGTACCTCTCTCAGTGTTGTTAGCTCTCCTGGGCATTCAGATCTCAGAACTAGTTCTATAATGCATCAACGCTCCTGAAATGGACATTCTTTACACCCCCAGCATGCTGGAGGAAGAATCTAAGCAGCCAGCACATATTGCAAGTATGCATAAATGTTTTAACCTAACAGTAACTTTTATTTGCAGTTTATAACACATAGCTCTTAAGTCAGTATTATCTCTTTATATCATGATAGTAACTAAGCTGAAGTAGGAATCTTGTAACGATTACTGTATAAATGAGAAAAATCAAAATTGTGTGGTGTCTAGCATGCAGTAAAAATAAAAAAGACCCAAATAAGCAGACTGACTGATACATTAATAGCAGAACATTCAAAAACCAGGACTCTTTTAATTCTAAAATAAAACTCCTCATATACTATTTTCATAATCATACAATGAATTTAAGTACAACACTTATTAAGTACAATAAAAAAACAGCTGGGCAGATAACTTATTCACTTAATACCATATTTTAAGCTACCCTTTGTCAGTATGGCAATGGATGGTACAATGACAAAGCTAGGGAGATAAGTTATTCACTTAATGTCACTTTTGTGTTTTTTGTTTTGTTTTGTTTTGTTTTGTTTTGGTTTGAGGTAGGGTTTCACTTTAGTCCAGGCTAACCTGGAGTTCACTATGTAGCCTCAGATTGGCCTCAAACTCATGGCGATCATCCTACCTCTGCCTCCCAAATGCTGGGATTAAAAGTATGCACCACCATGCCTGGCCTTAATATCACATTTTTAAGCTGCCTTTTATTAATATAATGACTACAATCAGAAAACCGCAACAGGTGGAATCTAGTCACATTACTTCAGTGCACACAATTTTAATAAAATCACGTGGACAACATGAAAGTTAAAAAAAAAAAAACAGAATTCGGGGCAGGGAGATAGCTCAGTGGGTAAGTCTAATGACCCAGGTTCAGGTTCAACCCCAGCACCCACATAAAAAATGGGGTATGACCATGCAGAAAGAACACACCCATGTCCTCCTCTTGCCTACACAGTGGGCACACTCATGTGTATACACCACACATACTACATACACACTGAAAAGAAAAAAAAGATTCCCATTTAACTATTCATTCACTGACCATCTTTTTTTGTTTTGTTGAGCACCCAAATATGTGGCAGAAACTAAACAGTTCCTACAATACCCTATAGGCAAAGGCACAGTTTCACTTGTTCCCCAGAACTTTGTAGGAGTTCTTTATCCCTATCCATTAAGTGAAAAAATGGAAGGTCAGAAAGGTTACATCACTTTCTGACATAAATAGGTAAATGAGGAGTAATTTAACTTCAAGTGGTAGGGGATGAGTAGTACACATATGCATCCAGGTTTCTTTTCTTCCTACATTCCTATTAAACAATGATCTACTTCTTTACACCAAGACTAAAAGAAATCCAAGAATTTAAAATACATTCAAGGGGGCTGGAAGAATGGCCTAGCGGTTAAGGCGCTTGCCTGCAAAGCCAAAGGACCAAGGTTCGATTCCCCAGGACTCATGTTAGCCAGATGCACAAGGGGGCACACACATCTGGAGTTCTTTTGCAGTGGCTGGAGGCCCTGGTGTGCCCATTCTCTCCCTCCTTCCCTCTCTCTCTCCATCAAATAAATAAATAAAAATGCATTCAAGGGCTGGAGAGATGGCTTCATGGTTAAGCCGCTTGTCTGCAAAGCCTAAGGACTCATGTTCTACTCTCCAGGTCCCACATAAGCGAGGCACACAGTGATGCAAGGGCACAAGGTCGCACATGCGCACAAGGGGCACACACATCTGGAGTTCAATTGCAGTGGCTAGAGGCCTGACACACCAATTCATATTCTCTCTCTCACATAAAAAAAAGTACATTCAAGGGCTAGTGAGATGGCTTAGTGGTTAAGGTGTTTGCCTGCAAAGCCAAAGGCTCCTGGTTCGATTCTTTAGGACCCACATAAGCCAGAGGCACAAGGGGGTACATACATCTGGAGTTCGTCTGCAGTGGCTGGAGGCCCTGGTGCACCCAGTCATTCTCTCTCTCTGCCTCTTTCTCTCAAATAAATAACGAAATATATTTTTGAAAAAGATATTCAAGTAAATGTACACCAAAAAAATCTCTAAAAGGCTACACATTAAACTGTTGTCAATGGCTAGCAAAAGCATATTGTTCCTCATTAGGTGTCTCCATACTAGGAAAGTATATTACTATCAGCCATTCAAACTTGTCAGGGAGGCAAGGAAGATGGCTCATTGGTTAAAGATGCTTGCTTATAAAACCTGATGGCCTGGGTTGGATTCTCCAGAACCTATGTAAAGCAGGATGCAAAAAGTGGTGCATCTATCTGTAGTTCAGGGCATGTATCTAGTTCATTTACAGTGGCAAGAGGCCCTGGCACACCCATTCTTATTAATTCATTCATATTCATTTCCTCCCTTGCAAATAAATAAAAATATTTTTAGAAAAAAAACCTGTAAGAGGAGTGGGAAAAAAGCACTAACTGACCAAGCATGAAGACTTGAGTACAATCCTTCAACCATGTAAAAACTAGGTGGGACTGAGCATGCCTGTAACCTCAACACAGGGCGGGGGTAGGGGTAGGTGGAAATGAGACAGGGACCTCTGAAAGGCACCACCAGTCAGCCATTCTAGCTGAAAAACAGTAAGCTCTAGGTTCAGTGAGACTTTATCTCAAGGAAATAAGGGAGAAGAATGAGGGCATGATACCCAACATCCTCCCCCTATCTCTGCACCCATATGTGCACATACCATACTCACATGCAGACACACACACACACATACACACACTCACGAAATCTTTTGGTTTAACATTTCAAATTATTACAATAATGCTTTTCACCTTGTAAAGTGAGTCTTCCTTTCACACCTAAAGGATATTTTCAATTAAGCAAGAATGGACCAAGACAAATGAAGTAGTCAAGGCTACTTTCCCAGCAGAAGTAACTGGGCCAAAGTGGAAATCAACATTACCAGCCACCCAGTTGGGAAGCTCTACATTACTAAGTCAGATCAACAATTTTTCTAAGCACAGGATAGAAACAGAAAACATTAGCAAACAACATACACAAAACATACATCTCTGCAAAGAGTTCTGACTGTATGCTTTAATCTTTTTTGCATGCGTATGTGTTTGTGCTATGTCTGCATAGGTGTATGCATATGGGCACATGTGTGTGCTTGTGGAACCGAGAGGTTGATGTCTGAGTGTTTTCCTTAATCTATCATTCTCTTTATTTAACTAAGGCAGTATCTCTTACCTGAGAGCAGCAAGAGCTCACTGATTCAATTAGTCTAGCCAGCTAGCTTGCCCCAGGGATTTCCACCTGTCTCGGCTTCCCACAAAATAGGATTACAGGTGGCCGCCATGTCCATCCAGCAATTATGTGGGTGCTGGGGATGGAAACTCCAGTCCTCACACTTACAAGTGCTTTACTGATTGGGCCATCATCCCAGCTCCTATGTGCTTTAATCTTCTAATGCTCTGAATATTATATTCACCATATAACAACACTGCCCTCCTGGCTGTTCCCTGAATGTGCCTGGGACATTCCCACATGAAAGACTCTGCCCTGCACTAGTTAATATGGCCCCTCCACAAGGCTTTTCCCCTGCCCCCAAAATCCAAACGACTAACTTCCTTAACTACTTCAAAGCTTTCCTGGTTATTTTACAAACCACAACTCCCCTGATACACCCCAGATCTTCCTAACCCTAAAGCTTTACCTTTATCTTTCTCTATAATACTTAATAAAATTACTATTGAGCTTTTAATGTGAAGTAAGTTATTGTACTAGAAACTAGAAAAAAGCAAAAAAGCAAATTTTTAATTTCTTCTGTTCCATAAAACTATAAAAGCAGCATTCATACCATCTTATGAGTCAGACATAATACCTATATTGTCCCTTAGACAATAGAAGTAGAGAGGACAAGTAGTGATTCAAGATATAGGCCCAGTGTCAGTGTAGCAGCCTGTCATCCCATCACAGAGGCAGGTGGATCATGAATTTGAGGCCTGCTGGACTATATGAGACTCTGCCTCAAAAAAAAGAAATACTACTTGAGGCATTGTTCTCATTCTTTATCTTGCTGTATGTAGCTGTAAAACATTATTAGTCACTTCCCATGGGGGGAGGGAGCATAATCTACACTGCAGCACTAGGACAGTGGAATGTAATTTTTATTTAATTTTAATGTACTTTATAAATATTTTTATTTAAGCCAGGCGTGGTGGTGCAAGCCTTTACTCCCAGCACTTGGGAGGCAGAGGTAGGAGGATCACCATGAGTTCAAGGCCACCCTGAGACTACATAGTAAGTTTCAGGTCAGCCTGAGCTAGAGTGAGACCCTACCTTGAAAAACCTATATATATATATATATATATATATATATATATATATATATATATATATATATGACAGAGAAAGAGAGAATATGGGCACGCCAAGACCTTGCCACTGCAAATGAACTCTAGACCCATGCACAACTTTTTACATCTGGCTTACGCGGTAGCTAGGGAATCAAACCTGGCTGCAGGTTTCACAAGCGAGTGCCTTTAACTGCTGAACCATCTCACTGGCCCTAATTTTAATGAATTTAAATGTGTAGTACAACTTGATAGACATAACCAGTCTATCCACAGTGGTTCTTTTTGTTGTTGTTGTTTGTGTCTATTTGCTTAATTGAGCAAGACACTAATGTTAGGGTCACTCAAAAATCAAAAAGGGGGTTCTAGAAAGATGGATGAGTGGTTAAAGGCATTCGCTTGCAAAGCCTGCTGACCCAAGTTCAATTAACAAACCACCTATGTAAATCAGACACAAAAACTGGCACAAGTTCCTTGCATTAGTTTTCAGCAACAAAAGACTGGTTTACCCATACACATACATACATACCTGTGCAAATAAACAAAAATAAAATTAAATTAAAAGGCTCCAATTCCTTTTTTGTTTTTCTAAATTATAAACTCTTTCTTCTGATCCTGATTTTCCTAGGGCTAGAAAGATGGCTCAGCAGTTCAAGGCACTTGCTTACAAAGCCTATTGGCCTTGTTTGATTCCCTAGTACCCACATAAAGCCAAATGCACAAAGTGGCACATGCATCTGGAGTTCATTTGTAGCACAAAGAGGCCCTAGCACACACATACTCACTTTCTCTCTAAAATTAAAAAAAAAATTAAAAGACATTTTTCTGTAAATCCCTTAGATCCAATTATCAAAGATCTCATTCCAGAGTATAATAAAGAAAAAAAATACTGGTATTCTACTTGTTAACATAGTTTCTTTCAATTTATTTATTTGTGTGTGTGTGTGTGTAATGTGGTGTATGGGTACACATGTATGGACCCTTGCAGCACCCCGTAGGCTTACCTACAGCAGGGGTGATCACCTGCAGTAGGAGAACATAGCATGTCCCACCTGCTCTTGTTTAAATCAGAGTCTCTTAATGCAGGTGCATGTAGCTTTTCTTGAACCTAGGCTATTCCCTGGTCTTTGCTCCCCTTTGAGGGTCTGGGGTTACAAGCAACATGGCAATGCCCAGCTTATGTGAGATCTGGAGATTCAAACTCAGGTAATTTCAGGCCCCCCAAGCCTTTATGCTTACACAGAAACCACATTTAACTGCTGAGACATCTTTCCAGACCCTAGCTTAGTTTTCTTTAACTAAAATATTAGTAAAATATTTTCTTTAGCTGGTCTCCTGTTTTTTTTTTGTTGTTGTTGTTCATTTTTATTTATTTATTTGAGAGTAACAGACAGAGAGAGAGAGAGAGAGAGAGAATGGGCGCGCCAGGGCTTCCAGCCACTGCAAACGAACTCCAGACATGTGCGCCCCCTTGTGCATCTGGCTAACATGGGTCCTGGAGAATCGAGCCTCGAACCGGGGTCCTTAGGCTTCACAGGCAAGCGCTTAACCGCTAAGCCATCTCTCCAACCCTAGTTTCCTGGATTTTTTTCATTGCTTTTTTCTATTACATTCTTGACTTCAACAGTAGTATCTACAAACTGAGGCGACTTTTTGAAATTAAGAGTCCAGTTAATGTGCAATGCATTTTACACAATGTTAAAAATCACAGAATTGAAGAAATCCTAGAGATCTTAGCCACAACACAACCAGGGGTTTGCAAAGCAGTTAGAATTTTATTGCAATCTTTGTAAGCATGAAGTCAAGAATTGAAACCTAGGACGTTCCATAAGACTCCCCCTTCTCTTTTGAATGAGGCAATCTGAATGCTGTGAAGACTCCACTAAAGACCATGATTTTCAATTTTGCTAAATTAAGAGTGAACTGTTTGACTGAAGAGATGATCAGAGGTTAAAGGCACTTGCTTACAAGGCCTGATGGCACATTTTTTATTTCCCAGTACCCACATAAAGCCAGATGCAGAGTGGTACATACATCTGGAGTTCAGCCGCAGGGGTGGGAGGCTCTGCCTCCCCCATCTCTGCTTGCAAATAAGTAATTTTTTTTAAAAAAAAAACAATGAGCTGTTAATGGAAACTGTCCAAAGGGTTTGCCACCTACCCATTAGGACCAATTTTGACATTTATCCATGTCAGTAAAAAAGACAGCATGACTTCTTTAAAAAAAAAAAAAAAAACAAGTACTCAATTCATGTAAAAAATTAAAATATTGAAAGGACTAGGCCCCCTTTTTTTCCATTGTATAATTACACTGTCAATTCAATCCTTCAAGGAAATCCTAAAAGTCATCTTTCTCTAGCAAGCTGGAGATTCTCCACTGAGAAATAATTTATTTCTTTCAGGCATCTGTAGTAATACTTGCCAAACTTTAATGTGCATTTGGGTGACCTGAGTGTAGTGTTAAGGGTTCTAGGTGAGCAGTCCTGAGGTGAAGCTCCACAGAAGACGCATACCTAGCTAGACTCCCAATCACACTTCGGAGTAACAGGATCTACTGCCACTGCTACAAATAACCTTCAGGCACCTATCACTTTCCTTCCGGTATCCTAATTATGTACATTCAGTATCTAATTATTCTGCTTCTTTCCCTTACTGAACTATATAATTATTTCTTGGAGACCTGTTATGCATCTCAATTGTTTTTTTCTTTCTCATAGCAAATGGCAAACAGGCATTCAAGCAACAGAAGGAAGAAATAATACTAATGTTGTTGATTAAGTTCCTGAAACTTGGGCCATAGATAGTTTCTCTCTATGTAATCAAAAGTACACTAACAATCAAGAAATGCTGTGAAGCCAGGCATGGTAGCACACGCCTTTAATCCCAGCACTTGGGAGGCAGAGGTAGGAGGATCTTTGTAAGTTCAAGGCCACCCTGAGACTACACAGTGAATTCCAGGCCAGTCTGGGCTAGAGTGAAACCCTACCTCAAAAGACAGACAGACAGACAGGCAGGCAGGCAGTGAAAAGTCAGAAACTGCTTTTCAATCACATCTTTGGTTAGATGAAACAGCACAACAATAGACTATAAACAATAGAAGTTTACATGGACCAATCCTACAACTTGTTACAGGAAATATACAACCAAATAATGTCCATAGACAAGGGCAGTTAGAGAAATATCCTTTCTGAAAGCAAGTCAAACTACACAAAGACCTACAGAGTTATCAAATCCAATGTGCTTATTATCTTAGACACTTAAAATTTTCAGATACTTTATCCAAGATTACAGTGTCAGTAAA
Source organism: Dipus sagitta (assembly GCA_036346955.1). Lineage (NCBI taxonomy): Eukaryota > Metazoa > Chordata > Mammalia > Rodentia > Dipodidae > Dipus > Dipus sagitta. The sequence goes on from CM070770.1 coordinate 111,315,371, forward strand.
TGGAAGAGTAGAAACAGGCACACAGATGCCCTGACATCTCCTCTTCACATTCCTGAATGGACACTAATGAACAAAGGAAGAACAAATGCTACCTGCCACTGTTCTTTTTATGAAATTTATTTTATATGTAATTATAACAGGATATACTCTTATACACCGCTGCCCCCCCCCACCCCATGCCTGCTTCCATTACCCTAGAGGCCCTTCTCAGTGGGGTTATGGTCATGAAAGCCTCAGTCAGACCCTGTGGGTTAAGGGGGGGGGGGGAAGGACCATGCCTCAGAGTATTCCTACCCACTCTGTTGCCACTGTTCTTTATACCTGATGAGTACATTTATTCTCAGTCACTCAATGAAGTGAAAGAAAGCAGGGCTTTGAGGAGAGGACAAGGCTTGGGGAGAAGGCTCAGCAGTTACAAGCTCTTGCTTGTGAAGCATGATGGCCAAGGTTTGATTCCCCATACCCATATAAAGCCAGATACACAAAGTAACACATGCATTTGGAGTTCATTTGTACTGACAGGAGGCCCTTGCATGCCATTCTCCCTCATTCTCTCGCTCTCTCTTAATTATATATGTTTAAAAAGAAGATAATAACAGGAACTAATAATACATGTACATGCTCAGAAATATAAATATTCAATAAATATAAAGAAAAAGCTTTGGATTAATCAAAGAAATAGAAATTTGAATTAGGTATTATTTTTTGTCTACTAAACTAGCATCTCTATATGACCCAATATATGTAATTCTAGAAGTATTCTGAGGATACATGAACATCATTGTATAGTGAATATATATAGCTCAGGTCAGCCTGAGCTAGAGTGAGAACCTACCTAAAATAAAATAAAATAAAATAAAATTGTTAACTCAGGACTGCAGAGATGTCTAGTGGTTAAGGCACTTGCCTGAGAAGCCTAAGGACTCATGTTCAACTCTCCAGGTCCCATGTATGCCAGACACACAGTAACGCAAGCGCACAAGGTCACACGTGCACGGGGGGGGGGGGGCATACATCTGGAACTCGATTGCAGTGGCTGGAGGCCCTGCCATGCCAATTCTCTCTCCCTCCCTGTGGTAGTTTGAATAGATGGCCCCCAATATATTCAGTGTTTTATTAGTTTGTAGTTTGCTTCTGCAGCCACCTGGCTGGAGGTGGTGTCACTGAGTGGATCTTAAGGTGTGGTGGTGGGTTTGAGATTTCAATCTAAAGATATGCCAAGTGTGCCTAGCTGGAGTTCCTGAAGTGCGCTGTGCTGTGTGGTTTTTGACTTTTAGGCTTGTGCTTCTCTCCGTGTGTTCGGTCCTGTGAAAGCACGCCAGCTTCTTCTGCCATTATGGAACTTCCCCTAGATCTGTAAGCTTCAATAAATCTCTTCTTCCATAACTGTGCCTGGTCTGGAAGCTCATCTCAGCGAACCTGAAGCTGTCTACTACACTCCCTCCCACCCCCCATTATAAAACAAAGGCAGTCTGTTGGGCTTGCCTCAAAAAAAAAAAAAAAATAGTTAACCAGTAACACATATTACTGAATTGAGCCCCGGCTCCTCCCACTTCTGCGTCCCGAAGGTAACAAGACCAGAGGAGACAAACTACCCCTCGCACTTCAGCCAAGCCACAGCTGAATCCACAGAGGAACTGAGGAGAAAAACATGAGTGCTGCTTCCATGCTGAACCTGATAATCAGCACCAGGAGACAGACCCTGAGGATACTCAACACCTACCAAAGCAGAGATCAAAGGCTCTTAAGAGCTCATCACTGAAGGAGACTTAAAATTCACCCATCACAGCTCAGGGAATTTTGTGGAAGAGGGGCCAGAAAGATTGTAGGAACCACAGGTTGAGACATCAAGCCCAAAGGCATTCCCTAGCCCCCATAATAACTGACTGCTGCTCCCTCGATGCATAAACCACAACTCCAAGGGGAATACCTGCAACCCCACTGAGGAGGGTCCTCAGTGGAATGGGGGCAAAGACGAGATGAGGGAAAAGAGGGTACCAACACATGATGTATCCATATGAAACATCTTGTTAATAATAATAATAAACATAAAAAAAGCTTTCCTCCCACCAGCTGCTTTTGGTTGGGTGCTTCATCCCGGCAATGAGAAGGTAAGTCCAACAGGAGACAAAACAAGTTATGGAGCAAAATGTGATCAAAATACATGATATATGTGGAAAATTTCAAATAACTTTTTAAAAAAAGGATATATTGCTGAATTTAAATACACATAATCAAATAAGAATATAAAGAGTTAGAAGCTATTTCTCTCTTTCTCTTCCTTTCTCCCTCCCCTCTCTCCTTTTTCCCTCCTTCCTTTTCCCTCTCACTGGCATAGAAAAGTAGTAATTGTATAGACAAGAAGGCATTTCAAGCAGGAAGGTATGTAAATGATCTTTACACATTAAAAAAAAAAAACCCTCATTAAGGGCTGCCTCCAGTTAAAGCATTTGCCTGCAAAGCCAAAGGACCCAGGTTCGATTTCTCCAGGACCCACGTTAGCCAGATGCACAAGGGGGGGCACAAGCATCTGGAGTTCGTTTGCAGTGACTGGAGGCCCTGGTGCACCCATTCTTTCTCTCCCCACTGTCAAATAAATAAATAAAAATATTGTTTTGAAAAACCTCATTCATATTAAGAAGAAGCAAATTAGATGATGTATCATTTTTCACCTACTATAGAGGCAAATACCAATTCTACATGGCTAAGGCTATAGAGAACTCTACCATATCATTGGCAAGATCACCAAATGGTAAAACCCCTGTGTACAGGTAATTCATAGTATCCAGCAACACATCCAGTACCAAGTGTTATATATTACTGTCCATTTCCCTTTTGCTCTTGGCAACTTCACTTATAGGAATCTGTCTCAAAGGTGTAGTAACAAAACTACATATGCACAAGCTTGTGTTTGCATTAGCACTGCAATAGCAGAAGAATGGAAATGATAGTACACAAAAGCACAGTGGAGCATAGGCACCTTAAAAAGAAATAGAAGGGCTGGAGAGATGGCTTAGCTGTTAAGGCTGTCTTTCTCCCCCTCAAATATGTAAATAAAATATTTTTTAAATGACATAGGAAATACTAACATCCTCATATCTCTAGCAATAATTTTATGAAAGGTGAAAGGGTGTGACTGATAGGTATTTTAATCAAAAACGAGGGAAAAGCACAAACACACACATAAATGTAAATAGCTTACCTAAATTCAAATTTTAAAAAAAAGGAATGGCTATAAAATTTAAAAATTACAAAGATAAGGGAACAAAAGAGTGAAATGAGAATTACATAAATGTAATTTAGTTGACCTTGTAGACTGTAAATTTTACATGATTACAAAGTAAAAAATAAATTTTCAAAACTTAAAGACAGGGTGCCAGGAAGATGACTCAACAGGTAGGAGCACTTGCTATACAAGTACGAAGGCCTAAGAGGAACTGATTCACCCTTAGTTCGACTCACCAGTACCCATGCACACTGCTGTGTGTGGCAATGCATGCCTGTAACCCCAGGTCCTATGGGGAGTATAGACTAGCTTGCTGGTTGGCCAGTGTGATTGAAAATCAAGAGCTGGCCGGGTGTGGTGACACACGCCTTTAATCCCAGCACTTGGGAGGCAGAGGTAGAAGAATCGCCATGAGTTCAAGGACACCCTGAGACTGCATAGTGAATTCCAGGTCAGCCTAGGCCAAAGTGAGATCCTACCTCGAAAAAACAAAAAACAAAAAACAAAAAAAAGAAAATCAAGAGCTGTAGATTCAGTGACAGACTGTTTCAAGGAAACATGTAGATGAGTGATAGAGGCCACCAAAGGCCTTTGGCCTTTGCATGAGTATGCACAGGGCACATGCATGCACGCACGCACGCATGCACGCACACACCACATACAAATACCTTAAAGACTGAAAGAAGCCTGGGCAAGGTGGCTCATGCCTTTAAGCCAGCACTAGGGAAGATGAGGTAGGAGGATCTCTGTGAGTTCAAGGCCACCCTGAGAATACAGAGTGAATTCCAGGTCAGCCTGGGCTAGAATGAGATCCTACCTTGAAAAAAAAAAAAAAAAAAAAGACTGAAAGATAAATGAAATAAACAACACAACAATGCATACTGAGCTAGTGATTAACAACCACAAAAACTGGGCTGGAGCGATAGCTTAGCTGGAGCGATGGCTTAGCAGTTAAGCACTTGCCTGTGTAGCCTAAGGACCCAGGTTTGAGGCTCAATTCCCCAGGACCCACATTAGCCAGAAGCACAAGGGGGCGCACGTGTCTGGAATTCGTATGCAGTGGCTAGAAGTCCTGGCATGCCCATTTTCTCTCTTTCTCTCTCTGCCTCTTTCTCTGTCTATTGCTCTCAAATAAATTGAAAACAAAAACAAAAACAAAAAACACAAAAACGAAGCCAGGCATGATGGTGCATGCCTTTAATCCCAGCACTCAGGAGGCAGTGGTAGGAGAATCGCCATGAGTTTGAGGCCATCCTCAGAATAGAGTGAATTCCAGGTCAGCCTGGGCTAGAGTGAGACCCTACCTTTAAAAAAAAAAAAAAAACTGAATTACAAATTTATAGTAAATTATAGTAAAAACAGGGGCAGAGAAACATAAAACCACAACATGAGGATACAATTAGTAGTATCCAGAATGTGGGAAATTATATAGTACAGTTTCTTGAAGAAATTACCAAAGGCCAGTGCCAGAAACACCACATACTCTCTCTCATATACAAATCTTAGAATTTTTAGATTGGTGTGCTTAAACTGAAGTGAGTGTCTATAGAAGGGAGAAAAGGTACATAAAGTAATGGGAGGCGAATAAGATCAAGATACATCGTGTGTGTGTGTGTGTAAACTTGTCAAAAATAAAAATAAAATACATGAAATACCAAGAGAAAAGATGAGATAGAATGGGGACCTATAGATTTATAAAGTTTTGAGCTGGAGTACAGTTCTTTGTTACAGTGTGCTTGGCATGCACATGGCCCTGGGGTCCAATGCCTAGCATCAAACAAGTTACATTAGACCTATAAACCAACTAGAATGTATGGAACTTTCATAGTTCTTTCCTTATCAATCCATTTTTTAAAATGCATAAAATCACAATCAGGAAAATCTAAACTCTGACTAATATTTACTTTTTCTAGATGCAATAATGGTATTTGGGGGACAAATAATTAAAGTAATTCCCGAGTCCCACAGAGATTACTAATACAGGGCCCAGAAAACTTTTTGTTTATTTTGTGGGGCTAGGGACTGAACCTACGACACTACTAAACATGTCATTAAAAGGACCCCAGGTGACTGTAATTAGCAGCCAGGTATTGTAAGCCATGTATGTGGCACAAATTTTATATATACATATATATATATATATATATACACACACACACACACACACATAAAACACCTAGTCACAAATCTAATTACATGCCTCCACAAGCACTCTTCTTGAAGACTAAAAGCTATATTATTGTTATCAATCATTAAAACTGACACCTCTGGGGCTGAGCATATGGCTTAGCAGTTAAGGTGCTTTCCTGCAAAGCCAAAGGACCCAGGTTTGATTCCCCATGATTCATGAAAGCCAAGATGCACTAGGTGGTGCATGCATCTGGAGCTCATTTTCAGTGGCTGGAAGCCCTGGCACACCCATTCTCTTTTTCTCAAATAAATAAAAATAAAATATAAAAAAGAAGTTTGTAAAAAAAAAAACCAAAAAACTAACATCTCTGAATTCTGCTGTATTTACTTAGCTCTCTAATTTACTTAGCTTCTTAAACCAGGCAAACTTTTCTTGGTTTCCTATACATACTGAAAAAACTGTTAAGTAACAATGGCAAAACTATGCAGACAACAGGGCAATTAAGGCTAGTAACAACTTATACTCTGTAAACAGTATTGCCAAGAGATTAATGAGTAATCATCAATAAAGTAACTGGAATAAAGGGTTAAAAAATCTCTAAACCACAAAAGACATTTGTTAACTTCATTTTAATTTAGCCCTATTTCTCTTAACTCACTTTCACAAAATTCTTGTAACTAATAAGACTAAGAACCAGCTGAGTAGAATAGAATCATTTTCAATCCTCAATAAACCTATCTCAAATACAAAGTAGAAAAAAGGTCAATTAAGAAAACACACTTGAGGGCTGGAGAGATTGCTTAGTGGTTAGGGCATTTGCCTGAAAAGCTAAAGGATCCTGGTTTGACTCTCCAGGACCCACATAAGCCAGATGCATGAGGGGGCGCATGCATCTGGAGTTCATATGCAGTGGCTGGAGGCCCTGGTGTGCCCATTCTCTCTCTCCCTCTTTCTCCCAAATAAATAACTAAAATATATTAAAAGAAAAAAAAGAAGAAGAAGAAGAAGCAGAAAGAAAAGAGAAGAAAAAGAAAACATATTTCAGCCAGGCGTGGTGGCGCACACCTTTAATCCCAGCACTCAGGAGGCAGAGGCAAGAGGATCACCTGAGTTCGAGGCCACCCTGGGACTTACAGCCTGGGCTAGAGAGAGACCCTACCTCGAAAATAAAAATTTAAAAAAAGACAACATACTTGGGCTGGAAAGATGGCTTAGTGGTTAAGGCGGCTTGCCTGTGAAGCTTGATACAGATTCAATTCCTCAGTTCCCATATAAGCCAGATCGCAAGGTATCATGTCTATCTGGAGTTTGTTTACAATGGCTGGAGGCCCTGGTGGGACCATTCTCTCACTCTCCCCCAATAAATAAATAAAATATTTAAAAAGAAAATATAGTTAATTGTATTATCAAAGGCCAGGGAAAAAGTTAAGACATGGAGTTTTTGTACTTAGTTACCCATCAACAAGGCTTTTTAGACATGGAGTACAGTATTCTAGAATGATTTTGTGATGAGGGATTTTTGCCTCCATCAACTTACGGTTGTTTCAGCTGTTATTTTATGAACCCTACTAAATTTAAGCAGATTCTTTAGGGCTAAGGTATACAATATCTGAAAAAGAAAAAAAAAATACTGTGGTGAAAGAATATATGGCTGTTCAGAGCAGACTACTTAAAACATGACAACCTAAGCTAAGTGGAAAGGTGGGTTTTTGTCTTTCTCTGTGTGTAGAAATAACAGTTGAAGCTTGAAGGAAAAACAGAAAAGGAAAAGGGCACTTTGAGGAACCTAGAGGATATATTCTTTACAGAGGACCTGAATAAGGAGGTTCCATCACTATGACAGAATTATCAGTTAGGTAAACAACTCAGTTGTGATTAGATGTTTCATAAATATTTGCTAACTAGCATAAGATTATTAGAACTAGGTAAATACTAAGTTTAAACTGAATCTAGTCTAACTTGTACTTCTGGCTTATTATTAAACCTTTTCTGGGGCTTTATTTTCCAGCCCATTAATCTTTACAGGTGTTTTCTAAAATGTCATAGGTTTCTAGTTCCCAACATTTATTTAAAAAGATGAGTAGACAATGTATTTGAAGTAGATTTTAATTAAATTGTGTTTTGGGGAAATTCTTTATATAATTGGTAGATTTCCTAGAAAAAGTACTGGTTATTTCAAAACACATTTTCTCCTTCTTAAACTTAGCTCTCAACCAAAGAATTTAATTCATAGAAAGTATATCTGATGTACTTTTTCTATTCATTGTTTCACCTTTTCTGTCTGTCTGTCTGTCTTTCTTTCTTTCTTTCTTTTTTTTTTTTTTTTTTTTTTTTTGGTTTTTCGAGGTAGGGTCTCACTCTAGCCCAGGCTGACCTGGAATTCACTATGGAGTCTCAGGGTGGCCTCAAACTCACGGCAATCCTCCTACCTCTGCCTCCAAAGTGCTGGGATTAAAGGCGTGTGCCACCATGCCCGGCTGTTTCAGCTTTTCTTTCCTGATGTACTTTTTCTATTCATTATTTCAGCTTTTCTTTCCAGCACTTTAATATCTCTGCCCTTTGTACTTTTCAGTAACCTAAAAATAAATTCTAGCAAATAACCCTTAACGCAAGGTAGTTTGGGATAAGAAAAAGCTTGTATCCTTAAGGAAAGAGTGTTCTCAAAAACATTATTCCTTCTAGAAGGAAAAACACAGGGTAAAAAGAAACAAAATGCACACTACAAAGAATAGTTTCCTCTACATAGAAATCATTTTCTGTTGTACAAGACGTGATATAAAGACGTTCAATCATTTAATATTACCATAACTACATAATACTTTATATACAACTTTCTATAAGCACCTTTAGTTCATTTAGTTTAGAGCGGTTTATTATGAAAAGGACTAGGTGTTAAACACAGCTTTTGAGTATGGCTTCCAAATCACAAAGAGAAAGAAAACTTTCAGACAAAAGTGTTTAACATTTAATGCAATACTGCAAAGTAAGCACTGCAACTTAAAAAAAGTTTCTACTCTGTGTTGCCTGTAACTAGCTAGTTGCGCAGCTTTATGAAAGTTATGGCTTTTACGCTATAAGGGAAAGTAGTTTTTATTCAGTAGTGTCCAACTTAATTTGGCGTTCGAAGAATTTATCACAACTGAATTATTTTCACATATATGAGTAGCCTAATTAAATGCACATCATTTTTCCATATGGACTTAGTAGGACCCTTCACTTTTGCCTCCATTTGACCTTAAACCAGGGTCACTAAGATAGCCCAGCCAAGATGTATCTTGGAGGAAGATGCAACTGAGGAAAGATGCTTTTATAAGAACGGATGGTGCTGGGAAGGTTAGGTGTATTAAGTGCATATTCAGGAGAGCTCGTCATTCTCAAGTCAAGAGCACTGACGAAGAAAGAGACTTCAGTGAGAGAGATGGTTGCAAGAGTTGCAGGAGGCCTCCAGCACAGCCTGTCAGATAATCACACCCTCCACCCAAATCCTTATTCTCCCAGTAGACACCAAGCTAGGCTCCAGTTCCGGGTTCCCAACCAATCACAGGAAGCCACAACAGAGGGCTTTGCCAGCACGGGCACCGTTTCAGGGATCCAGAGAGATTCACAGGAATCCAGCACCTGTCGGCTTCACACCCTCCCCAAAACGAGAGGATGGGAGAAAACGCTTGGTCCATCCTGGGTCCTTTCGGATTCAGGTTACCACCAAGTCCCCACGCCCTCGAAGCCGACGTCCCCATGAGGAGGAGCTCCACCACGGCGACCTCACACGTCTCTCCCCCCCAAAGCGAATTCTCCCATTCACATTTACTTAGCGTGGGCTCCCAGGCCTCGAGGACTGCGGGCCTAAGACACCGAGAGACGGGACGAAAGTGAAGACAGCGTGGGAGGATGCACTCCTAGCCCCACAAGGAGGGGTTTAAAAAAAGAGAAGCGAGAAAAGCCGGGTGAGCAGTGTTCCCCCTCGGCCGAACGCGGGGGGCGGTCCGGGACGCTACTCAAGGGCTTGCGATACCCCCACTCACTCACCAGAAGCAGCAGGGAGCATCTGAGGTCGGGTGCAGAGAGGAAGACGGCAAGATTCATGGTAACGCTGGGGTGTGCAGCAGGGACACAAGTCGGCAGCTGCGACTGGGCTGGGCTAAGAAAGGGCTGGGCTCCGGGAGCCGGCGGCCGCCGCACCTCGTCCTCTCGACCCGGAGCTCCAGCGGCGAACACCCGGGACAACTTCCAGAGAGGCCTCACACGCCCTCATTTCCGGGTCCTGCCCACCTCGGAGCACGTCGGGAAATGTAGTCCGGCACTCCCTTCATCGTACCACGTCATCACGGATCCAGAACTCCCTTTCCCAGTAGGCCCTCGGCCCAGGCCCGCCGAGCCTTCTTCGCGCGGGGCTCCGTGGGATTGAAAGGGCGCGGGGCCGCGTACCTCTGCGCTGCTCGGAATAGGAACTACAATTCCCAGAAGGCTACGCGGCCGAGCCTTCCACCCCCCCCCCCACACACACACACACCAGGCGGCCTCCTGAGGGCTCCCGGGCTTCAGCAGCCCTGGGGGCTGACCCTGCGAGTGTAGTGGCCTGGCCTGGCGGGAAGGGCGGCCTCGTGGGGGTCGTGCCTCCTGGAGGCGAGGGTGAGTAGGAAGGGGCATGCCTGGGGAGGCTCGGATCTATCCGTGTGCATCGCCCAGGCTGCTACCGCCGACTGGCCTGAGGTGTGGCCTGAGCCTCCATCAATGGCCTGCTCGCCTGCTGCATCTTTTTCTGCGCTAATTCTCCCCCCCCCCACACACACACACACGCACACCCGATGTTAAAACCGGAACCGTCGCTCCGGGCTTCAGTGAGTCGATGACTTACACCCAGTTGCCTCTGAGGGCCCGTGTAAGGACGCGATAGCGTCAGGGATGGGAGAGCGGTGCAGAGCTGTTGCTTGTAGCAATTACGGGATAATTAGGAAAGTCCTTAGCCAAGCAAATAAAGATTTTTAACCTGGTCCATGAGAGCCCTCCTGCATCTTTTGTGAACATCCAGCCAGGTCTGCATGCCTGGAAAGTTAGCCACATAATCACTACTAAGCACCCTAGAGACCCTCTATGCTTTTGTCCTCCCTGCCTTTGCTTCAGCTTTGCTGCTGCCATTTCAGATGTCACCATCTCAGAGATTTGTCATACTGAACAACCCCTCTATCCTAATCAGGATTGCTCTTCCTTTGTGTAAGACCTTAGCACCACTAGTTTTGCACAGTTATAATTATTACAGCATTTATTACACAGGCTTGTTTTATAAACATTTAATGATGATACCTTTGCATTTTATAGCACTTCAAGTGGCTTTGATTTCTATCTATAAAAATGATTTACAGTAAAAATAAAAGGGGGAGACTAAAGAAAATACATTTATGTTTAAAAAAAAAACTAGAAGAATAGCTTTACCACGGTGACAAAATTCAACAGTGGTGAAGCCAAGACTTTGTTAGGTCTGCCATTTCCTAGTGCAGGGCTCTTATCTCTTTACCACTCGTACTTCTAAGAGAACCCAAGTTTGGTTAAAATAGGGAGTTGAAAAAAAGCAGTACTGGCTTGTGGTGGTACATGCCTGTGCTCTCAGCATTTGGGAAGCTGAGGCAGGAGAGGAGTTCAAGATCATGCTGGGCTATATAGCAAGACTATCTGAAAAAAAGGACTCATGAAGATGAACATATTACTCTTAAGTTAACTTTAATCTTGACTACCCTTTGGACTTAGAACTTTGCCTCTGACCTTTCATTCAACAAACATTTACTAAGCACCAGTCTTATACCTATTGCTGGGTTGCCTACTTAAAAAGTGTAAGGTAAAAACAAAGGTAGGGCTGGGAAGATGGCTCAATGGTTGAAGGCAGCCTGATAGGACAGATTTGATTTCTAGTTCCTACATAAAGCCAGATGATTAAAGTGGCACATGCTTCTAGAATTTATTTTCAGTGGTAAGAGGCCATAGTGTGTATGCACACACACACACACACACACACACACACACACACACACGTTTTCTCTCTCTCTCTCTCTCTCTCTCTCTGTCAAATAAATAAAATATTTTATTTTTTTATATTTGGTTTTACGTATTTATTTCTTTGAGAGAGAGAGACAGAGTGGGTATGCCAGGGCCTCTAGCCACTGCAAATGAACTCCAGATGTATGCGCTACCTTGTACATCTGGCTTACATGGGTCCTAGGGAATCGTACCTGGATCCTTTGGCTTTGCAGGAAAGCACCTTAACAGCTAAGCCATCCCTGCAGCCCATAAATAAAACACTTTTTTAGAAAAGATACAGAACTGAAATCCAATTATGTATGTGCGTGTGTGTGTATGTATGTGTGTGTGTGTATATGTGTATATATGTATATATACACACATATATATATATGTCTTTGTGATTCTGACATGCCTAAAACTTTGGTTAAAAACCAAAATGGTAGATCTTACAATTCAGAATAGTGCCTAACATGTTGGTACTCAACTTGCTAAATGCAAGAATATAGTCAACCCTTTTAGTTTTTCATATTTAAGAAAATCTAGAGAGTTGAAATAGTCTAAGGACAATGCAGTTATTAACCCCAGCAGACCCAGAAGTCAAATGTAATTATTCTTCTACCATGTTTCTACAAACATCCTTGTTTTATACCTTCTCTTGAGTGACGTTAATACAATCTACATATGACAGTGGTTTTTCTGACATGACAGATGTGCTAAGACATGACAGATGTTATCTCACAACACCCTCTTCCTTCATATTTTTTGTCAGCATGTTAACTATTGTTAGCAAAATGAAGTCATGAAGAGCAAACCTTTACCGTAATTAAAATAAATATTCTCTGTATAAGTGGAGATATGAACCAATAATAGTTGTCAGTGACAACACAAGTACTGGCTCTCTAGTTAAGGAGTAAACCTATAGTTTGTGGAGCAGAACTCCTAAATCCCCCAGGAGATAAAGAGGCTGGAGTGTTGTACTTTGTGCTGGGATCAAAACATGGCTTTTCCCCTTTCATGGAAAAACTAACCAGAACTTACTAATAGCTGCTCAATTTAGGTTATTGTGCTTCAGTTTGCCATGAGTCCTACATTTCTTATTCTGGATACCTTTGGTCCTTGTAGACATTCATCTTTTGAAACAATGATGCAACATCTTAGATTTGGGAAGAATAATTAAAATCAATGAAATGCCTACTCTTCCCTGTCAGATACTTGAATTCTTGATGCATTTATAATGTAACCCAGCTTCTGCTTTAACACACTTTTGACAGGAAACTTACTGTTTTCTAGTGTGGCTGATATACGTCTAGAAGGGTCTAAAACAGACTACCAATCATAATGAAATTTATCTATTGAAATATATTTAATCCTAAAGATAAACATGTTCTAAGTAAAATCTTAAGATCTAGATTTCAAGCTGGTTATATTTCTTTCCCTGGTCCCAAGATAGAACAAGTGAAACTTTTTACTAATGTTGTACATGAACAAAAGAACTACATACTTTTTAATGAAGTGTTTAAATATAACTCTGACCTGACAACTAATTTTATATTCTCTTTTTAGTGTATCACCACTCTCAGTATCAATTTGAATGTTTAGTATTAATGTAGAATCATATTACCTGTGTTAAACACAGAAGTCAATGTGACTTGAGAACCTTGCCTAAATATTAAGGTCAAGCAAGTTGTACAAAGATCATCAAATTTCCTACTTCTTGGGCAACTCTAGGACTAGAAGTGACTTAAAATCTTTTTCAAATAGGTCTAGTAAATCATGTTTATAACATACTCACTTGGATTTGATAAGGCTGGTTCCAGAAATATCTTCTGCATGTAGCCATTGTGTGAACCATTGTTTCAGGTCACTCTAGCTGATGGGAAGACTATGAACAGATCCGAGAACCTGCTCTCTGCTGGCTCCTCATTAGCATCTCAAGTTCATGCTGCTGCTGTTAATGGAGATAAGGGTGCTCTTCAGAGGCTTATTGTTGGTAAGCAGTCCCTATGAACTTAGAGTCTATAATAGAAACAATTCTCTTCTAAGAGAGCTTGTTGATCTTTGTTTTAATTTGCACTGTACTTACACATTTTAAAGGAAATTTCTCAGCATTCATATTTTATTCCGAGGGTTAGACAAGAAAGAAAATAAGTCCTAAAACTTAGAAACATGGATTATGATTAAGTAAAAGATACTTGGGAAAATTCTGTATATATGGTGTGGAATGTAGAAAATTTCATTAGAAAGGGAATAAATTTGGGCTAGAAATGTGGTTCTGGGGCTGGAGAGATGGCTTAGCGGTTAAGCGCTTGCCTGTGAAGCCTAAGGACCCCGGTTCGAGGCTCGATTCCCCAGGACCCACGTTAGCCAGATGCACAAGGGAGCGCACATGTCTGGAGTTCGTTTGCAGCGGCTGGAGGCCCTGGCACACCCATTCTCTTTCTTTCTCTCTCTGCCTCTTTCTCTCTCTGTCTGTCGCTCTCAAATAAATAAATAAATAAATAAATAATTAAAAAAAAAAAAAAGAAATGTGGTTCTGTGGTGGAATGTTTGCATAACATAACAAGTCCTTGGGTTTGCTATTCGGCACCACCAAAATGGCAGGGGGGGATTATAATAACGAATACCTAGAATGAGATAGTGGTTAATGATCTTTTAACATTTAATATACAGTATACTCAACTTATTCACTTTATAAATAATTTTAACAGTTTAAAATTGATTTCAGTTTATTTCCCCTCATTTATATATATTTATGATATCTCAAAGTCCAGTATAGAAGTTTTAGAAAGAATAAAAAGAATAGGAGATAGTAATTAATGGTAGAATAGCTAAGAACTTTCCACAGTTGTAAAAATCGCAAGTCTACACATTCACAAGTCCAAAAGAGACTAAGTAAAATTACAATATACATTTTTATAACCTTTATACATACCAGTGTCTTATGACATCATGATTTAACAACCAGGGCTGTAAAATAAAGTCTGAACTATTTGAGCTTTCATACTTGTTTCTTCAGAATTTATTTTCATTTTTTTTTCTACTTTCTTCAAGAATTTCTGCCAATGAACCCTAATCTCTGGTAAGACCAGAGACTATTTCTAGTATTCTGTACTTTGCTCTACAGTCTCCTCCCTAGCCTTTTTGTTCTGCTACCACCTCACTTTCTTCATACCTAAACAAATGCCTACTTCTTTGATATCAAACTATTTGCCATGAATCTTTGTCTACTCTCTAAGATTTCTTTCCCTCTACAGAGATACTATCCTTATTTCACCTCAGCTGCTACATCCACTGTTCCTCCCAGAACTTGACATTTTCCCCAGCCTCCGCATCACTCATGTGAACATTCCATCGTCAACTGAAACACTTTTGCTGCCAACTCACTTACTATTAAGAAACGGTAGTTTCTCATCTTCACTGAGACTTCTAATCCATTATCTACTCTACTGCAGACTACTAATTTCTCTTTACCTTTCTCTTGTTGGGCCTTAATTCCAAGGTGTATTATTAAAACCTTTTGGAAAAATCTTTTGATCACCTCCTGTTTCACCTGGCTATTACATTTCCAACTCAGGATACAGGATGGACATAATTTATGTACCCTTCCTACCCCAGAGAAATTGAACCTGGCTTACAGATTCATAATATACAAATCTAAGTATTGTAGTTTGAACGTGTGTCTTCCATAGACCCAAGTGTTTTATTAAAATTGAGTTTGAAGCTTCAGTCCCTAGCAGGCAGATTCCCACTGGGTGGGAGCATGGTGTTGGGGAGGGGTCACTGGAGCAGATCTAAATTTCAGCCCAAAGGTAGGAAGAGAGGTATGAGCTCTAGCCATGCTTGCTTGTGGTGCTGGCTGCTGGCATTGGTGTTTTTTGTTTCCCATGCTTGGATGTACAGAAGCAACTTCTTCCACCATTGATGGAACTTCTTCTGAATCTGTAAGCTTGAAATAAATCCCTTCCTCCCATAAACTGTGTCTGATTTGGATGTTCATCCCAGCATTGTGGAACTTTCTACAAACACCATGATTCCCACATCAAATAAGTACTCAACAAATGTTCATTCATACCCCATTTCACCATCATGAATGTTTCATACCTTCCTTCTCTACTGAAACCTCTGACTGCCAATGTCCCTTGTGCCCTGTCTTAGGCAATATTGTATGCTCTCTGAAGAAATGAAAACATTAAGTAGGAAACCTCTCACCTTAAAACTTGACACCTACAAACTTCCCTATATTTGTAGCCATCTTTCTTTTTTCTTTCCTCCTTTCTGGTTAAACAACAATTATTCCTCTTCCTGTAAAAGGCTAGTTCTTCCACATAAGTTCTATATTATGTCTTCTCCTGTTTTCCCAGGGAATTTTCTCTATCTTGTTTAAACTTCTGATCATTAGACCTTCACTCTTTTCTTCCATTCTTCTATATTATCTGTAAACATGATATCTTCCCTGTTCCTTCCCACTCTGTATTGCCATATCTCTCAGCTTGCCCAGCAGCTAAAATGCCAGAACAGCCACTGGAAGAAGAGAAAGGTAGAGTACATTTCATCCTGACAATAGTAGAAAGATAGGAGAGCAGTCCAGGTGGGCAAACACCTCAACTTCACAAAATCAGTCAGGCATGCTGCCTGGGCATGGTGCTGGCATTCTTCAGTGTTGACGTGGCTCTCCTCTGTGTTGAAGGCAGGTACTGCCTTTGCAATCAAAATTCAGCCAGCAGGGTGGGGGAAAGAGAGAGTGGACGGAAAGTGTCTTGAAGAGGGTAGACCTGAGTTAGCACAGAACCACACCTAGAACAAAAGAAACTAAAGAGTATCACTGTACAGTGTCATGCCCCAGCTGAACTCAGGATACACTGTTCCTTAAAAGAAGAATGAGAGCATGGATAGGAGTTGTTCATTGTTCTTAAACCATCTGTACCCATTGTCCCTACTTTTTCCACCTTAATTAGTTTGTTTAAAAAATTACAACAAATACATTTACCTTCTATTTATTTAGATGCAGAGAGAGAGAGAGAGAGAGAGAGGCATATACAATTTACATGTATAATTTAACAGATAAATGTCATGCACACACCCATGTAACCACCGCCTAAGTCAAGTAACAGAGCAATGTCAATACTCCCAAAAGTCATTTGTTGTCTCACTTGGTTTAGGGGGAGAGTACAGGGAGAGAGATTGAGACAGGATCTTTTATAGCCCAGGCTAGCCTTGGACACTGTGTTGCTGCAAATGAGCTTGAACTCTTGATCATCCTGCCTCCCTCTCCAACGTGTTAGGGATATAAGCTTTGTTTTGTCCCTTTCCTTCTCTCCTCTGTTTCCTTCCCTTTCCTTTGTCCTTTCATTTATCTTTACTCTTCTCTGTGCTTCCTTTTTCTTTCCTTTCCTCTTCCATTTCCTTTTTCTTTTCCTTACCATCTTTCTTGTACTGGAAGACAAACACAGGTTTCTGCACATGTTAAGTATGTGCTATACCTCAAGCCCCTATCTTGACTTTTATAAATAATTGTATTGTTTATTTTTGTTTTGCACCTAAGAGTACACCCTTAAATGCTGTAATTTAATTTGTCTCTTTTAACCTTTTGCTGATGTTCCATCTTGGCTTGCACTGAAAATCATGTACTTAGGTAATTTTCCTATTTAAAACTCTTTTTAATTGCTTGCTATTACACTTGGAACAAAATGGAAAAGACTACCTCTTTCCCTCTCCAACCTCACCATTTACAACTCTCCTCCTAGAAAAGTTTGCTTTCTTTTATTTTCTCAAACCTGCTCTGCCCTTTTCCATGTCAGGAATTTCCATGGTGTTGTCTGTCTGACTAACTCTTAGTCACTCCTATATTCTCTACTCTGTCACTTCTTCAAAGAGACAAATTCAGACAATCTAGTCTCAGTTAAATTTCTTCATTGTTTCCTCTTGGCACTCTGCAGTCTTCCTTCAGAGACTGTCTCAGACTAGGTAACTACATATTTACGTATATGACTGATTTAATGTCTTGCTCTTCCATAAGCTAGTGGCTTCTTCAAGAATAGAATGGGTCTATTTAACTCATTACTATATGCACAAAGGCCAGCATAGTACTTATCACATTATAAGCACATATTTGTTGAGTGAATAAATATTATAATTTTAAAATCTTCCTCCCCAGGAGTCTATTATTACCTTGAAGTCCAGGACTAAAATAATGTTTGATTTAGTTGAATTAAACTGAAGTGAGCGGCAGATTAAGATTAAATTCTCTGAGGGAAAAAAATTAAATCAGAATGTCTCAAGAAAAAAAAATATATAAGATGAGTCTTTAGTTATTTTTATTAAAAAAATAACCTTCAAAGTAAACAAAACGTATAGTATGCTGTAAATTTGTAACACTTATAGTACTTCAGTCATAAAAATTGACTGTGCTCTATTGTAATACTTGGGGACTTTTCTATAGTTTATATCCCTAGAAAAAAATCCTTAAAGGCTAAAAGTTATGATGTGCTGCCAGTATAGAGCTTATATTTTTATTGATTGATTTCCTGTATTTTCTATCACCTTGTCCAGTCCTGACTGGGGAACACTGCTCATCTATTAATGGTTGTGCCATTATGTCTTCTGTGTGTAGACAGATAATCATATCTTTGCACTGGGGCATTTCCTAACACTTGTATGTTCATGCTAAAATAACTATTTCATCATTATTTCAGTCTGTTTTAAATAGCCTTTGATGTGCCATGTTTGATGTTCTCTAAATAGATGCTACTTCTCTTTTCTAAGCTAGTGTTGTAGTTTTACAGATGAATTGTTTTTCTTGAATCTTTGTTCACCAACTGCTCAGTGAATTCATTCACTTTAGCATTTTCTGTTTCCCCTTCTCTGTTTCCATGGAGAAGTATGTCAGTGATGTGTATGACTCCATGGAAACAGATGACTGTCTCTTTCTACATACACAACTAATTAAATCGAACACTTTCTGGGCTGTCCATTGTACTGGAAGAGGACTGGAGAGGTCTTCTCTGAACAAAACATCATTTTAGTAGCAGTTCTTAGCGTTTCACCTAATACAAGGAATTCATGTTTTAACTTTTTCCACTGCTTCCTAGATTCTGATATAGTAGGCTTTAGTTCTGGACCCTAAAAATACATACATACATGCATACATACATGAAACCTTTATATGTTGCTATCATTATAGTTATGTAGTAGAAAGGATATAGATTTTAGAGTATATAAACCTGAGTAGATAAATCTGAATTCTAGCTCTGTTGTTTTCTTTTAAAATTTATTTTATAAAAGGTGATACTCTTTTTTTAATTTTTATTTATTTATTTGAGAGCAACAGACAGAGAGAGAGGCAGATAGAAAGAGAGAATGGGTGCGCCAGGGCCTCCAGCCACTGCAAACAAACTCCAGAGGCGTGCACCCCCTTGTGCATCTGTCTAACGTGGGTCCTGGGGAATTGAGCCTCGAACTGGGGTCCTTAGGCTTCACAGGCAAGTGCTTAACCGCTAAGCCATCTCTCCAGCCCAAAATGTGATACTGTTTTATCCTCTCGACCCCACTCTCATTTCCCTGGGGACCACCCCCCTCCAGTGGGATATGGTATTCCCCATGGAGTTATGAAGGCATTAGTCAGTCTCTGTGGGGAAGGGGTATTTCTACCCACCCCTCACTCTGTGGCTCTTAAAATCTTTCCACCTTCTCTTCCATAATGTTACCAGGGACATGGCAGTCTGATTAAGTGTTGATTTTTCTGTAGCCTCTGGATAGATGCTTTGATGGGTTTTGATTGACCACAGGTGTCTGTCACCATTGCCCAGGAGCTGGTTGTCAGGCTAGCAGTGAGGGCAGTACTTGTTTCATGTCCTTCGCAATTTTTCCTGGCCCCCAGCAATTGTGATACAGGTGGGACATCTCATGATGGGCAGTTGGCTATCTTTTTTTGTCATGTTGATGGACCTTGGGATCTCTTCCATTTTCTCTGCCATCTATTAAATAAAACATATTCTCCAACCAACAGCAAGTATTTTTGTTATTTATTAGTGATATTATCTCATTATATTAGTTAATTTTCCTGTCTCTGACAAAATACTCTGACAAAATGCCAAGAAGCAACTTAAACAGGGAAGGATTTATTCTAGCTTACAGTTTAAGGTGCAGTCCATCATGACAGGGATGGCATAGTGACAGGAGTGACTCACAGCTGGAGTTTCTCATATCTGAATGTATCAGAAGCAGAGAAAGGTAGATGCTGGTACTCGGCTAATTTTATTCATCTTCTATTTTTATTCAGTCTGGAACACTAGACCATGGTGTGATACTGCCCACATTCAGGGAACGTCTTACTTCCTTCAGTTACACTTCACAGACATTCCCAGAAATGTCTCCTAGAGGATTCTAAATCTAGTCAAGTTGACCATGAAGATTAAACATCACACTTGGCTAAGCTACTTTATGTTTTTTGAACTTAAGTTCACTTAAACTATAAATTATACTATTGTACTTGTGTGAGAGTTAAATGAGATCTTGGGTATAAAACATCTACCATGACATCTGACACACAGTAGACAATAAGTAGTGTGCTATTGTTTTATCAGGTTGGACTCAGAGTAAAGTAATCAAGTCTTCAGTTGTTCTATAAGTGTCTCAAAGTGAAAAAGAAGTAAATACTACAAAAATTAATGCTGCTTTTTGTGTAAACCAAGCAAAATTATTTATAAATGTGCGTTATATATAATAGTTTTTTTCTACTAACAATATTTGAGATTATGTATATTCAGGCAGTAATGCTGTTCTGTTTCTCTCTACAAATTTTGTTAACCTGTCCCCATTCTCAAAAAGCATAATCCCTCTCAATGATTTCCTCTCTGTGTTTTCAACATCTCTCACATAGTCATTAGATATGGCAATGAGCCCATAAGTAGGAAGGTACAAGTATTATTTCAGATTGCTTCTTCCTTTGCTTTAGCCCTTATCTTAAATATTGGGGCCATTGAATGTTTTATTAGTGCCTGCTTGTATACAAATTTATTTATTAAGGTAGTGTCAGCATTCTTGGTCTGTGAGCTATACATCCACAGGTTCAACCAATTTCAGATTGAAAATATTTGAGAAAAAGATTGTGCTGGAGTGGACATGTACAGACTTTATTCTTGTCATTGTTCTCTAAACAATATAATAACTATGTAGCAAGCATTACATTGTATTTGGTGTTATAAGTAATCTAGAAATAATCTAAAGTATATAGAAAGACATGCATTGGTTATATGCAAATGCTATGCACATATAAGGACTTGAGTATCTATAGTGTTTGGTATCTGTAGCAATCCTAGAACCACTCACCATGGATACTAAAGGAAAACCAAAGAAAGACTATGAATTTACCCATGCTAATATTAGTAATAAAATTAGCACAATGCATAAAGTTATATTTTATGTGACAGTCACTGTTGTAATCACTTTGCCACTCATTAACCAATTTATTGATAGTGAAACAATACAAAGGCTTTTGGGTACCCTTGCTTCTCATTTTATAGATGAAGACACTGATGCCAGAATCCATATTTGTGACTGTTAACCTATGAGACTTCAATGGTAGATATTTCTGTACATATGTGCATTTTCATACTTATGAATAGAGAATAATAAAGATAAGGAAGGACCTAACAATGCTTGAAGCTTGTATGAGCCCACATGCACACTGTGGACTGTTTTGGTAATGTGGTAAAGCTTATAGACTTGTTCTCTGAAAAATATCTTAAAAGCTTAATTACAATATACATAATTACAAAGAAAACCAATTACATTGATGTATAGTCATCAAATACTTTGAAATAGTAGCATGGTAATCTTGTAATTTTTAGGAATATATTCAGTAATTATCAGAAAAGACTGATAATTTCAAAATGGTCATGAGTGTACATGATATTTTAAGATAGTTATAATAATTACGAAAAAATATGTAAAAATTATATTTTATAAAGTCTCAAGTACCCTCAAAATGCAGTGTGTTATTATTATACTCATTTTATGTTGGGAGGTTCAGACTCAGAAGGAAAGAAATTTAGTTGATCAGAATAAATCCTCTGTTCTTTTTGTTGTTCCCCTTTTGTCTCCTTTAACCTTAACAGTAGCAAATATTCTTAAAAGGACAAAAAAAAAAAAAATGCCTTCCTAACAATGACAATATAAAAACTGGAGAAATGGGTGAAAGCAGATGTAGCAAATATAACTTTGATATCATGTAACGATACTCTTTTAGAACCAGCAACAGGATGTCAGTAGGGAATGCCCTATTTATTTGTGTGTGGACTGTGTAGTGATATAGCTATTTTGTAGATTGGCACAACTGTCACTGGTAGCACAGTCAGTTCCTTTCATTAGAGCTGGAGCTGTGGTTTTCTGTGCAGACCAGAGCATTAACCATTCAGATTCTTCAACTTCAACTCACATCACAATAACTGAATATACTCAGTGTCTTTCCAACACAGTTCCAGCTCAACCTTCTGAACTGCACTCCAGAGAGAGCATGCAGAATGCCAGCCCCAGTTAAGCAAGCCACCAGTTGATCTTGGAATAGAGGCATCTCCTCAGGTGCCAGGATAATTGAAACCACACAGCACACTAGCTAGCTGCTTCTATATTTACTGTCCCTGAGAAGAATGCAAACTTAGTGCCCTGCTGCCCACTGTCAGCTTTTCATAAACCCTGTGTCTATACTACATATTGCTGCTACCAAAAACTTCCAGGCATATCATGTTATCTTATCTTCAAAATACATTATTTTGTAGACTTAATAGGTGATAGCTGAATGTTATAATTTAAGAAAATAAGAAGGGGATTGGGTAGGTAAAGACCTCTCTCGGTTACGTTATTTAGGCTAGGAAGCCCAGAACCTATTGGTATTCTCATTATTCAGAAAGCCATTTAGTGTGCCCCATGCTACCCCTAAGCTACCCAAGGCAGTATTCTTGAGAAGCTAAAACTTGCTTTTCTTATAACAATGAATAGGGGATATGTACTTTAAATTTCCTCAAATAGGCAACTTTTGCTTTATGGCCACAACATGTTGGATGGCGGTGGCATAGCCCAATTAAATCTGCTCTTTCAGGAAATGTAAATCCTAGGCACACAAAAACAAAGCCTGTCACGCTTTGAAGTTAAAGGCTGGAAGTTTCCCTATATCACAAAGACAAAGGAAGATCGGCCTGACACTCTCCATTGTAGCCTGCAGAAGGAGCCTAATCAATTAGGATTATCCCAGGGTGTGCTGATTGCTTCCATGTCTCTGTAGTTATTCTACAGTTCCTACTCCTCTCTCTTACTGGAGCTTCCAAGTAGGGATCCCACTTTAAGGAGAATTAATTGTAATTATAATTGCTCTCATCTTGCTACCACCAGAACTATCTCTGCTCAATAAATATGATATCAGTAGAGAAGGTCCTTTATTCAGAAGACAACTGGAAGCTACTAGCTTTATTATAGCAAATTCTCTATAAATATCCCATGCCTCAAAGAGACTCACAACAGCAAAAGAAATATGCTCCATATATACTTCATTTTAGGTCTGTAGCAAGTTTGGGTTTAAATGAGACCTTATCTAAAAATGTAGTGGTAGAAACTGTGGAATTTTCTAGACCAAATATTAGAAGCTGTCATGGAGAGAATAACTAGCAATGTTGTTGCACATACATGCTTTGTGCATAAGGCCATGTATTATCAGATATTATCAGATGACTCAAATGCAAAACATGCTTCCATCTTCAAAGCCAGGGTTTTCAAAAAGAGCACCTGCCTCCTCTAGGAGTTCTCAACTGACTGAATACATTTGTGTGGCTCTTTGAATTTCAAGAACGCCAATCTCCTGTGCTTTACTCCTAGTGTGAATGGAAACGTGGATTAGCGAAGTAAATTGTCTGGGAGGCTGGTAGGTCTTTGGTAGGGTCCCAATACATCCAGGATTAAAATCTGTTTTGAATTAGGCCTTAAAACTAAAACAGTAACTTAATTTCAGGCACAAATCAACCCAGGCAGAAATGCGATCAATGCAGTCTTTTTCTTTATCTAGAATTACTCTTTGCTCAAAGCAAATATCTCATTTACCAGCTTCCTTCCTTCATCAGCAGAGTTCAGAGCAAGTCACCATACAAGTAACAGTTTTCCCTCGTGCACAATAAATAGACAGTTACTGTAGGCTAGTAAATAAGTACCTGGTCTTTATCTTAGACAAAACAAAATTTTTCACTAAAAGTGCATTGTAGAAGCAGAAGCCTTATAATATCTTTTCTTAGTGTTGGTTTTTCTTTTATTTATTTATTTATTTATTTATTTATTTTGGGGTTTTTTTTGAGGTAGGGTCTCACTCTAGCTCAGGCTGACCTGGAATTCGCTATGTAGTCTCAGGGTGGCCTCTAACTCACGGTGATCCTCCTACTTCTGCCTCCCAAGTGCTGGGATTAAAGGCATGCGCCACCACGCCCGGCTATTAGTGTTGGTTTTAAGTAAAGTTTATTGGTATATAACACAGTAGGTTTCTTTTTTGTATATAGTTAATCTTTGACAAATATATAATCTTTTAATCACAACTACATGTAACCACAATTAAGATATAGAAGTATCTCCCTGTATCCCTTCCTAATAAATTCCTCCTCACATCTCAGCTGTATCAGTTACTTTCTCATTGTTCAACAAAATACCTGACAAAATTCAGCTTAAGGGAGGAAGGGTTTAGTTCAATTTACAGTTCCAGGTCACAGTCTATCATGGCAGAGAAGGCATGGTGGCAACAGGAGCTGGAAGCAGAGCTGGTCCCCTTCAGCCCACTGTGAGGAAGCAGAGAGTGCTCTAGCTCAACCAGCTCTCTCCTTTAAGCTCACTGTAAGACCCAGCTTATGGAATGGTGCCACTCATAGTTAGGGTAGGTCTTCTACCTTAATTAGCCTAAGCAAGATAATCCCTCATAGACAGGCACAGAGGCTAACCTAATTTACAGTCTCTCAGGTGATTCTAGGTCCTGTCAAGTTGACAATCACTATAAACCATCATACCAGCCTTTGGTAAACAGTGGTCAGTTTTCTGCCCTATGGTTTTTGGTTTTACCTTTTTCTGAATGCTATGTAAGTGAATTATGCAATGCGTAACTTTTGAAACTGATTTCTTTCCCTTGGCCTGACACATTTGTCATTTCCCCATGTTGTTTAGTCAGTAGCCGGTAAGCTGAGCAGTATTCCAGTATATAGATGTATTACACATTATTTTCTTATTTTCCAGTTAGAGAATAATTGGGATATTTCTAGTTTTTAGCAATTATGAATTCAATTGCTATAAATATCCACAGACAAATTTTTATGCAAACATAGGCTTTTATTTTTCTCCTGGATAAATGCATGGGTAAGGCATATGTAGGTCATGTGGTAATTAAATATTTGAGTGAACAAGAAAGTGACAGTTTTCCGTAGTGCTGTGCGATACCATTTTGCTTCCCAACCAGTAATGCTTGAGAGTTCTAGTAGGCCTGCATCCTCACCAACATTGCCATTGCCACCTGTGCCTTTGGTGCTGTTTTCATTCTGGCCATTTTTAGTGGATGTGTAATGGTGTCACATCCTTGGTTGAATTTGCATTTCCCTGTGTATTAATGATGTTGCATGCCTTTTCATATGCATATTTGCTGAAATGTGTATTCAAATCTTTTGCCCATCTTTTAATTTCATTCTCTTTTTATCATTCAGTTGCAGGAGCATAATCAGATATGTGTTTTGCAAATATTTTCTCCCAGTTTATGGCTTGTCTTTTTATTTTCTGACAATGTTTTCCAAACACAAAAGTTTTTTTTTTTTTAATTAGAATGAAATCAAATTTGTTGATTTGTTTATGAATTTTTCTTTGGTATCATAGCTAAGAAATCTTTAACCCAAGGTTACAAAGATTTTCACCTTTGTTTGTTCTTAAAATATTTTTGTAGTTTTGGTTTTATATTTAAATTTGTTATTCATTATCTATTGTACTGTCTATGGAATGAATGTTTATGGCCCCCTCCCAATTTGTATGTTGAAATCCTAGCCCCTACTGTAAAGTATTAGGAGGTGTGGATTTTTGGAAGTGTTTGAGGTTATGACAGCTTCGGTCCCATGAATGAGATTAGTTATACAAGCGACCCCAGAGAGCTCTCTAGCCTTCTTTATCTGCTATGTAAAAGATATAAGAAATTGACAGTCTGAAGTCTAGTAAAGGGTTCTTAACAGAGCCTTATATTTAATATCTATCCCCAGCTTTTTACAAAATAAATTTTCTATGGTTTTTATGCCACATGATCTATGATAGTGTGGTGGTTTGATTCATAAACTTAGGTGTTCTGAATGCTGGGTTCCCAGCTGATGGAGATCTGGGAACTAACATCTCCTGGAGGCAGTGTATTGATGGGGGCAGTCTTATGGGTGTTATAGCCACCTCCCCTGTGCTAATGTTTGGCACACTCTCCTGTTCCTGTTGTCCACCTTACGTGGGCCAGTGGGTGGTGTCCACCCTCTGCACATGCTATTGTTTTCCCTGCTGTCATGGAACTTGCCCCTCGAGCCTGTAAGCTAAAATAAACCTCTTTTTTTTTCCCCACAAGCTGCTCTTAGTTGGGTGATTTCTACCAGCAATGCAAACCTGACTGAAACAGATACCATTTTTTTTTTTTTTTTTTTGAGGTAGGGTTTCACTCTAGTCCAGGCTGACCTGGACTTCATTATGTAGTGTCAGGGTGGCCTGAAATAGAGATCCTCCTACTTTTGCCTCCCAAGTGCTGGGACTGAAGGTGTGCGCCACCATGCCCAGCTATGATAGCCTTTTATAAACAGTCCAAACTCAGTATGACAGTTGTAAAGTATAGTTACAGAGTTTTGGTTTGTTTTTGGTTTTACCTATGAATATCATATTTTTCTAGTTTCACTTGTTTAAAATACTGTCCATTGGTTTGCCTTTGCAGCTTTGTGAAAGCTAATGGATCTTATACATGCAAGTCTGTTTCTAATACTCACAGATCTGCTATATTAATATGTATATATGTGCCTATTTGATCGGTATTGTTACTAAACCATCTTCATTACTGTAGCTTTACTCTATATACTAAAATAATGCAGTGGAAGTGCCCCAATGTTATGCTTTTACAAAAACTTTCTTGTTCTTGGTGCTAAGGAGTAAACATAGGGCCTTAATGTGGTACTTAAGCACTCTGCTACTACTAACCAGCCCCTCCAAAAATGATATGTTTGCTTGTTTGTTTCTTTCATTCTTTCTTTGAAGCAGAGTCTCAATACAGCCCAGACTGAACTGGTACTCATCCTGTAGCCTAGGCTGGCTTCAAACTTACAGCAATTCTCCTACCTCATCCTCTCAAGTGCTGGGAGTTTAGGCATAAACCACCATGCTCAGCCCTTCCAAAAACTTTTTAATCTTTCTATGTATTTTCCTATCTATACTAATTTTTAAACCATGTTTCCATTTCTACACAATTTGCTTGCAAGAATTTATTTTTGTTTATTTTTTAATTTACTTATCTGCAATCAGAGAACGTGAGCAAGCAAGAGAGAGAGAGAGAATGAGCACACCAAGCCTCTTGCCACAGCAAATGAACTCCAGGAGTATGTGCCACTTTCTGCCTCTGGCTTTAAGTAGATCCTGGGGAGTTGAACCCAGGCTGGCAGGCTTTGAAATGAAACATCTTTAACCTCTGGGCCATCTCTCCAGTCATTTTTTTTTTGTTTTGTTTTTTTTGAAGTAGGGTCTCACTCTAGCCCAGGCTGACCTAGAATTCACTATGTAGTCCCAGGCTGGCCTCAAACTCACTGTGATCCTCCTACCTCAGCATCCTAAGTGCTGGGATTAGAGGCATGCACCACCATGCTAGGCCAGAATTTTTGATCCATTGACTTAGCAGTGCTTTGTAAGCAGGATGAGCTATGAACTTAATTTCTTTAATAGGTATTACACTATATTAGTTTTCTTTGGCAAAATAAGAAATTAACACAAACTTACTTTAAACCAACAAACATTTATTCCCCCCCCCTCCCATTTCCCTGGGTCAGGAAATCTACAAAGCTTTGTGGGCCTTTTGCTTGGGGCTTCACAAAGGTGCAATTAAACTGTCAACAGGCTAGGTCTCATGTGAGATTTAGAATTCTCTTGCAAGTACACATTGATAGAATTCACCTTTTCACAGCTTTAAAATTTGTGTCAGCTTCTCATAGATCAAAAAGAAAGTATCTCTATTGCTTCAAATCATGCTAACTTCTTCCATCTCTCACCTCTAAATCATCTTTAAAAGGTTGGGGAGGAATAGAGAGATAGCTTAGTGGTTAATGCACTTGCCTGCAAAGCCAAAGGTCCCAGGTTCAATTCTCCAGGACCCACATAGAACCAGGTGCACAAATTGGCACATGTGTCTGGATTTCCTTTGAAGTGGCTGGAGGTCCTAGTGTGCCCATTCTCTCTCTCTCTCTCTCTCTCTCTCTCTCCATCTCTCTTACAAATAAAAATAAAAAATATTTAAAAATTTTGTTCATTTTTATTTATTTATTTGAGAATGACAGAGAAAGAGACAGATACATAGATAGAGAGAGAGAATGGGCACGCCAGGGCTTCCAGCCACTGCAAACCAACTCCAGATGCATGCGCCCCCTGTGCATCTGGCTAACGTGGGTCCTGGGGAATCGAGCCTTGAACCGGGGTCCTTAGGCTTCACAGGCAAGCACTTAACTGCTAAGCCACCTCTCCAGCCCAAAAATAATTTTAAAAAGATTAGGAATATGGCTTGTGGGTGGTAGTATGTTTTCTAAACATGTACAAGGCCCTGAATTTGACCCCTAGCACCACACTCAATCAGTAAAAAGCAACTCAAGTTAATCTCTCATGGTTAACTTATATCAGGTTAAGTATATCTGCAAAACTCTTCACACTGCCACATACCAGAAGCTAACCATAGGAATGACATTTCATCACATTCATACACTGCCCACACCTAAAAGGGCATCATGAAAAACATGTATTTTATGAAGTGGGTGTCTTGTGTACTATCTTGGAATTTTGTCTATTACAAGTATTGTTGAATGTATCTATGTCAAAAGTGAAAGTTGGTAGATTATGTCCTCCATAAAGTTTATCCATTTCTCTTGTTTATGGGCATTGAATTATTTATGATATTCCTTTGTGTGGTAGTTAATTTCTCATTGCAGGAATAAAATATCTGACTAGAATCAACTTAAGAAAGGAAAGGGTTTATTTTCAGCTTACAGTTTTGAGGGGAAATTTTATGACTAGAAATGCATGGCCTGTAGGCTCATCGCATTTCACCCAGAAGCAGGAAACTAAAGGTAAAGAGCAAGTGGGACCCCACTTTAAAATCTCAAGCCATACTGCCAAGTGATCCACTTCTACCAACACTGCTCCATCTCCCAAAGGTTTTATAACTTTTCCAAAGAGTGCCACCAGCTAGGGAACAATTGTTCACACATATGAGCCTGTGGATGACATTTTGCATTCAAGAAATATGTTTATGGAATACAATTTAGGAATTTTTATTTATTTATTTAAGAAATACGGAGAGAGAGAATGAGTACACCAGGGCCTCCAGCCACTGCAAACGAACTCCAGATGCATGCACCACCTTGTGTATCTGCCTTACATGGGTCCTGGGGAATCAAATTGAGGTCCTTTGGTTTGTAGGCAAATGCCTGAACCACTCTCCAGCCCTTTCTTCTTCTTCTTCTTTTCAATTTAGGAAATTTTTTGTAGCTCTTTTTGTCCTCATATATCCTCATAGGAATGCAGAGTCAAATTACTATGTTTTAAAGTCACTTAAAGAATCTGTACAAATAAGACACAGCTTTCTTAGTTTCATTTATGTCGGTCTTTCAGGATTGCTCTTCATTAAGATTGAGTGTATTTTAAATTATTGAAATAAAAAATAAAACTGCATATAGAATAAGATGTATTCAGAGAAGTTGAACTGCTATTCTTGTACTTCTCCCCCCACATACTATCTTCTGTTCCCACTAGATAGGAGTCTATCCATTTTCCATTTACTCTTTTATATTTTGGAAATATTCTCTTTTACTTCCATGAAAAGTAAGTTTACATATGTTCTTTAGAATCTTATGTTTTTCTTTTAATAATTATACTGGAGTTCACTTCATAGCAGCATATGAAATATAAAACACTATACATGCCAGGCATGGTGGCACACGTCTTTAATCCCAGCACTCGGGAGGCAGAGGTAGGAGGATCACCATGAGTTCAAAGCCACTCTGAGACTACATAGTGAATTCCAGGTCAGTCTGGACTAGAGTGAAACCCTACCTTGAAAAACCAAAAATAAATAAATTAATTAATAAAACACTATACACAATATTCTGCACTTATTTTTATCACTCTAGGAGATAATCTTATGACCTTACATAAAAGTTTTCAGTAATCATAAAGATATAAAGGTTCATGGCACCTGAAAAGTATTGTGCCACTATCTTCTGACTATCTTTTGGCCCTTCTCAGTTCAAATGAGAAATACATATGGTTTGAATTCTTATCCCCATATAGATGCTGCATTGTTTCTCCTTACCTGCTTTTATGATTTCCTTCTTTGTCTTCAGACATTTAGTTTGGATTTCTTTGGGTTTATTTTGTTTGATCTTTGCTCATCTTATTAATTGTACAGATTTGTCTTTTAATGAATTTGGTACCTATTTCTACCCATGATTTCTTCAACTGTTTGTTTTCTCTGAATTGTTTTAAATAAAATAAGGTACAATATTTAATCAGGCAAAATTCACAGGAGGTTATATAAGGTTAATATAAGATCACTTTTTTTTTTTTTTTTTTTGGTTTCTCGAGGTAGGGTCTCACTCTAGCCCAGGCTCACCTGGAATTCACTAGGTAGTCTCAGGGTGGCCTCGAACTCATGGCGATCCTCCTACCTCTGCCTCCCGAGTGCTGGGATTAAAGGCGTGCGCCACCACGCCTGGCAAAGATCACATTTTTTATGTCCTGGGTCGGGAAAGAAGTTCTAGAACTAAAATAGCTTAAACATTCTTTTTCAAACATTTGCCAGCATAATGTAATATATAAATTTGATATAATAAACTAGATCTTTTCCAGAAAACAGTCTTAGTTATTGAATTGTATTTCAGAATTATAGGTTTACCATTTTTATGTTATTTTATTTTTTAAATTTTGTTTATTTGTAAGCAGAGATAGAGAGAGAGACAGACACAGAGAGAATAGGCACACCAGGGCTTCTAGCCACTGCAAATGAACTCCACACGCATGTGCCCCTTGTGCATCTGGCTAACATGAGTCCTGGGGAATTGAACTTAGGTCCTTTGGCTTCGCAGGCAAATGCCTTAACCACTAAGCCATCTCTCTAGCCTGGTTTACTATTTTTAATTATGCATATATCTATACAGATATTCCTAATTCCAAGATACAAAATACAGAATATTAAGAAATTGAATCATAAATAATTTGACCAAAGTAAAAGCACATATATTTCCAGCATCCTTTGTTTCTTTGAAGTTCCCAACATTATGAAATTAAAATGCTGGGTGTTCTTGAGACTGTGGGTAAGGTGGCAGCATAGTAGCTATGCCAAAGCAGTCTAGGGAGGGAAATAAGTAGAAAAACAGAAAATTACACTCTTCTACCAAAAAGTGAAGGTGTATAAGTTTTTATCAACCACAGCACAAAAGGAGAGACTCAGATTTTCTAGAAAGGAGGAATCCAGTCATAATCCCTTCAGGGCACCTGTGGCCTATCTGTGCACCTGCCCTCCTGACCAGTGGAGAGCTGCTGGAACAGAAACCAGGTGGAGGGATGTTTCACTCACATCAGCCACCTCGCAAAGTCAAGAAACATGAAGGGGAAGACAGCAGGGACCAGCTGAGCAGCTGCTAAAGGAGAACACAAACCAGCTGAGTAGTGCCAGTATAACTCCAGGCATCCTGCATGGTCTCCCATCCCCCAACTGCTAGTGCCCCAGTGAACCACCAGAGAACTCATTCTCCCCCAACTGCATGGCATCCAGCACAGCCAATCAGAACAGCAGATCCACACAAAACAGAGAGGGATCAAGGTGGGCATTCAGCACTGGTAAAATTGAAAGCCATCCCAAAAGGTAGCGGGGCCGACTTGCACATAGGCAGGTACATAGGCCTGCATTGGAAGTGCTAATCTCTTTTTCCATGTCAGGGCAGATTATGGATTAAATATTCTTGGTTGGCTTTATCATTCCCCCAAAAAACTGTATTTTGGTGTTGATTATTGTTGCCTTTGACACTTCCTGATTTATAGGGCCTTTGTCTTTTGCTTCTGTCATTATTGTGGGCAGTGTCTGATTTGGCCACAGACTGACTGGGAACCCATTTCAGACCAGAATTTTTAGCCTCCCATTTGACAAGAATAAGGGTGTGGGGCAATACACACCCTTAGGGGCTTTGCTTTATTAGATCATCTGTTTTGTTTTAATCCCAACACTTGCACAAATACTCTGTGCTGGTTTGGATTGAATGTGTATATTGCTCAGTTGAATTTTAGAATTTTCTAGTAAATTGCTTCAGCCAATATACTAGAATACATGAATAACAGGTACACACAACAACTAGGGTCACTTCTACTGTTTTCTTGGCACCTTACACTACTACCCTGAAGATATATAAAGCCGGATTGACACTGCTAAGAACACTGTAAATAATTAGAAAACCTAAGCATCAAATTAACTCAAGATGCAAAAATCTCTACATTATAATACAAGAAACATACACACACACAAAATCAAGACAATCCTGTCCCATCAAAAATTATACATCCGGGGATTTGGGAAATGACTTAGTGGTTAAGGCATTTGCCTGCAAAACCTAAGGACCCTGGTTCAATTCCCCAGAACCCACGTCTGAAGCGAGATGGACTTATGTGTCTGATGTTCCTATGCAGTGGCTAGAGGCCCTGGCATCCCATTCTCTCTTTCTCTCTATCTGTCTCTTTCTCTCTCATAAATAAATAAATAAAATATTTTTTAAACTATGCATTCATCAGAAATGACTCACAACAAGACTGTCTTAGATGAAATACCTATCAAAGATTAAAAAAAAGATTATATTTATCCTCAGAGAAATCAAAGGAATCAAAGCAGAAAACAAACTCCTGAAGGAGAACATAGGAAACCAACTTAATGAAATAAGGATGTCAAATAAAAGACATGAGTAAGGAACTAGAAATAATGAAAAAATACTGATCAGAAATATCAGAAATGAAAAGCAGAGTAAATCAAATAGAAAACTCTGTAGAAAGTCTCGCCAGTAGAAGGGATCAAGAAGAGGACAGAATATCTAAACTACAAGACCAGGTGGCAGATCTAGTATAGTCCAACAAAGAAGCACAAACTAAAAGGAAAGCATAAATGGGAATTTCAAGACATTTGGGACACCATGAAGAGATCAAACATAAGAATTCAGGGTGTAATAGAAGGAGAAGAATTCTAATCCAGAGGCTTAGCAGGTGATTTCAACAAAGTCATAGAAGAAAAGTTTCCCCAAATTGGGAAAGAAATGGCAATGCAGATAAAGAAGCTTTTAGAACACCAAACAGATAAAACCTGGAGAGAACCTCTCCTCGTCATGTTATAATTAAACTACTAAACACACAAACCAAAGAAAATATATTGAAAGCAGTTAGAGAGAAAAAGCTAATCACCTACAAAGGCAAGCCCATCCGAATAACTGTAGATTACTCAACACAACTTTAAAAGTCAGAAGGGCTTGGAATGATGTATTCCAAGATCTGAAAGATAAAAACTGTCAACCAATATTACTGTATCCTGCAAAGCTATGTATCCAAACTAATTAAGAAATAAGGACATTCCACAACAAAAACAGGCTAAAGGAATTTTTGACAGCTAAACCATCTCTACAGAAAATACTTAAGGGAATTCTTCATGCTGAAGAGAAAGCAAAACACACACAGGAGGAAATAGGAAAAATAAACCACACTAAAATTACAGTTAAAACAAAAGAGTAAAGGGAAAATAGGAAACACTACAAAATAATACGAATGGTGGGAATAAATGGATGCCTTTCAATAACTTTTAGTATCAATGGCCTCCATGCACCAACCAAAAGACACAGGCTTGCAGACTGGACTAAAAGGTAGGATCCAGCCATTTGTTGCCTCTGGGAAACTTGTCACTCAATAAAAGATAGACACCGCCTTAGGGTGAAAGGATGGAAAACAGTTTTTCAACCAAATGGGCCTAGGAAACAAGCAGGGGTTGCTATCCTAATATCTGACAGGATAGCCTTCAAACCAACATTAGTGAGGAAAGATAGGAAAGTCATTTTATACTGATTAAAGGAACACTCCAACAGGAGGACATTACAATCCTAAACATATATGCACCTAACATGGGGGTTCCCAGTTTCATCAAACAAACACTGTTAGACTTAAGGTCACAGATAACATCAAACACAATTGTAGTGGGTGACTTCAATACTCCATTGTCATCAATTGACAGGTCATCCCAGGAAAAAATAAACAGACATCTGAATTAAATGATGTCATGGAACAAATGGACCTAACAGATACCTACAGAACATTCCATCCAAATGCTACAGAATATACATTTTTCTCAGCAGCACATGGAACATCTATAAAATAGACCATATATTAGGACACAAAACAAATCTCAACAAATACAGGAAAACTGAAATAATAGCTTGTACTCTATCTGACCACAATGGCATTAAACTGCAAATCAGCAACAAGAAAAGCTACAGAGCATACAGAAATTCATGGACACTAAACAGTACACTATTGAATGATCAATGGCTCATTGAGGAAATCAATAAGTTCATAGAATCAAATGATGATGATAATACAACATACCAAAACCTTTGGGACACAATGAAGGCAGTCCTAAGAGGGAAATTTATAGCTTTAAGTGCCTATATTAAGAAATTAGAGAGTTCACAAATAAACAACTTAATGCTTCATCTTAAGGCCTTGGAAAAAGAAGTAAAAGGCAAACCAAAAACCAGTACACGAAAAGAAGTAATAAAGATTAGGGCAGAAATTAATGAAATAGAAAAACACAAACAACCAAAAACACAGCCTGGCGTGGTGGCGCATGCCTTTAATCCCCTGCACTCAGGAGGCAGAGTTGGAGGATCACTGTGAGTTCAAGGCCACTCTGAGACTACAGAGTGAATTGCAGGTCAGCCTGGGCTAGAGTGAGACCCTACCTTGAAAAACCAGAAAAACAAAAAAACATGATCCAGTGAACCAATGAAACAAAGAGTTGGTTATTTGAAATGATAAACAAGATTGATAAACCCTTAGCAAATTTGACCAGAAGAGAGAAGAGACAAAAATTAATAAAATTAGAGATGAAAAAGGCACCATTACAACAGCTGCCAAAACCATACAGGCCATTGCCCAGGCTCTTGGTTTCTCACCAGGAATAGATGGTAAGACCCTGTTGCTGAAAACTCCACACGCTTGGGCTGCAAAATCACTGACAAATCTTGCTGGAGCTAAGCTGAAAACCTCCTGTGTGTAGACCAGAAGACAGAAAGCTGGAAAAAGCTATGCTGCATGTAGCCTCATGGGAGAAAGAGAAGTCATCAGTGGAGATAAACAACAGTGGATACTGCAAGCCTTAAGTTGTGCCAGCCAGGCCAAATGAGCCAACAGGTACAATAATGGCATGTCTGTTGTGGGGGAAACCAGCTGCTCTCGAATTACACTGGAGGTCCTACTCCATAGGAGGGCATACATACATGCCTGAGAGTGAAAAACCTATGACAAGGGAAAAACCTATGACTAGGGGTGTAATGCCTGCTGGTGTCTGGCTAAGTACATATATTATGCTCATCAAACTTACTGGCTAGCACTTCTTTTAATGATCATACCCATATATTTTATTAAAAAAAATATTTTTGTTTATTTTTATTTATTTATTTGAGAGTGACAGAGAGAGAGAGAGAGAGAGAGAATGGGCACGCGAGTGCCTCCAGCCATTGCAAACAAACTCCAGACACATGTACCCCCTTGTGCATCTGGCTAACATGGGTCCTGGGGAATCGAGCCTCAAACTGGGGTCCTTAGGCTTCACAGGCAAGCGCTTAACCACTAAGCCATCTCTCCAGCCCTCATATTCATATATTAATGCTACTCTTACTTTTGGTTAGAGAAGCTTCTCTTTTCACATGGTGGTGACCTCTGGGATGACTCAAAGGGCACCATAGTGCTGAGAAGTAACAGAGGAGTGCTCAGCACTGAAACATCTCCAAGGCTCAGGGTCCATTGCAGAAGAGTTTGCAAAAAGAATGTAAGAAGCAAGGGAAGGGTAGGACTTCTTACAGTGCAGTCTTCTAAACATAAAATGACCTGAATATCTATGAATTTACAGTGCCTGGCAGACTATCATAATAGGAGGAAACAATGATGAGATCAAAATAAAAGAGATTTATTGAGAGGGGGAGGGGATATGATGAAGAGTGGAGTTGTAATAGCAAAGTGGGAGAAATTATCGTAATTTGGAAGTTGTCAATTCCTTTGGTTTATATTTATATCTCCCTTTCTTTGCTAAGACTTGTAATTTTATACTTGTTTCAAGAATGCTCATGATTATTGAAGCATTTTTGTAATAGATTATAATATTTGTCAAAATCAAATTTGTATCATCACAGAATTTGTGTTTTTATTGTCTTTTATTGTTTAAGTTAATATTTTCATGACTTTTGGGTTATCCAATAATTTGGGACTATATCTTTGGTATATTGTGTGTTATGATACTGGATTTTTGTTTGTTTGTTTTGAGGTAGGGTCTCTCTCTAGCCCTGGCTTACCTGGAATACATTATGTAGTCTCAGAGTGGCCTCAAACTCACAGCTATCCTCCTACTTTTGGCTCCCGAGTGCTCGTATTAAAGGCATGAACCACTACACCCAGCTGAGCCTGGATTTTATTTTAAAATTTTGTTTTAGGGGCTGGAGAAATAGCTTAGCTATTAAGGTGCTTGCCTGCAAAACCAAAGGACACAGGTCCAATTCCCCAGTACCCATATGCAGCTAAATGCAAAAGGTGGTGCATGCATCTGGAATTCTTTGCAATGGCTAGAGGCTCTGGCATGCTCTCTCTCTCTCTCTCTCTCACACACACACACACACATACACACACCCTTCCTCTTTCTTTCTCCCAAATAAATAAATAAGCAAATAAAATATCTTTTTTAAAAAAGAATTCTGTTTTTTTAAATATTTTTTGTTCATTTTTATTTGTTTATTTGAGAGTGACGGAGAGAGAGAGAGAGAGAGGGAGAGAGAGAGAGAGAGAGAGAGAGAGAGAGAGAATGGGCGCACCAGGGCCTCCAGCCACTGCAAACGGACTCCAGACGCATGCGCCCCCTTGTGCATCTGGCTAACATGGGTCCTGGGGAATCGAGCCTCAAACCGGGGTCCTTAGGCTTCACAGGCAAGCGCTTAACTGAAGAATTCTGTTTTAGTATATTGACAACCTGCTTTGATTCGAGGTAAGCAGTCTTGCAAACTATAGTTCACATGCAACTTAGTTTTCAAAGCTCTTTCAGGG
This sequence comes from Dipus sagitta, assembly GCA_036346955.1. NCBI lineage: Eukaryota > Metazoa > Chordata > Mammalia > Rodentia > Dipodidae > Dipus > Dipus sagitta. Next base: position 111,352,342 of record CM070770.1, read on the forward strand.
CTCCTCTGGCCTGTCCTACTTCTTTCCTACCCAGGCCAATTTAGAACCTCAGCAGTATTCCAACATAGTTCAACTCACAGAACTTGGTGCTATTTTGATTCTGATCAGTTTCCCACATGGGTCAGTGTGTCTGATTCCATGTACCAATCTAAAGAACTGCTTCTTGTCAAGAATTGATATCTTTTGGGCTGGGGAGATTTCTCAGTTGTTAAGGTGCTTGCCTACAAAGCCTAATAACCCAGGTTCAATTCCCCAAGACCTACATAAAGCCAGATACACAAAATAGTGCCTGCATCTGGAGTTTGTTTGTAGTATCTAGTGGCTCTGTTACACCCATTCTATTAGTCTATCTCTCTCTCTGCTTGGAAATAAATAAATAAAATATTTTTTTAGAGCTTGTCATGGTGATGCACACCTTTAATCCCAGCACTCAGGAGGCAGAGGTAGGAGGATCACCATGAGTTCTAGGCTACCCTGAGACTACATAGTGAATTCCAGATTAGCCTGGACTAGATTGAAACCCTACCTTGAAAAAACAAAACAAAAAAAATTAAAGAGTTGCTATCTTTTGCTTAATTTAGGATGCTATAGCTGACAGGACACCTTCCAAGTATGGAGAAGAGGAGGTGGAATTTCTTTTAATGAATATGCTTTGAGCAGGCATAGAATTCTTGTGGAAGGGGCTACCTATTTCACAGGATTTTGACTAAAAAGTGTTATTTACTTGTGGTGATTCCAGATTCTGGCCTACTCTAGCACCTAGCTGGCTATGTATAGGAGGAAAAAGACACCCTTTAGGTTACCACCAGATTGTCTCTCTAGTTCCACCTAGTCTATTTGCCTGTTTGTGTCTCCTTCTCAAATATTTTATAGTATTTTAAGTGTAATTAGCAATAGTATAAGGATGCTATATACTTGCTCCAACCTGACTAGAAAGGAAAACCAAATATGACTTATTTCCTTATCACTCATGAAAACATTCACAATGCTAACTGTGTGGTTGACACTGCAAAAGTGTTTATTGACAAAGAAGTAAGAGAAAAACATGAATAGTTCCATATCACAAAATAACATGGTAAGAATATGATATAACCTTTAGAGTTTCACCATCTGATTTCAGTGTGAATGCAGGTAGGTTAATTAACTTTTGTGAGCCTCAGTTGCCCATAATGGAAGAATGTTAACATCTACCTCATAGGCTAAACTAAGATGAAATGCTATATTTAATATATTTATCACAGTACTTATTAATGAAGACTGAAGAACTGTATTTTATATTTATATTTATTTAGTGATCAAAACAATTACTAAGTATCTGTCTACTTATAGGAAACTCTGCCCTTAAAGACAAAGAAGACCAGTTTGGGAGAACACCGCTTATGTACTGTGTGCTGGCAGACAGACTGGACTGTGCAGAGGCTCTTCTGAAGGCAGGAGCAGATGTCAATAAGACTGACCATAGCCGGAGAACAGCCCTCCATCTTGCAGCTCAAAAGGTAAGAAGTAAAATAACTTTGAAAAGTAAACATTTTGCATGGTATTTGTTAGTTGATTTGTGGAACTATGCAATGGACAAATAATAAATAAATCACAAATATGTGACTCAGGACTCACAATTTTTCAAAAAAGTAGTCTTCAAATTGCAGAGTAAAGCATGGATAACTATTAATGGCTGTAACAATGGAATTTTTCTATGACAAACAAAATTATCACTATTATTAAAGTACGTTACAATTATATGTATAAGAAAAATAAAGACTAAAAAGAAATGAATAAAAATAATAATATGTATTAGGTTTAAACATTGGAAATGAACATTAATTTTTGCACTTTTAATTGTTTAAAGTCCCTTTCTTACTTTTTTTTGGTTTGGGTTGTCTATTTTACTTTTTTTGAGGTAGGGTCTCACTCTAGCCTAGACTAACCTGGCACTCACTCTGTAGTCCCAGGCTGGCCTCAAACTCATATTGAAATTGCTACCTCTGGCTCTTGAGTGCTGGGATTAAAGGCATGCACCACAGCACCCCACCTAAAGTCTCCTTCTTGATACTGCTTTTACAATCAAAAGTTATAATCTCTAACTCACATGTCAGAATATTACACATGGACTATCTGATTTTATTAATGTGAACATTTGAGAAATAATAAATTTAAGAAATGTACAAAGTTATTTTTCCTCATTCTTCAAATTTGTATTTTTAAAGCTTTCAGTTATTTATTTATCTACTTATTTATTTATTTATTTGATAGAGACAGAGAAGCACATAGGTACACGGCTAGAGAAAGAGAGAGAGAGAGAGAAAGGGCATGCCAGCACCTCCAGCTACTGTAAACAAACTCCAGACACATGTGCCACCTTGTGTATCTGGCTTTCGTGGGTCCTATGGACTCAAACCTGAGTCCTTTGGCTTTGCAGGCAAATGCTTTAACCACTAAGCCATCTCTCCAGCCCCAAATTTGTATTTTTGATACATTGGTGTGAAAGAGCTGCTTCCTGTACCCATTAAACCAAAACCAAAATTATATAAAGGTTGCAATCTCTTTAGAAATATGTGGCATTAATATCACATATTTATAGTAAAAAATTATGTTTTAGTATACTTCCAACTTTTTAAAAATTTTGAAATTATATTACCAATTATCAGTGATTCCAAGTTTTTAAGGTCATTGTTAAGAGATCAGATTGTTAAGTTTAAATGTATCACAAAGACAAAACGGGAAGCTTCTAAGTTAACTTGATGTTGCAGTCCAGTTCGCATTGCTGGTAAAAATCACCCAACCAAGAGCAGCTTCTGGGAAAAAGAGATTTATTTTGGCTTACAGGCTCAAGGGGAAGCTCCATGATGGCAGGGGAAAACGATGGAATGAGCAGAGGGTGGACATCACCCCCTGGCCAACATAAGGTGGACCACAGCAACAGGAGGGTGTGCCAAACACTGGCATGGGGAAACTGGCTATAACATCCATAAGCCCACCCCCAACAATGCACTCCATCCAGGAGGCATTAATTCCCAAATCTCTATCAGCTGGGGACCTAGCATTCAGAACACCTAAGTTTATGGGGGGCACCTGAATCAAACCACCACACTTAAAGACTTACATACAAACTATTTCCCTTTATAAGATGTTGCTTTATAAGATATATTTCCAGTACATTTATTTTATTTTACACTATATGTTTTTGGAATAAAAAGCAATGAAAAAAGAAAGATCCAGCAGAAACTATTAGAGTTATTTCTCATTTTAAAAAAAGTATGATCAGCTAGAGCTGATTAATTGAGGGGTTAGGAAAATACCTTTTCATTAGTTGAATGCATAAAAAAGACACTGACATTAAGACACACTACTGAATATGCTAGTCATATGCTCTTACATGTTAGGTCTGTCAGGTTATTTCTAGTTGCTTCTCCTGAATTTGCCTTTTATTATAGTAATTTCTAAAAAAAATCTCCCTCATTTTCAATGTGCTTTAACTGCTACTCCAGTATTTATAACCTTTCACCTAAGCTTGTCAGCTGATAAAATTATTCACTCAGGAAGGGTAACTGCACTTAGCTTATCAATTAAAAACACATTGGGAGTGACCCTCTATATTAAGAATTTGATGCCCTTAGACTTCATTATGATTCATTTAACTGTGAAATTCAGCTTTTAAAAATGTACATTGATAAACAGAGCATCAAGTGGATTGTGTGGGGATAAAATGAGGATTTAAGTTGATTATTCAACACCATGACATCTTTGGAAATAATGTGACAAAAATAGCTGACAGAAGGGACATGCATCATCTAACATGTTAGTTGTATTAGATTTTGCTTATTTCCATGTTCACTTACTTTTCTTTTTATTTTTGAGATAAGATCTCACTCTGTAGCATAAGCAGTTCTCAAATTTATGGCAGTCTTCCTTAGCTTCCCAAGGGCTAGGATTGCAAGTACAAGCCACTACACCTGTCTTTCCATTTTGACCTGTGTGTGTGTGTGTGTGTGTGTGTGTGTGTATTCTTGTGTGTGCATGTGCACCGCTGTGTATAGGTATATGTGCACATAAGTGCATGTATGTATGGAGGCCAGTGGACAACCTCAGGTATTATTTTCCAAGCACCATCTACCTTTTTGTAAAGACAGGATCTCTCATTGGCTTGGAGCTCACCAAATAGTCTAGACTGCCTGACCAGTGCGTACCAGAGAGCCTCCTGTATCCACCTCTTCAGCTTTTGGATTATAATCATGGGCCACTGTGTCCAGCTTTCTGTACATGAGTACTAGCTTGCCAGGCAAGTACTTCACTGACTGAGCTATTTCCCAAGGCCCCATGTTTACTTTAATTATTCTTTAATATAGTTTCAAGAAATAAATAGAATTAGGACATATACTAGAACTTACATGGTTGATTTCATAAGTAACAAATTTCATGTTCTTTTAAGTATCTGATAATTAAACATGTCTCTTCTGCTGTTGTTTGTTGTTTTACATGCTTGCCAAGAACAGTAATGTGTCTGTTAGTTACACTGTTGGAATTTCCATAACAAAGATGGTAATTTTCTTCAGTACTCTACCCTATCAAACCTGGGTGTTGTTTGGTTTTGTGCACCATTTTTACAAATCAGATAAAGAAAGGAGTACATAAGAGTAAGATGGTAAATGACCTAGAAACAATTTTCAAAGACTATTTGAAAGTTATACATCCCAAGTCTATTAAGACATCATGTTTAGGAGAATACACACACACTCCCACTCGTTAGAGAAAATATTTTCACTTTAAATTTCTAGGATTGTCCTATATTAAACTAAACCAAATATAAGCTCACAATAAAAGATCACAAAACACATAAGGTGACAATCTTCTATGAATTAGAGTCAACATAAAATAACATATTTAGTCCTCAGAAAAGATCAAATATTGGAATCACGAGAAACACAGTATAGAATAACTGCTGTTGGACTGTTTAGAGGTGAAAATGTAAGAATCCAGAGAAGCTACTCCAATGTGAGACTTTAATGATCAGGCATCAGTTCTGGCCATGATTGCTGATTTTAGATTAGCTATGCTCCTAGAAATATGTGATAGCTGAGAAAAATGTATATTCACTATTTGAAAGCATTAAGAGTAATAAGCAGAGATTAGAACTAATAAAATACAATCCATCATGGAAAGAAAGTGTTAAAATAAATATCACATGAATTCTAACTTCCTTCTTTAAAGGCATTTTCCAAGTTGAAATGCAAACAAATACAGCACAAATGGCCTTACTAGGCTGAAGAAACCAAGGTGGAGCTGGAGAGTCTCTTGGCTAGAACCTGAATGACAAGATGCTGGTGTGGAAGGAACTGCAGAGGAGAAACCCAACAATCTAGACATAAATGTCTTATAGTCATTCTCTATTGCTAAACTGTTTTGGTTCAGGGTAAGACTCTATGAAAGCCAGCAGTAAACAACAGCTGGGTGACTGCACAGCTGAGCAGAGATCTTTTTAAAATTGTTCCACATTTCCTTCACATTTAATTCTTTTAGTACATAACAAACTGATTTTTTAGGGGTCCATTCTCACTTTAAAACATATGAGTAATTAATTTTGACAATGCGAAGTCATTAATTTCCAGCCATGTAGTATCTGTTGTGTGCTGGTGCCAGCCTTTTATACTATGCACTTCCTATGCTTTTATTTTCCAGCTGCAAGGCTATAAATTTTAGAGGGGCATATAGGAAACATAAACATAAAAATCATATCATCAAATATCTTAGGAGGACTAATGGCCACCAACACTATTTCTACAGTATCAACAGTCGAAATATATAAGTAGTCATTATTGACCTGTGTAGATCAATTATTGAGTTGTGGTTTTGACTATAATACTAAACTTAGTTTGTTGCATTTTCTTGGATTTCTTGGTGGGAAAGCTCATGTTCCCATAGTATACTGTTCATATCTCTGTAAGAACCACATTGCTTTGCATTGTAATTATTGTTTGCTTTACTGCTAAAAAGCTTGGAGATCCCAGCAAGAACTTTGCTTCATTTATTTTTGAATCCCTCTAAATCTAACATACCTGATATGTCTAGTTGAATAAATTTTATGTTATTTATATAGAAAGGCATTAATGCAAATACTAGATACTTCGACTGTTTAGAAACATTGATTCAGTTTCAAAATACATAGATGTGGAAAACCTCATTGAACTCTGCTGCTTGGCTTTGACACATACTCACTTCTCTAGAAATAGATTGCTTGCTAGTCCAAGGAGCTAAAGAAACAGTACCTGTGAGGATAAAATTCATCTTATTACACTGAACATCTAAACCTAATTTGTTTCCCATTTGGTACCCTTGGTTTAATCCAAGAAAGCAATTGGTCACAGCCTTTCTGAGATTCTCAAGAAAAAATATCTTATTATTAGAAATATTTGGCTTCAGAAAACCTCCCTGTTTCTCTTATGGCCACAGACATATCTATTTGCTAATAAAAGGTTTAAAAAGATTTATTAATTCTTATACAGTTTAATGTTCTAGGAGTTTATTAATTTGCCTTGAAGAAGATTAAAATCATCTACTTTAAGATATTATATTAAACACAAAAATTAGAGAAACTTCAGATTGTGACTATATTTTTCATTCATAAACAGGTTTTAGCTTATCTCTGAAAACTGAATCTTAAATGTTTTTTTTAATTTTTTTGTTAATTTTTATTTATTTGAGAGCAACAGAGAGAGAGAGAAATGGGTGCACCAGGGCCTCCAGCCACTGCAAACGAACTCCAAACGCGTGTGCCCCTTGTGCATCTGGCTAACGTGGGTCCTGGGGAATTGAGCCTCGAACGAGGGTCCTTAGGCTTCATAGGCTAGTGCTTAACTGATAAGCCATCTCTCCAGCCCTTAAATGTTTTTACTTTGTAAGATATACTCTTTCCATGTTAATTATTTACAAGATGTAAAAGAGGACAGGGGGTTGGAGAGATGGTTCAGTTGGTGAAGTGCTTGCTGTATAAGCATGAGTACAGATCCTTAGTACCTATATAAAAACTAGGCACAGACATGTAAGTCCAGTGCTGAGGAGGGAGATGATAGGAGGATCCCTGGGGCTTATTGCCTCACTAGTCTAGTCAAATTGGTAAACTCCAGGCTTAGTAAAAGACACTGTCTAAAAATAATAAAATAAAATAAAATAAGGAGAGCAGTTGAGGAAAACACCCAACATTGACCTCTGGCCTCCACACATACATGTGTATACATGTGTATGTGCTCCTGCACACAGACACACATGCACACACAGATGCACACATACAACACATGAGAGAGAAAGAGAGTGAGAAATAGAACAGAATACCACTGACATTTTTTTTTGCAGGAAAATTTATACCATATAAAACTGTTAGATTTCCTTTATTTTGTATGTGCATGCACACACAGGTACACCAAACAATGTACTGTCCAGTCCCCTTCAACTTAATATTCCTATATTCCTCCTCAGTACATACATACATCTACTATAACTTACTACCATGGTTCCTTGAAGATGTTATTTATCGAGTTCCCAATTAAGAGGGCAGAGTCCATGTCTTACTGGATTTTAGTTACAGTTTGCCACTTAATTGACACTGTTTGTTTAATAAATATACAAATTGTCCAATAAGTATGAGTACCACATGAATTCATTATGAAAGTTGAAAACTATTGAAGTTTAAACTTAGTTTCTTAAGAGGTAATACTTATCTACCTCAATTTCTTCACCTACAAGATGGATAGAATAGAATAATACTTTTCTGTAGGAGTGATGGATAGAATAGAATAATACTTTTTTGTATGTAGGAGTGATGAATCCTTAGACTTAAAGCCATTTATTGGAAAAATATGCTCCTAGGAATATGTTATTAATACTTTTGCTACTAGTCAAACCACAGTATTGGTGTAGACATCGAATTACTATTTGAAGATCACTAGATGTCAGAGGTGGTCTGGCTCTTTGGGATTTTATCTGGTTTGTCATTGGATGAGGAAACTTAAATCCTTAATGTCTCTCATGTTCATTCGTCTGCTCTCACTCACTCATTTTCTCTCTCACTCACTCTCTCTCTCTCTCTCTCTCTCTCTCTCTCCCTCTCTCTCTCTCCCTCTCTCTCTCTGTGTGTACCTGGAGATTGAAACTGGGACTTCATGCATGCTAGTCAACTGCTACATCCCCAGCATCAGTTTTCTTCTCTTAAAAAAATAATTTGCTGCTCTCTTTGCCTTTCATATATGTGGTCTTATTTTATTAATTTATTATTCTAAGTGAACATACAGACTAGAAGATAATCTAAAAGACATTCAGGTACATTGCACTTAGAAGGGATAAAACTGAATATTTCTTATTTTTGCTTCAGATTTTTTAAATAAAACAAAAAAAAAGGTACACTTGAAAGCTACTTCTCTTCCAAGATTCTGTTTCCCTCTGTCTCCTCAGTCTGTTTTCATTTTCATAGTTTCAGTTGCCATGCATATTTTTCCAACACACACTCATACACTTAAGCAGTATTATTTTGCATTCTTAAAGATCTTTAAATAGCCAGGCATGGTGGTGCATGCCTTTAATCCCAGCACTCGGGAGACAGAGTTAGGAGGCATGAGTTTGAGGCCACCCTGAGACGACATAGTGAATTCCAGGTCAGCCTGGGCTAGAGCGAAACTACCTCGAAAAAAAAAATCTTTAAATAAATGGTATTATACCATGTATGTCATTCCCCAACTTGCTTTTTTTATAATTTGCTGTTGTTGGTTATTTTGAAGACTTACTCATGCTGACACATGTAGTCTTATTTCACAAAAGATTATGTCCAAATGCCCAAAAGATATGTAAAAATATACAACATCATTACTAATTAGGAATATGCAAATAAGGACATGATACTCAACCACTGGCATGTCTAAAGTAATAAAATTGCACAGTCGATATTAATTGGTGGTGAGGATATGGAGCAACTAGGAGTCTCAACATTTTAAGAGAAGGTAGGTAAATTGGTGTATCTACTTTGAAAAACTCTTGAAGAAAGATACTAAAAACACATAAATATAAACTTAAATCCTATTAATACCTCAGGTAGATGAGTGCCTCTTTCCACAAAAAGATATGTAAGGGCCTGGATAGATGGGTCACTGGTTAAGAGTGCTTCCCATGCAAGCATGAGGGTCCATGGGGGCCTGAGACCACCTGAGTTTGATTCTTCAGCACTGACATAAATATCTGTGCATGGTCACACACACCTATAACCTCAGTCCTGTGGGGTGCAGGAATCAGAGAATTGTTGGGGCTCACTAAATGGCAAGCTCCAGAATCAATGAGAGACTCTATCTTAAGGAAACAAGCAGGTGAGGGAGGGAGGAGGCATTCTTCTCTGGCCTCATATACATGCATAAGAGGCATGTGCATCTGCACACACATTTGCACACACCACACACACACTACACCACACCTATACCTCAAAAGCACACTCAAAAAGATGTGTGAAAATGTTGTGATAGCTTTATTCTATAATAAATAAATTTATTATAAATAAATAAATGAATAAATGAAATGAATTTTTATTTTCTTTTTGCAGTTTTTTTTTCTTTTTTTAGTGTTTGAAATTTATTTCCAAATGCTTAGAGAAGAAGGGAATAGGCTGGCATGCACATAGAAGGGATTCTTTGTTAGAGGAAAAGAGGTCTATGGCATTTCATCAGGGATTCTCTCTTAATCTATCTGTGGCATTACATTAATTACATTAATTCATGTACTTGATCAAACTATCACAACAACTTTTAAAATCTGTAGCTTTAAGACTTGAATCTTAAAATGAAAACTACCACATGAAGATTTTCAGTTAAGAATCATCCCTTCTACAAGTGATTGAAATCATTGCTAAAGCCCAAGCTTTAATGTCAAGCCTGGCTACTCTTGGATTCCATTCTTGACCTGATTGAAGAGGTGAGGAGGAGGCTGCAAGTCCTTTTTCATTCTAAATTCTTTGCCAGCACCAATATTTGTTAAACCTCTAATACAGTGTTATCAGTCCTTGGTAGACAGCATTCATGCAAGTTCTGTAGACCTCGTACCTCTTCCATCAAATTAGCTGTGGTGAAGCTTCCTAGTTCTTTCAATATGTCAATGTCATCACATTCTATTTTAGCCATCCATTTGGGTGGAGAACTAGTGATATGTTGTTCTGGCCACAGATCTAGAGAGGCATGGTCAGGTTTCTCAAAACTTAGCAAAGATGTTTCCATATCTGTCCCAGCTGTGGGAGATGACATTTTCCAACCCATGTCACCTCTTTTTGCAGTTTTAAGAATCAAACATAGGGCCTTGAACATGCTAGACCAGTACTGTATAACTGAACGTGTGTATGCACCCCAGGTCCACTGTTTTAACCTCTCGACTCAAACAACCCAAATATGTATCAACAGACATATGTAAATAAATTGTATTTATACTACACAGTTACAAAAATACTACTGATAAATTCATCCCCATAAATGAATTTTATAAATACAATGTTGAATGAAAGAAGTGACTTTTTAAAATTTCTATGCTATTTATATAAATGTCAAGAACAGGAGAAACTAATTCATGGTTATGGTGATTCAAATTAGATTTGTAGTTACCTCTATGATGGATGATGTACTCAGGAGGGACATGGAACTTTCAGGGATGCTGAAATTTTTTTTTTTTTTTTTTTTTTTTTTTGGTTTTTAGTTTTTGGTTTTGGTTTTTCCGAGGTAGGATCTCACTCTAGCTCAGGCTGACCTGGAATTCACTATGTCATCTCAGGGTGGCCTCAAACTCATGTGATTCTCCTACCTCTACCTCTCGAGTGCTGGGATTAAATGCATGTGCGCCACCATACCTGGCATGGAAATGTTCTATCTTGATCTATGTGGTAGCTACATAAACACTTATCAGTATGAATTCTTTTGTTTATTTGTTTTTGAGGTAGGGTTTCACTCTAGTCCAGGCTGACCTGGAATTCACTATGTAGTGTCAGGGTGGCCTCTAACTCATGGCAACCCTCCTACCTCTGCCTCCCAAGTGCTGGAATTAAAGGCGTTTGCCACGACGCCCAGCTTCAATATGAATTCTTAAGACTTATATATTTTATTGTGCATATATTCTACCATATAAATTATAATTATTATTATTGGAGGGTGGTTTCGAGATAGGGTCTTACTCTAGCTCAGGCTGACATGGAATTCACTATGTAGTCTCAGCGTGGCCTCAAACTCACAGCGATCTTCCTACCTCTGCCTCCCAAGTGCTGGGATTAAAGGTGTGTGCCACCATGCCTGGCTAAATTATTATTAAAATGGTAAAAAAAAATCCAGAAGTTGATAACCATTACTTATAAATAGGATGAGCATATGGAACTAAGAATGGTTCCTGGCATAGGCACAAAAGCACTGAGGTCACATTTCCTAGCCTGAGCTTGAGGAGCAATGAAAACTGTGTCCGTGCCCTGATGCACAGGTCTTAAACTTAGATGTACACCATGATTTCCTGGACAGCCTATGGAAGGCTGGGACCATCCCAGCCTTCTAAACTCAGCCTGGAGCTAGAGAATTTGCTCATCTCAAAAGTTCCCAGGTGAGGGCAGTGATGCAAGCAAAACCACTGTTCTATTCTTTTTACATCATGCTTTTGTATGTGTTCCCCCATTTTCTTTTTAGAGACACGGTCTCGTGTAGCACATGCTGGCTGAAAACCCACTGGGTAGCTGAGAATGACCTTGAACTTGTGTTCCTCCTATCTTTACCTCTGGAGGACTGGGATTACAGGACTGTCATCATGCCCTGTTGATGCATTGTTGGGGAAAAAAATGCAGTGTTTTGGGCATGTAGGCAAGCACTCTGCCAACTGAACCACATCCCAGGCCTGTTTACCCCTTTTCAGTAACACTGGATTTTTATCTTTTAGATACCCCAACCTCCTAGATTAATGTCTCTTTGGGTTAGTATTCCTGACTGTATGTTTAAAAAAAATTTTTTTTATTTGCAAGCAGAGCTAGAAAGTATGGGCATTGGGGCCTCTTGCTGCTGTAAACGAACTCCAGATGCATGCAGTTCTTTGTGCATCTGGCTTTCCATGGGTACTGAGGAATCTGTGACCAGAGACTTTGCAAGCAATTTTCCTTAGCCACTGAGCAATCTCCCCAGCCCCATATCCCTAACTTATTCATAGAGGTAGGATAAAGCACTTAAGTAACAATTCTGAAAGGAAGTTATTAGTTGAAAGGTAAACAAATGAGTTTTAGGTCCCCATGTGATATCTTGGTATTAATAATTAGTATAAATTTTGATAGACCTTTAAAAAGAAATTATTAAAAGCCGGGCGTGGTGGCGCACGCCTTTAATCCCAGCACTTGGGAGGCAGAGGTAGGAGGATCGCCGTGAGTTCGAGGCCACCCTGAGACTCCATAGTGAATTCCAGGTCAGCCTGGGCTAGAGTGAGACCCTACCTCGAAAAACCAAAAAAAAAAAAAAAAAAAAAGAAATTATTTGAATGTGTGTGTATATGCATACATGTGCACACATGCATGTGTTTGAGTGTGTGTGTGTGTGTGTGTGTGTGTGTATGTGTGTGTTTGCACATGCACCAGGGTATCTTGCCTTAAATGGATGGTTTGGGAATTGAATCTAGGTCTGCAGGCTTTGGAGAGAACCTTTAACCAGTGAATAATCTTCCCAGCCCTGAATTTTGATAGACTAGTTTTGGTCTCCAAAGTGAGGCCTGTATTGTACTTGTTAGTACAAATAGTAGCTGTAGGAGTAGATAAAATGTCCAACTGTAGTGTGTGTGTGTTGTATAGATGGAGCCAGGACTAGAAATAGGAAGCACCAACATTGAAGGTTTACTTAAGAAAACTAAGCTTACAAAGGAGACAGCAAAATAAAGAACTAGATCAGTGTGGTGATGTGGAGCCAAAGGATGCTTCTTGCAAAAGAAGAGCCATTTCTGTTTCATCTTATCTGTACTAAGATTTGAGCTATTCTTTTTACACTAAGGACTCAATAAGTACTTACAGAACTAATGAAGAAACATCTAATATGGTAAGAATTGAAAGCATCCATTGGATTTTACAGTTTGCAAATGACCTTAACAAATATAGTGGTAATGGGTAGACACAGAAGGTAGGTATATGTGCTGGTTTGTATGTCCCCCATAGACTCAGGTATTTTATTAAAGATTGTAACTTGGGTCTCCAGCCACCTGGCTAGAGGAGGTATCACTGGGGGGCAGATCCTGGGGTACAGCCCTGCTGTGTGAGAAGTCTGAGCTCTGGAGCGTTTGTGTGTGTGCTGGTGCTGGTGTTTTGCTTGCTGCAGCTTTTCTCTCTATGAAAGGGGGCCAGCTTCTTCCACCACCTGTGGAACTGTTCCTGGACCCATGAGCTTGAAATAAATCCCTTCCCCCTCTGAACTGGGTCTGGTTTGGATGTTCATCTCAGCAACACAAAGCTATCTACTATAGTATCACTCTTAGTAGCCAGAAAATGAAGACTTGGAGTTAGTAAATGTGTATTGGTCTTTCAACATGAAGCTGAGGAACAGGGTAATGCAGTTATTGATTAGGAAAACTTTCAAAGTGAGAGACTGTGTATGTGGTAAGTTTTAATAAATAATAGCATCAGCATCACCCAATATACTCATCACTTAGTTTCAGTAATTATTAATTCATAAACTTGATTCATCTGTGCACTTTGTTGGCCTATTTTAAGGCAAATCATAGACATCATCAATATTTCAGAATATATATAAAAGGTAAAAGTATTTTTATATAATTGCCATCATACCATGGTACCAAAAAGGAAATTAACAATAACTCATTAACTTATTTTGATAATATTTATAATTTAATGGTAATATAATAATTTATAACAATCTAATCAGTATTCACATCTTCTGTTTGTGTCTTAAACTTTTTTAAAAAGTTGGTTTAATATGGAGAGATGATGGCTCAGTGGTTAAGGCACTTGCCTGCAAAGCCTAATGACCTAGGTTCAACTTCCCAATACCCACATAAGCCAGATGCACGAAGTTGCATATGCATTTGGGGTTTTGTTTGCAGTTGTTGGAGGCCCTGGTGTGCCAATACTCTCTCTGTCTCTCTCTCTCTGTCTATATCTCTCTGCTTGCAAATATATATATAAAAAAATTTTTAAGTTGGTTTATCCAAATAAGGATCTATATATTGCAGATTGCTGGTAACTTTTTTTTTTTTTTTGTTTTTGTTTTTTGTTTTTCGAGGTAGGGTCTCACACTAGCCCAGGCTGACCTGGAATTCACTATGGAGTCTCAGGGTGGCCTCGAAACTCACAGCAATCCTTCTTACCTCTGCCTCCTGAGTGCTGGGATTAAAGGCGTGCGCCACCACGCCTGGCACTGGTAACTTTTTTTAAACTTTCTATTGACAACTTTCATACATATATACAATATACCCTTTTCATAGTCCCCTCCCACCACCTTCCTTCATTCCTCCTCCCCAGTCCACCTGTGGTGATTTGAATGAGATATTCCCCATAGGCTCATGTATTTTGAACACTTGATCCCCAGCTGGTGGCAATTTGGGAAGGTTGTGAAGCCTGGCTGGAAGAGGTGTGTCACTGAGGGCAGACATTGAAGTCCAGCCCTATTTGGTGTTCAGAGTTCAGCTCACTCTTTCTGCTAACTCCATGTTGATATGTGAGCCAGCTTCCTGCTCATGCAGTGATCCTCCCCTCAACCCCACTGTGGATGAAGCTTCTCCTCAAGACTATAAGCTGAAATAAACCCTTTCCTCTCACAAGATGCTTTTGGTTTGTTTTGTCCTAGCAACTAGAAGGTAACTGCCACGCCACCCTCTACTGAACTCCTCCTTTCCAAGTAGTCCCTCTCCTAATTTGATGTTATTTCATTTTTAACCCCCATATTATGCCTATCTTGTACCTGTAGCAACAGTGACTATGAGGTCATAAATGCAACTACCACTTTGTGTCTGGAAGACAGCATTGCAAAGCACTCCTCTGCATGCTATGGCTCTTTAATTCTTTTCTCCACTTTTCAATAATGGCTTCTGAGTCTTGAAGGATGTGATAACAATTTCTCATTTAATGCTGAATACGCAGCTGTCACTTCTTCCCAGCACTTTGATGATTTTTAGAGTCTCCCTAGTGGTCATGGTCATCTGAAAAGAGAAGCTTCTTTAAACAAAAGTGAGAACAGGATTGATATCTGGGTGTAGACAAATATTTAGAGGTCAGTTTGGTTGGCATAATATTATTGATTTTGGCTGGTAAATCTTTTGTTAAGAATGTTAATATATGAAAATACTAGAAATTGTTCATATTTCCATTGGGTTATTCTCTTATGTCCCCTCTCATGAATGTGCCTGTCAGTCTTTGTGGGGGGTGAGGAGACAATGCCTCAGACTACACCATCCTACCTTATAGATCTTACTTTCTTTCTGCCCCTCTTCCACAATGTTCCCTGAGTCTTGGGAGATGTGTTATAAGTCTCTTTTAAAAAGAGTTGAGGTCTCCCTAGCCTCTAATTTTCTGCTTTGATGATTTTTTTTATTAATTAGTTTTGTACTGAGTGAATACAGTCAATTTGGTACCATTATTAGGCTCATCCATGACCTATCCCCTCCCCTTGGCCCCTCCTTGTTGAGGTATATGGGTCATCCATTCTGGAGTTGTGGGTAGGATAAATGTCTCTACATATGCTTTGATGAATTTTGAGTCTCCTCAGTATCTACTGTCATCTGTCTGGAAGAGGTTCTCAGGGTAGCAGTGAGAGCAGCACTCATGTTTAATCCTTGACTTAAATCCTTTAAGTCTCTTGTAGTTTTACAGATAGATGATGACTATTTGAACATTTAAATTTTATATAAAAGGAGATGTCAAAACTTTAGGTAAGATGCTGGGCATAACTCATGCTTATTGTCCTAGCACTCCAGAGGCTAAGGCAGAAAGATTGCTAAGAGTAGGCAGCCTCAGCTACATAGTGAATTCCCAGATTAGACTGCAGAGTCAAACTCTGACTCATAAACAAAACAAAACCAAAGGCTAGGCATGGTGGCACATACCTGTAATCCCAGCACTTCGTAGGCCATGTTATGAGGATCACCATGAGTTTAAGGCCACCCTGAGACTACATAGTGGATTTCATGTCAACCTGGACTACAGTGACACCCTACCTTGAAAAACCGAAAAAAAAAAAAATTAGGTAAAGAGGGAATGATTGCTGGATCAAAGTCCCTGGAAAAGTAGAAAAAGAACCCTAAGTATAGCTGGGATTCTTAGGTTCAGACAAGTAAGTTTGTTTGCTCAATGAGTGAATATACCATGAATTTAGGATCTATCTGAATATTGTTGGTAACTAATTATGAAATTCTCCAGAAATTATTTTCATCTTATAAATAAGAAAACAAGGAAGGCTTAGTTTCATTTCTGAAAGCATATAGTAGGAGATATTTTGGCCCTAAAGCGGCAAGGGGGGGAGGTTTAAATAAGAAAGTTCATCTCCAATTAAACCAGTCTCTATCAAGGATTATGAGAATAGGTATAAAAAGGACCACTGCTCCCCTTCCTGCCTCCCAAACCAAAAAGCCCTCATTCCATTAATTCTCTTGTTTAGAGTATAGACACAGATGAAGTAAGAAAGCTATGTTTATTGATAACTTAGATTTTTACGGGGTAACAAAGAATATTATTATATTAATACAATATAACATAATGGAAAAACAAATTGGATCTGAAGTTATAAAATTTATATTACGCTGATAATTCAAAGACATTGGGTGCCACTGGACATCACTCACTACCTTATGACCTAACATGAGTAATTTAATTTTCTAAGGCTTCATAAAATGGGGATTATATTAATAACATACCTACCTCATAGAATTATGAATATTTAAAAATAAATCATGAGTTATTAATATGTATATTGCAGACCATGGATGGGAGAATAGTCACTCATGATGTCTACAAATGCATATGATATGTAATAGTATCTAAAGACCATGTAAATAATTAGCCATTCAATGATAGGTATTTTTCCAGTTGTATTTGTAAGTTGATGTGAAGTTGTCTTCTGACCTCCATATATATGGTATGGCACAATCCCACCTACACGTACATACACATGAACATGCAACATACATAAACACCAAAAAAAAAGAAACTGAGGTAAAAAGAAATTATTTTTTAAAGTCGGGGCAGAAAAAAGTTACAATATGTTCAAAGAAAAGTAATTAATCTGTGCAGCATTTAAACAGCTGAGGAGCCGGTAAAAGACTAGCACAGGGGGCTGGAAAGATGGCTCAGGAGTTCAGGCACTTGCCTGCAAAGCCTAATGACCTAGGTTCAGTTCCCTAGTATCCACATAAAGCCAGATGCACAAAGTGGCACATGACTCTGGAGTTTGTCTACAGTGGCTAGAGGCCCTGGTATGCCAATTCTCTTTCTCTCTTTCTCTCTGTCTCTCTCTCTTTCTCTTTCTCTCTCCTTTCAAATAAATTTTTTAAAAAAAAATTTAAAGAAAACAGTTTTTAAAAGACTAGCGCAGTCCAAGAGGCAGTGCAGGAATGACTATGTTTAGCATTTTAAAATGGAAGATTTCGACTAAAACTGTTACATAAAGGTACAGTATTTTTTTTTTTTCTGATTCAGGGTTTCACTGTAGCCAAGGCTGACCTAGAACTCACTTTATAGCCTCAGGCTGGCCTCATACTCGCAGTAATCCTTATATATCAGCTTCTGAAATGCTAAGATTAAAGGCATGTATCACCACACCCAGTTCAGCTGCAGCATTCAAAAAATTATTTGTGTGTGTGTGTGTGTGTGTGTGTGTGTGTGTATGTGTACACACCAAGGGTGTCTTGCCTCTGCAATCAAATGCCTGCCTGACTTTATGTGGATGACTGGGGGATTGAACCAAAGCCATAAATCTTTGCAAGCAAGCTCCTTTAACCACTAAGCCATGTCCCCAGGCCCACTGCAGCAATATTTTAAATGGAGAATATATATGAAATCACCTCTGTTTTTATGCATCCTCAATCTTTACCTTATCCTTCTATATAACCAACACATATCTACCCCACTGATGCCAAGAAAAGTCATTTGTTGTCCTGATGACTTACATGGCATATACATGAAAATATTCCTAGATCTGAGATTTGACTCAACCTACAGTGACAGTAGGCTTTCTAGGACTCCCATAATCTTATCCATGGGCACAGATTACCATATATTAAATGATGTAATTTTTGCTCAAACTTTTTTGTTGTGTATGATATGCTATTACTCATACTTTTACATATGTAAATGTTTTTATTAGGTGCTACTAGGATTTCCTATGGTGTATTAACTCAGTCAATCCTAAAACAATTTGACACATGATCACTCTACCACAGTGTATTTCCAGTGACTATCTGCATAGTAAACACCTAGTAATAGTTCATGAGGTTTTGGCTAGTAGTATACCTTAGAAGAAGGACACAAGACATTTGTGATATCCTCAATACTTAACAATATAAGAAACCCTGAACACATGAAACCTTTATATTTTACAATCTAAATGATCTCTTGAGAAATCTGTAGATTAAAATTGAGCATTGTGGCTCACACCTATAATTCCATCATTTAGACTACTGAGGTAGGAGGATTGCTGTGAGTTCAAGGCCAGCTTGGGTTACATAGTGAGTTCCAGGCAAACCTGGACTACAAATTGATGCTCTGTCATTTAAAAAACTTTGCATTAAAGTGGGTGATACTATAATATGATTTCAATCCTAGCTGAGCTTTTTCTAGGCAGGGAAAGTCTTGTTCTATATTCCATCTTCTGGCTTTTCCAAACTAACATTGTTTGTTCTCCTCCATGGATTAGAGTTTTTAAATCTTTTATTTTTTTTGTTTGTTTTGTTTTGTTTTTTGTTTTCCCAGGTAGGGTCTCACTCTAGCCCAGGCTGACCTGAAATTCATTATGTAGTCTCAAGGTGGCCTTGAACTCACAGAAATCCTCTACCTCTGCCTTCCAAGTGCTGGGATGAAGTATTTAAATCTTTATCTCTGACCTTTGACATATTTAGAATCTTACATGAAAACTGGTGTTCCATTGAAAACGAGCATTGTTCTGCTTGTAAGTAAATCCAAGAATTAAAATCAAAACCTGTCTCTACGTTAACACTTTGATCATTTTTTTTTCAAGGTAGGGTCTTACTCTAGCCCAGGCTGCCCTGGAATTCCCTGTGTAGTCTCAGGGTGGCCTTGAACTCCTGGAAATCCTATCTCTGCCTCCCAAGTGCTGGGATTAAAGGCATGCGTCACCATGCCTGGCTACACTTTTTTTTTTTTTTTGGTTTTTTTGAGGTAGGGTCTCACTCTAGCCCATGATGACCTGGAATTCACTATGGAGTCTCAGGGTGGCCTCGAACTCATGGCAGTCCTCATACCTCTGCCTCCCGAGTGCTGGGATTAAAGGCATACGTCACCACGCCTGGCTGATTATTCCTAATGTAGCTGCAAGGATAAAATTTAGTCATGAGGAGCAATATGCTGAAATTGTTACTTTCACTTTGGAATTTTCTGACATGGTTGTACAATGAAAAAATAAAAGGCTTCAATTTAGCTTCTTAATGGCCTCATAGCAGTTAGAATCTGCTTTCTGTGTAACTGACTGGTGTATAATTTGGTCAAGTTTGAGGAAGCCTCATTGTCCTTTGCAGTCAGGAATTACAACCTCAGTGCTCTTGATACTGCTTTTGTGCAAAGAAACTTCAGATTTTCCCAAAACTTACTTCCTCAGACTCCTGGTTCTTTTAGCCATGAATAATTCCCAAATCCAGTTTCTTCATCAAAACTCCAAGGAAGCACATAAGGGTTTCTTTCTTATAGACCTGATTCATTTGGACTCAGAGCTCCTTCCTTGAACTCCCATGGTTGTTCTTTACTGGGTGTTATCTGCCTCTCAAACACAGTGGAGCAGACTTGAAGATTGTATCTTAAAACCTACGTGGCTTGTAGAATTTCATTTTAAACACAATCATGTTTCCTATGACCATATGCGTTGCCATAATTTTTATCTCTTTGCTCACCCCTACTTTTACCAAGTCATGAAAAGTATCTGCTTTCCATGAATACATTCTGTGATCTCCACAAGCCCAGATTCCCATGGAAACCGATCAGAAACTAAAAGGAAAAGAATGAGAATATATTGAATTTCCCTGAGACCTACAGCTTGTTTTTCATTAGACTCATGCTGATTTCTTTTAAACTCTGGGCACAGGGCCAACGAATATTTTTATGGCTGATAAAAAGGAACTTCAGATCCATTTTCTTTCATTTAACCTTTTAAAAATTCATTTTCAATGTAACATCAATTCCAAAGAAAACATGAGCATTAATTTTCTAACTATCTTCTTATGTCCTAGGACCATAATCATTCGTGTACTTTTTCTTTTCATGTTTTTCTCTACTCATATTTTGCCATTCAAAAACAGGATAAAAAGGAATCAAGAGGAGGTGCTTATTATTCCTACATTATGAATATTGTCTAATGCTGTCCACTATCTTTTCCCTTATGACCAGACATAGGCCTCTTTAGTTAATAAGCTTTTACAAGTCCCAAATGATTGTTTCCAAATATAACAGATAATCAAAATGCCAAAATAAGGGGGAACAAGAGAGCCAGGGCTGTGAGTAGGGAAATTAGATTGTAGATTGATTGATTGATTGATTGATTGATTGGTGAAGTGCTGGGAATTGAACTCAGAGTCTCCCACATGGTAGGCAGTCACCCTGCCACCGAGCTATACCTCCAGCCCAGGTTGTGGTTAGAAATGAAGCTCTCGAAAAAGTCTTCATTGAGGTAACATTTGAAGCAAGCAAGGCTTGAAGGAGGTAGAAAAGCTAGCTAGTAGAATTGCTTTAGAAAGAGCCAGGCAGAAGGAACAGCCAGAGCAAACAAAGGCCTTGCATGGATCTGCCTGGGATGTTGGAGGAGTAGCAAGGAGACTAATGTGAACCAGCCTTACAGTGACTGAGCAAGGGCAGAGCATAGGAGCCAAGGAAAGAAAAGACATAGGGACTGGCTCCTGTAAGGCCTTGTAAGCCATTGTCAAAAATATGTTTCCATTCTGAATGAGATGAGCAATCAATGGAGGATGCTGAGGAAAGAAGCAGTGACATGACCTGCCATATATCCTAATAAAAGAATCACTCTTGCCGGGCGTGGTGGCGCACGCCTTTAATCCCAGCACTCGGGAGGCAGAGGTAGGAGGATCGCCGTGAGTTCGAGGCCACCCTGAGACTCCATAGTGAATTCCAGGTCAGCCTGGGCTACAGTGAAACCCTACCTCGAAAAACCAAAAAAAAAAAAAAAAAAAAAAAAAAAAAAAAAAGAATCACTCTTGACAAAATGGAATTTTTCTCCAGTTTTAGTGCTATCCATTCCTTCATACATGCTTCATGATATATGGTTCCACATCTCATGCCCATCCTCATCCTTATGCACACATTTGTCATAAGTTTGCGGAAAACAAGCTTCCTACAGTACAATAGAAGGGGCAGTCTGATGAGCCCAGAGTATGACTATCACCATTAACTTCTTGGCAATCATAATTGAGTCATGTTGGAGGTTTTTCAAGTAAAGTTGCTAAGTCTGCTTTCTATTTACTGCTATTTACACTACATTTCTGTATCGATAGTGTTGTAAAGTTAAACCCAAATGCAGTATGTTACTATATTTGGATTTTGAACTTTCTCAGAATACTTAGGAAATAGAATTGAGCATTCCTTCCTTTATTCTAGTGTCTTGTGTCCTCAGTTGCTGTTAAAACACCTATCACATAGAAAGACAATTATTCATTTACAAAGTTGATTTAATATGGAAGAGTGCCACTCAGTCTTATCATTTCTAGTATTTAGTATCTAACAATCCATGCTTAGTGAATTGAACTGGAATCATCATGCAGCCTATCAAGGTCCTCTTGGCTCTTGACTCTGCCATTTAATGCAGTTATCTCCATCATATTTGAGTCACCAGGATTCTTGTCCTAATCTTTGGTATCAAAGTAGATCCTTTTCTTTGAAGAGGACATAACAAGCAAAGTAGAAAGCATAGAAATACTGGAAACAATGTTGACAAGTTGTATAACTAACAAAAAATTAATATGCTTAGTATATGAAATAGAGAAGCAAATACTAATGGCTATTAAATATTGAACAAGACAGCTGGGCGTGGTGGTATACACCTTTAATCCCAGTACTTGGGAGGCAGAGGTAGGAGGATCACTGTGAGTTTGAGGCCAGCCTAGGACTACAGAGTGAACTCCAGGTCAGCCTGGGCTAGAATGAGACCCTACCTCAAGAAACCAAAAAAAAAAAAAAAAAAAATTGAACAAGATATATGTATAAAGCTATTTATAGCAGTGTACATATTATACTTCTAGTTAGGTGGAATACTGATGCAGGGGATTGTTTGATCCCAGATTCAAGGTCAGCCTGGTAACACAGCAAGACCCTATCTGAGAGAAAGGTAAAAGAGAGAGAAAGAGAGATAGAGAGAGTTTATAGGAAAGCCACAGGTCCTAAAATATATGGCAATATGCTAGCCAGGAGTGGTGATACCTGCCCATATTCCCAATACTTGGAAGGCTAAGGAGACAGATGCAGAAGGATCAAAAGTTACAAGCTAGGGCTTAGCGGTTAAGACACTTGCCTGGCTCACTCATTCTCTCTCTCTCTCTCTCTCTCAAAATAAATAAATATTATTTAAAAATTTTAGGGCTGGAGAGATGGCTTAGCAGTTAAGCGCTTGCCTGTGAAGCCTAAGGACCCTGGTTCGAGGCTCAATTCCCCAGGACCCACGTTAGCCAGATGCACCTGTAGCCACTGTGAACAAACTCCAGGTTGCATGCACCACTTTGTACATCTGGCTTTATGTGGGTACTGGGGAATTGAACCTGGGTTGTTAAGGCGTTGCAGACAAGTACCTTAACTCAGCCATCTCTCCAGCCCTATTTTAAAATAACTTTTTAAAATTTATTTGCAAGCAGGGAGAGAGAGAGAGGAAGAGAGAGAGAGAACATGTTTATGTTTCAAATTGACAAAACTCCAAATATTTTACATGTTCTAATGGGGAGACTTAGGAAATGAACACTCACCCATTGCTGAAGGAAATGAAAATGGCACAACCCCTATGGAAGAAACCTAAGATTGTCCAGACTAATTAACCAAACTATTTCTTCACCTCTGACCTACCATTCCATTGCTAGGAATCCATCTTCTGTACAAGTATTACAAATAAGAACTGATGCACAGCTGGGGATGTGGTGTGGTAGAGCACATGCTTAACATGTGTTAAGCCCTGGGCTTGATGACCAGCACTGCAAAATATAAGTAAATAAAGAAACAAATACACAAGAAAACATACTGCATAAGGATATTTAATGAAGCTTTCTTTGTTTTTGTTTTTGGTTTTGAGGCAGGGTCTCACCCTAGTGTTGGCTGACCTGGAACTCAATCTGTAGCCTAGGCTTGCCTTGAATTCAGTATTCCTTCTACCCCAGCCTTTTGAGTACAGGTACTAAAGGTGTGTGTCACCACACCCAGACTAATTAAGCTTTCTTTATAATAACAAAATCCCATTAGCAAATGCACTTTCAGAAAACTGGTTGACTAAGTCAGAGTATATCAGTATCATATGCCTATTAAAATTAATTAAAATGTTATCTAATATCATAAGATAATCTCCTGGGATGATAAAATTAGTGCAGGATATTGTGGGTGGTATTCTGTTTTATGTATAGCCAAGAACTGAAGTCCAGTATTATTTAAAAAAATAAAGCAAGCTTCTACATAACATAGGTAAACTTACTCTTCAGGAAAGGGAAAGAGAATATTTTCAAACTATAGAAGAGTAAATGGAAAATGGATAAAGATGCCTACCTTATGGAAGTAGGAGATAGTGTGTGTGTGGGGGGACAGGTGTAGCAGACTTACGTGAATACTTTTTTTTTATTTTTTTTTATTTTTTTATTTTTTTTACGTGAATACTTTTTATTGTGCCATTTTATTTTTTATATCAATAATTTTAAAAACACTAAATCTTTGCAAAGAGAAACTCTTAAAAAGCATGTAAGTGTAACAGAAGAGCTAACTGTATATTAAGTTGGTGTCTTAATGACACAAAAAAATGATTCAAATGACTTTGAAACATAATTTGACTCTGCCACCCTTGGAGGATACATGCTAAGCACAAAAAGGGCTACAAAAAATCCTGAACAGTATTCAGTAAACACTGTTGTTTGATGTAAAATGCTCCCCATCAGGTAATATTTTTGAATACTTGGATCTCAACTGTTGCCATGCTTTGGGAAGATTGTGGAACAATTAGGAGGTAGAACCCTGCTGGAAGAAATGGTCACTTGGGGGTGGACCCTGAGGTTTTATAGCCAGGCCTCACTTCCCACTCACTTTCTGATTCCTGACTGGGTGCAGTGTGATGAGCTGGCCTCCTGCTGCCATGCCTTCCCACCATGGTGGAATGCATCCCTTCATAAGTGTACGCCAGAATAAACCCTTTCCTTCCTTCCTCAAGTTGCTTCTGGTCAAGAATTTGATCACAGCAATATGAAAGTAACTACTGCACAAACCATTAGTAATAATGGTGACATAATTTTGACATACTAACACAAATGGACCATAGTATTAGTATAGGATAAAGAAAGTAGATATTTATGTTCATTGCATTGGTAAACAAGATTTCAAGAGATATACACAGACATAAAATTGTGAAGGTGATACATTTTTCTGCTTCAAATCTATATTTCTCAGTTTGATAGCTCTATCTGCTAAAATAGTCTTGAAGTAATGACTAATATGGTATCAATGATCACACAGATTGTGGTTTCTTTGTTCCACTAAAGCAGCTCCTCAGGCAGAAGGGAATATGCTTGCATCTGGGTTATATATTGGTCATCTTGTCATACTGAATGGCAAGGCTGTGCTAATGTCTACTGGGATCAGGTCAAAGGGAGACAGAAACCAACTCAAAGCTGGACAATCTGGGTAGCAAAAAGATAGTAACTGCAAGGGATAGAAACATATTATATGTTAACATAAGTGAGAGAAATAATACTAAAGAAAATGTCAGTTTAGGAGGTTTCTAGAACCAAGTCATTCTCAAAACTGATAACTAAAGAGAGAATAGCAGGCATTTCCCCTGCCTTTTCTTTACAAGCTATATGTACATAGTGTATTTCAGAATAACCAGGAACTCAAGTAAAGCACACAGATGAATTCCAGAAAACAAAGGTTGGGAAAGAATTGAAGTGCAATTTCACTACTTTGCAACTGCTGCTGGAATCATGAACCTGGTATCAGTTAAAGCTAAAATCATGAGGAAGAAAGACTAATGGGAAATTTCATGATTGACAGATCACAGTGACAATATCTGAACCCACTGGTGATTCTTGACAACACAGAAAGCAAAGAAAGTAGACATATGCCCTGTGGTATCCAGGGTAAATTATATAGAACCACCCCACAATGCATTGTTGCCCAAATAAGACAGCTGTAGTCTGTCAAGCCTCTAGCACTAATTACTGGTCTATACGAAATACACAGACTATTGGATCATTTTAAAATGATAACATGGGGCTGGAGAGATGGCTTAGTGGTTAAGGCATTTGCCTGCAAAGCCAAAGGACCTTGGATTGATTTCCCAGGACCCATGTAAGCCATATGCAAAAGTGGCTCATGCATCTTGAGTTTGTTTGCAGTGGCTGAAGGCCCTGGCACACCCATTCTCTCTCTCTCTCTCTGCCTCTCTCTCTCTCTCTCCCCCCCCCCATGTCTTTCTCTCTCTCAAAATAAATAAATAAGTAATAAAAATACTTAGAATGATAACTCATGGGCTCTGTATACCTTGCTTTCAGGGGTAGGCATACATGTATTGTAGAATTTAGGAGTTTCCATCTATTCTCCCAAGTTCACTTAGTTCCCTTTCTTGCCTTCCTCCATTCCACATTTGTATCTTCCCTCTACACACAATAAGTTCTGTCTCCCTATAGCATCAACACAGTTTTTCAGCCCTGCAATAGTTTTAGAATAGTTTCAAAGTTGCTTCATGCATCCCATTACCAAAATACCAACAGATAAAAATACTGCTACATTTGTTTATAGTTCTTCCCCTACTGACTGAAAGTAGACTGAGGGTAGATAATCAAATTTTGTGTTCACATGTTACTTAAATAAGACTTCCCCCTGCCATGGTCGTGATATTCATTTTAAATGCAGTCATTTTCATTTGTTTCACTTTGCTTTTGTTTCTAGGTTTCCCCCTCCTTTTCCATTATTGATTTAATTTTGGCAGTAGTCAAACTTTATAGTACAAGTCTAACATCTATGTTTTTTCTATCATGTTTTCCCCATATCTTTTTTTTAAAGGTTTAGTGCCTTGTGGGGCGTGCGCATGCATGTATGTGTGTGTGTGTGTGTGTGTGTGTGTGTGTGTGTGTACTGGAATTGGGGGTTGAACCCTGGGCCTTTTGAATGCTAGGCAATCACTAGCACTATACCAACTTTTGCAGTCAGGTTTGCATAGATAGAAATCACCTGAGCAAGGGCAGTTTTTGGGAAAAAAGGGGGTTTATTTTGGCTTACAGACTCGAAGCAAAGCTCCATAATGGCAGGGGAAAATGATGGCATGAGCAGAGGGTGGACATCACCTCCTTTTCAACATAAGATGGACAATAGTAACAGGAAAGTGTGCCAAACACTGGCATGGGGAAATGGCTATAACACCTATAAGCCCGCCCCCAACAGTACAATGCCTCCAGGAGGCTTTAATTTCCAATTGCCATCAGCTGGGGAACCTAGCATTCAGAACACCTAAGTTTATGGGGGACACTTGAGTCAACCACTACACCAACTGAGCTATATTTCTACTCCCCACTTTTTAATTTAAAGAAAATCTATTTGGGTTTTCACAGAGCAATTAGACAAGAGGATTACTATCATCCATTTGGAACTGTCAATAAATTCACATATGTTTAGGATATTCTCAATGGCCAGGTGCTGGATTCTGTCTTTCTGGAGGGTTAAGGGGAAAGGACTTGAGAAAAGAATGGTGGTTATTGAAGTTTTTATTCTGAATCTGCATTACTGAGCTGGGGAGGAGGGGCTAGGAAAGTGGCTCAGCAGGTAAAAGCACTTGCCACACAAGGGGACGGGGCTTGCTGAGAAGGCCTGACTGTCCAAATTCAGGCTCCAGTACCTTTGTAGACATTTGGACATTGCCACACATGCTTTGTAATCCCAGTCCTATTGGGAGTAGAGATCTGAGACTTGCTGGGGCTAACAGATCAACCAGTCTGATCACAAATGGTAGCTCTGAGTTCAGTGACAGATGTCTCAAGGAAACATTCAGGTGAGTGATAGAAGAGGACACCCAGGTCCTGATCCCCATACATGCATATGGGCATGTGCATCTGCACACACATGCATACATCACACACCACACCATATGTACTACATACACAAGCATGGTTGATATTTACAGAGGACAGTCATCAAGGAGACCCTGTGGGTCTCCATATAGTAAAGATTTGTATAAAGACCCAATAGTGCCATTTGAGAGTGCTGCTTTGGCTCTCTACAAGAAAGTAATGATATTGAAGGGTTAATTACAAAAATATGATCTAGCTTATATTTTAAAAGGCTCATCCTAATTGTTGAATTGAGAATAAACTTTCAAAGGGATTGTAGTGGTTTGAATAGAATATATGGCCCCCAATATATTTCAGTTGTTTATTTGTTTGTAGTTTGCATCTGCAGCCACCTGGCTGGAGTCAGAGCCATTGTGTGGATCTTAAGGTGTGGTGGTGGGTTTCAGATTTCAATCTAAAGATATGCAAAGTGTGCCTAGCTGGAGTTCCTGAAGTGTGCTGTGGCTTTTGGCTTTAGGCTTGTACTTCTCTCTCTCTGCTTGGCACTGTGAAGGCAGGCCAGCTTTTTCTGCCATTATGGAACTTCCCCTGAATCTGTAAGCTTCAATAAATCCCTTCCTCCATAACTGTGCCTGGTCTGGAAGTTCATCTCAGCGAACCTGAAGCTGTCTGCTACAGGGATGAAAGCTGAGATAATGTTTGCTTGATGTAGCGTGGTTGTGACAGAGGTGGTAAGAAATAGTCCCTTTTTTCTTATTTTTTTAAAAATATATTTTATTTATTTATTTATTTATCTGAGAGAGAAAAAGAGGCAGAGAAAGAGAGAGAGAGAATGGGTGCCCCAGGGCCTCCAGCCTCTGCAAGTGAACTTCAGATGCCTGCGCTCCTTGTGCATCTGGCTTGCATGGGTCCTAGAGAATAGAACCGGGAACCTTTGGCTTTGCAGGCAGACACCTTAACCACTAAGCCTTCTCTCCAGCCCTTTTTTCTTATTTTAATTGACAAATAAAATGATATGTTTATAGTGTACAGCATGCTGTTGTAAATACGTACACACTGTAGATTGGCTAAACCAAGCTAATTAACATGTATTACCTCACATACTTGATTTTTGGTGGGAAAACTTAAGATCTACTCTTAGCAGTTTTCAAATATACAATGCATTGTTGTTAACTATAGTCACTGTATTGTATCCAATTTTAAATATATCATAAACTTACAGATTGTAGCCTCCTATATATTTTTAAACATCTTATTCATGAGAACTCCAAACTTAAAAAAGCAGAATAATCAAGACCCTCCATGTGTCAACTTCCATAATTACCAGTCATGCTCACATTTTTTCATCTAGACTCTATTTATTTCTCTCCTTCCCATGTGGAAGAAAATCTCAGATATATCATCAATATATATTCCTAAAATAAAATGTCTTTTTGAAAATGTAGGGGTTTTTTGTTGTTGTTTTCTTTTTTGAGGTAGGGGTATCACTCTACCCCTAGACTGACCTGGGATTCACTATGTAGTCTCAGGCTGGCCTTTAACTCATAGTGATCCTCCTACCTCTGCCTTCTGAGTGCTGGGATTAAAGGTGTACAACACCATGCCCAGCTAAAATATAGTTTTTTTTAAAAAAAATAATTTTTAACTTTTAATTTATTTGTTTGAGAAAAGCAGAGAAAGAGGCAGAGAGAGAGAGAGAGAGAAAGAGAAAGAGAGAGAGTGAGTATGGATGTGCCAGGCCTCTAGCCACTGTAAATGAACTCTAGACACATATGCCACCTTTTGCTCTGGCTTATGTGGGTCCTGGGAAATTGAACCTGGGTTCTTGGGTTTCACAGGCAAGCACCTTAACCACTAAGCCATTTCTCTAGCCTTAAAATATAGTTTTCATAATATTTTTCAAAGAAATTTTATCAAGGAGCCACTAGTGATTGCTTACTTGCAATCTGCTAAGTCCAGATATTCAGGTTTCATTATTTTTTGTTCTCTTCCTTTTCCTGCTTGGCCTTATTGTTTTTCTTTTGTTTTGTTTCTTTCTGTCTTTTGTGGTTTTTTTTTTTCTTTTTTCTTTTTTTTGCTCCAGATCTAGAATCAGCCATTTATTCAATGACTTTTCTTTCAATAGGAAAATATACTTGGGGACCACAGTCTAAGGCCAAGGATACTCATTGCTACTGCTTGGTAATTATTCCTTTACAATGGACAGAGCATGAGTAATTTTTAAGAAATTAAAATATGGGCCTAAAGGTATGGCTCAGCTATTTAGTGCTTGTCTAGCATGCACAACACCCTGGGTTCAATCCTTAGCACCACAAAATATATAAATAATAAATAAATAAAGTAATTAATTTTATCACTCCTTGTTGTAGTTCAGGATTAAAAGAAATTTAATATATCCTCTTCTATCTTACATCATTCTCTGATTTTCTCACCTAGCTGAGAAAGATAGAATATCACATTATAAAGCTGTAGAAACTCAAAAGGCCGCAGTAATTTACACTGTGTTAGAGCTAGGGTTCAAACATAGAGATTTAGCTGTCTCAAGCCTTCCCTTAAAGTCATCTTTAGAAAATTTGGCTTGACATAGCTTCCTTGCTGCAGGGCATAATATTTTTAATAGAACTGCCAACTAGGCAATTCAATTAACATGCAGTGAGTTCTCATTTCATGCCAGTCCTGCTCACCTGTATGAGACAAGTGTCTACCAATGTTATGGGATTTTAGGGTATGGGATGTCTGTCCAGCCTGTGAACCCCAACTTTTAGATTATTGCCCATTTCAAGAAAGAATTGAGGAGACAGACTTTGAGAAGTGGATTAATTATGAAATTTATTTAGGGAAAATTTGTATCCAGAAAAAGGCTGGAATGGTTACACATACATGTGCAAGGCAGGACCTAAGTGCCCGTGCAAAAAGATTTAAAGGAACATATGTATACACATATGGGAAGTGGGGCACGGCAGACAAGCATCGTGCCTGCACACAGGGAAGGCAGGACCTGAGAGCCCATGCGGAAAGATTTAAAAGGAACACATGCACACACATACGGGAAGCAGACCATGGGAGTGTAAGCCTTTCACCTTCACATGAGAAAAAGCTAAGACATCACTTAGTAAAGGTCCCATAGTTTAGAAATGAGTAGGAAAGTGAGAAGAAAGAAAGTTTCCTTCCCCTAATCGCATCCCAGCCTGGCTAAAATGGGGGAAGGGCTTACCAACACTGGGACTGGGAGATCCAGACCCATGAGAAGGGATAATCAAGAAGGTCATACACATAGCACGCCCCTTCATAGTTAGTTAATAGGGTGAATTTTGTCATCAGACTTAGGTGTGTAAGGAAGGGACTTGAGTGGGTTTTATACTCAAGGTGCTGGCCCAAGAGGGGCCATCCTACCTAGGTAAATCAGATTGGGGAAGAAGTAGGGGTCACTGTCACTAAGGGACTGTTCTTAGTCATCTTAGGTGAGACTGGGTCAGATGCCAGCTTTACCAGGGCAGGACAGGTGGTATCTCTCTTTCCTTCTCTTTGGGCCTTTATCCCCTACTGACTTCCTATTTAAAAAACAACAACAACAACAAAAAAAACTAGAGCCAGGCATGGTGGCACATGCCTTTAATCCCAGCACTTGGGGGCAGAGGTGGGAGAATCACCATGAGTTCAAGGCCACCCTGAGACTACATAGTGAAATTCAGGTCAGCCTGGGCTACCTCAAAAAACAAACAAATAAATAAACAAAAAAAAGTACATTGCTCCTAGTTTTCCTTCACCAATAAACCTTATAGCTCTACATTCCAGATTTATCCAGAATTCAACTACTTTTCTGAGCATACCCTTTACTACTACTTAGCTATCAGTATTGATAACCTAGCTATCAATATTGATTGTTGCAGTTTTCTTTCTATAAAAGTTTACTATGATAACCTTCTAACTGGCCTCCTGGCTTCTGCTCATAACCCCTGCTATTACCAGTCGGTCAACCAAAATGATACTTTGAAACCTCAGCCAGTCATGTCACTCCTGTGCTCCAGACCTTCTGGGGACTTCCATCCCAGAGTAAAAGCCCAAGTACAACTGCCCCTCCATATCTGTTGGCTGTGCATCTCTAGATTGAAGCATGGATAAAAAATACTAAGAAAAAATTACATGTGTACTGAACATGTGAAGACATTTCTTATCTTCATTCTCTAAACAACATAGTATAACAACTATTTGCATAGCATTTACATTGTATTAGACATTATAAGTAATATAAAGATGATTTAAAGTATTTAGGAAGATGTACATAGGATATATGCAAATACCACACCATTTTATATAAGGGACGTAAGTATCTATAGGAGTCCTGGAGCCAGTCTCCCACAGATACTGGGAGATCACTTCACTTCCTTCTAAGTTGTGACTTCTATCCCCCCCTTGTTCTCTCTTCATAAGCCACTCTGACTTAATGTTTTTCCTCTGGCCATGAAGAAAGGCTTTAGCGTTTGCTCTTCCATTTGCCAACAGTGCTATTCCACTGGGAATTTCCGTGTTGAACTTCCTTACTCTTGTCAGTTCTTCTCTGCAGTCAGTGAGCCTGTCCCTCAGTACCCTACCTAACAGCCCTCGTCACCTCAACACATTCTATTCAGACTACTCTGGTTTTTCCTTAGCAGTGAACATGATCTAAAATACTATGAATGTTACTTGTTTGTTGTCTTTTACACCACTAGAATGTAATGAATATCTATGAAGTCAGGGATTATTTTTTGTTTTATTCACCACTTTAGATAAGTGCATGGTTGATGCTCAAAGATATTTGTTGAATGAATGTAAACTTATATCTTAATTAGTTCTACCATGTAGTCCAGCAATTTTTACATTGTACATATATTGTCATTAAAAAACATGGTGACATTTCACTTGTGTAACAGTGAAAAAAAATTTAAGGAAATAATCCCCCTGCTTTACCAGCTGTCTTTTTCTCACACAAACCTCCATCCCCGAAGGGTCCCTGGTGGAATGGGGGCAGGGGCAAGGGAAAAGAGGATACCAACACATGACGTATCCACAAAATATGTTGTTAATAATAATAAATAAGTAAAAAGCAATAGAGGGCTGGAGGGATGGTTTAGCAGTTACGGTACTTGCCAGCAAAGCCGAGGACCCAGGTTCAATCCCCCAGAACCCACATAAGCCAGATGCACATCTGGGGTTTGTTTTCAGTGTCTAGGGGCCCTGGCATGCCCATTCTCTCTCTGTCTGCCTCTTTCTCTCCCTCACTCTCTATTTCAAATAAATACATGAAGTAAAATAAAATAAAAATCAATAGAGAGCCGGGTATGGTGGCATACACCTTTAATCCAAGCACTTGGGAGGTAGAGGTAAGAGGATCATCATGAGTTCGAGGCCACCCTGAGACTACATAGTGAATTCCAGATCAGTCTGGACTAGAGTGAGACCCTACCTAAAAAAAAAAAAAAAATTAATGAGAGGGCTGGAGAGATGGCTTAGCAGTTAAGGTGCTTGCCTGCAAAGCCAAAGAACCATGCTTCAGTTCCCCAGAACCCATGTAATCCAGATGAACGAGGTGGCACATGCATCTGGAGTTTGTTTGCAGTGGTTGGAGGCCCTGGTGCATCCATCCATTCTCTCTCTCTCTCTGTTTCTGTATCTGCCTCTTTCAAATAAATAAATAATAAAATACTTTTTAAAAAAAAGTCTCCATCCCCATTGCAGTGACTCTTGCTTGTTCTTCTTAAAATACTTCCTCTCTTGGGACCATGAATTTCTTTTTCTTTTCTTTCCATCGCCTGCCCCTTTCTGGCTAAATAGCCATGGGTGTCCATTTGCACTGCCTCTCTTTGGAAAGGGAATCAGTGCAGCCTAGTGGCGAGCAGAGGCCTGAACATTTGCATTTCCAGAATGTTTGTATTGACAAATGGCAGTCAGTTATTGACATTTATGTCCCTTGGTGATACTTCAATTGGTTTATCTTTGCTGGTCAAATGCCTTAATTGTTCTGGCCTTTAATTCAGTCAAAGTTGGAGCTAGAGCAGAGGAGAAAGCGAAGGAGCAAGCCTAACGGAACATCAAACTTGAGCGGGGAGGCTGCTGGCAACGATCAGCCTGTCATAATGTTATGATTTGTTCATTTTTATACCATTTATTAGCCTTTACTTGTTGTGCCATTTGGCCTCCAGGGCAGATAAAATGCTGTCTAATTTGGTAGGTTTGCTTCTGTCAGAACAGCCTCGACAGGGAAGGTGTTAGCTGCAGTGACAAATAATCAATAGCTGTCGTTGTCATGAGGAACGTGAGCAGTTGGGCCTTTCATCTGGAGGATTAGAGGTCTAATTGGATTGAGAATAGGGAGGGTGGGCTGTTGGGTAACCCTGTCAGCCTTGTGAAGCTGTCAAATGTCAGCCTTATTCATGGTGAAGGGAATAAGGAACCGTGTGCTTTCAGAATTGAGGAGGAAGGCATGTGAAAGCCCTTTATACAAAGGAATAGATACTAAAGTTGACTCAGCTAACTATCCTCTGTTTTTTATTTAATTAGATATCTCTTCAGATAATAAATCTGTGTAACTTCAAATGATATTTTAAACTTGAATATGCAGCATACACACATGTACAACATTATACAGATCCATGCTGGTCCTTTTTGTCTTTTGTATTGCTAGAAAGTAAACCACTTAAATGGAGATTAAAAATAAAACTTTATGGGGAGACTGCACAAACTGACCTCTGATTACCAGGATTGACAAATGGTAGGCATTTTAAAATTAATATTAGAAAAAGTCAATGACATATTAAAAGGGTAGATGAGGCTGGGGATTAGCTCAATGGAAGAGCACTTGCCTGGCTTGTGCAAGGCCTTGGGTTTAATCTTAGCACCACAAGAAAAAGTACAGATGAATTAATAATAAAGCATAGATATAATGTTTAAGGTTATTTTTCTGTATACATTTAGATATGTGAATCCTCATAAAGCAAAATATTCCTACATGAATCTAGCCTATAGAACTACAGAATGAAGAATTATACATTGGCCAAATCATGATTTTTTCTACTTCAGTAATATAGAACAAAGTAACAACATTGAATTTAAGTGAAAGAGTGGT
Source organism: Dipus sagitta (assembly GCA_036346955.1). Taxonomy (NCBI): domain Eukaryota; kingdom Metazoa; phylum Chordata; class Mammalia; order Rodentia; family Dipodidae; genus Dipus; species Dipus sagitta. The sequence continues at coordinate 111,386,882 of CM070770.1, forward strand.
ATCATATCTGACTCATGCTCTTCTTTCACCAACTTACATACATATGCTACAGTACATATTGATGTCATCATTTGGCATGTGAATGGAGAAGATATTCAGGAAAGATGAGTTCATTTGGTCTTTAATTTTTTTTGGGGGGGGGGTTCCGAGGTAGGGTCTCACTCTAGCCCAGGCTGACCTGGAAGTCACTACGGAGTCTCAGGGTGGCCTCGAACTCACGGCAATCCTCCTTCCTCTGCCTCCCGAGTGCTGGGATTAAAGGCGTGCACCACCACGCCCGGCTTCATTTGGTCTTTAATATACAGAACTCTTGAAACCACCTCTTCTAGACCCAGTGAATGATGTTAAATTCCACCAAATTCCATATACATGAAATAAGTGTATTAATGATGGAAATTATAATGCTGTAAACAAATCTATCGTTTTCTCTTCTCTATGTATAAATTAAATTCAGTATATTTCTGTCATTCAAAGTCATGTGAGTTTTTAATGTCTTGATGAAGTATTGGGACTAAGAACCTTTGTAAGTATTATTGATGAAGGTAAGTTGACAGTAATTCAAGAGTATATAAAAGGTATTCCCAAGGTACGGATTATGTATTCAGCCTATCTCTATGGCCCAGGGTCTCCCTCAGACTCATTCAGAGACCATCCAATCAATTTGAAGTGGCTCAAAAGGTACTTTAAAATAATTAAATTAGGGCTGGAGAGATGGCTTAGCAGTTAAGCGCTTGCCTGTGAAGCCTAAGGACCCCAGTTCGAGGTTCAATTCACCAGGACCCACGTTAGCCAGATGCACAAGGGGGCGAACACATCTGGAGTTCCTTTACAGAGGCTGGAAGCTCTGGCACACCCATTCTCTCTCTCTCTGCCTCCTTCTCTCTGTCACTCTCAAATAAATAAATAAAACAAAATAATAATAATAATAATTAAATTAATGTACAGAGTAGGCACCAGATGGATGGACATAATGATCTCTTTCCAAGCCTAGCCTCAACAGCATTACAGATACTTCCCAAGATCTTTCCACATTAGTACTGCCTTGAAGATTTATGATTTTACTAACTTTGTATCCACAATGACGATTAACAAAAATTTCAGTAATGCTAACCAAACCCTTCAAACTGTGTTTATGGAAAGTACTTGTTCTGCTTGATATAAAAATTGAGAGTTTCAAAATAACTAATCACTGTGAAAATGATCTCTTAATTGCCTACAGTTCTCCTAGAGCTATGTCTGAGGATGTATCACTATGATCACATTTACATTTAGACATCATTATTCATAGCAAATGCTAGACACAAATTTAATATCCTGGCAAAATAGATCCAAAGTTTAAAGAGCTATATTTGTAGTAGGGTTTATAGTCAAAAGTGTCCAGGGGATTAGGGAGATGACTGAATGAGTAACAGTGCTTGTTGTGCAAGCATGATGACCCAAATTCAATCCCCAGTACCCACATAAGAAAAACAGGTGTGGCCAAGGGTGCCTGTAACTTTAGTACTGTGGGGAGGAAATAGAGACAGGAAATTATTGTGCTCATTGATCAGTAAGTTTGACCAAAAAACAGCAGCTATAAGTTCAGTAGGAGACTCCATCTGAAAATAACAGCACAGAAGAGCAGTAGAGGACATCCACCTTTTCCTCTGGTCTCTGCACAGATGCACATGCCCCATGTTGTGCATCTGTGTACAAACATGCTGCATGCACTACACATGTACACACCAAACATATACCAAAACAAAAATATCATAGTGTCTGTGACCTATAAGCAACAAAGTCATTGCTTTTGAGGTCAGGTAGTATATTTCACTGTCTTTTGACTCCGCACTGCCTTTTGACCCTTTTTATTCGTGCAATAAATATTGGGCAGAAAACAGTGAATTAAGTTATGGAAACACAAGTATGAAAGGGAATGACAGAGATAAATGGGTAACCAGAATGTAGCATTCTTGTGTAAAATGATAGAAAAGAAAGCCTAGAAACACCACTGAGAAATGGAGGAGGGTCCTTAGCCATCCTAGGGTGTTGTCTTCAAAATTTGCTTACTTCAATAAATGGTGTCTATAGTCTAAAAAGAAAGGAAAGAACTGTGAAGAAAACCACAAGAATTTTCCAAGATATTCTTGCAGTATTCAAAAGAGATAAAGCATACATAGTTTAAAAGTAGGAATCCCTGAGTATATTCAAAGTAGAAAACAGAGAGAGGTTGAATAGGTAAAGTGGGGTCAGATTGTAACAGGTTCTAATGAGAACAATGAGTGGAGTGGGATATTTATTGAAGGGTTAGACCTAAAACTTAAAATTGGTTCTGCTGAGCTAAAGGAAAAATATTTGCTGCTAACTTACCACTACCCTCCAGATTACCAAATTCAAATACTGTCTCTACATCATCATAACTTAATTGGTACATATGACCTTTTTCACAATCTTCTGTTTTTTCCCTAATGTATATCAGCTGTAATAGAGGCAAAGGTTTGAACTATTGGAAGTCAGAGTATACGATATATGGGTACTACATAAGCATTTTTTTCAGAGAGAGAAGGAGAGGAGAGAGAGAGAATTGGCACACAAGGGCCTCAGCCACTTCAATTGAACTTGCACCACCTAATGGGCATGTGCAACCTTGCACTTGCCTCACCTTTTTGCATCTGGCTAACGTGTGATCTGGAGAGTAGAATTTGGGTCCTTAGGCTTCATGGTTGACTGCCTTAACCACTAAGCCATCTCTCCAGCTCTGCATACACATGTTTATTCCTGCATTATTCACAATAGCCAAGCTATGGGCTAAGCCTACATATCCATTAGTGGATGTACTAACTAATAAAATATAATTAAATGTGATGTATGCAGATAGGTACATTGATATGTATAAATTTTATTCAATTTCTAACGAAGAATGAAGTTCTCACAAAGGCTAAAATTGAGTGTTTTCTATCATGTGTGGAATCTAGGGGTGAGAGGAAATGAAAGTAAAAGATGGAATTTTAGGAATATAGAAGAGGAAAGGGGAAGGATGGAGAGGGGTGAATGTGATAAAAGTGTATTATATTTATGCAAAGAAATGTCATAATTAAATGTTTTACTTTTTACACTTTAAAATTTTTCAGAATGCATAGATTCTTAAGACTTAATTCTTTCTGGATGATTTTAAACAGATTTGTTTTAATTATCATATATTAACTATGCATACTAATGGGTTTCATGACATTTTCATACATGTGTAAAATGTTTTTTGATCATATCCATTCTACATTATCCTCTCCTGTCCCCCTCCCACTCTTTCTAATCCCTTTCCTGGATTAATATGAAAGAGACATTTTCTTCAGGGCTATAGCCAGTGGTAACAGACTCATATTCCTGGAAACAAAACTTCACTCATGCTCCTATTAGTAACCATGAAGAAACTTATTGGGTAACACTCACAAAAAAAAAAAAAAAAAAAAATTAAAGGGGGAGCAAGTTAAGCAGGTTTTTATTATTTATTTTAAGCACTTTAGGCTGCATTTTCCTATTCTTCAAATTTATAAGTATGTTTGGGTTGTCATGATGATTAAAATAAAGTAGTGGGGGACTGGAGAGATGGCTTAGAGGTTAAGGCATTTGCTTGCAAAGCCAAAGGATCTTGATTCGATTCTCCAGGACCCATGTTAGCCAGATACACAAGGGGGTGCATGCATCTGGAGTTCATTTGCAGCGGCTGGATGCCCTGGTGCACCCATTCTCTTCCTCGCTCTCTCTCTCTCTCTCTCTTTGCCTCTTTCTCACAAGTAAATATACATACATACACACACACACATATATATATGTATATGTATATATACATATATATATATATGTATACATACATATATACATATATTATGTATATATATATATATATATATATAAAGTTATAAAGTAATGGATTTGAAATGCCTTTATATAAGCTTTGATCCTATTAAGGGACATGTAATCTAAAGAGCCCTGACTTAGATCACAAATTGATAAGACCCTTTAGTGTGTGCAAATGTACTCAAGAAGATTGAACCAGCTTCAAATATATTTGAAGATAAAATTAAGAAGTGTCAAGCAAGGCACTCAGGTAACAGTTCTGCAAATACCACTGAAATCCTACTTAGGCATCCTAGCCCATTTATCCTATATTACCATTCGTGAACAAACCAACTCCTATTGTTCTGTGAGCTTTTCAAACACAGAATCCCATCAAATTTATCTGTCTTCCTAAAATGCCTTGCACAAAATTGTTACTAATGTGTATCTCTGAAGAATGAAACAATGAATTTGTATTGTCAGTACCTTCAGAATTAATTCTGGATCTAGTTTAATATATAAGATCCTATTATATTTTGTTTTCTAGTTTTAAGTTTTGCAGCAGTGTTTAAAATACCACTCATTCTATAAAATATATTATGCTAACTTTCAAATTCACTAATGTGATAAAGCTTTTGAATGTCAGTGAACAAACTAAAGCTTGATGCTGACCCCACTTGGGCAAAGAACAGACTAAGACCTATATTATAAGAAATAGTAATGAGAACTCTTTAGGCCAAAAGAAATTGATACCAGATGCAAAGTGAGATGAAAAAAATCAGAAAAAAATGTAAACATGTATAAAAATAAATTATTTTCTCCTAATTTTATAATATTTTTATTTGTTTATTTATGAGAGAGAGGGAGAGAGAATAATAGAGAGAGAGAATGGACGTATCAGGGCTTCCAGCCACTGCAAACGAACTCCAGATGCATGTGCCACCTTGTGCATCTGGCTTATGTCAGTTCTGGGGAATTGAACTTGGGTCCTTTGGCTTTGTAGGCAAGTGCCTAAACTGCTAAGCAATCTCTCTAGCCCTTCTAATTTCTTTAAAATTCACTTTATAACATTGTGTTGTAGGTGTATAGCACACATAAACATAATACATATTAATAGTGAAAGCATGAAAATGGGAGTGAATAAAATGACACAGTTGTCAGACTCTTAAACGGAGGTGAGATGATACAATATTGACTCATAAGTAAACATTGTGAAGTGAAGGTTATAAACTACTATCCTTGGAGAAAATACTAAAATAACAAAACAAAGAAGAGCAGCTTTAAAAACAATTCTGGCCAATTTGGTGGCTTGTGCTTGTAATTTCAGCACTGGGTAGACCCAACAGGAATGCTGTGTATTTTAGGCTAGTCTGGGCTACAGAGTGAGTTCCAAAATAGCTTAATCTGTACAGCAAGACCCTGTCTCTAAATTAAATAATTAGTTAAAATTTAAAAATGAAATAAGTATTCAATAGAGTGACTTTAAAAGGAGTCCTTTAAAATCACTTAACTGGGACTGGGGAGATGGTGCAGTAGGTGAAGGGGTTTTTTGTTTGTTTGTTTTCGTTTTGTTGTTGTTGTTGTTGTTGTTGTTTTGCTTCTCGAGGTAGGGTTTCACTCTAGCTCAGGCTGACCTGGAATTCACTATGTAGTCTCAGGGTGGTCTCAAACTCACGGCAATCCTCCTACCTCTGCCTCCCCCCGAGTGCTGGGATTAAAGGTGTGCGCCATCATGCCTGGCAAAGGTGCTTATTTGCAAAGCCTAATGACCCAGGTTCGATTCCCCAATACTCATGTAAAGCCAGATACACAAAGTGCACATGCATCTGGAGTTGGTTTGCAGTAGCAACAGGCCTTGGTGTGCCTATTCTGTTTCCTTTTCTCTTTTTTCTCTCTCAGCCTCTTTTCTGCTTGCAAATAATTTTAAAAAATATAAACTGACTGGGCAGCACTGACAGACTGAAGCATCTGAAAGTTTATTATATTTTCTAAATTTCATTTCTCCTTAGATTAGTATACTTTTATATTTTCCATTTTTTTATTAATCCACCTGTATTGCATTATGTAAAAGTTTTGGCTTGTGACTAAAGGAAATTATTTTTACAGCTTTATATATATGTTATGTAGATTATAGCCTTGTATCCCTTCACCCCTGGTCTCCATTTCTCTGAGGGCTGTCCTCAGTATGGTCCTTGGTGTTCACTGTGGGATAATTTAGCATCTGCAGTCTGGGGTGGGGAGGGTGGGCTGTGCCTCAGGATATTTCTACCCACCCTGTGGCTCTTACAGTGTTCGTGCTCTCATCCACAACAGTCCCTGAGCTTTGGTGGGAATGTTAGCAGTTTGTTTTTAGTGTTGAGTTCTCTGTAGACTCTCTATTACTCTTGTAATGTGTTTCAGTTTTCTGCCATGTTTGTTGCTATTTCCCTGGAGGTGGCTGTGGGCTAGCATTGGGAGCAGTACTCATCACTGCTTCTACAGATTCTTTTGTACCCTGGTGAATGCCGTAGAGGTGGCACTTCTGGTGAACACTCAGCAGTCTTTTCTTGTCAAATTGTTGGATTTTGGATCTCCCCAGTATTGTCTTCCATCTGTAAAATAAAGCAGATTCTCTAAGTAAAGCTGAGAGCAGTTCTGATTTTGAGAGGCATTTTGATGAGGATACCCACTCAACTTGTCCAGAGAACAATGGGGACTTCTCTCTGGCAGTTGTGAGCTTCCTGCCCATGTAATGCTGACTTGGTTCCCAGTACCAGTTGAGTTCTCTCCCACTGAATGGGTCTAATCGAAGGGCAGTTGGTTTCCCCCAGACGCTGTGTGCCACTATTGTACAATGTGTATTTCTTTTCCAGATGGTAGACTGTGCCACTTACAGGGTCTCCTGCTTATTTGTGCTGTTGGCAACCTGTGTCATATAGTTAAAGGAAATCTTTTTTTTTTTTAATCTACTGATACCCCCTCCCAAGATTTTCTATCAAATGATCTCAGGTAGGAAACAGATATAATACTTTTTTAAAACTTCTTAGGTAATTTTAGTCTTTAAAGTGTCAGTGTTGGAAATAGTTCCAGCAAGATTCCTAGATAGCTGTGTAAGAGAGAAAAGACTGCATAAAACAGAGAGGTATTATGTGGTTGGAAGACTCAATCTAGAAGTTTACCTGTTCTGGAATACAGTAGAAATAAACACTAAGTAAAGTTTACCTATTATTACATATGATTGCAATGCAATTCTTTTTTCTTTTCTGGAGATGGAACTCAATATCTTGCACATGGCAGGCAAGCATTCTGCTGCTGTGTTCCAGCCCCAACCCTACCAATGTGTCTTTTAACTCTATAGCAAAAATTCCTTTTTATTAATAGTTCCAAATACTGGGTATGGAAGTGCTTGCTTATAATCCCAGCCCCAGGAAGGAAGAAGCAGTAGGATAAGAAGTTCAATATCAACCTCAGCTACATAGTGAGTTGCAAGGTAGTCTGGACTATATGAGACTCTCGCTCAAAAAAAAAAAAAAACATAAAAAACAACAACAACAACAAAAAATAAAAACGATGATGGCCAGGCGTGGTGGCACACACTTTTAATCCCAGCACTCAGGAGGCAGAGGGGTAGGAGGAGGAGCACCATGAGTTCAAGGCCACCCTGAGACTACATAGTGAATTCCAAGTCAGCCTGGAGTAGAGTGAGACCCTATCTCAAAAAAAGATGATGATGATGATGACGATAGATAGATAGATAGATAGATAGATAGATAGATAGATAGATAGATAGATGATAGATATATAGATGGCATGTAGAAGGTAGTGACTGGTTTGTCACCCTGAACCACCAAAAAAAAATGTACCAAAATAATACATAGCATATAATTTACCGCTTTAACAATATTTAAGACTAAAATTTAGTTGTTTAAGCACATCCACATTGTTGTAAAACCTATCTACATTATTATTTCTCTATATGATGCTAGTTTCTTGAGTTATGATTGAAAGACAATAAATTGTGTCCATGTAAAGTGTACACTTTGACAAACTTTAGCATATACACACTCCTTAACCATTACTAAAAGCAAAATACTAAGCATAAACCCTTCCCTTCAAAGGTATCTCCATGACCATTTTTATCCTTGCTAGCCACCAGAGAAACTCCCACTTCAGGTACCCACTGATCTGATTCTTTTCCCTCTGTATTGGTTGACATTTCCTAGAATTTTATTTAAATGAACTTATTTGGGTCTATTATTTTGTCCAGTGTATTTCACACACCATAATTATTTTGAGATTCATTTATATTTTATTACATTATCAATAATTTGTTCATTGTCATTACTAGGTGGTAGTTTATGTATGCATAAACCAGGAATTATTTATCCATATGTCTATGAATGGGCATTTGGGCTATTGCCAGTTTGGGAATAATACAAGGATAGTAGGAGCATTTATGTGGAAGTACATGCTTTCATTGTTTGTGGTGAATACAATTGAAATGGCTAGATTTAAGAAACTTCCAACTACTCTTTCAAAATTGTTGAACTAGTTTACCTTCCCACCATCAGAGAGAGAGGCAGATAGGGAGAGGGTGGGCATGCCAGAGCCATTGCAAACGAACTCTAGACATAGGTGCCACCTTGTGCATCTGGGTTTACATAGGTACTGAGGAATCAAACGTGGATCCTCTGGCTTTGCCAGAAAGAGCCTTAAGCCATCTCTTCAGCCAAATATTTTAATTTTTTTTGGTGTGTAGAATTTTAAAATTTTCATTTCTGCAATGACTACATAATGTTGAATGATCTTTTATTGTTTAACATTGTTTACCATGAGCTTGCTAAATTTTCTTATTAGTTTCACAACCCATTTGTAGATTCTTTGGGCTTCTTTGTACATTATGTTGCATGCAAATAAAAGTGGTAAGTTGGTTAGGGCATTGTGATGTCTCAATAGAGAATTGTGATATCACAGTGGGGAATTGTGATATCAATGTGTGGCATTGTGATGTGACAGTAATGTATTGTGATATCACCTTGGAGCATAGTGATGCTGTGTGTTGATTGCAATGTGGCATTGTGATGTCATAGAAGTATGATTTGAAAACATTGAGATATCACAGAGGGGCATTATGATGTTACCATTGGCTACTGTGATGTCACAGTAGAAAGCTGCGACTTGACAGAGGAGCATTGCAATATCATACTCTGGCCTTTTGAAGTAAAAATAAAACATTGTGACTTTACAGTGGGGCATAATTTTGTGAAAGTAGAGCATTGTGATGTCACTGTGGTGCATAGTGAGATGACAGTGGTATACTGATGGAACACTAAGACTTTGTGATGTCACATTAGTCTCTATGACTGCTCTCCTTCCCTTCTTTTCTAGGTTGCGGAATAGAAGCTAAAACTTCCATTACAAATTAAATTAAAATGGTCATAATAAGGGCTAGGGAGATGGTTCAGCAGTTAAAGGTACTTACTTACAAAGCCTGATGGACTGGATTTGATTCCCCAGTGCCCATATAAGGCCAGACACACAATGTGATGCATGTGTCTGGAGTTCATTTGCAGTAGCAAGAGGTTCTAGTGTACCCACTCTCTTCTCTCTTTCTCTCTCTCTCTCTCCCTCTCTCTCTCTTCCTCTCTCCTCCCCTCCCTCCATCTTTCTGTATCTTGTAAATAAAAATATCTCATAGCAGAGGAGGGCAAAAAGTGAAATAAATATTTTTATTTAGCCCACCCCAGTGCTTGGCATTCAAGGAAGACGCATCCCTAGAGCTCATAGCACAACCTGCAGGCAGCTTAACTGGTAAAAGAGTCTCCTCTCCTAAACAAGGCTTTATTCTTATATAACTTTGGGGAGGGGCCTTGTGACTCTTGTCACTTTCAGGAGTTTTCAGAGACTTGGGCTTCCCATCTATTGGAAGTTCCTGAGTCTTAACAGCCTATATTTCAATATGTAACTTCCTAATGGACCTCCCTCCAGGATGGAATGTTTTAATTTGAAAGAAATTGCTATACAACACAATAACAAATGTAGGGAGAATCTACTACCTCTGCAGTTTAGGGAGAATTTCCACCAGAGAAGCAAACATGGGAAAGGATCTTCCACAAAACTAACCTTGTTGGAGTGAGTGAGTATAGGCCTGGGTCACTGGTGAGAAGTTCACCAAGATGCCAAGGACCAGAGATGGAAATCTGGGGCTCATGAGTAGAGAAGGCTTTCCACCAAGATAGTGATGCAGCACGAGATTCACTTTCTCTTGTGGACCCTGAAACATGAGTCATGGAAACAAGGAGAGCGTTGTTCCGATTGTCCTGGGTATGTAGTGGTGGCCATCTTCATCAATATTTTCTTCTTAGTAGTTTTCAACAATTTGCCTTCTTTATATTAACCATTCTTGGTATTCACTAAAATTTCTGGCTATCAGTTAATATTTGCACCAAATTTTGGTCATTATTTCTCAACTGTTTAGTTCCATTGTCTCTTATCCTTATTGACACCAATTGCACATATCCCAAAGTTTTCTGTACTATGTACATGAAGAGTCTATTGACCTTTTTTAAAAAATATTTATTTATTTAAGAGAGAGAGATAGTGAGTGCTTATGTCAGGGCCTCCAGTCACCTCAAGTGAACTCTAGACACATGTGCCATTTTGTGCATCTGGACTGACATGGGTACTGGGGAACTGAACCTGGGTCCTTTGGCTTTGTAGGCAAGCATCTTTAATAGCTAAGCGATCTTCTAGCCCTGAGTCTATTGAGTTTTAAAAAATCTTTTCCCTTTCTGTAAATTAGATAATTTCTACTGATATTGAAATTGGCTGAAATTTCTATGCTATGCTAGTATGTCTATGTAGTAATTGCTACATTACTTTTTAATTCCAGAATTTCCTATTGATTATAAAGTTTTGTTTTCTTTGACGAGATGCCTTCATTTGTTGGTAATTGACCACTTTTCCTTTTAAGTCCTTGACCATATTCATTAATTTGCTGTAAAACCAGTGTGCAATATTTCTAACATCTATGTCATTTTGATACCTGTTTGTATTTTTTTTTATTTTAATTAATTAATTAATTAATTTGACAGAGAAAGAGGGAGAAAGAGAGAGAGACAGAATGAATGGGCACACCAGGGCCTCCAGCCACTGCAAACGAACTCCAGACACATGCACTCCCTTGTGCATCTGGCTAATGTGGGTCCTGGGGAATTGAACCTGGGTCTTTTGGCTTTGCAGGCAAACACCTTAACCACTAAGCCATCCCTCCAGCCCTGTTGGTATTAAGTTTTGCTCTTAACTGAGTCTTGTTTATATCTTTGCATGTAGTATAATTTTGATTATATACTCAGAATTGTGTGTAATGCCTGCCTTCTAGGGATTCTTGCTCCTCTTATCTTCCCTGGAGGGTATTGACTTTTTTGGGGGGGGAGGGTCAGGCAGTTAAAGTGGCTGGTCACTGGACTTGTTCAGTGTTTCTTATTTAGTCCCTAGCTTGATCTGTAGTTTATACTCCAGTGGTGTAGTTCTTCTGAGATTTCAGTGGAAAGCCTAAAATGTACATCACACTCTCTAACTAGATAGGACTCCAGATTTTATTTCTCTGTCTTTTGAACTAGGTGGTAGAAAAGAAACTGAAAGTTGAGCTGATTCACTGAGTTACTGTAAGAGTTAATTGCTGAGGAGCTAAAACTTATCTTTGTCAGCAGATGGAAAAATTCCAAAGAAGGAACTGACCAGAAAGAGGCCAAAGGGATGATAAGAAGGAAAGACAGTTTAGACTAAAATAAAGTAAAATGGAGTTCATTGTCAGGGTAGCCTGACTACAGAAATGATTGATATGCAAATTGCCGCATCTTGTTTGTTCACTTACCCCTCACCTTGGCTATGAAAACTATAAAATGGAAATAAAATCCCAGCTCGGGGCCAAAGCTTCTTTGGAGGGCTACCTCAAGTTTTTTGGCCCCCAGGTAATAAACTCCTCTACATTCAGTCATTCTGGCATTGGAGTGGTCTTTCCAGAGAATTTCTATAACACTAGGAGATACCTCTGATAGGATTTTTCAGGTCTTTTTTTTTTTTCTTTCCTTCTTCAGGCATCTTGGGAGAATCTATGTGCATTTTCAATTAAGGAATCAGTCTGGATTTTAGTGGAATTTCTATATATAAAGTGGGCTCTCTTTTTTTAAATTAAATCAATTTCTTATTACTCTAACATCTTAATCTAGTCTACCATATCTATTACCTAATCAACTGAATTATTCTATTTGGCTTTCATGATTCAAGTCTTTCTCTATTTTAAATCATTCTTCACAGGATGGAGGGATGGCTTAGTGGTTAAGGCATTTGCCTGCAAAGCCAAAGGACGCAGGTTCAGTTCCCCAGGACCCACGTTAGCCAGATGCACAAGGCAGTACATGCATCTGGAGTTTGTTTGCAGTGGCTACAGGCCCTGGCGCTCCAGTCTCTCTCTCTCTCTCTCTCTCTCTCTCTCTCTCTCTCTCTCTCTCTCTTTCTCTCTTTCTCTGTCAAATAAATGAATAAATAAAAATGAAATATTTTAAATCATTCTTCACCTTGCAGCCAGACTTTATTCAACTTTCCTACTCTTTTAACATGTAACTAAGCAGTTACCCAAAACATAATAATTTCAAGCAGTCAAACTATAAATGCAGCTACTGTGTTGGCTTGCCACCGGGATCCAGCTGGTGGGAGATCACAAATCCATGACTTAGCTCATTACTGAGGACATGGCAGGCAGCATGAGCTTCATGCATGGACTGGTTTTCTTGGCCTCAGACCCCAAAGGCAGTATGGATGGAGGTCCAGGTAGAAGCTGCACAGCGATAACAACTGTGTCATACCTGAGGCAACAAGCACAGGAAACCCTAAATATCACATCAGAGCTAGAGCAGAGCTGTGACTTTTGCCCCAAATCAAACATTACCCTTATAATTCTGGTCAGAAAACAAATCTATCCTCTAACCTGAAAAGAGGTATCATTTCCAGCTTCCAAATGTGCTTGCTATGCGTACATCCTTGAAAAGATATTCCAAAGTACTATAAATGTGGAAACATTGTAAACATGCCCTGCAATCAAGAAAACAAAGCAGTCTTACCTTACGTCAAGTTTCAAAGGTGATCGCAGAAATATCAAAAATGTGTCCCATCTATTCCTTATCTCTTGCTAGTCTTTCCCTCACCACCTTCAAAGGTTAAAAGAAATTCATCTACTTAGTTATTATAGGCATAAATTTATATAATGTGTTTTTAAATCTTTCATGCCACAATGAAATATAGGTTGAAAACCAGTATTATCTCGGAAGTATTGTATCTTAAACTGAAAAGGCATACTTCAAAAAGGCATTAACTTCATAATTAGCTAATTACCCAAACTTTGAACAGCTACCCAAAATCACTGAGTTAGGTTTGCTTAGAGAAGAAAGAGACTGTTTTATCTGCAAGGAGAATGGGTGCACAGTGAAGAGTGCATAATCTTAAGGGTTCATGTTAGCACCTGGGTGTCATCTACAAGTAGCTTCTGCCACAAAGCATCTCAGATTCAGAAGTCTGGGAGAAATTATCAAGGAGGCTTTGTGGGGCATTCCATATGAAGAAGTTACTACTACAGCTTTTGTGTTTTCACTGCCTGGGCATTGAACTTAATGCCATACACACACACACACACACACACACACACACACACACACGTGAAAGCCAGAGGACAACCTTAGGCATTGTTTATCAGAAAAGCTGTCTACCTTTTTTTGAGACAAGTTCTCTCACACTGGCCTGGAACTCTCCAAGTAGTCTAGACTAACTGGCAAGAGAGCCCCAGGAATCCACCTGTCTCCACCTCCTCCGTATGTGCCACCATGCCTGGCTATTTTATATGTAGGTTATGGGGATTGAACTCAGGGCCTTATACTCACAAAGTAAACACTTTACCTGCTAAGCTATCTCCTGACCCTCTGTCATACTTATGTTATAAGCATATAATTCCCATATTAAAATTTGTCCTGCCTAAATTACTGGCACAATTCCTTTTTCTAAACTGAACCTGTCTAATAGATGGAAGAATTAAAATCTCAGAAATGGTCAAATTTAGACAAGGAATGGGAATGGGAAATGGAACTTCAGGCATAGAGAATAGAGTGAGCAAAATCTAAAATGTATAAATGGGCACAGAGTTTTCTATAAACACTGTTGGGAAAATTGACTATTGGAAAAATGATAGAATATCCATTATACCAAACTAATCCTGTTTTTTTTATTTCTCTTTTTTTTCTGTTACCTTCCTCTCCATCTCTTTCTTTGTCTTCTCTCTCTCTCTCTCTCCCTTAGTCCCTCTCTTTCTTGTCCCTCTTCCTTGTCCTTCCACATATCATTTGCCTGTACTCTAAACTTTTCAGTGTTAAGAGTCGTGTTCCCAGATATTGCCTACTTGTTTTGGTAGGCTTCTAAATTAAAGTTCTTATACTTCCAAAGTTTTGTTCTTTTCACTGAATATTCCACTCTTAGATCAGCCAAGTCATTCTTGAACTTGGCTCTATCACTAAGCAGACTCATTCATAAATTTAGTCACCTTGGACTAACTGGATTTATTGTGAGCTATCAGAAATCCTCCCCAGATGTGCCTGACTGCATGTGGAAGCTCTTAGCTTTACAACCCTGTTTATTGCCAGCTGATTCTAACCAGGGTAATATCTCTTCTCCATGGCAGAGGAAAAGTTAAGGATGTGATAGGGAATTTGAATTAGTGGTAGGCATGAAGGTAAGTCATAGACTTACAGATGATGAATGTAAGGCATGTTGGAGGCAATGAGACAGACACTTCGCAATAGCCATAAGTAAATTACATCTTCTATGATACAAAGCATAAAGCCCAACATACATTTTGGTGTTTACCATCAACAGCATATGGAAGACCATTGAGAAACACTCATCTATTTTTGGTAAAGTAGGCTAGAAGAAGGTTTCATTAGGGAAAAAAAAAATGCATGTTTCAGGTATGCCTTGCAATTTTGTCTGCCTAATGTATATTGTCACACTCATTTTCAATGAAGTTTATATTATTCAGTAGCTTCATTTTATTGATAATAACTATAGTCTTGAATATTGTTTTCCTTGGTGGTGTGAAATTTTTTTCTCAAAGATATTTTCTCAAGTTTATTTTACCTAATAAAAATGAGGATTAGGACTGAGAAGCTCTATACTTCTTATTTTAAAAAGTATGAAACTTAAAAAGACCTCAAGCATCACTTAGTGCAGCATTTTCCAGTGCTTCTTTCTTAAAATGATATTCCCATTAAAGGTTGTGTGAAAAATGAGTCCCATGATCAAGCAAGTTTGGAGAATACTGCCTGCTCTTTCTTGGAAACCCACAAGGCATGAGAGTGCTTTAAAGTCTCTGAGAAATCACACAGTAAGAAAACCTGCTTATTTTTTTCTTAGTCTGTGACTCCCATCCAAGTACAAATTAGGCCGGACCCTGCTTGGCTTCCAAGATTGGGTACATTCAGGGTGGTATGGCTGTACACTTCTCAGTCTACGAATTCCCACAATTCTTTGATCCAAATGTATTTTTAAATATTTTTATTTACTTGAAAGAGAGAGAAGCAGACAGAGAGGAGAGGAGGCAGGGAAAGACAGGGAGAGAGAGAGAAAGAGGAGAGAAAGAGAATATGGGCACACCAGGGCCTCTTTAAAAACTCCCTACACATGCACCACTTATTGTATCTGGCTCTATGTAGATGCTGGGGAATTGAACCCAGGCCATCAGACTTTACAAGCAAGCACCTTTAACTGCTGAGGTGGCATCAGTGTAAACTAATTGCATTTAAGAAGCTGATGATTTGTAAGACACTTGGCTAAATACTAGCGTCTATAACTTAAATGGATGCCCTGATTCTACAACGGAGGAAACAGACTCAGAAACTTGTCTTAGTGAACACATCTGAATGTAATGCCTTATGCAGTAATTGTTTTGGGAAATTGAATTATTTATCTGTTTACATAGCTAGCTAGAGGATGACCCAAATCCAGATGCCATGACATAATTATACCTAAAGCATTTAATGATGATAATGCAATTACACCTATATTCACCACTATATTATCTGGTGGAACAGATTTTGTTGCTATAAAACATATTGCATGCTGGCCAAAAAGACAAACTAAAACTTTAACTAATTTACTGATGTTAATAATTTTAGACCTTAGTTCTCTATTTCTTTGTCTGAGTATCAAATGTTGGTCTCTTGATATTTTTAGAGCACTTTGGGTTTTGAAGAAAAAAAGCTCAAGTCTGAAGGCATCTAAAAAGGGAATTTTCTTCCCATGATTCTCACAAAATTCAATTCATTTTGGTCTACAGAGAAATAGATCTTCTATAAAGAGGTGTGAATCCCAAGGTGACCACAAAGAACAGACTTTCTCTACTCTGACCCAGTGTACTCTTTTGTTTTGCTACTTTTTATTTTTTGGTATACTTGACATTTTGGTATACTTGACATTTCTTTTATTATAAAATATTGTGCTTATATAAGAAACACCTTGGAATTCCAAAGGACTCTTCTTGGTATGTTTTATCATTTCCATACATAGCAAAGTTCTGTTCGTTTCATCAGAAAATATTTCAGCATTTGCCAGGCGTGGTGGTGCACACCTTTAATCCCAGTAGAGAGAGAGGCAGAGGTAGGAGGATCGCTGTGAATTCGACACCACTCTGAGACTACATAGTGAATTCCAGGTCAGCCCGGGTTAGAGCAAGACCCTATCTTGAAAAAAAAAAAAAAAAAAAAGAAAGGAAAGGAAAGGAAAGAAAAGAAAATACCTTAGCATAAAACTCTTGAATTGCACTTGGCCTTTCCAGCTGACAATATGCTTAAAGCATATACTATCACCCATTGTCACACAGCAGGTATCATCTCTTAGGAATGCTACCATTTGTGGAGAAAGAAATTATGACAACAAGAAAGGGAAATGGGTGGAGAAAAAGCCTCTATCTTTTGTTTATCTTCAGAAGTCTGTGCATAGTTTTTACTGGTGGAAATAAACATGTATCATGATTGGTGGGGGGGGGGGAGACTCCATTAGTATCAGAAGTTTTCATGTCCTCACTGCTGGTTACTTGATATAACCTAGTATATTGTGCTATGTTTTCTCAACTTCCTTTGTAAACACAGGAGCCTTAATAGATCATTTTGAAAGAAGCTCCCATCCTGCTGCATCTGCTGGTAGCTTCCTTCAGGTTTCTGACATATCCTTAATCTGATGCTCAGCCTTGTCATTTGGATCAATAGCAAACCAGATAAGATGTCTTCTCTTTGCAAGACTATGGCTATAAAAGGTATTTGAAAAATAAATTCACTTTTTATGTCCATGCCACAAACCAGGGGAGTACTAATTTGTCATTTGTCTCTCCATCTGTCTGTAAACAGTCAGTTAAATTGGTTATTGATGAGACTAAGGTGAATTATGCCTGAAGAAAGAGTAATACAGAAATAAACTTTATAGTAAATGTCTTGGATTTCTATAAAACGGTGATATCTGTTGGCTGTTAACTGTAACCTATCATAATATAGTGAACAATTAGTTCTGTGTTGTTTTCTAGTCTAAATCATTAGTAACATCTAATTATATTGATAAATTATACTTTACAATTCCTCATATTTAACCTTTCTCTATAGCCTAACCACACATGTTCTAATTTATACATATTTGTTATTCATTCTATGAATATTTATGTGATGTCTGCTATATATGCTGCATTGTACTAGACATTGCAGTTTAAGAATGTGATAATAGACTATGTTACAATTGTAGCATTTTCAGCTCTGAAGGAAATCATCTACTCTAGATTCATTTAATAGGAAACTAAATTGCAGTTTTTAAGTCATGCTCAGTTAGCTACTTTGTGGTTTTTTTTTTTGTTTTTTTTTTTTTTTT
Source organism: Dipus sagitta (assembly GCA_036346955.1). Classification (NCBI taxonomy): domain Eukaryota; kingdom Metazoa; phylum Chordata; class Mammalia; order Rodentia; family Dipodidae; genus Dipus; species Dipus sagitta. The sequence continues at coordinate 111,404,627 of CM070770.1, forward strand.
CCCAAGGTAGGGTCTCCTTCTAGCTCAGGCTGACCTGGAATTCACTATGTAGTCTCAGGATGGCCTTGAACACTCAACAGTCCTCCTACCTCTGCCTCCCGGGTACTGGGATTAAAGACGTGTGCCACCATGTCCAGCTTTATTTTTATTTTTGTTTTGCCCATTACATGATAGCATTTTCAAGTACATAGTTTAGTCTTTTAGAATTTATGATAATTCTGGCTTTTGTAACAGGGATATTGTAAATATTAACTAAGGCATGATTATGAAGCAATCTAGGAATAAGAATTCCTTGTCCTTAGATAGGAGAAAAGAGAGCAATATGGAAACCATCTTCCCAGGTTGACCATTGTTTCATTTTTGTTCTTGTTTTTGTAGTTTTCTTGAGATAGGGTTTCACTCCAGCCCAGGCTACCTGGAATTCACTATGTTTCAGGCTGGCCTCAAACTCACAGTTATCTTCTATCTCTGCTTCTCAAGTGCTGGGATTAAAGACCCATGCCCAGCTTTCTTTTTTGTTTGTTTGTTTGTTTGTTTGTTTCATTTTGTTTAGTTTTGAGGCAGGGTCTGACTCTGCACTTCCAGGCTGGCCTCAAAGTCAGGATAGTCCTTCTACCTCAGCTTCCTAGTACTGGGATTAAAGGCCTGTGCCACTATGCACAGCCTCCTTTTGGGCTTTTTTGTTTTTTTCAAGGCAGGGTCTCACTTTTAGTCCATACTGACCTAGAATTCACTATGTAGTCTCAGAGTGGCCTCGAACTCACAGCAATCTTCCTACCTCTGCCTCCCAAGTGCTGGGATTAAAGGCTTGTGCCACCAAGCCCAGCTTTTCCTTTTTGTTTTTGTATGTTTCCTTTATGTTTGCACTTCTTTTCATGAATTTTACTTTGTAACAAAAATAAAACTTATTTTTATTTTTTTCTTATAACTTTGTATTTTTATATACCTATATATTATATATATTCAGATTCATAGAAAGTTGCAAAAGTAGAGAGAACATTTTTATATACCCTTCTCTCAACATCCCTGAGTGGACACATCTTACCACACCCTCTCTCAGGGGATGTGAGTGTGAGGATATTGTCTTCCAAACTAGGTGGGAGGAACTACAGATGTGACAACCCTTTGCTTCAAATCTTCATTGCATATTTTCTAAAATAAAAACATCTTCTTACATAACCAGAGTTTAACATTAAAACCTGGCAGTTAACCTAATTACTCTTATCTATGCCAAAAAGCCTTATTTGGATTTTACCAGTTGTCCTAATAATACCATCTATACAAAGGAAAATCAGAATGTCCTATTCTGTCATTTCTGTCTTCATTAATCTGCAGCAGTTCTCAGCATTGTGTGTATGCATACATACTTCATGGCATTCTCTTTTCTAAGACCATATCTCTTAGATATCCTTCATTTTAGTTGCCTGCTATTTTCTCATAGATGGTAAGATGTCAGGAGTAGTGTGTTTTCGGAACATTGTAACAGGAAGCATGTAATCCCAGTTGGTCCAGGTAATGGAGATGCTAATATTAAACAGTTGGCAACAAGTGGCATCTGTTAAGCTGCTTAACTATAGCATCACTACCTTTTTTCATTTCCTTTGTAATCAGTCAGTATCTCACAGAGTTAATTTGAAACTATGTAAATATCTTGGTACTCCTTATATTGGCACCTATGATGTTAGCATCCTTTGACAGCTCCTATTTGAATCCATTTTGTTATAGTTGACACACAGAAGTTATTTTTAAAAATCACTACTTTTGGTTGGCCATAGCTCAAGTGTAGAGTGGTTGCTTAGCATAGCACGAGGCTCTGGGTTTCATCTGTAGCTCTACAAAGAAATAAACAAAATAAACTGCTTATTTCTAGTGTAAAACTAGGTGTATAGTTAGACAAACACCATAAAAAATTATTCCTCATTTTAAACAAAAACTTAAATGAAATGAAAGCGATTACACAGAAATACTAACAGAGCTTGTGGTTGGCTCAGGGTATTGCAAATGTTGGTGATCTTCTTTCCTATTTTTCCAATTTTCTAAACTTTTCAGTAGATACAAAATATTTGTGTATTTGTTTACTTCTTATGGTCCACAAGTCACAAAATGTGTAATAACGGTGCTGTGCCTGTCCTCAGAACTGTTAGAATAGCACTACAATAAGCAGGACAACCTAACCCAAGAGGTTACAAATGTGCACATCTAAAGTAGTCTTTGATGGAAAAATCTTCCTTCTCACTCTACTCACTAAACTGTAGCATTCTTCTTTACCAAGTGAGATGCCTCTCTTATTCTTATAGCCTGGTTGACAGGCAGGGAAAGGACAGTACAGAATTTAGGGGTTTAGTTGGACATAGGGCTAAGTTGTAACAATTTAAAAAATTCTGTGTGTGTGTGTGTGTGTGCGTGCGTGCGTGTGCATGCATGCATGTTCATGCGAGTGCAAGCATATGCATACCATGATGTACATGTGGAGGTCAGATAACAAATTTTTGGGTTAATCCTCTCCTGCCTACCTCATTTGAAGCAGAGTTTCTCACTCTGGATTCTAATTCTACCATTTCTTGTTGTACTTGCCATGGACTTCCAGGAAATTCTCCTATCTCCCACCTTCCATCTCCCCTTAAGTGTCAGCATGCTGAGATTGCAAAAACCCACCATGTCTTCTGGCTTTTTACGTGGGCCCTCTGATCAAACGTGGGCACTCCAGCTTGAGCAATGAACACTTTATCCACAGAGCATCTTCTCAGCCCCTACACTTTTTTTAAAGGAGTAGGTCTGAGACAGGTTTGAATTCACACATCACCAGTGTGAGGTAGGCTACCTAACATGCTGAAAATGGAAATAGTCACCAAGTTATATTACTGCTTATGCTCAGGCCTTAACTAAAACCACTAATGCATAGCCTGTTCTTTAAAGGTCTCCAAGTTTAATTGAGTTTAGTATGCATATAGCTGTACATTTGTCTTTCCCATTGTCTAAGACTTCCCATCCACAGCCTGGAACTGAAGTAGGGAAGACAACAGATGTATTCAATCAGTTCTCCCCAAAGGCTTATATGTCTTAGCAGAGTAAATGAATTGATTTTTTATTGTATGTTAGAATCAACAAAACTGTGGTATACTTATGGACAACTAAAGATGGATCCTATATCAAAACTGTGGATACTTCAAAGACCAGGAGATGAACAAGAGCTATTGCACTCTGCTTCTGAGATTAACATTAAAACATGAGGTTGTAATAAATTTATTTGCCCTGTTACTTGAAGGCTAGTCACAGGTCTTTAAGGAGAAAAGGATGGATAGATTATAATGCACCAGCCACTCAGAGACTGATTAGGTACCTTTCTTCAGAGTTCTTATTACTATCTGTCCTCACCTCTGTCGTAGGACTGATCCCATTATATTACAGTAGTAAGTGACATTTGCAAATGGCTTCACGCTCTTCTTTGGCCAGAGTGAAGGATAGTATATTGTATCAGTTACTTTCTCATTCTTAGGATGTGATACATAACCAAACCCACTTAACAGAGGAGAGCATTTGTTCTTGCCTTATAGTTTTGAGAGGAAGTCCACAGTGGCAGGGAAAGAATGGCAGGAGCTGGTCACTTTCAATCCAACAGTATGGAAGCAGAGCAGAGTGTTGAATGTTGGAGTCTCAGCTAGCACTCTCCTTTTTATACAAACCAGGGACACAGCCCATGGGATGGTACCATTTAGGTAGGATGGGTCCTCCTACCTCAACAAACCTGATCTAGAAAATTCCTCTCAGGCCTGACCATAGATTTATTTCCATGGTGATTCTAAATCCTGACAAATTGATGATCAGAGATTAACTATCACATGTGGAAGTTATAGCATCATGCAATAAGTGAATGCAAAAGACTTGATATACACAAGTTACTGGTATTGGTTTCAGGACTGTATATGTAGTAGTTACCTTCTCATTGCTAGGACAAAACACCCAATCAAAAGCAATTTATGGAAGGAAAGGGTTTATTTCCAGTTTGTAGCTTCAAGGGAAAGCTTCACTGTGGCAGAGAAAGCATTGCAGAAGCAGACAGCTGGTGTCACATTTCCAGACCAGCAGGGAAGAAGTACAGAAAGTGACACCTCCTACAGCAAGTATCCACCAACTGAAAATCAAATATGAGGCATAATCACAAACACATGAGGCTGTAGAAAACATTTTACACTCAAACCACCATAGTACAGAAAGACCTTACAGGAACAAATTGCTTGGCAAGGATGAAAGTAAAACTTAAAACTATCTTTATATAGAAGTTTACATAAAATTCAGAAAATGCTGGGCTGAAGAGATGGCTTCCTGGATAAGACACTTGCCTACAAAGCCTGAGGACCCAGGTTCGATTTCCCAGATCCTACATAGGCCAAATGCAGATGGTGGCACATGCAATCTGGAGTTCTTTTGCAGTGGCTAGAGGCCCTGGTACACCTATTCATTCTCTCTCTCTCTCTCCAATAAATAAGTAAATAAATAAATAAATAAATAAATAAAATTCAGAAAATATCTATTGGCAGTATCAAAAAATGAAGAGAGGAAAACAGATGGAAACATAGAAATGTGCCGAAGTATAGGTGATCCCAAGTCAAGATACTGTCCACCTGCCCTCTCCTTTGTGAAGTCTGATCTAACCCCTTCCCTTCCCACAAGGGACTGAAAGTACATCCTCCCTCTGTCTGTCTCTATTGTCTTTTTGCACCCTTGTTTTATACTTACCTTTCCTTGCTTATACATTTTGTTGTGAGTGTACATCTGTATTTTAATTGTTTTTAAAACTTCTACAACTTTGAGCATAGTGCCTAATGCAGACTAGTCAGATAGAAATAGCTGTTGAATGTTAAATGAATGGTAGAATTAGGTTAGTGCTTCAAAATCCTGATTGCAACTTTTTAATAACCTACAGAAAAGTATTAAAATGTTTATTTATTTATTTATTTATTTAAGAGAGAGAGAGGCAGAGAGAGAGACAATGGGTGTGCCAGGATCTCTAACTACTGCAAACACACCAGATGCATGCCCCACCTTGTGCATCTGGCTTACGTGGGTACTGGGAAATCAAACCTGGGTCCTTAGGCTTTACAGGCAAGCATTTTAACTGCTAAGCCATCTCTCCAGCCCAGAGAATTTTTTTTTAATACTAATTTTAATTCCTATTGATCTGGAATAGGAATATCCCTTTTGTAATGCTCCTAAAACTTGAGAACTCCTTAGAGTGGACTCTTTGTTTAAGCAGTGGTTCTTAACATGCAGACTCCTAGACCACCAGCAGCAGCGGCTCTCAGAAACTTGTTACAAATAATAGACAGCAGCAATCTGTGTGTCTAAGCCTTCCATGTGGTTTTGATAATGTGTGTTAAAGTTTAAGGATATTGGTTTAACACAAAAGAATTATGTAGCCGATTGTGGTGGTGCATGCCTTTAATCCCAGAACTCTAGAGGCAGAGGAGAATTGCTGTGAGTTCAAGGCCAGCCTGAGACTACATAGTAAATTCTAGGTCAGCCTGGGCCACAGCAAGACCCTACCTTGAAAAAAAAAAGAATTATGTCCTGCTTGGCGTGACAGCCCAAACCTGTAATCTTGCGCTTGAGAAGCAGAAACAGGAAGATCAGAAATTCAAGGTCACTCTTGGCCATATAGTAGGGTTCATCTTGGAATACAGGAGACCCTGTCTCGCTCAAAAGAAACAAAAAGAACAAAAGTAAAAAAAAAAATTATAATTATGTCTTTAAGTGAAGTATCAACTACAAGAGACCTAATACATTTTATACTCATCTCAAAAGGTTGTGCCACAGTGAAAGATGTTCCACAGAGAAGAGACTGCCAAAGAATGGGAGCAAATCCTTGCCAACTACACATCAGATAGGATATCTGTATCAAGGACATATAAAGTACTAAAAAAAATTAAATACACATATAAAACAATAAGCATAAGTGTTTTAAAACGTCACCCAATCAATAAATGTGCTTGGGCTGGAGAGATGGCTTAGTAGTTAAGGTGCTTGCCTACAAAGCCAAAAGCCCAAGTTCAATTCCCCAGGACTCATGTAAGCCAGATGCACAAGGTGGCACATGCGTCTGGAGTTCATTTGCAATGGCTAGAGGTCCTGGAGCATCCATTTTTTCTCTATCTATCTATCTGCCTCTTTCTCTCAAATAAATAAATAAATAAATATAAATAAATAAATGGGCTGAAGGGGCTAATGAATTGAATGGACATTTCTCTGAAAAGGAAGTACACATGGTCAATAAATACTTTAAGAAGTGTTGAGAATCCTTAGCCACCAGGGAAATGCATGTTAAAACTGCTTTGCAATTCCAGAAAACAAATGACAACAAATGCTGACTGGTTCAAGGCTCAATTCCCCAGGACCCACGTAAGCCAGATGCACAAGGTGGTGCATGCATCTGGAGTTTGTTTTCAGTGGCTGGAGGCTCTGGTGCTCCCATTTTCTCTCTCTCTCTCTCTCTCTCTCTCTCTCTCTCTCTCTGTCTCCCCGCCCCTCTGTCTCTCTCCCTCTTTCTCTCTGTCTGTTACTCTCAAGTAAATAAATAAAAACAAAAAAATAAAATAAAATATACAATGTGGGGAAAGAACAACTGTTGTTTACTGCTGGTGGGAATGTAAACTGGTGGAGCCATCATCAAATCAGTGTGAAGGTTCCTCAAAAAACTAAAAATAGAACTACCATATGACCTTTCTCTACCACTCTCAGGCTTATACCCAAAAGACTCTAAGTCAACATACCAAAGATACTTGCATATCCATGTTTATTGCCACACTATTCACACTAGCAAGGAAATGGAACCAGTGTAGATGTCTAACAACAGATGAATGGGTAAAGAAAGTATCGTACATACACACAATGTAATTTTATGCAGCCATAAAGAAAAATGAAATTGTGATTTTTTTAGGATGTGCATGCAACTGGAAATCACTATGTCAGACTTGGAAAGAAAAATGCTGTATGTTTACTCCCATATGAAGAACCTAAGAATAAAATTGTGTGTAGGGCATGAAGCTAGAAAGGGACTACGAGAGGAAGGGGAAAGATCCAAGAGGAGGTAGGAAATAGGGTAAGAGAATGCATGTGGTTTTAAAAAGACAGAAATGGGGACTAAATGAGGAAGAAAAACAAGTAGCTTGAGGGTAAGGGAGAGGGCAGTGAGGGAAGGAAACAAATGAAAACAGAGTACAGTGAGACATGTGCTTGAAGATGCCATGTTGAAACTCATTATTTTGTGTGCTAAGCTACAAAATTAACAAAAAGAAAGATCGTGGCCATTTGAAGCTCTGTTGTAAATAAATGAGGGAGCCACATACACAAAATAGAACTGTCCTTATGAAAACATGCCTCTCGGCATGGTACACCTTTTTTCAATATCTACTTTTGCTGGCTTCCGACATAAATTGTGGTCTGCTGAGGAACTAATTTTCACAATAATCTAAATAAAATATCTTTGTCCAGAAAAGTATATGAAAAATTTGGTACTGGGTAAAAAAAAATCTCAGAATCCAGAATATCTTTCCACAGTTACTTTTCATAGTGCAAAAATTATCTTTTTAATTTTTGACAGTAACATTTTTCCTCTCTCTTGTGCTATTTGACTGTGTGCCACTTGATAGCTCTGTCTATTCCTATGGAAACCAAGTTAGTGGATGTAGCCAAGGCTTGGAGGAGGCATCAGGGAGAAATATTAGAAGAGTTCAGCCACAGAGCAAAAGTAAGGATGTTGCCTTTCCTTCAGTCAAATCCTCTTTGAGAGCCAGAATCCGCTTCAAGCCGGGGAGATGTTCTTGGCTGATGTATTGTCTCGCTGCTCTGCCAGATGGATGAGCATCTTAAACTTGGAAGATAGCAAATAAAGCTCCTATTCTGTCTCCAGAGCATCATTCTTATCCTTTGCTCTGAATTGTCAAATAACTTTTAAAATATTTTCAAAGATTTGCTTAAGATAGCAGGTTAGTAATCATAAGTAATTAGATAGTTTATCCATAAAACACAGTATTAAATTTGACCATTAGCAGTTTAATTAGAAGGAGAGAGGGAGAATATCTGTCACCCGGAAAGGCATGCAGATTTAATTTCCTTTCAATATCCCAGTGAATTCATATCTTTCAATATCTTGATTTTTATAACTATTTGCTTTCCTATAAAACTTCACTTCAGTGACTAAGAAACCAAAGTACAAGCAGACAAATCAACAAAGACAGGAAAATTACCTAAGGACAAAAACATTTATATTCTATATTTTGGATAGCAGTAGCAATCTCCTGGCCCAGTAAAAGAATAATACAGTATTGCATTGCACAGAGCCATTTATGTGAATGTTTAAATTATGTTTTTATTTCAAGTAGTATGTAGAGGCCCATATTTTCAGTTCATGTGCTTTCATTTTAAAAGGTATTAATTTAAAACCCTAGATACTGAAATAACTTAAACAGAACTCAGAAATCTTTATCTTTGGCCAGGTGTGATGGCATATGCCTATAATCCCAGAACCTGGGAGGATCACCCATAAATTCAAGGCCAGCCAGGTCTACATAATAAGTTCCAGGACTGCCAGGGCTATGCTATGAGCCTCTGTCTCAAAAACAAAACAAAAATCTTCATTCCTAAATGACTGTTTTCGCCTATGACTTCTTAAGACAGAAAGTAAACAAGGGAGCTTTCTGGAATCCCTTATAAGGGCATTGTTATGTTTTGAATGTGAAATGTCCCTCATGGACACGTGTGTGAACAGCTGGTCGCTGGTAGTGGCACTGTTTTGGGAGCAGAATTCATGGGTCTCGCTTGGGGTGAGCTCTCTCTACTACCTGGTCTGCAGAGTTGTGCTACAAGTTCCAACCACTTTGAATAGGTGCTGGTCCCACTGCCATACTTTCCCACCATGAAACTGAGCTAAAATAAACCTGTCCTTGGGTCCATTGCTCCTTTTCAGTGTTTGATCGCAGTAACAAGAAAAGAAACTAATAGAGGTTTTTATGATTCTGTTCATAAGAGCTCCATATCACCCAAGGTCCCGTCTAGTATTTTGGTACTTAGGATTTCCATGTAAGTTTGGAAGAGGCACATTCAATCTATATTCCTCTCCTTAACCAATGTGATAGATAAGCTTTAGTCTTCTTATGTTACATTGGACTGTCCATCTTTCTAATCATATTTTTCACTCCTTCTTACTCTCTATTCCATATTAGAATAGCATTGAATTATATGCAAGGTCTCAGATTTCATTTTTCCTACATGCAAACTAAAATAAAAAAAAATGGTCTGTTACTATTTCATGGATTCTGACAATATTCACAAGATTCCAGGTCACATAATACAGCAAAAAGCATGAACCCATATGCTTACATTGGTTTCCTTTGCCCTCCAAAACCTGGGAGACTTAGGGATGCAGATGGATGCCAAACACACTTGATTTATCATCACAACTGAGAAGCATTCAACTTTAGAGATCTACCATTTTATTTCAAGCAGTATGTAAGCCTAGAGGATGATATGGCCTCATCCCTCCAGCTGCTTGTAGCAGACACTACCCCAAGAAATTGCCTAGGTAAAGAGCAGTCAACATTTGGCATTCTTGGTATATCAAGTAAAAGATATGTAGAGATGCTTCCAGCCCATGGCATCTTGCCTCTCCCCGGAACCCATCCATATCATATTTGCTTGACATGACATGACTCCTTGAGCTACTCAGATTACTCAAAACCAACAGAGGCTGGGACCAATCATTTTAATTAGCCTCATGTAGTATTCAATTAACAGCACTGATAGCATCAAAATGAAAACATTTTACAATATTGACTTTAACTCTATCTACATTGTCCTAGGCAAATTCAGCTATGAATAAGTACCAGAGGAGAGAGTAGGTCTCAAATCAGACATCCGGAATGCAATCAAAGGCCAGTCTGTCATCTATTATGACCCATACAAGGAATTTACTTGATGGTATTTGGCATCATAGGAATATGCCATAACCTACTCACATACAAACATATGACCTTAAGTGGCATGTGGTAGCTCAGGATTTGTTGTTAAACTTGAGTTCTGGTTATATTGGTTGGGTTAAATCAGTTGGGTAGTATCACAGCTATTTGTAGCTTCAGTTGGCATAAATTGACATGTCCCAAAGCATGTCATGTATCAGACGAGGCATGTAGTTTGTCTCTTTTGGATTAAAATTAAGTTGTTCCAGTACCTGTGTTTCTCAGTGTATAAGTGGGTCCATATGAATGGCCAGGATGAGGAAATACTACTTTAGGCATCAAGCATAGAAGATGAGTGGGAACCAATATTCACAAAAATTTCTGTTTCATTACACACAGATGGGACAGCAAATACACCAATGGTTAGATTGCTAGCTTTAGCAGCTGTTTGACTTGTGGCAAACCCTTTTTATAGTCCCAGAGCTCAGTACTGGATCTAAAAGATAGAGTACTAGTGGTACTGCCCACCTCTGTATCTCACAAGATTGTGGTTCTAGGACACAAGGTTCTCATCTACCAAGTTCATATTCCAGAACCACACAATCAAGTTACAAAAAGAAGATTACAAAACTCATAATATTTTAAGCAAGTTTACAATTTTGAATTGAGCCTCATTTGTAGCATTCATAGTGTTTTTTCCTCAGGAACCAAAGTTGCTCATTCTCTTCCATTACAAAATGTGTGAGTCCCTTCCTAGGAGGTAGAACTTTATCTTTTCTGCAGCCGTCCCCCATTCTGCCCATACCTGTCATCAAGAAATATCAAATTGGGCTGGAGAGATGGCCTAGCATTTAAGAAATATCAACTGTACAGAGCTCAGTTATAGCCTCACCTTGTCCAATTTGGGCTGCTGTTGGAGGACTCAGTGAATAGATACTCTATCCAGTGACCAGAGATCTAGAACTACATCACTTGAATAACTAAATTCAGATCAGTGAATAAGAATAAATTTCGTATTTCTAATCCCCTGTTTGGCCACCAAGCAATATGTCAGTCAGGGCCAGCCTAAGATGGTTTTAGGGAACAGAAAGAAGCATCTTAACCGGTAATGAACAAGACAGATGGCTCAGAGTTAAAGGCACTTGCTTACAAATACTACTGGCTTGAGTTTAATTCCCCCCACACATAATGCTGGATGTAAAAAGTGGTGCAAATGTCTGATGTTCTTTGGCAGTAAGTAGCACTAGACTCTTGCACACATGCATGTCAATAAATAAAACTTAAAAAAATAGGTCCATATAAACCCCTACCATTTCTGTCATATCTTCCATGATGAAGGAATCCTCTAGGTTACATTCAGTAACCAAGCCACCTCATTCAGGTTGTGGACCAGGAGGAAATAAGAGGTAGAGCTAGAAATATTCAAGTTGATTTTCAAGTAGGCCATTCCAACTCTCAATAATCTGGGATATCTGTGGTTGGTAGGTCCATTGTTGGGTAGTGTTAGTACAAAAGTCACATGGTTAAACTGTACATGGACTCAAAGCCCAAAAACATGCAACTGATTAATATCAAGGGTCTCAGTACTGTGGTCAGAGTACAATAATCAGATTGAAATCATTACACTGTGACCTGAAATGTATCTACAATGTTAAGACAGAAGGTGTGTCCGAGAGAGTGTTGCCAAAGGTCTCTGCTGAGGACAGGTAGAAGCAATGCTCCATGTGATATGACCTTCACCACAAGAAATGGGTAAACTTAAAATCCAAAAAAAAAGAAAAAAGAAAAAGAAAAAAAAAAAGCTGCCGGGTGTGATGGCACACGCCTTTAATCCCAGCACTCGGGAGGCAGAGGTAGGAGGATCGCCGTGAGTTCAAGGCCACCCTGAGACTCCATAGTGAATTCCAGGTCAGCCTGGGCCAGAGTGAGACCCTACCTCAAAAATCCAAAAAAGGGGGCTGGAGAGATGGCTGAGCGGTTAAGTGCTTGCCTATGAAGCCTAAGGACCCCGGTTCGAGGCTCGATTCCCCAGGACCCATGTTAGCCAGATGCACAAGGCGGCGCACGCGTCTGGAGTTCGTTTGCAGTGGCTGGAAGCCCTGGCACGCCCATTCTCTCTGTCTACCTGCCTATTTCTCTATCTCTCTCTCTCTCTTAAATAAATCAATAAAAAAGTTATTTTTAAAAAAAATCCAAAAAAGAAAAAAGAAAAGAAAAGAAAAAGAAGAAATGGGCAAACTTGACAAGGGTTAGAAGTCCAGGATATAGCAAAAGCATACTTTTTTTTATTTTGCACCCAGTCATTGTTGATGGATTCGTTCGCACATCTAGTGCAATGGTGGAGCCAGATAGTGAAAGACCAATAGCTGGAAAAGGGCAGACTTCTTCCTCAAGTTGATTCTAGGGGTTCCTATCAGATAGCAAGGTCTCACTAAAGACATCTACATGCATGATCCAGACCACCTGATTAGCAGTGACAATTTGTTTCCACAGTTTGCAACCCCATTAGGCAGAGTCTTTCATCTACCATTGCAGCCTCCCAAGTAGCACGACAACACTAACAACAGGTCAAGAACTAGGGAAAGTATGACTAGCCCCTAAGGTGAGGGCCCTGGGTTCCATCTCAACCCATTGTGCTGAACAGTCTTTCCAGCCAGGCTTCCAGTTATCCCTAGACTGTTGCTGCCTCTCTCAGTGTACCGCATCAGCCTGTAACAGAGCCAACCATCACTAAAGTAGGCCAAGCCAATTAAAGGAAACTCTGGGCATCAAGTGTACTGTTATGCCAGCAGCTTTACTTTAGATAGTGGCCACCTTAGTACCCAGTGCTTTGTCCCCAGTCACAGCCAACTAGGTTTTGTGTTCACTTTAACCTTCATGTAGCTGCTCACTTACCGTCTAAATTAAATTAACTTCCTGTGTTTCTACCATCAAAAGTTCCACACCACATAGCATGCTCCTCATTGTTCTCACCATTTATTTCTGCTCTGGAGATTCCTTGCTTAGCTACCACAAGCACCATGCTAACATCTCCCTTTCTCCTGCTCAGAGGAACGTGACCAAAGACCAAAGCTCTATTAATTCTGCTTGTCGCCATGAAGACTCATTAACAAATAGGCTGGCGGAGTCCTTGCATTCCCCAGCCATGCTCATCCGTTGGATATGATCTCAGGGATCTTATCCCTTATCTTCTTATCCTTGAACCTGAGACTGTGTGTGCAGGGCCTCTTCTTTACTCTTCAAACAAACTATATCAGCATTTCATCTTCTTTTACTGACTTGTCAGTTTGGGAATTTAATTTCACCCTGCTTACAGGGTAACATTAGCTGTGCATTCGGGCAGAAGAAATAAGACTAGCAGAAGAGAAAATAGTTTTCTTGCTGATGTTACAGTAAGCAGCATGAGCACTTACATGATTCCCCAGATACTATTAAGGCAATGTGTACAGTGAGTTTGAATTTTGTATTTTGAGACTTTCAGTTGAGTATCAAGCAAGCCTGTTCTTTGTCCCAGTGGGTACTGGCACCTCCCTCCTTAGGGTTACTCACTGCAGACTCACCTGTCAGATGTGATCCAGAGAAGAGGAGTGAAGGGTTTGCATCTGGCCTGCAGGAACACTCGAGGGTCAGGACATACATCTTATCCCATCACCACCATGGTACTTTCCAAGCTCATTTGTGTTTGCAGCCATTATAGAAAAGTTTCACTGATTACTGATAATTATGACCTATATACTTCCTAGAAATAGTGAATCTTTTTAAATTTAATATGGCAAATGCCTTGAGTGTTTATAAATATATAATTATGTAGATGTCATTAGAGTTAATACCAAGCCACATTTCTATTATTTCCCTTTCAACTTAAAATAATATTTTGCTATCTAATGTAGTTAGCATTTAGAATGAAATGTGACAGAATACCTTCTTCCTATTTATATTTTCTTTTATAAATATAGCTGTACTGTTTCCAGGACAAAATTATATACAAGCCTATAAATGAACAAAAAAAAAATGTAGTGAACATTTGTAGACTGCCTCATCAAGTTCAGTGGTGAACAGAAGTTATGGGAGTACAGAGAAAGAACAAGAATGCAGAGATTGATGGGGAGACATACAAGTCCCAAGGTATTTTTGACAAAACATCTGGTCTCTTCAGTATCTCAAGTGTTAGCCAAGTTTTAGGCACTTAAGTCTGATAAACTGTTATTTCAGCTGAAGAGAAGGCCAATGACAAGGACTCCCAGTGGCCACATATAGAAAACATGGTAGCCATGGGGTGGGAGATACAAAGGTAAGGACTCAGAGTATTCCAGAGACCAGCTGCCAGCAAAGATTAGATAATATTTCTCTAGGAAGAGATGACAAAGGCACTCATTAATAAGACAGCAACACCTGGCTCAGGAAGAGACTTCCTTCCTTCCACTAAGTAATGGAAAGGTTTTTGAACTTTTGTTGTAGCAAAGACACTTAAAGTATTGTATGTTCATTTGCAGTGGCTAAAGGCCCTGGTGCACCGATTCTCTCTCTCCCTCTCTCTCTCTCTCTCTCTCTCTCTAATTAAACAACTGAGTAGCAGTTAGATTGGCAAAGGTCCAGAAGTAGTAAATCTTTCCATGCTCCTCCCACAAACACATTTTGGAGGCACACAGGAACTGATCAGAGTGTGTTAGTGACTAAGTCAAGACTTCAGCTCTCCAATTTCTGCTCACTTGCCACCAAAGTTTTCTCAGAAATATAGTTTTGGGGCTGGAGAGGTGGCTTAGCAGTTAAGGCACATGCCTGGAAAGCCTAAGGACCCAGGTTCAATTCTCCAGGTCCCACGTAAACCAGGAGCACATGTGGCACATACATCTGGAGTTCGTTTTCAGTGGCTAGAGGCCCTGGCATGCCCATTCTCACTCTCTCTCCCTCTCTACCTGCCTTTCTCGCCCTGTCTGTCGCTCTCAAATAAATAAATAAAAAAATGAACCAAAAAAAATTTTTTAAAGTAATTAACTTTTAAATATTCTCCAGAGTATTTGAATTACATAACTATGCCTAGGACTGGGGAGATGGAACAATGCATAAAGGTGCTTGCTTGCCTGCCAGCCCAATTCAATTCCTCAGTCCCAAGTAAAGCCAAGCACGCAAAACAACAAGTGTCTAGAGTTTGTCTGCAATAGCAAGAGCCCCTGGCATGTTTGTGCTTTCTCTCTCAAATAAATAAATAGAAATATTTTGTAAAACTATGCCTACAAAAACTAAAAGATTCCACATATCAAGCAATATTGAGGAAATATTAAGACACTTTGCATGTTTCTGTTCTGAGAAGGCTTTATGAGAAGCAAAGTACCTTATAACATGAGTCCTCACAGAAAAACACGCTTCAGGAAGTTAACATATTAGCTTACTGTCCCAAATAGTATCTTCACTTTTCACTGACACTAAAAGTAGTCTCCTGATTTTCTTTTCAGTTCTGGGAATGGAACCCTGATCCTCGCCCATGCACTCTGTCACTGACCTAGAACTTGCTGCCCTTCTCATTGTAGTTGTTAGAGTTCTGTGTGTACTCTGCTCATTCCCTGACACTACATCTTCATATAATGGACGTTAAATGAATGCTTGCTCACCAGAAGGTGGGCCTTGGTCTGTTTGAGTTATATGGTTTTCAGCCATGGATGTCATGTGTAATATCTTCTAGGTCTCTATCTTTCATAACATGAGAAGGCAACCTACTCACATAGCTCACCCCTCCCCAGAGTACCAGCCAACTTCCTATTGGGTGTGCCCCTGTTGGTCCTGTATTATAATGTACGAGTGGAATATAGGCATCTTTCTCAATTTAAGCCATTATTTATACCATTTCAATGATTTTTTTTTAGTTTTATTTATTCATTTATTTTTTAGTTTTTTGAGATAGGGTCTCACTGTAGCTCAGGCAGACCTGGAATTCACTATGTGGTTTCAGGGTGGCCTCGAACTCACAGCAATCCTCCTACCTCTGCCTCCTGAGTGCTGAGATTAAAAGCATACACCACCATGCCCAGCTTTCAATGCTTTTTTTTTTTTTATTTTTTATGCAGGCTCTCACGTTAGCCCAGAATGGCTACAGTGACTGGAACTCATTCTGTAGCTGCCCTCAAACTCACAGCAATCTTCCTACCTAAGCCTCAGTGCTGGTATTAAAGGCATATGCTACCACACTTGGCCATTTCAACTATTTTTACTTCTGTTGTTCCTTGATTCTCTCCTTGAACACTAGTTGCAGCACAAATAACAATCTTGTCTTTCTGTCTATCTACCCTTTATCACTAGCCATTCTTCACTCAGCCTGACCATTTATGTTACATACTCCACATTGGAAAACTGTTCTTTGCTGTTGTTGTTTGTTTGTTTTGAGGTATGCCTCTCTCTAGCCCAGCCCAGGCTGACCTGGAATTCACTATGCAGTCTCAGGATGGTCTTGAACTCATGGCAATCCTCCTACCTCTGCCTTCCAAGTGCTGGAATTAAAGGCGTGTACCAATATGCCCAGCAAAATCTGTTCTTTATTCTAGCAAATATTTGCTGAGCATTTTCTCTATGTACTGTTCCGAGTACTTTACAAATATTCCCTGTTTTGTTTCACATGCATAATTATTTCAGGCACGATTATTGTCTTGTTATAAAATTTTAAAAAGAAGTACAGGAAAACACTTTAATCTGTAGACACTTTCTTTAATACTTCAGTGAAACATAAAGATGAAATCTGTATCAGAAGCTTTGTAGTAAGTAAGGTGAGCTACAAACATTGTATTATTATTTGAATGAATGAATGGATAAATAAACATTACTGCTATGTACCATGTTTTGTGAGGGTATATTTCCAAGAATAACATAAACGATAAACACACCAAGTACTGTGTCTGTAATTCAGTGGTCACTGCTCTCAACATGTACTGCTTTCCTTCTTCCTATTTTCTCTGATTTCATACTCAAAATGATTGTCTGATTAAATATCTGTAAAAGGTCGTAATGAATTATTCTGTAATATTTGAAATGCTATGCTTACAAGGTCAACCCTTATATTTTGGTATGAAGTGTCATATGGATTTGTTTTGTACTGCGCTTTTTTCCCCCCAAAAAAGATAGCTGGAAATGTAGAGCATGGTGCCCTCTTGAGGAAATTTTAGCACTTTCCTTCCCAAAAGCTAACACTGAGTAAAATGAGAAGCTCTGATAAATCAAGTGCGCTGTTAGTGAAGCTCAGACAAATGAAGCAATAAAAAGTAAAAATAGGGGCAGGAGAGATTGCTCAGTGGTTAAAGGTACTTGCTTGCAAAGCCTGCCAGCCCAGGTTCATTTCCCTAGTACCCATGTAAAGTAGCACATACATCTGAAGTTAGTTTACAGCGACTGTCACAAGGCCCTGGTACACCTATTCTCTCTCTCTTTCTCTCTCTCTCTCTCTCTGTCTCTTTTTCCCTCTCTAAATAATAAAAGTGCTTTTTTTCAAAAAAATAAAAATAGGGGCTGGGGAGATGGCTCAGTGGATCAAATGCTTGCTGTGAAAGCACGAGGGCCTGAGTTCACTTCCCCAGAACTCACATTTTAAAAAAATATTTGTTTATTTGCAAACATAAAGAGAGAGAATGGGTATGTCAGACCCTCTTACCACTACAAGCAAACTCCAGATGCATGCACCACTTTTTGCATCTTGATTTACATGGGTATTAGGAATTGGACCTGAACCATCATGCTTTGCAACAAGTGCCTTTAATTATTGAGCCATCTTTCCAGCCCTCAGAGCCCATATTTAAAAAAAAAAAAAATGGGGCTGGAGAGATGGCTTAGGGGTTAAGCGCTAGCCTGTGAAGCCTAAGGACCTCGGTTTGAGGCTCGATTCTCCAGGACCCACGATAGCCAGATGCACAAGGGGTCGCACGCATCTGGAGTTTGTTTGCAGTGGCTGGAGGCCCTGGCACACCCATATTCTCTCTCTCTCTCTCTCTCTCTCTCTGTCTCTCTCTGCCTCTTTCTCTGTCACTCTCAAATAAATAAATAAAAATAAACAAAAAAAAGTTTTTTTAATGTGGGATACTCTGGTGGATGTCTGTAATCCCAGTGTCCTTTGGCAAGATGGGAGACAGAGACAGGAAAAATCTCCTGGAAGCTCATGAGCTAGCCACTCTGTTGAACATGGTAGTGAATGAGAGACCGTGCCTCAAACAAAGTGGAAGTCGAGGACCAACACACAAAGTTCTCCTCTGATCTTCATATGTGCTCTGTGGTACCTGCGCCCACCCATATACATGAACATGGACACATACACACAGAAAGAGAGAGAGAGAGAGAATAACCAAATATCAGTTAATTAAGAATTAAGACTGTTAACTGGTCTGATCTATTAAATAAAATTTTTGATTGAAAACAAGAACTTTTAAAGCTATTTCATTTCTTCATATTCAGTCCTTTGTATACTTTATTCATGTTTTTGAAGCACCTGTTTTGTACCAGGAATTATGCTAAATACAGTAGCCAAAAAAAAAATAGCCCCTACTTTCCTGAAGCTTACAGTTTGAAGGAAATCATAGTGAAAAGGAACAAAAATATAACTACAAACTGAAAACAGTACCATGAATAAACGGAAACACACTAGAATAAAAAACCAACCAGATTAAATTCCTATTGAGGCTGTCAAGGAAAGTCTGCCTGGGAGGAGACAACCCAATCCATCCCAAGTCATCATTCAGTAGTCTCATAGGCCTTTCAGTCTCAGTCTACAAATTCCCTCTCTGCCCTTGCCTGTGGGCTGAGTTCATCCTGTCTTTCCTTATGGGCAAGAATGCAGTCTTCACCCCTCTGCTCTTTGTTGTTGGACTAGCGAGTATCTTTTGCCCAAGCAATCGGCTTAACAGATGTCCTCCTTACTAACATGATGGTCCTTGTGCACCATTATGCTAGATCTGGTCACCATCTACCTGGAGCGATGCACTATGCACATAGTTTAATGACCTGCGTTTTCACATCATATTTATTGGGTTCTAATACAGAAGCTGAGACTTACTTGTTCTGTGTTCTTGGGGAACTAGCTTAATTCCTCTATGTCATAATAATAAAATTCCAACAAAGTTAAGGATGCAGAGTATGAGATGATGAAAAAGACAGATAACCTGCCTGCCACTGTGCTTTGAGTAAGAAGAGACTAACAGGAATGATGTCACTGTAGGCAGAGAACTTGATCATAATGACCTTTTAATATCAGTGGTGGCATGCACACAGAAGCCTCCAACCAGAATTGGGAGAATTAGGTGTCAGGAAAGAGCATGAAAGAACTGTTGTTTGAGAGCTTTGTTTTGTCTCATGTTACATAGACTTACTATGATACAATTGGCCAGATCCCCAAATCCTATTGCTCTAGACCTCAATATTGCTCTAACCCAGGTGGCTTGAGTCTGGAGACTATTGCTGCATATGGATGGCCTAGAGTGCCATCTGGGTTGAGTTTAGTTACTCATTTGAATCTGGGATGCAAACTTTGAGTAAGATGTTTCTCATTTAGATGTATCTATAAATAGCTCTCATCAAGAAAACTAGCCACTTCATTATTAATCAGAAGATGAACAAAGTATTTTACTCCTTTGAATCTCTGTTTCCTCACTTGTGAATTGTGGTTTAACATTTCTGCTGATTTCACAAGATTCCCATATTGCAAATATAAATAACAGGTATTATGTTGCTCATCATGTGCTGTCACCAGTATGCCCACATACTGCTATACAAGTTGATAATTTGGAAAATATACCAAAAACCAAAAAGCTTTGATACAAAAATTTAGCACCTGATAATAACTTACTCTTCTGAAAAAAGTTAAGTGAAAAACAAAAGGGGTATAGGCTGAAGCATTTTCTATAATCTTCCCAATTGAGGGGGGAGCATGGCCCTGGAATTATAGAAACTAACCTTTGGAGTCTTTTCTCCAAGGTGAGCAAGCTGCCTCTAGGAACAGAACCTGAGAGATACAAACCTAATTCTTAAGGGGTTTTTTACCTAAGAATGGGCTAACTGCTAGATATAGCAGTGACTAGGAGAAGAGAGCTAGCCTTTGGAGTTACCCAAAAGGGAATTAACTGCCTCTAACAGCACCATGAGCTAAAAGAAACTGACCCTTGGGCTGGAGAGATGGTTTAGCAGGTAAGGCACTTGCCAGCAAAGCCAAAGGACGCAGGTTCCATACCCCAGTATGCATGTAAAGCCCAACACATAAGGTAGTTCATTCAGGCAGTGACTAAAGGACCTGGCCCACCCATATTCTCTCTCTCTCTCTCCCTCTCTCTCTCTCTCTCTCTCCAAATAAATGAATATTTTTAAACTAGCCATAGAGTAAATTTTTATTGTCCCTTTTTATTTTTCATATAGGGAAATTATCGCTTTATGAAACTCTTACTGACACGCAGAGCAAATTGGATGCAAAAGGATCTTGAAGAGATGACGCCTTTGCACCTGACCACCCGGCATAAGAGCCCTAAGTGTTTGGCACTTCTGCTGAAGTTTATGGCACCAGGAGAAGTGGATACACAGGATAAAAACAAGGTAATGTACTGTCAAGATGGGAAATAAGAAGGGAAGGGGAGTGCTTTATTTTGTGGTGGGAAGCCTCTAGAAAGAAGGTTGACATTAAAAAGCCGGGCATGGTGGTACACACCTTTAATCCCAGCACTTGGAAGGTAGAGGTAGGAGGATCAATGTGAGTTCAAGGCCACCCTGAGACTACATAGTGAATTCCAGGTCAGCCTGGATTAGAGTGAAACCTACCTCGGAAAAAAAAAAAGTTGACATCATTACCCATGCATATGGTAGAACAATTCCACATGTCCCTGGACAGTATTTTACTAGAACTCTGCCATGTTATCCTCCTAACTATCATATGGTAGTTATTCTCATCCCCTTTTGACAGATGAGGAAACTGAAGCTTGGGAAGGCTGAAATTTTGCTCAAGATCCAAGTGCTAAAACTATAAATCAAATACAGACCTATTTGACTCTAAAACCCAAGAGTTGGTAGAGATTCATGATAGTTACTATAGGTAGCTGGATTCCTGGTGGCCATCTGCCTGAGACAATGCTTTACTCATCTGTTGGATTAATGGCCTGGCTTTGGCTTGGTTGTCAGATTCCTTGCGTTCCAGTCCATAAGCTATTGTGTTTTCCATATATGAAAAAAAGATATTAAAATTAATAAAGATAAGATAAAATCTTACACACAAACTGCTTAGCCCAGGGCATGGTATGCTCTCAGTATATGTTAGCTATAAAATAAGTGTTGGCTTCATTTCAGTTCTGACATCTGTTTATTTGTTGCTGATTTGTTACCTTCCCTGTTCTTATATTTTAACATATTGTGCACATCAGTCATTGTTTTGATTGGTGCTCTGATCATTCTTTAGAGATAAACATGTGGTCTTGTATTTGACAAGAGCAAAAATTATTTTCCTTTCAACTGGGCACTTGGTCATAGTCTTGTTAACTCTGGTAATTCTATGTAATTACAATTCTTACAATTATATCCACTGGGTTTATGTTCACTACTCTTTTCACTCTCATAGCGTTCTCTGTGTAAGTTTCAGGTTTTGTTTACTAGTCACCCACAGTTTGAAAATCAACTTTCACAATGCAACCATGAACCTGTATGAGCCTAACTCAAAGCATCTATAGTTCTAATGCTTCACTCGGGGAGGGGGGGAGGCAAGGAAGCACTTTTATAATCCACAAAGACTCATTAATCACTAAAGGTCTTTACAATGTTTTCCTCAAGATGAAAACCTAAAGAAGTGACTCTGGTAAAGGGTCAGACATTTAAAAAAAAAAAAAAAAAAAGCTTCCGGTTGCTCAAAGATCAGTTTTTACAACATGCATCAAAAATAAACATTTTTTAAAAAAAAATCTAAATATCAACAAAGAACTTAGCCATTTTTCCAGAGAAGATATACAAATGGCCAAGAATCATATGAAATTATTTTCACCATCACAAGTCTTTAGAGAAGTACAAATCAAAGTCACAGTGACACCAGTCATGGTGTCACATACCTGTGATCCTAGTACTTGTGAAGCTCATCCAGGAGGCCTGTAGGTTTGGATCCAGCTTGGGCTATATATAGCAAGACCCTGTTGCAAAAACAAAACAAATAAGCAAAACCACAGTTATGGTGCTGAACTCTGTGGCAGATTGCTTGCCAATGTGAGAGACCCTGCAACATTGAGAGTGGGAGAACACATCCTTTTAGAAGATATTCTCACCAAAAGAAAAGAAAACTAACAAGCATTGGAAGGTTGTTGAGAAATTTGAATCTTTATGTTTTACTGGTGAGAGTAAAGTGGAACATCCAGTATATAACACATCATGGTAATTGCTTAAAAGCTAAACATAAAATTACTGTATGATTCTCCAGTTCTCCTGCTGATTGTATACCTGAAATATTAAATGAGGAAATTCACACAGATGTTTGCTCATCTATCTATGTCTATTATTCACAACAGTCAAAAGGTAGAAAAAGGCGGGCATGGTGGCGCGTGCCTTTAATCCCAGCACTTGGGAGGCAGAGGTAGCAGGATCACTGAAAGTTCGAGGCCACTCTGAGACTATATAGCGAGTTCCAGGTCAGCTTGGACTACTGTGAGACCCTACCTTGAAAAACAAACAAACAAAAAAAAAGGTAGAAAGCTTAAATGTCCATTGATGGATAACTGTACAATGGAATAATAGTTTCAAAAGAAATGAAATTCTCCCATATGTACAAACATGGATAAATGTTAAAGAAATAGTGAATAAAATAAGTTAGACAAAAGCAATATTTTTTATTCCTGCTTATGAAGTACCTAGAGTAGTCAAACTTATTGAGACAGAAAGGATGATTGTGGAAGCTGTGGTTAAATATGGGAAGATAAGGAGCTGTGTTTATGGAGCTGCACAACAGTATGATTGTATTTAATGTCACTGAACTGTAGACTTAGACAGTAAAAATCGCAGCTTTATATTACATAGATTGTATCACAATAAGCATTTATAGGAAATTTTTCTAATAAAAAGATGCAGCTGGGCATGGTGCTGCATACCTTTCATTCCAGCACTTGGGAGGCAGAGGTAGGAAGATCTCTGTGAGCTCAAGGCCAGCCTGAGACTACATAATGAATTCTAGGCCAGCCTTAGCTAGAACAAGACTCTTAAAAAAAAAAAACAAGAAAGAAAAATATAAGACCAAACCTTTTACTGTTAGTCTAAAGAGACATTATATTTCAGTAAATATAATCTGAATAATCACAAGAATTACCAAAACTATACGTGTTAATTGAAAATGTAGGTATATCATTTAATGGCTGATATTAAACTTGTGATTTTATTTTGATATTCAGTTATAAAAATAATGAGCTAACAATGACTTCATATTAGATGCCTATAGTGTAGTTTGAATACCATGTATTTCAGTTTTTGAATTTTTTTTTTTTTTTTTTTTTTTTTTTTTTTTTTTTTTTTTTGGTATTTTGAGGTAAGGTCTCACTCTAGTCCAGGCTGACCTGGAATTCACTATGGAGTCCCAGGGTGGCCTCAAACTCACAAGGATCCTCCTACCTCTGCTTCCCAAGTGCTGAGATTAAAGGTGTGCACCACCACACCTGGCAGTTATTTTGTTTGTTTGTTTGTTCTTTGTTTTAGTTTTAATTTGTCAGAAGAGCTGGGTTCCAGCTCATTAAATTACTTAATTCTATACTGGATTTATAAATGTGCTAGTTAGAAGGAATAATGTGTGTATAAGCATTTTTTGTGTTTTTCCTTAATAATTCTCCTTATCAGGAAGCCTTTAGAGAGAAACAAACATGACTTTCAAGCAACTTCAATAAGTTCAGAATGACCATTTATAACTTTTATTTGAAATAAAGGAGGTGCTGAAAGATTTTCAAAAATGTGCCTTCTCATCAGCAACTAGGTTTAACTATATCCTGTAAAATTATACTTAATTTAAATTTGTCTTTCCTATGCTGAATAGATTCCAGATCTGCTAATTTCCTATGTGTGTACCTTCTTTTTTAATTTGTTTTTTATTTTATTATGGACATACTAAGTATGTTCTGGGGACCTTCCTCAGTGCGGGTGCAGGTATTCCTGCTGGGGTTGTGGTTTATGCATTGTGGGAGCAACAGTCACTTACTGAGAGGAAGCAATGCCTTGGCATGATGTCAAACCTATAGCTCTTACAGTCTTTCCACCCCCTCTTCCACAAAATTCCCTGAGCTACAGTGCATGTGGTTGAAGTCTACTTCAGAGATGAGCTCTTAGGAGTCTCTGGATCTCTGCTTTGGTAGGTGTTGAGTGTCCTCAGGGTCTGTCTCCTTCACCCTGGCACTGATTGTCAGGTTCAGCATGGAAGCAGCACTCTTGCTAATCTCCCCAATTCCTCTGTTATTTCATCTGGGACTTGGCTTTTTGATAGACATTAAAATTCAAATCCTTCAAGTTCTAAGGTGCTTAATGGTGACCACAGACATAATGTCAAGAATATCACTTACTTCATTGGTAATTATTCATGTCATTTTTCTTCTTTCTATTATTAGTAGTACTTACTGAGTTAAAGGATTCGTGAATAAGAGGTCAGACTTGAGTCACACTGCTAGGGATAATGTCTTAATTCAGCCAACATTACCTGTGGTCCTTGGGAAGATTACCCATCATGGTCCTCAGCTCCTCACCTATCCTGTGCTTAGTTCCCAAAGATGTCATATTTATAGGATGTAACATATATAAAACTCTTACCACAGTGTTTGCCTGCCACACAATAGAAGCTTGGGAAAGTTAGTTGTTCCTGCTGTTGTTATTCTGAGAACCTCTCCACCTTGCAGCAAACAGCCCTGCATTGGAGCGCCTACTACAACAACCCAGAGCACGCAAAGCTGCTCATCAAGCATGACTCCAACATTGGGATTCCTGACGTGGAAGGCAAGATCCCGCTCCACTGGGCAGCCAACCATAAAGATCCAAGTGCTGTTCATACAGTGAGATGCATTCTGGTGAGTAGAATGGCATCACTAGACCTGAATGGCTTTTGTAAAGAAAAGAGTAATTATGAGATAATAAGTAGGTACAAAAGCATTGGATAACATATAAGCAAATCATGAAGCAAAAGTATTATATGTGGACCCACCTCCTAAAAGCAGAACATTGCAATAACATGATTTAAGACCACACAGAGCCTTCCTGCCATTCCTGGTTCAAATATACTCACTTTTCCTCCACCACTAACAATTTTAATGAATTTATATTTATCATTCCTTTGCTTGACACTTTTTTAAATTTTCTTTTTTTTGCTTTTAGTTGGCATACAGAGATTTGGGTATAATTCATTCTGACATTTTTAATTACCATTTGTTTTAGTTAATTATCATCCCCTACCGCACCCCAAACCCTCTCTTCCCTGACTACTTACCCTCCCTCAGTCTCTTCACCCTTTCTCCTTACATATACATACTTATAAATATTACAATCTAAGGGGCTAGAGAGATGAGTTAGTGGTTAAGCACTTGCCTGTGAAGCCTAAGGACCCTGGTTCAAGGCTCAATTCCCCAGGATCCACGTAAGCCAGATGCACAAGGTGGTGCATGCATCTGGAGTTCGTTTGCAGTGGCTGGAGGCCTTGGTGCGCCCATTCTCTCTCTCTCTCTCTCCCTCCCTCCCTCCATCTCTCTGTCTCTTTCTCTGTCTGTCTATCACACTCAAATAAATAGATAAAAATAAAATAAAAATAAATAAAAAACAAATATTACAATCTAGGATCTGCTTATCAGACAGAACATGTGGTTTTGGTCTTTCTTTTTTTTATTTTTTTTATCATTTTTATTTATTTATTTGAGAATGACAGACAGAGAAAGAGGCAGATAGAGAAAGAGAATGGGCACGCCAGGGCCTCTAGCCACTGCAAATGAACTCCAGACACATGCACCCCCTTGTGTATCTGGCTATGTGGGTCTTGGGGAATTGAGCCTCAAACCGGGGTCCTTAGGCTTCACAGGCAAGTGCTTAACTGCTAAGCCATCTCTCCAGCCCGGTTTTGGTCTTTCTGAACTAGAGTGACTTCACTTAATTTTGCTTCCAGGTCCATTTTCCTGCAAATTTCATTTTTCCATACTGCTGAATAGAATTCATATATATATATATGTAATATATTCACATTTTCATTATTCATCCATCTTTCCATGGGTATTTAGGTTGATTACAACTTCTAGCAATTGTAAATAGAATAGCAATAAACATTGATGTGCAAGTATACCTGTAGTAGGGTGTGGAGTCCTTAGGGGGTACACACAGAAGTGATATAGCTGGGTAATATAGAAGGTTCTAATTTTTTTAAATACTTGCATACTAATTTCCATCATGGCTATCCTAGTCTACACTCCCACCTGTAGTGAATAAAAGTTCCTCTTTCCCTGCATGCTCACCAGCATTTGTTGTCAGTTTTCTTTATGATAGTCATTCTAACTGGGGTAAGATCGTATCTCAGAATTATTTTAATTTCTATTTCTCTGATGGCTAAGGAAATTGAACGTTTATTTAAGTACTAATAGACCATTTGTGTTTCTTATTTTGTGAACCATCTGTTCATTTCATTAGACCATCTGATGACTGGCAGGCTTTTTTGCTTTTGTTTTGGGGGTTTAATATTTGCAGTTCTTTGTGAACTCTGGTTATTTGCCTCTGTCTGAGGTATAGCTGGGAGAGGTTTTCTCTTATTATGTAGGCTATATCCTTTGCTGTTAGTTTCTTTTGCTGTGCAAAATATTTTTAATTTCATGCAATGCCATTTGTTATTTCTTGAGGCTATTTCTTGTGCTATTGGAATCCTGTTCAGAAAGCTCTTGTCTATATGTTGGAGAGTAGTCCCTGTTTTTTTTCCTCTAGCAATTTCAGTGTTTCAAGTTGAAGCTTAAGGTCTTTTTGATCTCTTTGAACTGATATTTGTACAGGGTGAAAGATATAGTTCTAATTTCATTCTTCTGCAGGTAGATACCTAGCTTTGCCAATGATTAGGTGACCAAAGCACTGTGAATTGATTTTTGGGTCCTGTTCTAAAATTTGAGATCAGGTATTGTGATAGTACCTGCTGCATTCTCTATCATTAGGATTGCTTTGGCTAATGTGGTCTATTGTATTTTCATATAAATTCTTGGCTTATTTTTTCTGGTTCAGTGAGGAATGTCATTAGAATTTTGATGGGGATTGTGTTGGATTTGTAGATTACATTTGGTAATATAACAATTTTCACAATGTTAATTCTGCCATTCAAAGAGTATGGAAAGCCTTTCCATCATGTAGACTCATCTTTGATTTTTTTTCAGTGTTTTGAAGTTTTCATTACAGAGGTCCTTCATATTTTTAGCTAGATTTATTCCTAAGTATTTAAATTTTTGGAGGTTTTATGAATGTATTATTATTTCTAATTTCTTTCTCTGTGAGTTCATTATTGGTGTGTATGAAAGTCATTGAATTTTGTGTGTTCAATTTGTATCCTAAAGCTTTACTGAATGTATTTATCATCTCTAGGAGTTTTCTTGTAGATTCTGTTGGGTCTTTTAACTATAGAATCATCATCTGCAAATAGGGATAGTTTAACTTCTTCATTTTCTATTTTTATTCCTTTTATGTCTTCTTGTCTTATTGTGCTTGCTAGGACTTTAAGCACAATATTAACTAGTAGTGGCAAGAGTGTCTTTTCCTCTTTTTAGAGAAAATGGTCTCAGTTTTTCTCCATTTAATATGTTGGTTATGGGTTTGCATAGATGGCCTTGATTCTTTAGAGATATGTTCCATGTAATCCTACTTTCTCCAGAACTTTCATCATGAAGGCATGTTGGACTTTGTTGAATGCCTTTTCTGCATTGATTAAGATGATCATGTGATTTTTAAGTTTATCTAAATGGTGTATTACATGCATTGATTTACATATGTGGAACAAATCTTGCATCCCCAGCATGAAGCCCACTTGGTAATAATGGATCATTTTCTTCTCTTTAATATTATAATGTATTTATTTGCAAGGGAAGAGAGAGAGAGAGAGCTTAATGCCACTGCAACAAACTCCAGACACATGTGCCACTTTGTGCATCTGTCTTTACATTGATACTGGGGAACTGAACCCGGGCCATCAGGCTTTACAAGCAAGTACTTTAACTGCTGATCCATCTCTTCAGGCTAGATAATCTTCTTTATGTGTTCTTTAGTTTGATTTTCAAGGGTCGTGTTGAGAAATTTTGCACCTATGTTCATCAGGGAAATTGATCTGCAGTTTTTTGTAGATTTTTCTTTATCTGGCTTAGGAATCAGGGAATACTGACTTCATAGAATGATTTTAGAAGTGCTCCTTCACTTTGCATTTTGTATAATAACTTGATAAAAGCTGGTACTATGTTGTTTTTAAAGGTATGACGGGCTGGGGAGAGATCTCCGCATTTAAAGGTACTTTCTTGCAAAGCCCGTCGACCCAGGTTCAGTGCCCCAGTATCCCATGAAGCCAGATGCACTAAGTGGTACATGTATCTCGAGTTGTTTTGCAGTGGCTGGAGACCTTGCTGGATTGGGGCACAAAAGGAGATAGAGCCAAGAGTGGTGCACATACCTTTAATCCCAGCACTCTGGAGGCAGAGATAGGAGGATCACCATGAGTTCAAGGCCACCCTAAGATTACAGAGTGAATTCTGGGTCATCCTGGGCTACAGCAAGACCCTACCAAGAAAAAACAAAATATATAAAAAAAAAATAAATAAATATCATGTTTGGTATACATCCTGATTATTGTGTCTCAGTTCTGGAAAATATACAGTTTATAATTTCTTTAGCCTTGCTTTTCCTTCATTCTCACTCAGCCTATAGGCTCTTCAGTTATATGTATTTTAGTTGTTTTCATTTTATTCATGTCCATCTTATAACTGCCCATTTTATATCTGTCTGCTATATTCTAAGTAACTGCATCAGATCTGTCTTCCATTTTACTAAGTCTCTCTTCAACTGAGTTCAGTCTGTTATTTAACCTATTCATGGAGTGTTAAATCTTAATGATTATAATTTTTAACCAGTGGGTAATTTTATTTGATTCTTTGTCAGATTTTTCTGATCATTATGATAGTTTTTCTTTCTTGTTTACTTTCTATCTCATTTTTAATTTTCTTACATATTTCATAAAAGGTTATCTTATACTCTTCATGTATTAACGCCATTATTTGAAATCCTTGGGAGAGGGGGCAATTCTCACTCATAATATCTTACTTCCTTTCAAATTTGGCCTTATTTTTCCCTTGTGTAAGCACATTTCACTTTGAGAGACTCAAGAGCCTAAATCATACTGTCTTAGTAAAACAGGCGAACTGCACAGGAAGCTGTAAGTGTAGGGTGGCTCTTAAGAGACCTCAGATTAAAGGGAAGGGTCTTTGCTTTGGGTGTGGCCTACCCTGAGAAGAAACGTGACCTTGGGTTAGGAAACTCTAGCTGGAGCTCTTCCAGATTGCTGAGAATAGAGTCTCAGCAATGTAGAAATCAAGCGTTCAGTCATAATGCCTGCTACAAAGATCCAATAGAAAACTGAGTAAATGTTGTAGACTGGTAACTTAGAGAGAGATAAAATTGAATTACCAATAAACATATAATTAAAATTTTCAGCCTCATTCATAAAAGAACCTTAAATTAAAACATCGGTGAAATGTCTTTGAGACTCAACAGGAAAAAAAAAAAACTGTAGGAAGCTTGATATCACCAAGTGATTAATTCATGCCAGCATGTGGAGAAATAAAAACTTTTACACATTGTCATGGGTGTGTTAATTGAAACAACCATTTGGAGAGCTGTTTGACAGGATCTAGTTGAAGATGCAGATCTCCTTCAGCACAGTAACTCTTCTTGGTATCTAGCCAAGAGAAAAGTTCTCACACATGTGCTACAGGGACACACAAACATATTCTTTATAGCATTGTTTATGATTGTGAAAAATGGAAATAATGTAGCTATCCCTCAGGATGAGAAAAACCAAATCATAGTCTATTCTTACAGTTCAGCAAGTGAACTAGAGTCAACAGAGATGCCTGCAAACACAGTGATGCAAAAAAGAAGTTGCCAAAGGAAATGCATGTATATTTCTAAAGTGTAAATATTTAAAACACATAGACAAAATTTATGTATTGTTTGTGGATTGTTACATATGTACGGAAGTACAAAACAGCTTTAGCTGACTGTGTAACAGATACAAAAGCACATTAGGCAAAATATTGACACCTTTGAGATACAAGCCGTCCATGGTGGTTAGTGTATTCTTTTCTATACTTTTTATGGTTAAATGGAAAAATGTGTTTTTAAAGATTTAGACCTTATTTTTTTCTCAATTTATGATTTCACTTGTTTCTGTAGAGAATGTGGAAGGGTATTTTTTTTTCTTTTAAAAGCTCAGTTAATACATATGCCAAGTATAATTAATTGAGGAGTCCACACGTGTCTGAAGTTTCTGGTTCTTTAAAACTAGGATGCTGCTCCAACAGAGTCTTTACTGAACTGGCAGGACTATGAGGGCCGCACAGCTCTTCACTTTGCAGTCGCTGATGGAAACCTAACAGTGGTTGACATCTTGACCTCGTATGAAAGCTGCAACATAACGTCTTATGACAACTTATTTCGAACCCCACTTCACTGGGCAGCTTTACTGGGTAAGTTGGCTACAAGGCAAAGTATCGACAGCAGGAAGAACTTCCTGTCCATAGGAAACTTTCTGTACCTTCACTTCCTCTACTGGTTCCCACCTCCTATTTTCACATTTTAATTTCTAATGGAGAATCTGGATTATTTTGTAAGCAAATTCCTATTGTGTGCTTAAAATTTGGCAATAAAATTTATTCTCTGTTTAATATTGGTTTTATTTCAATATCATGTCTTAATGTTTTACTTTTTTGTTCATTTTTATTTATTTATTTGAGAGTGAGAGAGAGAGAGAGAGAAAGAGAATGGGCACGCCAGGGCCTCCAGCCACTGCAAACGAACTCCAGACGCGTGTGCCCCCTTGTACATCTGGCTAACATGGGTCCTGGGGAATCGAGCCTGGAACCTGGGTCCTTAGGCTTCACAGGCAAGCGCTTAACCGCTAAGCCATCTCTCCAGCCCTTAATATTTTACTTTTGTTACAAAGAAATGAAAATCATTGACAAGGTATAATGTGACATAATCTTTTCTTTACATTCAGTGCTAGAATTTGGGGAAGAAGAGCATTAATTTGATGTTTCTGGTCATACCATGGTATTTGATTTTTTTTTTCTTCACATTTGCCTTTTAACCTTTTAGGGATCATGCATTTCAATGAGAGAGTATGTGTCTGTTTTGTGAGAGTGTGTCAGATTTTTTTTGAAGGGTTATAGCCTGAGAGTTTTTCTGTTTTGTGCAATTATATTAATTAGTACTCGTTTAATGATAATATCGTCTTTTTTCTGCTATTGTGCTCTTTATTTCTATTACTTTCAGATTTTTTTTCTAAAATTTTTCCTGCTTCCTTCATTTTCTGCCTTTTGGCAGATGAAGTAGACTGATTGCTCTTATTTGTATTTGAATTGCCTGATGCTTTAAGAAGAATTGTAGGTTCACTTAGTAATTACTTTTAAATTTATAGAAAACATTTTTTTTTTTACTGTTTTGAGACAAGCCCAAAAGACTGGCTTTTTTTTTTTTTCAAGGTAGGGTCTCTCTCTAGGCTGACCTAGAATTCACTCTGTAGTCTCAGGGTGGCCTTGAACTCACAGCTATCCTCCTACCTCTGCCTCCCAAGTGCTGGGATTAAAGGCATGTGCCACCACACCCTGCTCTGGCTTGTTTTTTAATGGGAGAGAGAGAAAAAGAGAGAATTGGCATGCCAGGGTCTCCAGCCACTTTAATCAAAACTCCAGATGCATGTGCCACCTTGTGCACATGTGTGACCTTGTACACTTGCATCACCTTATGCATCTGGCTTATGTGGGACCTAGAGAGTCCAACATGAGTCCTTAGGCTTCGCAAGCAAGTGCCTTAACCCTAAGCCATCTCTCCAGCCCAGAAAACTTAAAAAAAAATTTTTTTAGTCATTTATTTTATTTATTTGACAGAGAGAAAGAGGTAGAGAGAGAGAGAGATAATGGGCATGCCAGGGCCTTTAGCTTCTGCAAAGGAACTTCAAAAGCATGTGCTATGTCATGCATCTGACTTACGTGGGTCCTGGGAATCAAACCTGAATCCTTTGGCTTTGTAGGCAAGTACCTTAACAGCTAAGCCATCCTTCCAGCTCCCAGAAAACGTTTTTTTTATAATATATTTCATTTATTTATTGGAGAGAGTGAGAAAATGGGTGCACCAGGGCCTCCAGCCACTGCAAATGCACTCCAGATGCATGTGCCCCCTTGTGCATCTGGCTTACATGGGTCTTGGAGAATTGAACCGGGATCCTTGGCTTTTCAGGCAAGCATCTTAACGACTAAGCCATCTCTCCAGCCCCAGAAAACATTTTTAAACCTGTGTCAGAGTCAAGAGCAAAGCCTCATCTACTAACTCCTTCATATTTAAAACAAAGCATTGAGTACCTTTAACTCATTACTCTTTTAGTGTTTGTGAATATAGTCTGTGGTTTTCACCCCATTCTTATTGCCTTGTTCTTAGTTTCTAAACATTAAGCATACATTGTCTGCTTTGAAAGTGATTTTCATACTTTCATGTGGCATTTATGGTCATATTTTAATTCTTTTTAAAAATATTTTTATTTACTTACTTGTGAGAGACACATAAAGAGAGAGAGAGAGAAGAGACAGAGTATGCAGACAGGCCAAGGCCTCCTGCCACTGCAGATGAACTCAGATGCATGTACCACTTTGAACATATGGCTTTGTGTACTGGAAAATTGAACCCTGGGCTGTTAAGCTTTGCAAGAAAACTGCCTTTAACCACTGAGCCATCTCCCCAGTCCAGATTTTAATTATTTATATTTTAAGGTGTGGTTTCATCCCTTTTTCCTTTTCCTCTAACATGTGGGTATACTTTGAAATCGTCTCCATATCACTAAATTCATCTTTTATTCTGCCTCCTATGTGTATCATAATTTTAATTATATTTTCATTTCCTTCTCCCATCCATATTTTTCTTTATCACATTCCCTTCTACCTCACTCCATTACCTCTTCATTTGAGCTTGTTGTCTTCTTAGGTACTCTCTTTCTATTTCATAGAAACCATGTCTTTTTGTGCTAAATTGAAGATGCCAAACAGGTTCCGGAATCCTCCCTCTGGATCCTTCTGTAGATCATGTCTGAGGTATGCTTCTTGCCTTGCTGATAGGGATTCTTTTTCCCTGTTCTACAGGATGTTTTCCTGTAGTCTTCACTGAATTTTTCTCTTTGCCCCTCAAACAGGATCAGCTATGTGTGGATGTCTTTGTGACATAGATTGTCCTTGGTCCCACATATGTGTTAGGGAACTCAATCCTATACTATATATGAAGAGTAAATAGATAAGCACAGCCCCCAAGCGAATCCCCTTTGCCTGGCTTCCGTGCCCTGCACCCTTGCTCTATACCATCGCATCTTTTCCCAGCCCCCATGTGCGCTCATAATTAAGAATATGTAAAGGTTTCCTGCAGAAATTATTACTAGGTTTATTAACTCTCTTTGTTTTGCTTTGTTTTTGTTTTCTTCCTTATGAGAGGGTTTCATTATGTAGCAGATATTGTCCTAGAACTGTCCTCAAACTCTCAATCCTCCTGCTTCAACCTTCTAAGTACAGGGGTTACAGGCATGCACTATCATACCTGCTTGATTACTCTGATTTTGTTGTATAGTTCTTCCCTTTAGAAACATCTTTTTTCAGGTTGTACTGTAGAGTATTGTCCTACCAGCACTTTATCATACAAGTGTTTGTTGGGTCTAAATTATTGCCTTGATGTGAAAAGGCTGGAGGAATGGTTAGAAGACTTCAGAGGTAGAAGAGATCCATTGGAGCTTGTTCACCTGAGCAATAGAAGGCATGGATATACTGCTCCAGTGAATTTGGAAGTGGAACCTTAAGACAAGGAAAAATGAAGTCAGGGAACACACAAAAATGATACCTAATATATTTTTTTCACTTTGACAGCTATGCCAATGACATACCCTTCTCAGTTTAGATGTCCAGGTTTTAGTGTTGCAAACAGTCATCTTTGTTGTATCCTATTGTAGTATGCTTAAAGAAGTTAGTGGAGGATGGGTTGGTGGCTGCTA
Organism: Dipus sagitta; assembly: GCA_036346955.1. NCBI lineage: Eukaryota > Metazoa > Chordata > Mammalia > Rodentia > Dipodidae > Dipus > Dipus sagitta. Next base: position 111,438,818 of record CM070770.1, read on the forward strand.
TTCTGGATCCAGTCTGAATGCTGTCTTATATGTTAGTATATGCTAGTGAGTTTGCTTACCCCTTTCTTTTAAATAGATTAAAACTAGATTAATGTCCTTTATATGTGATAGCCTACTTGTTCTGTTCTCAGGCCATGCACAGATTGTTCACCTCCTTTTAGAAAGGAATAAGTCTGGAACCATCCCCTCTGACAGCCAAGGAGCAACACCCTTGCACTATGCAGCTCAGAGTAACTTCGCTGTAAGTAAAATAGAAACAATTCTCTTTTTCTTAATGAAGTGTTTCATTTTTATATAATTACAAATTCATATGTAGTTCAAAGAAAATATATAGCATATTCTATATATCCTTCATCGAGTTTATTCTAATAATAAATCTAGTACCATACCATAAACATAGTCAACCCTGACCTTATTCAGATTATACCAGCTTTATGGCAATTAGCAGTCATTCATATTGTTAACTCTGAATGCAATACAAGTGATACTTTGTTTTTGTAATGGTGTTAGTAGCAAAAATGTGAATTATTATTGCTAAAAATGCTAAACATTATTAATATAGTTCTTCCCTAATGGTCCTTTACAGTTATAAAACACTTTCTCATCCATTATATCCTCAGTTCACTCAGAGCATGATAATGCATGGGTGAGCTTCACTTCATGAGCATGAATGACCACCAAGGCCAGATTCAGGCAGAGGTCCAGTAAGGAAATCACAGATGATTTCCCTGCCTTCCACATAGGTATGCCAGGGAAACCTTGGGTTTTGTTTACAATAGAGCTATCATCTATAGGGTATAATACCAATGCTTTATCTATCCAAATGTTCTACTAACTACTCAGATTATTAAAATGTTATTTTCATTCCTTTATTACTCTCTGGTATTTAGAACAAATAAATATACTTACAGTTTTTCTTTTTGGCATTCCTAAACTTTATTCAGTGTAACACCTAGAGCTTTGGCAAATGAGTACTTTTTATTATGTCCCAACATCTTAGAAAAATATGAAAATATATTTTGAGAAATAGCTCTTACTTGTCACAAATAGATAAGAACATCACTTGGCCCAGGCTGATCTATCTATGGAAATCAAAACACAGTACATAATTCCACATAAGCCTGTGAGATAGGTCATGACATCCCATTTATAGATTTTCAGAAATTTAGAATTCTAAGAGATTAAATGATTGCCTGCCCATAATCTTAAACCCAAGTTTTAGACTTCAGATTTAATAGGTATACAAGCTGAAATAGCTCAGTTTGGAGAGCATTAGACTGAAGATTTAATAGGTGTACAGATAGTAGTAATTAAATATCTATATTAATGAGTACAAAAACAATGGTAGAACAGGACTTGAGAGATAGGCCAATGGTTAAAGGCATGTGCTTGCAAAGCTTGAGGGCCAGGTTCAATTCCCCAGTACCCCTGTACAGCCAGATGTACAAAGGGGTGCATGTATCTGGAGTTCATTTGCAGTGATGAGACCCTAGTGCACCCATACTGTCCTGCATTCTCTCAGTCTCTTTCTCTCTATCTCAAATAAATAAATAAAAACATTTTTAGGGCTGTAGAGGTGGGTTAGCTGCTAAGGTTTCTGCTTGTAATGCTTAAAGACCTGAGTTCAATTCCCTAGTACCCACGTAAAGCCATATGCACAAAATGATGCATGCATCTAGAATTTGTTTGCTAGAGACCTTGGTATACCCTTTCATTCATATTCCCTTCCTCCACCCCTTGCAAATAAATAAATAAATAAAATATTTTTTAAAAATAGTTTTAAGGGGCTGGAGAGATGGCTTAGTGGTTAAGTCACTTGCCTGAGAAGCCTAAGGACCCATGTTTAACTCTCCAGGTCCCACATAATCCAAACATACAAGGTGACACAAGTGTGTGAGGTTGTACATGAGCACAAGATGGCATGTGCGTCTGGAGTTTGATTGTAATGTCTGGAGGCCCTGGAACGCAAATTCTCTCTCTCTCAATAAACAAATAAATAAATAATAAATAATAAATTTTTAGCCAGGCATGGTGGCACATGCCTTTAATCCCAGCACTCAGGAGGCAGAGGTAGGAGGATCACCATGAGTTCGAGGCCACCCTAAGACTACATACTAAATTCCAGGTAAGCCTGAGCTAGAATGAAACGCTACCTCAAAAAAAAAAAAAAAAAAAAAAAAACAGAAAATAAAAAGTAAACAAATAAAAATTTTTAAGCCAGGTGTGGTGGTATACACCTTTAATCCCAGCACTCAGGAGGCAGAGGTAGGAGGATCACTGTGAGTTCAAGGCCACCCTGGGAATACATAGTGAATTCCAGGTCTGCCTGGACAAGAACAAGACACTACCTTGAAAAAAAAAATAGTTTTTGGTTTTTTTTTTAAAGATTTTATTTAGCTATTTTAGAGAGAAAGGGGCAGATAGAGAGAGAATGGCCATGTCATGGTCTGTAGCCACTGCAAACGAACTGCAGATGAATACATCTGGCTTTATGTGGGTACTGGGGAATTGAACCTAGGTCCTTTGGCTTTCCTAGCAAGCATCCTAACCACTAAGCCATCTCTCCAGCCCCTAAAATCTATTTATTTATTTGAGAGAGAGAGAAAAAAAAAAAGAGGCAAAGAGAGAATGGGCATGCCAGGGCCTCCAACCACAGCAAATGAACTCCAGACACATTGCCACCTTGTGCATCTGGCATACGTGGGGAATTGAAACTTAGTCCTTTGGTTTTGCAGACAAGCACCGTAACTGCCAAGCCATCTCTCCAGCCCTAAATAATAGGTTTTTTAAAATTATAGAACACTGTGAATGTTCATTGAAAGAAATATTTGCTTTAGATTTTATTCTAATTCCAGAAGTTATTTTTAATAATTATGCAAATTTTCTAAGCTCTAACTTAAGCCCATTGATAACCTTGGCTCCTGTTAACTCACTAAAGAAGGAAGGAAGGAAAAAAGGAAGAGAGGGAGGACAGAAGGGAAGGAAGGGAGGTAGGAAGGAAAAGCAAGGAAGGAGAGGGAAAAGTTGTCAGACACTATTAGGATTGTCAAGAGCCCCAATTTTTGCATAATAGTAACTGCTAAATAAATTTGACTGAGTTGAAGAATACATTTAATAGTCATCACTGATCAATATTCAACAAATACATTTACCATCTTTAAAACTTTTATTAACAAAATACAGTGAGAGAATCTTCTTGCTTTCTCTGGAAGCATGCCTGAATCACTGCATTTAAAATGTAAAAGAAAATGTACATTTTAATGTTGGTCATGACATTTGAGTATATGACATGAATATTTCTGTCTTGTAATTGTCATTTCTAACAGTAACCTAAAAAGTTTTCATTCTGGATTAAAGATAATTATTCTCAATTTTAAAGATGTTGAATGAAGGTTGTTTTCTTAAGTGTTGTAAAAACTAAAACTAGTGTTTATGGACAGAGGATTGTTCTTTGCAGTGAAAACTGTGTTTTTTTTATTCATCAAAAGGCAATTTAAGGGGCTGGAGAGATTGCTGAGTGGTTAAGGCATTTGCCTGCAAAGCCCAAGGACCCATGTTCAACTCTGTAGGTCCCACATAAGCCAGACATACAAGGTGATGCAAGCGCACAAGGTCACACAAGCATCTGGAGTTCGATTGTAGTGGCTAGTGGCACCTGGTGCACCAACTTTCTCTCTTGCATGCACTCACTCTCGCTTTTGTTCTAACTCTTACTCTCTCACATTTAAAAAAAAAAAAAGACAATTTTGTTAGATTCACAAGCAGGAGTAGTGTAAGTTACATATAATAGTTGTTTTTATTATCATAAAGAATGTTATTCCACTGCCTAAATTTTTTAAATGAAATTTTTTTACAGGAAACAGTCAAAGTGTTTTTAAAACATCCTTCCGTGAAAGATGATTCTGACCTTGAAGGAAGAACATCCTTCATGTGGGCAGCAGGGAAAGGCAGTGATGATGTCCTCAGGACTATGCTGGCTTTAAAATCTGACATTGATATTAACATGGCTGACAAGTATGGAGGCACCGGTAAGAACTAGTAGACAGATTCAGCTTGCTTTTATTCAGATTCCACAGGGTACATGGTGCTATGAAATTGGTAAGATAGGAACTTGAAGTCATTGTTCCTGATCTAATATTATTTGACTGAATTAATACTGTTTGACTGAACTCTTCACATTTTAAGTTTGACTTTGCCAGCATATCACTCTGTGGTGGTTTGAATGTAAAATGTCCCCCAAGCCTCATGTGTTTGGAATACTGGTTCACCCTTGGTAGCAATTAGGGAAAGCTCTGGAGCCTTTGGGAAGTGGAGCCTTACCTGAGGAGGAGTTGCTGGGGGCAGGCTTTGAGGTGATACAGGCCAGCTCCAAGCCCAGTACTCAAACTGTGTCCTTTCTGCTGATGTCAAAATGTGAGCCAGGCTTCCTGTTTAGGCCTGCCAGGCTTTCCCTGACTCAATGAAGCCTGTGCTCAAAACTACAAATTGAAATGAACACTTCCCTCCCGTGAGCTGCTTCTGGTTGGGTGTTTTGTCCCAGCAGCAAGAAGGTAACTGCTACACATCCCAAAGGCTTTATTTCTTCCAAGTATTACAGCTAAAATTATTACTAGGTGAATGGTGGCATTTGGTTTATTACTTTTGTTGCTTCTTAAACATGATTGTAGAAACTCTTTTCATCAGCTATCTTTGTGTAAAAATGCACATAAATCTGTACTTTAAGGCTATGCATATTTAATAGTTATTAATTATACTTCCAAAAATATGTTTTATGGAATGCATACATCCAAGTGGGTTCTTGCCAGTCTCATTTCCTATGCTCTTTTCTCAAGTTTGAATAGCATGACTATATACTGACTCTCCTGATTTAGAGATTGCCTCCCTTGACTCTAGAACCTTCGCAGCTTCAAGTCAGCCTTACTGCCAAAGCTTTGGGGATGCTTGCTTTAATCTCCTCTAAGAAGAGAGCCTTTTAACACTTTTTACCATTCATTGTCAATCTAGAGGTCTCTTCTTTGTGTCATATATCCTAATTACAAGTCAGAAGGAAAAAGAAAAGTCACCTTCCAACAAAATAATACTAAAAGAATAAAAACTCAATGGTAAGTTTCACAATGCTATGGGTTTTTATTTATAGAAGCACACTAGAGCCAATTATACCTATTATCCTAGATAAGAGCTTTCTTAGCCACCAGAGTTTCTGATGTAATACTGGGAGTAGAGAGAAGAGAGAAGTTGCTGTGCTTAATTAATCTCCCTCCCTACAGCAATACTACCACATCCTTTAAATTATTTCTTAGGCTTTAGGCAATTTCAACTTAATGATAAGGGTTTTAACTTTTGAAAGTATTTCTTTATCAAAGCATTATAAACTAGAAAATCCTAATGAGCACATTTAGCTGAAATGATGAGGCAATCATAACAAGAGGTACATAGTTATACTAATGAAACAATAAAGTTCATCCTTTTCTTTTGCTTGTGTTTTAGCTTTACATGCTGCTGCCCTTTCTGGCCACGTCAGCACTGTGAAGTTATTGTTGGAAAATGATGCTCAAGTAGACGCTGCTGATGTCATGAGACATACTCCGCTTTTCCGGGCCTGTGAGATGGGGCACAGAGATGTGATTCAGACACTTATTAAAGGTGAATGACTGAAGGTACTCTTGCATATTCAGCTTAAAATTAAGGGTCATTCATACCACAGATCAACATGGGCAAGGAAGGGTGTCCAACATGGTACCAGGAAACTCCTCTTGACTTCTAGTTCTAGCTGTTGATAGATACCTGGTTTCAGAGCAGTCATTTCACCTGCCTGATCCTGAGTTTCATTTGATGTAAAAGCAAAGTGCTTCCCACCCTGATTAACTTCCAAGTATATTGGAAACATCTCAAGTCAACCATATATATATATATATATATATATATATGCATTCAAGTGATAATGAAGCCTTGAAAGGACTACTGTTTTGTTTTTTGTTTGTTTGTTTGTTTGTTTGTTTTTGTTTTTGTTTTTTTGGTTTTTCAAGGTAGGGTCTCACTGTAGCCCAGGCTGACCTGGAATTCACTATGGAGTCTCAGGGTGGCCTCCAACTCACAGCAATCCTCCTACCTCTGCCTCCCAAGTGCTGGGATTAAAGGCGTGCGCCACCACGCCCAGCTCAGACTACTGTTTTATTTTTTTAGCCTCTACTCTTTTTTATGAATGCTATCTATATTAAACATTTTCATTGTATTTTTTAAAGTTTTTTATTTTTATTTATTTATTTGAGAGCAACAGACAGAGAAAGAGGCAGATAGAGAGAGTGAAAACGGGTACTCCAGGGCCTCCAGCCACTGCAAACAAACTCCAGATGCATACGCCCCTTGTGCATCTGACTTACATGGGTCCTGGGAAATCAAGCCTTGAACCCGGGTCCTTAGGCTTCACAAACAAGCACTTAACCGCTAAGCCATCTCTCCAGTCCTTCATTGTATTTTTCCCTTTCTAGGTGGAGCCAGGGTAGATCTGGTTGACCAAGATGGACATTCCCTTTTACATTGGGCAGCACTAGGAGGAAATGCTGATGTTTGCCAGATCCTGATAGAAAATAAGATCAATCCAAATGTGCAGGATTATGCAGGAAGGACACCTTTGCAGTGCGCTGCATATGGGGGATACATCAACTGCATGGCGGTGCTCATGGAAAACAATGCAGACCCCAACATACAAGACAAAGAGGTAAAAAGAAAATGCCCTGGGGCTTCCTATACATTGACTCCAAAGTGTTGATTGTAATCCTTCTTTGTTGTGGACTTAGATAAAACAACTCCATCCGTAGAAAAGCAACAAGTATCTCTGAGACTGTATATCAACCAGCACAAAGCACAGCAAAGACTGGGAAGTACAACGGAACACCAAGCACTATTCCAAATGCTCACTTAACCCAGGCGTGCTGTAAAGACCTGATGGCTCACTGTATCGGAATAGACAAGTCTCAATGCACAGTGGGTAACAGGAAAAACCAAGACAATATATCTCCCCCAAGAATTACCAACCCCACATTAACGACTATGTAGAGGAAATTCAGAAGCATGATTAGAAATATATACAAAGAATTCAAAACGGGCACAGATAAACACATGCTTGAAATCTTAGATAAATTCTAAGATTACACAAATAAACACTTAAGTGATTTCCAAGAGAACACACACAGCTAGATGAAATGAGGAAGTCAAACCAGGATATGAAAATGGAACTCAATAAAAGAGAGAAATCCTGAAGTAAAACCAAACTGAAATGAAGCTGGGAATGAAAAATACAGTAAGTTAAATGAAAACCTCCATGGAAAGTTTACCAACAGAATAGATCAAGTGGAAGACAGAATTAAGGCAGTCCTAAGAGGGAAGTTTATAGCTTTAAATGCCTACATTAAAAAGAGAGATCTCAGACTAGAGATATGGCTTAGCAGTTAAGGCATTTGCCTGCAAAGCCAAAGGACCCTGGTTTGATTCCCCAGGACCTACATAAGCCAGATGCACAAGGGGATACATACAGATGTCTGGAATTCGTTTGCAGTGGCTGGAGGCCCTAGCATGCCCATTCACTCTCCACTCTCTCTCCCTCTCTCTCTGCATCTCTCTCTCTCTCTTGTAAGTATGTAAATAAATAAATACTAAAAAAAAATAGAGTTCTCTAAATAATTTAATGAGGCATATGAAGACTTTAGAAAATCAAGAACAAATAAAACCCAAGGCCAGGCATGGTGGCACACACCCTTAGTCCCAGCACTTGGGAGGCAGTGGAAGGAGATTGGCATGAGTTCAAGGCTACCCTGAGACTACATAGTGAATCCCAGGTCAGCCTGAGCTAGAGTGAGCCCCTGCCTTGAAAAAACAAAAGAGAAAAACAAAAAACAGGATGTACTGGACAAAAGGGAATAATGATCAGAGCAGAGATCAGTGAAATAAAATTTAAAAAATTAAAAAGAATCAACAAAACAGAAAGTTAGTTCTTGAAAAAGATAAACAAAATTGACAGGTCCCTAGCCAAATTAAAATAAAAGGATAAAAGATCCAAATCAATAAATTGGTTATGAAAGAGGAGATTTTGCAACAGATGGCAATAAAATAAAATCTAAGAACAAACTTTAAAAACCTATATTCTACCAAATTCCAGATTGGAAACCCAAAGGAAGTGGAAATGCAGGATGAGATAATTAATTTAAACAGATCTATAACAAGCAATGAGATTGAAGTAATAAAAAATCTCCCAGCATAAAAAAGAAAATCCAGGTCCAGATGAATTCACTATAAAATTCTACAAGACCTTTAAGGAACTGAAACCAGTGCTTCAAAAATTATTTCATAAAGTACAAAAGGAAGAACTGCTAATGCTCCCTAACTCTTTTTATGAAGCTAGCATTATACTAATTGTGGAAGCAAAGAGAGAAAAAAATTAAAAATAAAAACTATCAGAATTGGTGATACTTGGCATTCTTAACTCTCTTGGCTTCTTGAAGGTCATGCTTTCAGTATTTTACCATGGGTAAAATTTTATAAAAGTCAATTTGTTTGTCAAATACTGTTTATGCATCTACCAATACAATTATACTATACTATTATTTTCTTCTTTAAGGTTGATAAAGTAAATCACATTGATTGATTACTTTCAGATTGTTAAGCCTTTCTTACACTTCTAAGTAAGCCCCACTTACAATGTGTTGTGCACTTATATATTGGTAGATTTTATTTCATAATATTTTAAGACTTTTGCATCTATGTTCATAAGAAAGTTTGGCCTGTAATTTTCCTTTCTAGTGTTGTATCTGTCAGGTGTGGCATAGGAGGCAATGCTGACCTTGTAAAAGGAGTTAGAAAGTAGTCCCTCTTAAAATAAATTTATGTAAGATTAGTGTTACTTCTTCCTTAAATATTTGGGAAGGTTAGCTATTGAAGTCTTCTGGTATTGGGATTTTTGTTTCTTCATTTTATTTATTTATTTGTTTATTTAGTGTGTGTGTGTGAGAGAGAGAGAGAGAGAGACTCCATTGCTCTTCTGCCCAGTCTTGTTTTGAGCCAGAGTCTATTGATTCTAGAGCTGGGGCTCTGACCATTCTGGGTCTTTGCTTCCTCTGTGGGACTGGGATAACAGGCATGTGTGGGCATGCCCAGCTATGTACATGGGATCTGGAGATTCAAACTGTGGTGGTCAGGCCTTGTACCTGTGAAAGAAGTGCACTTAACTACTGAGCCATCTCTTCAATCAAGGGATTTTCTTCATATAACATTTGTTAATTATTGGTTCAGTTTCAATAATAGTTATAATATACAATACTATTTAGATTCTTCAATTATTTCCCTTTGAGGTTTGGTAAGTTGCAATTTATTAGAAATCTGCTATTTTATTTGAAATGTCAAATGCATTGACATAAAGTTGGTCATATATTCACTTGCTTTCTATACATTTGTAGAAACTATAATTATTTCCCCATATTAATTCTCTCAATAGATAGATAGATAGATAGATAGATAGACAGATAGATAACATATATTTTCTTTCTCTTTTAAATTTCCATGAGGCTTTTTCCTTATTAGCTGTATTTTATTTTATTTTTGGTTTTTCAAGGAAGGGCCTCACTCTGGCCCAGGCTGACTGGAAATCACTATGTAGTCTCAGACTGGCCTTGAACTCATGGCAATCCACCCACCTCTGCCTCCCAAGTGCTGGTATTAAAGGCGTGTGCCACTATGCCCCGATTATTAACTGTATTTTGAGTTTGCCTACTATTTCATTGGTGCTTGCTCTCATCTTTATTTTCTGCCATCAACATGCCTGAGGTTTGGCTTGCTCCTCCCTTCCTTTTTTCTTTCCTTCCTTCCTTTCTTTTTGGATTGTTTTAATTTTATATATATATATATATATATATATATATATTTTTTTTTTTTTTTTTTTTTTTTTGGTTTTTCGAGGTAGGGTCTCACTCTAGCCCAGGCTAACCTAGAATTCACTATGTAGTCTCAGGGTGGCCTTGAACTCATGGTGATCCTCCTACCTCTGCCTCCCGAGTGCTATGATTAAAGACGTGTGCCACCACACCCAGCTTCAACTATTATTTTTTAAGTTAAAAATCCATCACTATAAATAAACAGTTGACTCCCTTTAATTTTGTCAACTTTTACCTTATATATTTAAAAGCTGTGTTAGATGGATACTGATTTAGGATTCTGATATCTTCCTCTCTTACTCCTGTATCACTAAGAAATAACCCTCTTTATTTCTCGCAGTGTTATATGCCATATATATATATATATATTTAATTTATTGACAATTTTTATATATGTATATGATATTATTTACTCATATTAACTTCCTATCACCTCCTCATTTCCTTTCCACCTTCCACTGAGCCCCTTCTTCTTTCAACTAGTCCCTCTTCTACTTTGATACCTTTTTTAATACCCACTGAGTTTAATTAGGGTTGCTTTCATGAACATGGGTATGAGGTTATTTACTGGAGCAAAGGCAACTTTCCAATAGCTACACCACTGGAAAAAATGTCTCCCTTTCCTTCCTCCATCTACCATTAGCCATTAACTGCCAGTAACTCCTCTGGGGCTTATGGGAACCTCATGAGTGCTTCCATCATCCATGGTGGGATGTTGATGGGCACAATAATGTGCAGGTCTTGTACAGGTAACCACAGTAACTGTGAGTGCAGTGGCTATGTCCTGTCTGGAAGACAACTTTCCAACGCATTTCTCCCCATTCTGTGGCTCTTGCATTCTTTCAGCCCCATCTTCCATAGTGTTCTTTCAGGCTTGGAGGTGGTGGTCCTGATGTCCCATTTAGCACTGAACACTTGACAGTCATTTAGTCTCAGCACTTTGATGAGTTTTGAGTCTCCCCTGTAGTCACCACCTACTGCATAAAGAAGCTTCTCTGATGAAAGCTGAGAGCAGTACTAATCTATGGATATAACCATAAATATTTAAAGAGAAATTTGATGGGCACACTTATTTTAGACAAACCACCTTAGTGGTTTCCTTCCTAAAGCCTATGACCTTCCCAGCTGTTGGCTTTTGACTAGGTGTTCCATTCCAGGCATGAATTCCCTCCCATGAATCAGTCCTCTAATACAGTCAGAAAGCAGCTGGTTGCCCCTATCACCACAATGCCACTATTGTACTAGTGGGTACATCTTGCCTATCATGCCATATTTATCTTTTATGACATTGAAATTCTCAAACATGCTGTTGTATAAAATTAGGATGAACTTGAACTCTGCTCCTCTTGCCTTCATCTCCCAAAATGCTGAGGGGGGGGGTGTCTTACTTTTTAGCTCAGGCTCGTCTGGAATTCTCTATATACCCCAGGATGACATCAAACTAAAGATCATCCTGACTCAGCCTCCTGGAATCTTAGATGAAAGATTGAATCACTGATTTTTTTTTTCAGTATTCTCCTCTAATGTTTGCACTTAAACATTCTTTTGGGCTTTGCATTAGGTATATCATACAACTTTGGCAAATTGTACCTTCTCTGTCATTTACTTCAAACATTTTCTACTTTCTATTTTGATTTATTCTTTAAACTGCAAATTATTTAGGAGTACATTGTTTAATTTCCAGGAAATTAGACATTCACTGTCTCTTTTTTTCATTTAATTGATTATTCTAATTTCCTGTTACTGCCAAAAATATACTACAAAGTCATTACCCTACTTTTCTCACACTTCAGCATCCAAAATGAGATAGACCATGCAAAGAAATCAAAGTACTGTCTGGCTTCACTTTTGTGGAGACTTTAGGGGGAGGATCAGCTCCCTTAACTTTTCCACAGTTCAGAAGCTGCTCCATTCTTTGAGCTGTGGTCACAATCCCCCAGTCTTCAAAGTCCACAATGGCTACTTAAGTCTTTCTGAACTGTATCACTCTGACACTTGTTCCTCTGGCATTCTTACCTTGTGATTACAACAAACCCACTAGATAATCCAGAATGACCTCTCAGGTCAGCTGATTAGCAGCCCAGATTTATCCTTCATATAGCCTGACAGTCATAGGCACGGGTTCTAGAAATTAAGCTGTGAATATCCAGAGCTGGAGAGATGGCTTCACTGTTAAGGCCCCCTTGAGACTACATAGTGAATCCCAGGTCAGCCTGGCCTAGAGAGAGATCCTACCTCAAAAAAAAAAAAAAAAAAGAAACAGATTGAAATCTACCACTATAATTAAGAATTTGAGGGGCTGGAGAGATAGCTCAGCAGTTAAAGGCACTTACTTGCAAAGCCTGATGGCACGGATTCAATTCCCCAATACTCATGTAAAGCCAAATATGCAAAATGGTCCATGCTTCTGGACGTTGTTTGCAGTGGCAGAAGGCTCTGATGTACCCATACTCTTCAACCCCTGCCTCTTTCTGTCTCTCTCTTTAAAATATATAAATAAAAAATAGTTTTTAAATATTCTTTATTTGCAAGCAGAAAGAGAGAGAGAATGAATGAGTGGGTCAGGGCCTCATGCCACTGAAAACAAACTCCAGATGCTTGCACCACTTTGTGGATCTGGCTTTATGTGGGTATTGGGGAATCAAACCCAGGCCATTGAATTGGGCAAGCAAGCACCTTTAACCACTAAGGCATCCCCCAGCCCAACAAAAACATTTTTTTAAAAAAAGAATTTAACTCTCTTCAATTTTGTGAATTCTTTTCTTAGTTACAGGCTGTGTTAGGTGAACAGAAGTTGAGGGATGTGATCGCTGTTCGTACTACTCTATCTCTCTGAAATAGCCCTCTCAACCTCTAGCAACACTTAATGCTTTCTTTATATTTCATGACATTGAATTTTTAAAAAGTATAAGCTGGCCAGCCTTGGTGGTGCACGCCTTCAATCCCAGCACTTGGGAGGCAGAGGTAGGAAGGAGGATCACCAAGAGTTTGAGGCCACCCTGAGACTACATAGTGAATTCCAGGTCAGCCTGGGACTAGTGTGAGACCCTACTTCAGAAAAAAAAAAAAAAAACACTTAAAAAATATAAGCCATTTATTTTATTGAATCTGACTCAAATTGGAACTGCTTTATTTTTTTTCATAATTATGTTTAGGTCTCTCATTCCCACCTAGAATATAACATAAGTCATATTGAATCCTTCTCAGTTATCACCTCTGTTAGCATGTGATAACATTTCACTATTGTGTCAGTTATGATCACTTGATTAAGACAACATCTGTTTTCTCTACTGTGTACTTAATATTCCTTTTTTTTTGTAATTGAGCAATTTAGGGAGAATTGCTGATATTTTGAATTAGCATAAATAACCACATGTCCCAACCTGCTTATTTCAGGTGTTCTTGATTTCTGTTCATACTTGTAGGGAAGAACAGCTTTGCACTGGTCCTGTAACAATGGATACCTTGATGCCATTAAATTACTGCTAGACTTTGCTGCATTCCCTAATCAGATGGAAAACAATGAGGAGAGGTAAGCTGTTGATATTTTTTTTAAAAGCATACACTGTTGTTCATCTCTCATGTTTTATGCCAAATTAAAAGAATTTAAATCTAGATATTTTAATATAGAAATTTTAAATCAGAAATAGTGAGTTTTCACATAAGATCATACCACACCAAATCTTTAATCTTCAACCAGAGAAAGGAGTCAAACTCTAGCCTGGTGTTGATTCGGAATTACGGGTTTATATGCCTGTCCAGAACTTCAGACAGTACTTAGGGCAGGTTTGCATTTTCATATGAATGAAAAGACCTTCTTCTGGCTTGTGGCTAGCATAAGGCCAGTGAAATTCTGACTGGCCAGGCCCAGGAATTCATCTAGGCCAACAGAATGTAAGAGTGATATATAGCCTCAAGGTTTCTCTCCATGGGGAGGATAGTATGAGTTATTGGACAATGGCTGCCACATGGAGCAGGAAAAGATGGAGAAGCTAAGATAAAAGTTTCACGTTTAATCTATTATTAATATGGCTTTCTTGAATAATATTAAGGTTCACAGAGATATGCTGGGATTGTTACTCAAGGATTCAGGTGGATATGAGGGCAATCTGGCTGTGACATTTGTCATCCTATTGATTGCCGGGGTTGATTCAGCTGATCTGGCTGTCCAGAGTTGAAGACGACAACCTTCACTGAATAGAGGAAGACAGGTCTTTGGTCAAGGTATTCCCTGCTAGAACCTCCAATCAAGCTCTCAAGGATTCAGGCCCAATAAAAGGACCGGACATGGTGGTGTGCAGGGATATGGTTCAGCATTACAGTTCCTGCCTAGCATGTACAAGGCCCTGGATTCCATTCCCAACATGGCTAGGAAAAGGACCAGGCACAAGGTTGAAGTCTACACAGGACAGATTCTTGTAGGTCTTAGATCTAAGAAGATTCTAGTAAGTTTTAAGTAACAACTAAGCTTATGATCAGACTTCCATATGTGAGGACCCACCAATCCAATCTGTGCATTAGTTTTCACTGTTAGCATGTGGGGAACTTTATAGAGAGGAGGGATTTCTCTGGGCCAGCTTTCTCAGAGAAGACATGCTCCTCCTTTGTAGACTCAACCCTTGTCCCTTTCTTCAGACTCTTTCCTCATTAAGAGAAAGAACTAAAGGTTCTTTTTGAAGCTCAAAAGAAAAAAAATCAGAAGGAAAACATTAAGAATCCCCCAAATTAGTCATTTGTTTCTACAGAGAGCTTATTCAGATAGTATATTCTGCCTATGCCTAACTTCTATCATTTGTAAGAAACAATGAAAACTGCATTAGAGACAGTGGCCGTATTCCCGTCTCTTTCAATGTTCACCAGCAGTGCGCTGTGATGTACGCGTGTCAGACGGTGGCACTGCCTTTATGGTTATTGACATTCTGGTTTAGGCATTCTGCTGATCCCTCAGCCCATTCCCACATGGCAAGTCCAATTGTACGTTGTCTCTGATCTTCTATCTGCATTGTTTCTTGGCTGGTTACTGTCAAGGTAGTGCTAATTTTTACTTCTCATGCATTGACACTAGCCAGTTAATGTATCTTGAATAGACATAATTTTTGGCAACTTCTGCTGGCTTTCAGTCAATAACTATCTGCCAGTCACACACTCACATCTGGGGGAATATTCACAGTGCTTGGATGTTTCTAAATTGAATTTGGAGTAAAAGAAAGAGGAATAATAATAACATGAGACCAGTTGCTTATACACTAGGTATAAACTTTTAAACCTCGCTTTGTATTTGGACTGTGTGTCTTTAAATCAAAGATTGACCAAGAATCCTAATTTGAATAAACCAACTGAAAAAAAGACATTCTTCAGATAAGTGGGAATTTGATTATGGAGTGGTATTAGATTTTGCTTAAAAAAATCAGGTTAATTTTGTTAATATAAAAATCATTGTGGCTATGTCCATATTATTTATATATGAATACTAAAACTCACAGAGGTGGAATGATAGAAATTCTACAATTTCATTTGAAATACCAGAAGAAGCAAGTATAGCAAAACCAAAATCTTAATGGATGTTAAATATGAGTATTGAGTATTCTTTTTTAATATTATATTTATTTATTTATTTGAGAGAGCGAGAGAAAAAATAGGCAGAGAGAGACAGAAAGAATGGGTGCACCAGGGCCTCCAGCCACTGCAAACGAACTCCAGATGCGTGTGCCCCTTTGTACATCTGGCTTACATGAGTCCTGGGGAATTGAACCTGGGTCCTTTGGCTTTGAAGACAAGTGCCTTAACCGCTATGCCATCTCTCCAGCCCATGGGTATTGAAATTTTTAATATTTTGTGCTTGAAATTTCTCATAATAAAATGCAATTTTTATAATAGAAATATTGAACGCATTTAGTTTTAATCCAGGGATGGCCTCAGAAATATAGTTCTTCTCTCTTCCTTTTTTCCCTGTTTTGCAGATGAGAAAGCAAACTTAGAGAAGTTAATGGAATGTGCAGAGTCAAACAGGTCCTCCAATTCCCAGTCTGGCTTTTTATGGTGTTTTTTTTTTTTTTTGAGAGTCCTGCTAGATAGCCCTGACTGGTCTCAGACTTACAATCTTCCTGCCTCTCTCACGTGTGGTATTTCAGACAAACACCACAGTACTCTTGGCTCATCCTGCATCCTTCAGGGCATATTGCACAGTATGTTACATTCTTTTGTCATATATTTGTAAATAATAATATAGTTTGGGCCTTATGTTTTCTTAGTCAGATTTTGGTAATTCTTATATTCTATGTGAAAATATTACATATTAATAATCATAGAAAAACCATTAAGCTTACCAAATACATGTGTTTTGCACACTGATGTTTGAAAATGCTCCACTCTTTGAAAAAGCAATATAATAACTGATCTCATATGATTACATTGCTCTCACAGCAGAGGAGTGGACGGGAGTGGGGGAAGGACAGGGCAACTGGGAGGGAATTTGATTCTCTTTTGGTCAGTGCTATCCTCACCTGCCCACTTCTTCAGAGGACCAAGGCTGCTCCCAGAAGGAAGACCCAACCTCCACTCTGTGAGAAACCTATACTCAATAGTTGGATGTGTTAGTTTTCCTGTAAGGTAGTTTGCTGGGAATTATTTGACATTAGTTGTAGTGTATATTCTGTACAAATTAGTTACACAGTTGTCAGCAAGTTACTTCACTCTACTGAATTTATTCATTTATAAAACAAAGGTGTTGCATTTAATGACATGACCTCCATAGGCCAATTTAGTTTACTATTGTGTTTCAATGATTGGGATAACTTTTTTCTATTAGCAGTACAGTCAATGGCCCTTTAATCCCTGAACAGTGGTAGCAAATCAAAGCATTCTCGAGTGGCAGCTCCTTAATTTCATCATTTGGGGCTCAAAGAAATTCCACATAATCGCTCCTATTCTGAAAACCTTCCTTTTGTGCTTGTGACTACTAGGTCAGGTTTGCAGAGACATCTTTCTTAGTAATCTCTGTGTAATTTTCTGAGTCTAATCATGTATCCCTATAATCATCATTTCTTCCACCTCTTAAGTCACCTGGTAATTTCCTCCTAACACTTTGGTTTTTTAAATATTGTATTTATTTATTTATTTTTAAGAAAGAGTCAGATAGAAAGAGAAAATGGACACAGTAGGGCCTCTAGCCACTGCAAACAACTCCAGACACATGCACTACCTTGCGCATTGGGCTTACATGGGTCCTGGGGAATCAAACCTGGTCTGCACTGTCACATCCTGCTTCCCCAGGCGACTCAGTTCAAGGTACAGTCATAGTTACAGATCCTAAGTGGTCTTGTGGAAATAATGCATAGGCCCAGCAGTGGCTTGACAACCCTGCCACATTGTTTGGCCAACACTAGTAACAGCAGTAGCTGGCATGTACTGACTGCTCCTTTGTGCCAGACTCACAAAGTGCAATCCTCTTTACACCTGTCATTCCATCCTTTCCATATTAACTTGTTTGACAGATGAGGAAAACTGACTTAGAAACATTAAGTCAGTTCTTTAAAGAAGTGAATCATCATTGCCATCACCAAGATTCTATTTTACTTCACTTCTTGAAATATTTTGATAAAATATTCATTTTAAAAGTGGTTTGGGGGGCTGGAGAGATGGCTTAGCTGTTAAGCGCTTGCCTATGAAGCCTAAGGACCCTGGTTCGAGGCTCAATTCCCCAGGACCCACGTTAGCCAGATGCTCAAGGGGGCTCACACATCTGGAGTTCGTTTGCAGTGGCTGGATGCCATTCTCTCTCTCTTCCTCCTTCTCTCTGTCTGTCACTCTCAAATAAATAGACAAAAATAAATAAAAAATAAAAGTGGTTTTGGGGCTGGAGAGAGATGGCTTATTGGTTAAGGCACATGCCTGCAAAGCCTAAGGACCCAGGTGTGATTCTCCAGGTCCCATGCAAGCCAGATGCACATGGTAGTGCATGCATCTGAAGTTGTTCTCAGTGGCTAAAGGCCCTAGCGTGCCCATTCTCTGTCTCCCTCCCTCTGTCTCTAATAAATAAATAAATAGATCTTTAAATTTAAAGAAGGGTTTTTACCCTGAAGAATTTTATTTTTATATAGCTACATTTGTCAATCTTTTATGATTTATTTATTTGACAGAGAAAGAGGGAGAAAGAGACAGAATGGGCACCCCAGGGTCTCCAGCCACTGCAAACGTACGCCAGGCATATGTGCCCCCTTGTGCATCTGGCTGACGTGGGTCCTGGAGAATCGAACCTGGGTCCTTTGGCTTTGCAGGCAAACGCCTTAACCACAAATCCATCCCTCCAGCCCCTTTTATGATTTTTAAAGTTTGTATCACTTTTTCCTACTTCTCATTTTAATATTATTTTTTTAGTTTTCTCTTGTATCTTCTAGAACTTCATAGTTGCTGTGTGTGTGTGTGTGTGTTCATGTGTGTGAGAGCTCAGGCATGTGTCAACAGTGCGTAGAGGTCCAAGGACAACTTGGATCGGCAGTCTTCGCCTTCCACCTTGTTTGAGGCAGGGTCTCTAGCTTTTCACTGCTGAGTTCACCAGACTAACTGGCTTGCAAGCTTCTGAGTAGTTCTCCTGCCCCTGCCTCCCTTCTTGTAGGCCTGCTTTATAGTTAGTGGATTATAGCAACAGTGGATTGGGGGCTCCAAACTCAGGTCCAGTGTTTGTGACACAAGCACTTTATCCCCTGAAAGACCTCCCAGCCTTCTTTCATATGTAGATCTTTGCTCATCCAGAATTAATTTTGGTTTAAGATGTGGGATAAAAGTCTTTCCCAGATGGTTTTACCAACACTATTCAGTATTCCATCTTTTTTCTACAGTGACTTCAAATCTCTCCATTTGGGGTATATTTTTTTATTTAATAAGCTAATTATCAGTAATCATGAGTACAAATGTATGACTGTCACAGAATATAATTTGCAGTTCTTTCTCAGACAGGAATGAGGAATTACTTCTGGGAAGGGGGAGATAATCAAGCATTCCCAGTAGCCCCTAGTTTGTGAGCCAACTCGGAAAACTGAGGTGTTGACAAGGTTAGCAGCACAAAGGCCTGACCTGTAGCAGTCTTGATTGGTACCCCGCAGCGAAGAGTGGACTGCGTGGGTTTGCCTGGGGAACAGGCGTGTCAGAATGACGTTTCCTTATGCGGCATGATAGTGCTGCCAGTTTATTTGCGCCACGAATTACATTCCACTAACAACAACTGTTCTTCCTCCTGGCCCAGGTACACACCCCTTGATTATGCTCTGCTCGGCGAGCGCCATGAGGTGATCCAGTTCATGCTGGAGCATGGTGCCCTGTCCATCGCAGCCATACAAGACATTGCTGCCTTCAAAATCCAAGCTGTCTATAAAGGGTACAAGGTCAGGAAAGCCTTCCGAGACCGGAAGAACCTGCTCATGAAGCACGAACAGCTGAGGAAAGACGCTGCGGCCAAGTGAGTGTGAGGCGGGGGGATTGCTCTCACTGCGAGGAGGAGCTGGAGGGCGGGAATTAGGGAAGGGCCGAGGCAGGTGGGAAGGAAACTGGTTCTCTTTTGATCAGTGCTCTCCTCGCCTGCCACTTCTTCAGAGGATCAAGGCTGCTTCCAGAAGGAAGACCCAACCTCCACTCAGGCTGTTCTTGAGTGTTGGTCTCTGAGGCCCCAGCCCAGGGGCAAACCACTGCCGCCCACAGCCCGCGCTAGGGTGGGATGGCTACGAGTAACTGCAAAGAAAGAATCCGTCTTCTTGCGTTTCTGGAACACGAAACTGACGCAAATGTCTACTCAACTTTTACTAGACCAAGTCTAATTTTGATTTGATGAAAGCAACCAGATGTACACTAACTGCCTATCCTCAACCCATTCCCTAACCTAAAGTGCACTTGCTCCTCTGTGTGTAAGGCAGGGGCATGAAATGCAGGACTCCCTGCCAATAACAAAGTCCAAGGACGCTTAGAACTGGTGTATCAAATATCAGTATTTGCCTATGACCCTCACATATCCTCCCATATACATTGAACCATCTCTAGATTACTTACGATGCCTGATTCAACATGGATGCTATGTAAAGAGTTGTTACATAGCATTGTCAGAGAATAGTGAACAGGTTACATATCTATACATGTTCAGCACAGATGCAGTTATTTTTCTGAATATTTTTGATCTGTCACTGGTTGTATGAGCGTGAACCTATGAATACAACGACGAGCTATGAAATTCTTTGTCAAGAAATCCTGATTGAGTGCTTACTGTATGTGCAGTACTCTTGGCTAGAGCCCAGGGGGAAAATGGTCCCTAAAAGCAAAGACCTTCCTTCAAGCACTTCATAGTTTAGGGACAATGATGCAAAAAGCTATTTGAGTCCATTACTCGTGGTGCTCCTCATGTCACATAAATAACTGATTAAAGATTTACCTTCTCGTTAGATAGTATTTTAAATCTTAGAAGCACTAGCAAATGGAAATGCCAAAACCTCTGATGAGGAAGCTGTAGATGCCAAGTATTTTCTTATCTTCAGTGTTTCCAACTCTTGAGTCCTCAATTCTTGAACTTGTCTATATCTTGCCCACAGTGAGCAAGCATAAGTGTAATAGAGAACCATTAAAAACAGGGCTGGGTAGATTGCTTAGTGGTTAAGGTGTTTGCCTGCGAATCTGAAAGACCCAGGTTTGATTCCCCAGGACCCATGTAAGCCAGATGCACAAAGTGATGCATGCATCTGGAGTTTGTTTGCAGTGGTTAGAGGCCCTGCCTCTTTTTCTCTCAAATAAATGAATAAATAAAATATTTTTTTTAATTAG
Source organism: Dipus sagitta (assembly GCA_036346955.1). Taxonomy (NCBI): domain Eukaryota; kingdom Metazoa; phylum Chordata; class Mammalia; order Rodentia; family Dipodidae; genus Dipus; species Dipus sagitta. The sequence continues at coordinate 111,459,541 of CM070770.1, forward strand.
GGCTGGAGGGATGGCTTAGCAGTTAAGGTATTTGCCTGCAAAGCCAAAGGACCCAGGTTCAATTCCCCGAGACCCATGTCAGCCAGATGCACAAGGGGGCGCATGCATGTGGAGGTCGTTTGCAGTGGCTGGAGGCCCTGGTGTGCCCGTTCTCATTCTCTCTCTCTCTCTCTGTCATAAATAAATAAAAATAAAATATTTTTTAAAAAATTTTAAAGGGCTGGAGAGATGGCTTAACAGTTAAGACACATGCCTGTAAAGCCTAAGGACCCAGGTTCAATTCTCCAGGTCCCACAAAAGCCAGATACACATAGTGGCACATGCCTCTGAAGTTTGTTTGCAGTGGCTAGAGGCCTTGGCATGCCCATTTGCTCTGTCTGTCTCTCTCTCTCTCTCTCACTTCCTCTCTGTTTATAATAAATAAATAAATGTAAATCTTTAAAAAAAATTTTAGAAACAAAACAAAATAATAATAGTATTGAGCCAGGCATGATGATGCACACCTTTAATCCCAGTACTCTGGAGGCTGAGATAGGAGGATCACCAAGAGTTCAAGGCCAGCCTGGGGCTACCAAGTGAGTTCTAGGTCATTTTGGGCTACAGTGAGATTCATCCCCAAAATAAGCAAACAAAAACTGGTAATGGTTTTTGTTTTTGTTTTTGTTTGTTCGAGGTAGGGTCTCACTCTGGCTCAGGCTCACCTGGAATTCACTATGTAGTCTCAGGGTAGCCTCGAACTCTCGGCGATCCTCCTACCTCTGCCTTCTGGGTTCTGGGATTAAAGGCATGTGCCACCATGCCCGGCTGGTAATGTTTTAATAACCTAAAAATACTAATCAGGAAAGATACATCATTTGGTGAGCAGTTAAATGCTACCATATACTAGAATGCTAATGTCTCATAATGCCTGTCCTCAGTAGGTAAGAGTGAGAGAAGTACATCATTTTCTGTTATGGAACTACTGAAGCAGGTTACATCCTGTTTTCTTCTCTCCTCCCTTCTCTTCTCCTCCCCTCCTCCTCTTCTCCTCTCCCTTCCTCCCTCACTCTCTCTCTTTCTGTAAGGGTCTCTCTGTATCTTGTCTAGGCTGACCTGGAATTCCCGGTCCAATCCTTGCTCATCCTTCCCTGAGTGCTAGGATTACAGATGTGCATCAACACTCCCTGTTGCATTTTATCTCTTGTTAATGAGGCTAACTTCACTTTTGCCAAAGAATCCACTATTAACCTGAAGCATCTACACATCCTTTTGGTTTAGTCTTCTTAAAAGTTCTCTGCACATGGGTGACTGCTATAAGGAAGTAGTAGATATGACAGTCTCCTCAGTTGAGAGTGGATGTTCTCTCCACAATGGATGGGATATTGTACTATACTCTTCCTTCTTCATGGTGGATGCTTGCAAGACCCCCAGTGGATGCCTGAAAACTTGAAAAGCATCAAACCCTTTACAGATGGTCCCTGAACTGTGGTAGTTCAACAAACAATTTTGGACCTCAAGATGTTAATGAATTCAATGGAAACTGTACATCAGATTTGGAGTTCTATCTTTTCTAGGATGAGTCTCTCCTAGTGCTGGGCAGCAGCAGCAAGCCTTATCTCTGACTCTGCCACACTGATGGGTGAGAGAAGTGATGCTCTGCACTGCCCTTTGTTGCTAAGCTATAGTGTTCTAAGGTATATTCAGTTCGTTTTCAACTTAGAACATGTTTAAGTTAGCTAGGTAGACATTCCAGAATGTAACACCTTCCTAAGTTGGAGAGTATCTGGATATACTAGGTTTTTTTTCCTATTTATATATGCCCATGATCAAGTTTATTTTATTAATTAGGTACAGTAAGAGATGAGAAACAATAAAAGAATAGAACAATCCTAACAGCATAGAATAATGAAAGTTACATGAATTTGGTCTCTTTCTCTTTTTAGAATAATTTATTGTATTTTTACTTTTCCTCTTAAAGGGAACATTATAAAATATCTCTTTCACATATCTGAATCACTAGCATCATTCTCCTTGGGCTTTAGGGCCATTATTAAGTAACATAAAAGTTACATGAACACAGCACCTTGTGACCACAGCAGTCATCCTACAAGAAGGCTACTAAGTGACTAATGGGCTACATTGAGACAATGGGGTGATTCATGTCCTGGTCAGAGGAGGATAGCAGAGGATTTCATCATGCTACTCAGAATGGCACATAATTTAAAATTTTGGAATTGTGTATTTCTGGAATTTTCTATTTAATGTTTTTGTCCCAGATTCACAATGAGTAACTGAAACTGCAGAGAGCAAAACCACAGATGAAAAGGGGCTGTTGCATTTTCTCCTCTTGATATTTCCATAAACTCCAGTTGAATGCCTGAGAATCCTTTTTTTGTAATTTTTAAAAATTAATTATTTGGGTGTTGAGAAAATGGCTAAGTGGGTACAAGCACTTGCCACACGAGCATAAGGGCCTGACTACTCTGAGTTCATGCCCAAGCATCCACATAAGCACCTGGGTGTGACCACATATGCCTATAACCCAAGTCTTATGTTGGGCAGAGACTGGAGAACAGCTGGGGCTTGCTGGTAGACCAGTTGATTTCTGGGCATTTGGCATATCTGTGGAAATTGCCCAGATGGTATCAGTAGCAATGGGCAACCTCTTCTTCTTGTTTGCCTGAGGCACTGCTCAGAAGTTTTATGCCCAGAACCACAGTTTTCAAGAACATATTAAGTCAATTTATTTATCTTTTATTTATTTTTTGCTCATTTTTATTTATTTATTTGAGAGCGACAGACAGAAAGAGGCAGAGAGAGAGAGAGAGAATGCACCAGGGCCTCCAGCCACTGCAAACGAACTCCAGACACGTGCGCCCTCTTGTGCATCTGGCTAACGTGGGTCCTGGAGAACCGAGCCTTGAACAGGGGTCCTTAGGCTCCATAGACAAGCGCTTAACCGCTAAGCCATCTCTCCAGCCCATATTAAGCCAATTTAGAGCTGAGAACTAACAATTGACCTGTGAGCTCTCTTGTTCAAAGAACAGGGTTTAAAATATTGATGTCCTTAAACAACACAAATCTTATATTTTTCCTTTTCTTACATGGAATTCTTCTGTTTATCCTAGTCCAGAGGGCTGAAAACAAGAGAACTGAGGAAATGTCCCACCCCCGCCCCACCCCCACTCTTGGTTGTTATCCCAATGAAGTCCTCTAGAATGGAAGATAGTTCCTTATTGGTGTTAACTTTTAGTTTCTGGCGTTAATTTTTCAATTCTTTGAAATGGTGGCTAAGCTTACTTTTGATAATATTGTAAAGTTAACAAACTGGAAAAACTTCAAGTAGTCTCTTCTATCTTTTTCTACATTGCAGTCATTCTCCTTAAGATTATAGCTGTTCAATCATCCCTACCTGTAGTCTTCGTTATGTATACCCCCCTCCAAATGAAATGTTTAAATTGAGGAGAAACTGATTTAATTTAATTCCCAAAGTTTACTTCTTAACACCTGAGTCAGTGTTTAATTTTGCTCTTAGATTTTGCTTTAAGAAACAAAACCCACAATGTTCTTCCTGCATTTTTAAAGTTTATCATGTTATCTCCATGTACAATTTCCCATTTAATCTTGTTAGTATGCCAGAAATCACCTCCTTTAAAGTGAGTTGTGAAAGGAACTTATTAAACTTGAAAGTGATCTGTAATTTATGATAGCTACGAGGAGAGAGAAAAGTTACAGACATATTTTCTAAGACAAGTATTTCAGAAAGTCCTATTTAAGAAATGCCTATAATCCATTTAAAAGCACTTTATAACTCACAGGGCACTACCTATGTTGTTACCAAATGAACATTTCTGTAATTTACCTGCCAAAGAAGAGTGAAATATATACTTCAGTAGAGCCATATTTATGTTGATCGATCTCCTTCCTTGAAGGTTCCTTTTCACTGGTTCTATTTTACACTCTAATCTCAGATCTCTCACTCTTCCATTCCTCCTTCCCCCATCTTCTTAGTTATCATCTCCACACCAAGGTCAGCCCTAAGGTTACTCCTAAGACTTGTATTCATGCTAAGATGTTTTCCACTGAAAATGTCCCCACTCTTAAAAGTTCAGTTAGGGGCTAGAGAGATAGCTTACCCATTAAGGCACTTACCTGTAATGCCTAAGAATGTTTGTTTGAATCTCCAGGTCCCACGTATAGCCAGACGCAAGTGACGCAAGCATGCAATGTCACACAGTCACACAAGGGGACATGCGTGTATGCAGTTTGTTCACAGCAGCTGAAAGGCCCTGGCTGGTGCTCATTCTCTCTCTCTCTCTCTGTCTGTCTCTCTCTGTCTCTCTCTCTCTCTCTCACTCACACACACACACACACAAAATGAACAAAAATTTTTTAAAAATTCAGTCAGAACTGTGTTCAGTGGTGCACGCCTCTAGTCCCAGTTATGCAGGAGGCTTATGTGGAAGGAGCACATGAACTCAGGGGTTCACGTTAGTCTGCCAACTGCCTCAAAATTTTTTTAAAGTAGTTCTTCTTTCTAGGTAACTTTTTGACCTGCCTCACATCCTAACCTCCTGAAACTGTACCTCCATGTCTTCAGCTTCTACTTTGCTGTCCTTTTGTCACTTGTCAATGTGTCAGATCATGGGCTGTTCCCATTTCCCCATCTTATGGTCACCATCACTTCAGACTCAGCGTGTGAAACCTGTAAGAATTGGTCTCTCTGGGCTCTTACTCCTTACTCATGCTGCCATTATTGGTTCTATCATTCCTTCTTTGAAATGTCTTTTTGCTCTGATTTGTCTATCACAGCTATCTATACAGGCCAGCATTCTTGAACACCAGCTATGCTATTATAGAAGATTCTCTGACATCATCCTCCATTCTATATCTCTAAGTCTCATTTCTGTCCACTGCCAACATCCTCTCACCTTCACCCTTGATGCCTCCCTTCAGTTCCTGACTTACCTCTGGAAGGGTAAGTGCCTTCTTGGAGACCTGGATTTCAATCCCACTACTAGGAGACTGGTTAGTGTGAATCCAGTTTGGTTACCTAGATCAAACTTATGATTAGTACTTAAGTACCTTCTATAAGAAATGGTCATGTGTTTCAAAAAATCAAGTGACCAAGAATTCTGTGCCTCTCAAGATACTACATTCTATTGTTAGGCTTGGTCTAGTAGAAGTTCTTTTACACCCTTTCTCTGGAAGGTATCCCTTGAAGCCAAAGAGAAAAGTCCAAAACTTCTTCCATAAGCCAACTTTTCTATATTTAAAGAAAGTACTCATGATTCTCCTATTTCTAGCACAGCAATCCTTTTGATTTTATTTTATTTTATTTTATTTTTGTTTGTTTGTTTTTGTTTTTCGAGGTAGGGTCTCACTCTAGCCCAGGCTGACCTGGAATTCACTATGGAGTCTCAGGGTGGCCTCGAACTCACAGCGATCCTCCTACCTCTGCCTCCCGAGTGCTGGGATTAAAGGCGTGCGCCACCACGCCCAGCTCCTTTTGATTTTATAATTGATCCTACTTTAGCCTGCTCCCTTAACCACCTCTCTTCAGGGCTGATGCATGGGTCTCGCCCTTTCTCACAAAGCTACTGGATCCATGGGGAATGACTTCCATGGTTCTCCTCTATACCACCCTCCTACTCAGAGCTCTTTTTCCCATCAATAAAATGAAAGGAAGGTTCCTTAATCCAGATGGGCTTCAGGATTCTCTGAATACCCTGAAACTTTATGCACCACTTCATATGTGGGAGAGAGGAGCTATATTTTTTTCCCTCATTCACTAAGGGGGTCCATGAGTCACAGTAAGATTTAAAATAAAACTGGACTGAATGATTTCTGAGGTCCTTCCAGCTCTAACGTTCTATAAGCCAAAGGTCCTAGACACACAACATTTTCTTATTCCCTTGAGAGAAAGTTAAAGACCAAATATTACTCTTCCTGTTATTCAGCCACAATGAAGAGATAAAAATCTGACAGACCTCCAGACACCATGCAACAGCAACTGAAAAGGTTACAGCTAAACCTTTTCTGCCTCGTAAGGTAATCAGCTTCCTCTCACTGGAAATGCTGCAGCAGGGGCTGAATTATCATGTCCACAGTATATTATATAAGGAATTTTTAAAATTCTGTGAGGCAGTGGCCTCTGAGGTCCTTCTTAGTCAAAGCCTGGATGAGAGCTAGGGTGCTGATGCTCTTCCCTCTGCCTAGAATAACCTTCTCTATTTCACTCCTCTCATTTTGACATTCTTCATACAGAATTCTTTTCGGTCTTAATTAGTGACTGCCTCCTCACCCCGTGTCTCTGTAGGCACCGGGTTTCAGCATTCATCACACCTACCTCTCCCTGTCTATAGTCTGGCTGTCAGTCACTTAAAGCAGGGCTTGTGCGATGTGCCTTCTGTCTCCAGAGTCTAACAGCATTTGGCATATGGTAAGAATTCAATGAATAATGTTTAGTAACTGCCCCTACAATGGTTCTAAGACCTCATAGAAGTCATCTGTCACTCTAGGCCTTGGTTTCCCCATCTGTTAAATGGAAGTGTTAGACTTTATTGTTGACTTTTGCATTGCTGTGATCAAAATGCCTGACAGAAACAACTTGAAAGGGGAAAGATTTGGCTCATGTTTTCAGAGGTATCAGACCATCCTAGGGGTAGAGGTGGGGAAGGCCTGCCAGAGCAGAGCACTTCGCATCACAGTGGCCAGGAAACAGGAAAAGGGAATTCAGAAAGAGGCCAGGGCAAGTTATAGCTCCAAGGGTCCACCCTCAGTAATCTGTTTCCTCCAAATAGGTCCCATCTCCACTTTTCACCACCTCAAAATAATGCAATCAAGTCCACCAAGGGAGTAATCCTTTTCATCAGGTCAAAGCCCTCAGGATCCAGTCACCTCTGACATCACTGACAGCCCCACAGTTTACTGGTCCCCTGGGCAATTCTCAATCAGTCAGCTTGGCCAGCTACATTAAGCATCACAGAAAAGACACTTAGACATTATTCGTCTTCACACTATGAGTCTCTGTAAGTATGCCACCTTAACTTGCTTGTCCTCTAGAAGGCAGAACACACGTTGATGTACCACTTATCCTTGCAATGCACTCCAGCACTTGTGTGTTTACAAATTTGGTTTTCCAGATTTCTACATATTGATCAGGAGCAATTTACCAGCTAGCAATGTATGACTGCAAAGAGCAATGAGGCTCACCCCTGTGATAGACTAGAAGACGGGAAGGATGACCCCAGCTGTGTAGAAGTCTTAGACCTGCCAGATCCAAAGGATGCTGGAAAGAACATGAAGCCCAATAATATGGCCACCTGGAAGTTTTATTGCAGAATGCATCTGTTTCTTCAAAATTTTTATATTAATGCACTTAAGAACAGACCTATCCTTATGTTTTTTTAATTTTTTTTTTATTTGAGAGAGAGGAAGAGGCAGAGAGAAAGAGAGAATGGGCATGCCAGGGCCTCCAGCCACTGCAAACAAACTCCAGATGCATGTACCCCCTTGTGCATCTGGCTTACATGGGTCCTGGGGAATTGAACCTGGGTCCTTAGGCTTCAAAGGCAAATGCTTTAATTGCTAAGCCATTTCCCCAGCCCTATCCTTATGTTTTTTAGATTATTTATTTATTTATTTATTTGCTTATTAGAGAGAGGGAGGCGGATAGGGAGAGAGAGAAAATGGATGCATCAAGGCCTCTAGCCACTGCAAATGAACTCCAGATGCATGTGCCACCTTGTGCATATGGCTTACATGGATTCTGGGGAAGCGAACCTAGGTCCTTAGGCTTCACAGGCAAGCACCTTAACTGCTAAGCCATCTCTCCAGCTCCAAGTTATATGTTTTTGTGACTACGTTATTTCTCTTAATTCTGCTCACTTGGTTCTACAGAAATGAAAAGGGTATACCATACACCCATTCACCAGAGAAATCTCCAGAAGACAGTTTCATTCCTTTCTGGACAACCTCATCATAACAAAAAGGCTGCATGTACTTGTCATGTGACTGCTGTTAGAGACCTATCTATGTCTATGGTGATTACGTACTGGCTTCTTGGAATTAAGAAAGAGGGCTGCTTAGTTTTGTAAAATAAAACAATGACTGTTAAAAGAAAAAGGGCCACTTTGTCACTTCAGATCCCCTTACTGACATTGAGATCCATGTAGATGCCAACCCAGACAACCACATTCATGTGTCTATGTACAGGGCTGGACATTCCTGAAGTGGCTGTTCTCTGTGCTACACCTGTAGGGCAGCTTTCCCGCTCCCTGCCTTGCTGTTAGGCCCCTCAGATGCTTCCACCGTCTTCTGAGAAGCGGACTCTTCCAAGCCTGGTCACTCTTTGTAGACACCATGGTGATGCCAGCCACTGATGGGGGCAGCTGTCCAACTAGCTTGGAAAAAGGGAGCCTCACAGGTGACCCTCACCTAGGGCCTTCCTCCAGCTCTCAAGCTGATTAAAGTGTTTGTCCCAAGAAAGTCCCTCTTGAAGTGGATTTTTCTGCCCACCATTTTGATAACACAACCTTCTATCTCATTCACAGACACCTCAAAGCATGGAAAATCTGTCAACTTCAAAACAAACCCCTAAACTAGGTCAGTATTCTGAGTTCTGATGTGAACATTAGACCTGGCCAAGAGAGCAGTTCACCTGTGTTCATTTGCTAGTCACTGGCAGAAGCAGGACTGGAAACTTCTTAACTTCCCAGAACAGGGTTCTTTCTACCATGCCCTAACTTCCTTATATTCTTTGTGTGTTAGTATGTGTGTGGAAGCCAGAGGATGACCTCAGTTGTTATTCCTTAGGCATGCCTCTATCTGACTTTTCTGAGACAAGGTCTCTTTGGCCCAGAGCTCACCAGTTAAGCTAGACTGGCTAGCTCACAAGTCCCAGGGATTGCCGTCTCTGCCTCCCTAGCAGTGGGGTTATAGATTCATGCTGCCATGCCTGGCTTTTTATCACATGGGTTCCAGGAATTGAACTCAGGTCTTCAAGCTTACATGGCAAGTGCTTTACTGACTAAACTGTCTTCCAGACTCCAGCCTCTCCCCTTTTCAAGGAAATGGTAGCCAGGTTTTCTCCCTGAACACAAAGTGACTCATCTAGGAACCAGATGCACACAGGCAGCTGATGGGCAGCAAAAGCCCCAGTCAGGGATCAGAACAGCAAGCCAGGCTCCTTTCTCCCTCATCCCAAGCTCCTCCTTCCCACCCTCCTGCCTGGCAGACACGTACACATCTTCAAGGACAAACTGCTAGGATACTGGATCCCTCAGGATAATTCACTGCTGCTTCTGTGCAGGCATTCCAGCACAGTCTTGCTTCTGTGATAGGTTAGGGTTCTGTTCTCGCCACCTTTTCCAGGTAGAGGGATCCTTGCAGTGGACTCTGCAGTTCTCATCCTGTGCCTTCAGTGTCCAGTAGAGGACAGACTCAGAAAGTGTTAATTTTTTTTTTGATTATGCTTTTTCTCAAAATCTCTACATCTGTCCTTAACTCTGCTTCTCCAATCTCAAGCCCCTCTCCTATTCTTGCCTGAACCAGTTTTTTTGGGGGGAGATTCTGTACCCATCTGTCTCTGCCTGCTGCTGGTCTCTAGACCTGGCCTCTGCTGCCCAGCCTCTTCTACACTGTGGCTTACTCAAGGGCTGCAGCGGAGCCATCTGCTTGTGCCTGGCTTTTGCTTGCAGTGGGAGTGCTCTTGACGCCTTGGCACAGCTCTCAGCGGCAGTCCTGCAGCCCATGGGTGTATAATCAGTTGTGAGGTGCGCCCCAAGTAATGTTTTCCTACTCATTCACATTTGTGATGGTCTCCAAGGCTGCCTCTGTGACCGTAGCTATCAGGGGCATCCTGCTGTGCTCTGGAGGAGGAAGAAGAGGGGTGGTGCTTCACATGGCTCCAGACACCACGCATGTGTACAGCTCCCGCAGCCTCGGCAGTGCTGTCTCACCCGGTCAGGGAGCAGGGACTGATCTGGGTGATTCTCTTTGGTTCTGTAACCCTTTGAGCTCTAAGTCCTGTTGGAAAGGAGGTGAAGACAAAGACTGCCTTGGAAAATGTGTATTTTCAGATCTGTCCCATGGTGTAGTAGCTTCTTTCAACATGTCAGCTCCCCTGGAGACTCTTGTAACTTGTTCTTCTTCTTCTTTGACTTTCTTCCAGAAAGCGGGAGGAAGAAAACAAGCGAAAGGAAGCTGAACAGCAGAGGGGATGGCTGACCCCAGATCCCCACAGAGCCCAAGCCCCTCCTTGTCTGCCCAGCTCCCAAAGTGAGCCTGTCAAGCAGAGTGGAGCCCTTGGTAAGCAGCCGCCTGCGGATCACATGGTCCAGGCACCTGAGCCAGGACATGGTGGAGGCTCTCCAGATGTGCTTCCTAGCAGAAAGTCCCAGAAGGAGCAGAGTGGATCCTCAGATCTGCAGAAAACCAACCCCAGAAAGACAAATGGTAGGTGTGTGGACTTGGCGCTCTGGTGCCAAGCATGGACCATGGGCTCTTTTGATTGGTGTGTTAAAGGCAGTTACTGTTAGCCTAAAGTCTGCCATCTTGATTTGTGTGTTGGTTTCTCTGGTTCTCAGTCTTCTGTTTCTCTTTTCTTGCCTTCCTGTGGTTTAGTATAATATTTTTAAGTTTCTGTATTGATTGATTTGTCATGTTTCTGAGTGTAGTTTTGATAGTGACGCTCAGGAATTACAACAGACATATGTGACTTGTCTGAGTCTACTAGTACAAACATTTACCACTGAGTATGGAAACATCACTTCTCTTTAGGTAGCTACCCCACTTTTAAATTTTTATTTTTGTTTATTTTCATCTATTTATTTAAGAGTGACAGACAGAGAAAGAAAGAGGGAGAGAGAGAGAGAGAGAATGGGCGTGCCAGGGCTTTCAGCCACTGCAAATGAACTCCAGATGCATGCGCCCCCTTTGTTCATCTGGCTAATGTGGGTCCTGGGCAATCAAGCCTCGAACCAGGGTCCTCAGGCTTCATGAACAGGCAAGCGCTTAACCCCTAAGCCATCTCTCCAGCCCAACTACCCCACTTTTAAATATTGCTGAGGGTCAGCTACTGTCAGAAGTTTCGTTTCAGTCATTAAATGTAATTTATAAAGCTCATGGGGGAAAGGACAGTGTTTTTATAGACCCATGTTTCTGTTCATCTGTTGTTTCTTCTTTCTTCCTGATACTCCTTCACCATTTCCTTTGTGAATGAACAGCTTTCTTTAGCTAATCTTTAAGGAAAGTTCTAGCAACAAATTTTTTGAATTTTCCTTTTTGGAGTATTTTGGTTTGTTTGTTTCATTCCTGACTAATTCTTAAGCCAGACCTAGGATTCAGGGTTGACAGTTCTTTCCTTTTCAGCACTTGTAACATATTATTATGCCACTTCCTCTGGCTTCCATGTTTTCAATGAGATAACCTTGTCGTTTGCATCAGTCTTCCTGGGTATCATGTCATTTCTCTCTGTTTTCAAGATTCTTGCGTTGCCGGGCGTGGTGGCGCACGCCTTTAATCCCAGCACTCGGGAGGCAGAGGTAGGAGGATCGCCGTGAGTTCAAGGCCACCCTGAGACTCCATTGTGAATTCCAGGTCAGCCTGGACTAGAGTGAGACCCTACCTCGAAAAACAAAAACAAAAACAAAAACAAAAACAAAAACAAAAAAAAAAAAAAAAAAAAGATTCTTGCGTTATCAAAAGTTAGTATGTCTTGTCTTTGAGACTTATCCAATTTGTAGTTCAACTAGTGTTAGGAGTACCCAAGACCACCGTAGGTTTGCTGGATTGCTGGGAGGACTCCCCAGAGTCAGCAGAGTTGTACTCACAACCATGACTTATTGTTAAAAAAAGGACAAAAGCCAGATCAGCAAAGGGAAATGTTCATGGTGTAAAGCGTGCAGCAAACTGAGGAACAAGCTTCCAGGAGTTCTCTCCCATAGTCACACACCGCTCACCCAGTTCCTGCAGCAGTAATAACTTGAGCCTTGGATAATTAAAGATGAACATCATCTGAGCCGGGCGTGGTGGCGCACGCCTTTAACCCCAGCACTCGGGAGGCAGAGGCAGGAGGTTCACCATGATTTCGAGGCTACCCTGAGACTACATAGTGAATTCCAGATCACCCCAGACTACAATGAAACCCTACCTCGAAAAACAAAATATGAGCACATCAGACAGTTGGGAGCACTAACAACTCAAGATCATCTTAATCCAGTCCCCAAAACTGAGGGGCTGCATGGCTGGTATCAGTCCCTGCCACCATCACTTCACTGATGATTTGCCATCTCTTATGGCATAGCTGTCCAGGGTCCCATCCATAGGAAGCGTCTTAGCAGGTTCTGGGCTGCAAGATGTTGACCCCAAATGTGGGGACATGTGACTCCTAGGACCATGTTCATCAGTGTTCTTATCAGACCCTCTTGGGTCTTGGTTCTTTTTCTTCTGTGCTTCGCTAGCTCCTCAGTGCCTTCCTACAGACCGCGATGTTTTGTTCAATGTTTCTTCTCTCCTCACCGGAGAGCATGTCTCAATTCTGCCATTGCAGAAGCTCCTTCAGGCTTTTCACATTGAGACTAGGGTTTTGATTTTATGTTATACTTAGTTGCTTTTCAAACATATTTATCCTTTTTCTCATGTTTTCCTTTTTCTTGTTTAAGGAATGTTTATGTGTGTTTAGTAAAGATCCAGGAGATCTCATCCTGCTATATGTCATTGATTACTGCTTGTGGCAGACTATGCCTTCATGCATTTTATAAGTGTAGGCTGTTAAGTCATGTTCAGAAGACTCTCTGCATAGCCTGTGTTGAAGGCATATTATACTAAAGCAGTATTGTGCTTGTATCCATGAAACATCCTGGGATACCCTGTCTTGAGACCAGTTTTTATATTAATTAATTAATTCTCCTATGAATTCAGAATAAATTCCAAACCCACATGAAGTGGATTTGGTTTCAAATTCACATGAGTCTCACTCCCATCCATAGTCTAGGCTGAGACACAATTCCTTGTCATCTCCTGGTGCTGCCAAGCACACTTGCCCTGGATTGTCACTTCCCAAAGGTATGTCCCTTTGAGTCCTGGCTTCCAGCAGCACGTCCACTGTAGTTAACATTATGTCTGCAAGACCGTGGGTTTTGTTCTTATCTGGATGTTAAAACAGGTGTTTAATAAGATCATTCCCTTAACTACTCTACCACTATTGCTTGCCTAGACAGTGGCTGATAACTCACACACTACTGCTAAGAATTTCAATTTTCTTTCTTTGCAGCCTCCAGAGTTTATGTGTGTTTTTTTAAACATGGCACACAAGTTCTTGTAAAAGGATGTCCATGGGGCTGGGGAGACAGTCTAATCAGTAAGGTGCTCACCTCACAAATGTGAGGACCTGAGTTCAATTCCCAGAACTCGTGTAAAAAAAAAAAAATAAGCTGGGCATGGTGGCACACACCTTTAATTCCAGCACTCGGGAGGCAGAGGTAGGAGAATTGTCATGAGTTCAAGGCCACCCTGAGACTACATAATGAATTCCAGGTCAGCCTGGGCTAGAGTGAGACCCTACCTCAAAAAACTAAAAAAACAACAACAAAGGTGGATGTAGAGGTGCATACTTGTAATCTCAGTGCTGGGAAGGCAAAGACAGGAGGATCCCTGGGACTCACTGGACAGCCAGTCTTAGCCTAATTGGTGAGCTCCAGGCCAATCAGAAACCCTGTCTCAAAAAAGGAAGTCAGGCATGGCCAGTCACACTTTTAATCCCAGCACACTGGAGGCTGAGGATCAACATGAGTTAATTCCATTCCAGCCTGGGCTACAAAGTGTATTTTAGGTCAGCCAGGGCTACAGGGAGACCCTGCCTAAAAAATTAAAGTAAAAAATAAAAATAAAAAAATATGAACTGTGGGCTGGAGACATGGCTCAGAGTTTAATGTGTTTGCCTGTGAAGCCTAACCACCCCAGTACCCATGTAAAGCCAGATGCACAAAGTGGTATATACATCTGGAATTTGTTTGCAGTGACTAGAGGCCCTGGCATGCTCTCTGTTCCTCTCTCACTCTCTCTTTCTCTCTCTTCACATACACATATTCTCTCTCTCTCTCTCTCTCTGCTTGCAAATAAATTAATTAATTAATTTAAAAAATGTGAACTATGCCTGAGGAAGCACACCTGGTCTCCACATACAACCCCTGCCCCCCCACATACAAATACACATATACATACACACATTAAACAAAGTAAGAGGAAAAGATGTTCATGATATTTTAGTAGATATCTCTAAGTACTGGTAAAGTGATGGGTTTCAGGCAACCCAACCCTCAGATACTAGATTTCTAAAAAGAGAAGTTTGGGCTGGAGAGATGGCTTAGCGGTTAAGCGCTTGTCTGTGAAGCCTAAGGACCCCGGTTCGAGGCTTGATTCTCCAGGACCCACGTTAGCCAGATGCACAAGGGGGCTCACGCATCTGGAGTTCGTTTGCAGTGGCTGGAGGCCCTGGCATGCCTATTCTCTCTCTCTCTCTCTCTCTTTCTTTCTTTCTTCCTTTCTTTCTCTGTCGCTCTCAAATAAAAGAATAAAAAGAAAATATTTTAAAAAGAGAAGTTTAACAGTTTTTTCCTGATCATATTGCCACTGTCACAGTGACAAGTCTTGATCTCTTATTGAACACCTGAGCAGAATTACCCAAGCCTGAAAGTCTGCGACAATTACTATCCTTCTGCTTTTTTTGTTTCCCCAAGAAATGCCCAGAGAACGCTGCAAAGGCCCGTCTGCCAGTGTTCACATCAGGCCCCACCAAGGCAGCGGAGGAGACGGGCGCAGGCAAGCATCCTGTGCAGGGAACGGCCAAGGTGAGGTGGCTGGCGGCCTGCGGTGTGAGGAGAGGAGAGGCAAGGTCAGGCAGCCCTCTTCCAGTGTGGCGGCACGAGCTGTGCGCAGAGGTGGAGACCGCAGCCATGCAGCTGCAGGCCCTCCCCAACAGGACAGCCCCAAGAAGCCCAGCAGGCGGGAGGACACAGCAACCAAGGTCAGAGGTGTGCCGCAGGGAAGACGCCTCCAAGAGCTCAGAGGCAGGGGCTCCCCAGCGGGGTCCAGCCGGCCTGGCAGTGCCAGGGAGCAGGTGGCCTGTGCTGGGCAGAGTCCCCTCCACCACCGCACACCACAAACCAAGGTGACCCAGGACAAGTTCGTAGGAGGAGTCCACTCAGATTTGCCACCGAGTATCATGGAGTTGAGGGCAGGATCCAAGAAGCCGTGTGAAGACATTCAGGAATCTACAGAGACCTACTCAGCTGATGGCCCGCTGCCTGGGCACAGTATGAACATTGACCTTCTCCCTGTAGAGCTGCGCCTGCAGATTATCCAGAGGGAACGAAGCAGAAAAGAGCTGTTTCGTCAGAAGAACAAGGCGGCCACAGTCATCCAGCGAGCCTGGCAAAGGTAGGAGTCTGCCATGATCCTGATGGGCCCCCTAAGTTCTATTTGGTGGCAAGACCAGGCCTACCCATGCAATTCAGTCTCTCCCACCCAGTGATTTACATCGTTTAAGATATGTAGATGTTTTTGCCCATTAAGATGAGATGATGCCTGTGATAGTGGTATAGGAAAAGCCCGTTTCCGGTGCAGCTCTGACAGTCACCTGACTGACCATTTCCTCATCTGTGAAACAGGGTTTAGTAGGGGTACCCGTCCTATTTACACAACAGGGTGCTGGAGTGAGAATTTGTGCTTTCTTACATTCTAAAGCACTATACACAAGGCAGGGATTCTTTCCTCTTTGTGTTTCTAACCTAGAAATTAGCCATACTCCAAATGTCTAAGCAATGTCTGCACATAATGGATGGAGTGACTGAAATACATAAACCTAAGCAGCTACCTTGCTCAAAATACGGGTGAGGAACTGTTAGTTAGGCGTAGAGGCTATCTTAGCATAGTGGAAACCACCACCTGTGTGGTGGGGAAGAGTCTGAGGACAGCTTTTCCTTTATCTTAATCTCCACGCTGTAGTCCCCACTGGGGCTCAGTGCAATCAAAGTATTTCCTAGGTAGCAGCATCTAGGGAAAGGCTAGACCAATGGGCCTCAAGAGGGTCATGTGACTGCCTCATTTCTCAGGAGAGGGACATGGATGGGGATATGGCAGTGGATCATGGGAAGTCCAGGTAAGCCACATGTCTGGGCAACTTCTGGCATAGGCGGGGCCAGAGAGGCCTCTGGAAGCATTGTGCTAAAGACTGGTCTGTGTTCATCCAGCCTTTGAGTAACATTCCTGTGCCCTCCCATCTGTCCAAGCACATATAGTCCCCAGTCACACCAAGGAGGCTGTCATGACGGGGATCAGGAGTCCTATGTTCTTGGACAAGCTCCTTGAACTGTCTAGCACACACCCAACAAGTTTGTTGTGCTTGTGAGAATCTCCTGCTCCTGACTAGGCTAGAGACGGGCAGGCAGCCTGGGTGGTGCTCAGCCCCAGAGCAGGGAGGCCTTCATCACGCTGTCAGTACTAGTCAGCATTTATTACATTGATTGCTCAAAGCCCTGTGAGGCAGGTCTATCCTTACCTCATCCCACAGATGATGAAACTGAGGCACAAGGAGATTCACCAACTTACTGACAATGCAGAACTAGGAGGTGCCAGCGTGGCTTAGAAGCAAGACAGTCACCCCCACCCACCCACCCACCCATGCAAAGCCACAGAAATGACCACTGGGACCCACTTGGGAAGTCATGCCAGGACAAGCACTGGCCAGCATCCAGAGGAACTTTCTGTTAAGCATCTTGGCCGAAATCAGGATCCAAGCAAGCCAGCAAGGCCCCTGGTCAGGCCCCACAGCTGCTCCCTAGCCTAAAGGTCTCCCCTCAGACCGTTTGTTCTCTCCTCTTTGAAGAGTGGGGCGCTGATAGGTCCTGTCAGTAAGTGTCCAGAGCAGCAAATGAACTGCAACCATTCCCAAGAACAGTGGGCTCAGTGTGTGCTCATCTGGACAGGTGGTTACATAGGCCTCCCTGGGCTATAGCACTGTATAGCTCTAAGGTGGGGCCTCTGGGTGCCACACATTGGAATGCCACACCTGGTGATGGCAAAAAAATGCACTTATTGACTGTTCTATTTTTATAATTTTATTTAACTGCAGGAGTCCAACGTGTTGTCATAGAACAGTGCATCTGACAGCAAACCTAAGGAACAAGGAGAGATGGGTTAGGGACGGGTTCAACCCAAGTGCTCAGTAAATTCAGGCTTTGTACGGACACATGGAGGATGGAAAGAGATGGAAAACAGGCAGAGATGAGAAAAAAATGTCTTAAATGTTACATTAATCACCAAGTAAGATTTATTTTAAAAATTAAAACTGGAACTGGGAAGGTGGCTAATGGTAAAAGGTGCCCATTTGCAAAGCCTGCTGGCCCAGGTTCAATTCCCAAGCTATCCAGATGTAAAAATTGTGGAATGGAAGCTTGCACAAACCTCCCAGGAGCTTAGCAAGTGTTATTCCTACAGCTTGTATGAACTTGACAGAAATTTAGACTTCTCAGTTCTGAGATCTTAAGGCCTGTTCTTTCCTCTGACCCCACCAGCTACCAGCTTAGGAAGCACCTGTCTCACCTTCTGCAAATGAAGCAGCCTGACGCTGGAGATGTTCTCAGAAAGAACTGCAAGTGTGTGGCCTTGCTTCTCCAGGTTTGGAGAAGGGAACTGGAACTCAAATCAACAAAGGCCATCTCGGTAACCCGGGTGCCCAAGAGTCCGTCCAAAGGCATCTCAAGCACAAAGCCCACCAGGAACTCAGTGCTCAGGCTGATCTACGGTAAGTGTTCTGTGCACTATGCAGGCATCCCCTGCAAGTGCCAGTCAGAATCTGAATAGGACTTAATTATACCAGGCAACCCTCCATCCAGATTTAAGAAAAACAAAAATAAACTTATTTCTAAGCATCTAGAGAACTTTAGCACTCAAATTTAGTATCTCGCTTCCAGCAACAGGCAGTCACAATTGCTTTCCTGAGGCACTCTAGCATGTAAGCCTGGAGGACCTTCTAGACTAAAGCCTCTCCACTGGGCTCCAGGAGAATACTCCACTATGTAAACCTCCCCAGGCCTCTACTTGAGCCCTCCCCTTAGATTACCTATTTGGACAACTCTAGACTCAGACCCAGTCTGTGTCACTTTGACCATTCCTATGTCAAGGTGGTACAGGGGTGCTTATTGATACAAATGTCCATGACCCAGTAACTACAGGAAATGCTTGTTTGGCAAATGACTTCCTGTAAACCAAAATGTTTTCAGCTTTGCACAATCTCAGCAGAGAACAAGTCTCATTAGCTCCCCAACAGAGAAATATCCAGGTCCCCATGCAACTCAGGCAACACAACCTAATGACTTGGACATTCCTAATGTGACATATCAGCAATCAAGAAGTTTCATACTCTGAAGCATTTCAGCTTCTGGATTTTTTAACTTGCATTTAAATATATATATTTTGTTTATTTATTTACTTATTTATTTGATATAGAGGCAGAGAGGGAGAGAATGGGCATGCCAGGCCCTTCAGCCACTGCAAATGAACTCCATATGCATGCACCCCCTTGTGCATCTGGCTCACATGGGTCCTGGGGAATTGAACCTGGGTCCTTTGGCTTTGCATGCAAATGTCCTAACCACTAAGCCATCTCTCCAGCCCTGGATTTTTTGATTATGAATGCTCAACCAGTAAGGTCTATGCAAGTATCCGCAAATATATCTATATCCCTTCCACAATCTGAAGCATTTCTGGGCACTTAAGGCATATGCAGTATTCAGCTTCAATTTGCACCATGCTTAATTTACCTTGGCAGTCAACTCAACAATGAGTACAGAACTTGGTCAGACCATAGCTATCGCTGGTCAGAATGGTGACTTATTTGTTAATTTCAGGTTGTTCTCAAGAAAGGAAACCATAGCTATCGCTGGTCAGAATGGTGACTTATTTGTTAATTTCAGGTTGTTCTCAAGAAAGGAAAGTAAGTCACCCCACGAGATCTTCAAAAGCCCCTCCAGCACTAAGTCTCAACTCAGGTAAGGCAGCAACTTCACTGGCAAACCAAGTGGGGGAGAGAATGTGGGAAGGCTTTTTTTTATTTTTAAATATTTTATTTTTACTTATTTGACAGAGAGAGGGAGAGAGAGAATGGGCACACCAGGGCCTGCAGCCACTGCAAACAAACTCTAGACAGCGTGCGCTCCCTTGTGCATCTGGCTAACGTGGGTCCTAGGGAAACGAACCTGGGTCCTTTGGCTTTGCAGGCAAATGCCTTGACCACTAAGCCATTCCTCCAGCCCAGGGAAGGCTTTTGTTTGTTTGTTTGTTTTTGTTTATTTCATTTTCAAATGTAGAAGACAGGGGTCCAGGGTTTACTTGGTTACTTGATGTCAAGTGTGCATGGTTTTTATTTACTCCTCTTTTGTGGGTTTATTGCTGCAAACAACAACTGTCTCTATGAGGCAAGCAATTTTCACAAATAAAAGCTATTATCACTAACATTATATCTAGTAGAAAAGTATGTGGTAAGTATTATTGATCATTTTACATTTGTTCACATACAAAAATACCTGCTCAAGGGAATGCCTTGGAATCCACTGTCCCGCTTTAGTATCACATTAAAATGTCC
The DNA here is from genome assembly GCA_036346955.1 of Dipus sagitta. Classification (NCBI taxonomy): domain Eukaryota; kingdom Metazoa; phylum Chordata; class Mammalia; order Rodentia; family Dipodidae; genus Dipus; species Dipus sagitta. The sequence goes on from CM070770.1 coordinate 111,479,165, forward strand.
CCTCCAAGCTTCAGAGTACATTTCCACGCACACAGGAGCAGCTCAGGGAACCTTCTTTTCAGCCACGAGACATGTGAATTTTACTTAGGGCCCTTCCTTCATGCCAGTGGTAAGGGTGGGTGATAAGTTCAGTGCTGTCAGCAGCTAATGCCAGGTCCGGCATATCTCACAGGTGGCTATGGCAACACCCTCCCCAGCCCTCCCTGATGCGCATGGCCATGCTGCAGGAACAGAGAGCAGCTGGGAAGGTGAACAATGACTGTCAGCATGAACTTTTAACATTCATTTAGTTTCTGATGGGGAGAAAACCTTGAAGGGGGCAGAGTAATTACTGCCAAATCTTTAATAAGAACTGGGAAACTCATGTAACACAAGTCAGGTTGCTCAAGGAGTCACGGGTGGGGAAGTTAGAAACTTTCAAAGGAATCAAAGCTCACTTTGTGTGTAAAGGCTGTCCTTATAACTAGACCATAGCTGTCAGATAAAACTACCAGAGATGTGTCATTTAGATAATTATTAGTACAAAGTAGATAATGAGATTTGGTGGTTTAAGAAATCCAGATTTACCAACAGTTCTTAAAAATGAGTATGTGTAGCAATGCAAAGGTTTTCAGGACTGAGTACAGACAATAGCCAGCTTCAGGTTTCGACTTGAAATCACACAAGGACAAAATATAATCTTTGCCAGTCTCAAAACTTGTGGAAACACCAGCTTCATAGGCCTGACCCCACCCACATTAAGCATAAACCAGTTAACAAAGCTGGTAAGATAGCTGCTGCGATTTAGTAGTTTAAACAGAAACTGTTTCATAACTAGTTGGTTCGAAAACAAGTCATGTCTATAAATGAAATAATTTCCATGAATTGGATTCACACAGAAGTTTCAGAAATGGAACCATAAAGGAGAGCATTAACTTTAAACTTCACCTCAAATAAAAATTGTTAGTTCATTTTTTTACTTTAAAAATTCATTGGGGCTAAAGATTTTCTCATTTTGCCACATTCTATTCAGTTTTAGAATTGTCTGGCACACTGTAGATGTACAAATATCTGATGACTATTGTGCTCTAGCATGAGGCAATGCCCTCCTAAGTCTTTCGTTTTCCTTTACACTTAAAAAGAACCGAAGATTGGAGCCAGGCGTAGTGGTGCACGCCTTTAATCCCAGCACTCAAGAGGCAGAGGGAGGAGGATCCCTGTGAGTTCAAGGCCAGCCTGAGACTACATAGTGAATTACAGGTCAGAGTGAGACCCTACCTCCAAAAACAAAAACAAAACAAAAAAAGAACCAAAGTTGGGCTGGAGAGATGGTTTAGTGCTTAAGGCACTTGCCTACGAAGCCTAAGTACCCAGGTTCTATTCTCCAGGTCCCACGTAAGCCACATACATAACATGGTGGCACATCTGGAGTTCGTTTACAGTGGCTAGAGGCCCTGGTATGCTCCTATTTTCTCTCTCAAATAAATTTTTTAAAAATCTTAAAAAAAAACGAAAATGGTTATTACACAGTGCAGCCTCCTTGGGCTCTACACACAAACAATGCAGATCAACAGACTGCTTTCTGCACTCTTCTTCCTGCACACACACACTACCCACAATATCAACTTAGCCTTTTACTGACACGTACACACCTCTGCCCATCTCCTTAAAAAATCAAAGACCTTTAAAAACTCCATCCCAGTGAACAGAATGACGATGGTTCATGCAGTTCCAAGCAATGCCTGTCTGCCCCAGGACATGCCTCTCCCTTCACAAGGGTATGCAGATGTCAACTTATTTCAAGATAGTTTCAAGATAGGAGCCTGAGCTGCATACATACTGAGACTCAGTCTTAAAATTTTATCAGGGCTGAAGAGATGGCTTGGTGGTTAAAGGCACTTGCTGCCACAGGACCAGGTTCAATTCCCTAGGACCCGCATAAACCAGATGCACAAAGTGGCACATACATCTGAAGTTCGTCTTCAGCGGCTGGAGGCCCTGGTGCACCCAATCTATCTTGCAACCCCCCCCCACACACACACATCAAATAAAAAAAATATTTTAAAAAATTCATCAGTCTGCCATCCTTCAAGATCTGGTTTTCAGACAAATGGACTTTCGGGAACAGACTGTTCCACATCATGCAGCACAAGACTTCAGAAGTGTGTATGTAAGCATATATGTGATATGTGAAAGCCCCACAGAGAAAAACGCTCCATTGGTATTTCAGATGGAGTGAAGACTTAGGGTCCAGTGAGAATTCTCTCTATCCAGTTTCTTCCATGAAGCTCCACCCTGTATCAAGATGGAAAATGAGTCTAGAAAGTTAAAGTCATCCTACATCTATAGTCAGCTGGTTTATCACCTTACCTGACTTCAGGGACACCTTGACTCTAAACCCCTTTTTCTTAACACCAAGAACTCTTCCTGCCAATAAAATAATAATCTGGGTATCTATTTGTTTTTAACAGTGAGCGGTTTGCAGTGTATACAGCTTGAAAACAGCAGAAGATCAAAAAACTTTTCTTATAATCTGCAAACAGCTGGTCAATCAAAAAACAAACCAAAGCTTTGATGACCTGAGGATCACCAGAACCAGTGCAGCGTTCTAGTCTCTGAACTGCCCTACATTTTTGGAAAGCTTTAGTATCCATTCCTGAAGCCCTAGTACCCTGAAAATGTGCGAACTACTTCAAGAAAATGTCTGAATTGTTTCCTTTCTGTTATCTTACTCAACTCTTTTTGGCCTGCACTGAAAGGACCAGAGAAGACTTGTGTGTGGGCTGCCCAGCTGCATGTGCCTTTAACTCAGTCCACAGTTGGCAATGAAAATGGATAATTGAGAATAAAACTAATACATCTGCACAGGATAAAGGGGCTGCCGGGCTGAGAGTCTGACAGCTAGCTAGCACACTGCCACCACTACTCCAGCCTTTCCAGCTTTCATTTTTAGTTCACATTAATAATCCAGTGTTTGCATTTAGAAATTGTCCACTAAAGCCGGGCGTGGTGGCGCACGCCTTTAATCCCAGCACTCGGGAGGCAGAGGTAGGAGGATCGCCATGAGTTCGAGGCCACCCTGAGACTACAGAGTGAATTCCAGGTCAGCCTGGGCCAGAGTGAGACCCTACCTCAAAAAAACAAAAAAAATAAAAAATAAAAAACAAAAAAATTAAAAATAAAAATAAATAAAAAAAATTAAAAAAATAGAAATTGTCCACTAAGTAGTCTCCATGTTAGGCTTGGAAGGCCATATAGGTTGTAGCCATGTGCTGAGTAGTATTTTCACTGCTGAGTAGCACCAGCAAATATCAGCTTCAAGGAATCAGTCAGGCAGAGTTTACACCCATATAGCAGAGTACCAACTCTGGCTTTAGCGTTCCCCTAGTGTTGCTGACCAAATTGCAGAAGTAAGCAATCTTCTCAAAATGCCATTTCATTTTAGAGGAAAAGCAACACACATCCTAACTCTCTAAGAATATTTGGCCTAAATAAACATCCAGTCATTATGGGTTCTTTTATAGAGGCAAAATTAGTGACAACAGGCCACCCATGCTAACAAATAGGAGGAAATAAAATGTTTTCCTAATTAACTTATTTAACAAATTACAATATTCAAAAATTATGAACACAAAGAATGAAGTTTACTTAGATAGGCTCACAAAGATTTGACTAATCTATTGATGAGTAGATGTGCCACAGTATCTCTGTGTTATGAATATTTAGCTCCTATGAAATGCTCAGCCACCATGCATCACGTGCTGGTCCAAGCACAGCCAACAGGAGGAACCCCCAAGCTTCCCTCCCCACTTCAGTATAAAGGAATGCTCACATGTAACTTCTTTAAAAGTTTAGCTTTAATGACAAATATCTATTACATCAGTCTCTCTTCAAAATAAGATAGTTGTGAGTAACAGTTTCAACTAAGAAGTTCCCTGGTGGTTCTTCAATACACTGCACTCAACGCACTGGGTCCCTGTGGATGGCCAGTGATGTATACATTGAAGCAGTAGTGCAAGTCTGTGAGCCACTGCTCCTGAACACTTCCACTCTTCAAAGTCTGCAGAGAAAAACAATTGTTTGATTTGAAAATTATCAAAACCACTATGTCACCAGACAATATTTTTCACACCTCAACATTTTTCAAAGACAAGTTAAGTGTTCCTTTGGTAAATCTGCTCAAAAAGAAAAGAACTAGAGGGTTATTAACCATAGGCAGCAAAAGCTCCTAGTTGTTTATGTCTTCTTATGGTTTCAATGTAAAATGGTCCCTCACAGACCCATGTGTTTGTATACCTGGTCCCCAATTGGTTGTAAAACCTTCGGGACACTGGGTCTAGCTGGTAAAAGTAGGGCCACAGAGGCAGGGTTGAGGGAATATAAGTGTCACATCTGATTCCAGCTGAGTAGGCCACATCACAAGCTCCCACTGCCACAGGTGGAACCGAACACCATGCCTATCCTACCATGAGACTGTATCCTCTCAAATGATGTGCCAAAATAAACCCTTCCTCCCTTAAGTTGCACCTGTCAGTTATTTGGTCACAACAATGAGAAAAATATCATGTTCTGGGTGAATGTGTTCCCTCCTGAATGTGCTGGCAACTGATGAAACTTCACTGCCAATCATCCCTACAGTACCTGACTCCTCCCTTGGCATTTTAGTGTCTCATTGTCTTTGCACTAATACCAACAAATTCTACAGGGGCAAGAAACAACCTTTACACACACACACACACACACACACAGGTAAGCAAATTCTTCAATTTGAGAACAATAATCCAAGTTACTGACTTTTCTTCTTGTCTACTATTTCTAAACCATTTCACTATTAAGACCATCCACTGCTTCTAAAGTCTCAGAAAATTCAGAACAAGCACTATTAACATGTATGTAGGTGCTCTATTATGCCAAACAATGGCTACATCTCAATTTAAAAAACAAAAAAAAAAACACTTATACAAAACATCCTTTTCACACTCCCAAACCCAAAATACTTAAAAGGGATCCTTGACTAAATTGACTCCCGAAATAGCTGAATGACGAGTCCCCCAGGAGGCAAAGCTGATGTAACTATTTTCTCCTCCTTTTACTACTTACTAAACTAAGCAATTAGGACTTGTTTTCAAGTTGATTTCTGCTTAAAAAGAAAAATCCTTAATGACGCTAACATTTAGGTGGTGCTTAGTAAATACTGGATATGTTAATAACTTTATTTGGATTATCTCATTTAATGGTCACCAAAACCCAAAGGCATAATCTCATTTTCACACACAGGAAAATAAGCTTCACTAGATGAGGAAGAGGGGGAACACTCTGCCAAGCTGTCATAGTCATCAGTGGAAAGTATCACAGTCCAGGTAGGAATGTCTTAAATCCCTAAACCTTTCCCAAGGAAACTGCCAGTGCCCCTGTCTTCAGCTTGAGTCTTTTGAACTTGTGCTGAATCAGAGACAGCAGGGGAAGCAGAGGAATCAGCAGTCAGTCCATGCACAGGAACCCCACCCTCTCAAAAGCACTCCCTGTTCCTCCCAGGAGCCCTCTGCTGCACTGAAGACAAAGAACTCCGTACCAGGCTTCTTACCGTGATATTCTTAATGATCTGCTGCACTAAGATGGCATTGGTCAACATGTGAGTCCTGAGGGGGGCATGCTGTAGCAGCAAGCGTAGCAGCTGGCCCACAACGGGCAGCTCCTCAGGCCCAGCTCTGTTCACCCGCAGACTTTGCAGCAGCAACCTGAGGACTCGAGGCACAAGAGCCAGGATGGAGACACAGGCACCCCATAACTTGTCCCTGCGGTAATGGAGGCAAATGGGTCAGTAAACCAACACACACAGAAGCGTCCTCCCCACATACCTCAAAACTGAGTAGAAACAACAGGGAAGTAGAACTAATAAGACTTGGCAGTATGAAGGAAAAAACATCCCTAGTTCAAGGCACACCACACACCAAGTTCCAAAGCAGGATAAATAACAAGCCTACAGTTAGACACATCTTGATTTGCAACACATCTTTAAAGACAAGACAATAGCGTAGATTTAGATTACTTCCTACAAAACAAAAGGGCTCAAAATACAGCAGATTTTCATAAGCAATCAAGAGCCAAAGAAGAAACACAACACAACAGTGGGCACCATCCTGAACTAGGCTTGGTTATGCCTGACCTTCTGGCCAACTTTTGTAAAACCAAAGGTTCCAAGTAGTTTGGCACTTTCAAGGTTTATGCTGTTACAAATACATAAAGTAGCCCCAAAAGTATCAAGCTGCCTGCCAATACCATCTTGTGGCTAATGTCATCATGAGATGTACAGGGTACTGGCTGTTACAACTTCACCAACACCTACTATAAATTCAGGCATCTTAAAAAGGCAAATGGGTATCTATACACATTGAATTTGTGCACATAAAATCAAAGCTGTTCTATTAAAACTACAAAAAGTTTTGAGAACTGTCAGATGAAACATTTAATGAACAACTTATGTGTGCAGTGAGTGGACAATGGCAAAGCATGATACACACAGCTCACACATGGATATGCTCTTTATAAAATCCTTTTCTAATCAGTCTATCAGTTTAATAGCATATAAGAAAAATACCATCAAACTATATTGACTGAAATATACCCATATTTTTATTTATTTATTTATTTTTAGAGAGAAAGAGACAGAAAGAGGAGAGAGAGAACTGTGTGCCAGGGACTCAGCCACTGCAATTGAACTCCACACACTTGCGCCACCTAGCAAGCACGTGCAACCTTGTGCTTGCCTCAATTTAGTGCCTATAGCCAACATGGGATCTGGAGAGTAGAACACAGATCCTTAGGCTTCGTAGGCAAGTGCCTTAACCACTACGCCATCTCTCCAGCCAGAAATACCCAAACTTTTAAATAAACTCACATAAGGGAAAAACATCTGAATTAAGTACACATCATAAAGTGGGTTGGTCATGGTATTTTCATACAACAGAAAACTATAGAACAAACATACAAGAGCAGGCCAAACCCAGTCCACAGCCTGTATCTGTAGATCACATTTTATTGGAATCTAAGTATATGTTAATTTGCATATTATCTATTGCTGCTTTCACACTATATAGTAGTGCTGGTGGGTTGTGGCAGAGAGCTTATAGCCCAGAAAACCCAAAATATTTAATATCTGACCAGTTATAGAATGAACTATGAAGATCCCTACTACAGAGAATAAAACGAATGAAATTTGGCTAAATGGATCAGCAGCATGGAATTATCACAGGTAACGCTGAGACTCCAATATAAAAACATAGGATGATTCTTATAGTGGTCAAATATGCAGAATAAAAACATCATTAACAAGGCTGAAGAGGTGAATCAGTAGCACTTGCTTATAAAGCATAACTGTCTGGATTGGATTCCCCAGAACCCACAAAAAGCCAGAGGCACAAAATGGCACATGCATCTGGAGTTTTTTATAGCAGCTAGAGACTCTGGTGTGCCCATCTTGTCTTTCTCTCTCCCTGTTTGCAAATAAATAAATTTTTAAATATTATTCACAAATATTCACAACAGCCCTCCCCCTTTAAAAGCAAGAAAGAGGAGTAACACAAAAATGCCTGGAATAGGGACAGGCAGAGGAATTAACTGAAAGGTGCATAAAGTGCATGTACAGGGATGCACTTCTATTTGTGAAGCTAAGGACTTGTTACATAAGCCTCAGTTTAGAATTCTCTTTTAAACCAGGCAAGCTTTTCATACAACCAATAAGTATGTTACATTTTCATGACATTTAAAAGTCAAGAGAGCGGGGCTGGAGAGATGACTTAGTGGTTAAGCACTTGCCTGTGATGTCTATGGACCTTGGTTCGAGGCTCGATTCCCCAGGACCTACGTAAGCCAGATGCACAAGGTGGCGCATGTATCAGGAGTTCATTTGCAGTGGCTGGAGGCCCTGGCTTGCTCATTCTCTCTCTTTCTATCTGCCTCTTTCTGTCTGTCGCTCTCAAATAAATAAATAAATAAAACTTTTTTTAAAAAAAGCCAAGAGAGCAGGAGAGATGGCTCAGCAGTTAAAGGTGCATGACGGCCTGAATTTGACTCTCTAGTACCCCCATAAAGTCAAATGAACAAAGTACAGCATGTGTCTGGAGTTCGTTTGTAGCAGGAAGAGGTCCTGGCACACCCATACTCACTCTGTTTGTGTTTCAAATAAATAAATAAAACTCTTTAGAGTCTGAAAAGGGGGCTGGACATGATAATGCATACCTATAATACTGGTTTTCAGGAGGCCGAGACATGATTCCAAAACTGAGGCTAGCCTGGGCTACCTACTAAGACTATCTCAGAACAAAAACAAGAAGCTAATTTAAAAGGGGGGGCTGGGGAGATGGCCCAGAATTTAATTCGTGCTGACTGGAGATCTGATCCCTAGCACCCACACAAAGTGGTACATGTGTCTGTCATCCAAAGCCAGGAGAATCCTTAAGTTTGTGGGCCAGCTAATCTGGCATTCTCAGAGGCAAACATCAAGAAACTCTGTTCTCAACAAAATGGAAGGAAAGGACCAATACCTGACGTTCGCCTCTGACCTCCACATGTTTAAGTCCATATATGGATACATATAAACATACATAATTTTTTTCAAAGAAAGACCAGAAAATGAACATATTAAAACATCAGGGGGCTGGAGCGATGGCTTAGTAGTTAAGGCATTTGCCTGCAAAGCCAAAGGACGTAGGTTCGATTACGCAAGGCCCTCATAAGCCAGATGCAAAAGGGGGCGCATGCGTCTGGAGTCCATTTGCAGTGGCAGGCGGCCCTGGTGTGCCCATTCTCTCTCTTAAATAAATAAATAAATAAATAAAATATATTTTAAAAACCCATCAGGGTTGGAGAGATGACTTAGCGGTTAAGGTATTTGCCTGTGAAGACAAAGGACCCAGGTTTGATTCCCCAGGACCCACGTAAGCCAGATACACAAGGTGGCACATGTGTATGGAGTTTGTTTATGGTGACTGAATGCCCTAGCATGCCCATCCTCCTCTTGCTCTCTCCCTTTCTCCTCAAATAAATAAAATGAATAAAAATTTAAAAACTTAAAAAAAAAAAAAAAACATTATCAGCAAGTTAAAGAATGCTTTTTATTTTCCCATACTTACCTGTTAGATTCTTTAAACTTCTTTATGACAAGTCAATAAGTGAACCAGTAAGAAATATGAATACACTTTTTTAAAAATGAGGTGGGTGGACATGGTGGCACATGCCTTTAATCCCAGCACTTGGGAGGCAGACATGGGAGGATCACTGTGAGTTCAAGGCCAGCTTAAGACTACATAATGAATTCCAGGTCAGCCTGGGCTACACTGAGATCCTACCTTGAAAGACCAAGCAAACAAAAAAATCGGAAGTGGAATCTTCTAAACCAAACTAGCTCAAGCCTGGATGTCACACAGCATTGAAAGTACTGCGTGAAACCACTGGCATTTTAGAACACATTTCTCATTCTGCCATTCTTCTCTAACTACATCTAATTAAATCCAAAATAAAATACAAGGCTTGCACTAAAAACTCATCCAGTTAAGAGCAGAATTTTTTGTTTTGGTATACCTATAATAATGTTATTAAGGGAAAGGCCCCAAGAAACTTTGTAATGCCATCTCAGTTTTCAAAATCTATAGCTTTTAAATCAAAACCAAAACGTAAGGATTCCTAAAATAATACAACATGAAGGAACAACAACAACAAAAAAAGCTAGTAAAGCTTACCCACAAACTCACTGAAAAAGCATTCCCAGTATTTTTAAAATCTAATTCTCCTTCACTCTTTTCTGCTTGTTTGTTTAGAGGAGGAAAGGGACAGAAGAAAAAAATAAGGTTGAAAAGTTTAAAAAAAAGAAAACTATTACCTTTTTTTAAGATGTTCTGCTTCCCCTTTCTCTAAAGTAAGCAGAAAATAAAGAACACTGTAGCAACAAGAAGCCAGAAATGGCAGTAGAGTTTCACTAACTACACACGTGTGATCCAGCAGCTTACAGATAACAGCAAACATACAGCCGGCTGTGCTGTCAGGAATTACAGTCAACCCAACCTGAGCAAAGAAAAATAAGATTAATTACCACTTCACAACCCCCCATCCCCAAATACAAGCAAAACCTGTTAGAGGAGTTACTACTACTTTAAAATAGCCCAAATATAAAACATGCCACCTACTATACTTTAAGATTCTATTTTCCTTTGAGAATTTAACTCCCAAAATAAATGATTCAAGAAATACTGTTTTTATTTGAGGATAGTGGGGGTAAAGAAGGGGTTTGGAAGGGTGGTTCTGGGGATGGAATCCAAGGCCTCACACATGCTAGCAAGTATTCTACCACATGGCCAAGCTACATCCAGGCCCCACAAATACTATTAATGTAATCCACTGCCTCTCCTTCATGAAAAAGCCTCTGAATTTTTCAGGCATTGCCTACTACCACTATTCAGAAATAACATTTACAAGACTTTTCCATGCATCCAAAGCAAAGCATGATACTAAAATAATCAGACTCAGAAATCTTTAGACTATTCAGACTCAAAAACTGCTCTCTGGTTACAGTCTCCACCCATCATTATTAGATGCAGAGTTCCTTTTCCTTTTAGCCTTCTCCTGCCCTTGGATTTAGTCACACAAATAAGGAAAGCACCTCTACTGGAATCAGGAAGAGACAGGGTACTTGGATGCTTAGTGGCAAGAAGCCCTGCAAGGCCACATAAAGGGTTAGCATGGTATGTTCATTCATCCAGACCACACTAAATGCTCTGTTAGTAAAAAATAAGTTCTACTTTAACTTATGAGCATAACTTAAATCTGAAAAGTACTGCTGAGTAATCATAAAAACATTTGAGGTCTTAACCTTCTTCAAAAGGCTATCTGGAAATGGTGGGCAAGACAGGCTGGGAAGGTGAATACTGGCAAAGGAAAATATAAGTCTCTGGAGCTGGAGGTAGACATCTTTGATGACATGGAAATATGAAAGTCTGACAGCAAGAAAGAATACTGAGAATTCCAAGCACTCTATTCCAACTCCACGGAAATAATTCTAAAGGAGGGAGAGGGAGTTAGGGATGTGCTTATGAACTACCCAAAGAAATGAGCTCCCAAGAAGATAATATCTGAGGTCTCCCTTACAACAAAATACACTGCAAACAGTGGAGGAAGTTAAAAGCCACAAAAGGAGCATACCAATGTGAACTTAATAAGAACAAGAAACTCTCACTGGTCAGAAAAGAAATGAGTCTCAAGGTTAAGTCTACCTTTCAATGACCAAGCTTTATGTCCCTAGAAACTTTTAGACTATTCAGACTCAAAACCTGATACCTGGTTACCACCTCCATCCCACCTAATTGAAAGCTGAGTTCATTTTATATTTAGCCTGCTCCTGCCCTTGGCTTTAGTCATTTACACACATGAGGAGGTTCTGGACTGTCTACTGGATCCCAATACATTTACACTGGTCATGTGAATCAGGAACTTGATATAGTTAAGCTCCCTCATTTCAAAGTCCAGAAAGTAAGGTCCTAAGGAGAGCCACCCCCCTCCACCCGCCCCACAAAACCCAGTTTCATATAGTTAACAATGGCCAGGAAAAGTTCTCAGCACCATATCACGCTGGGAGATGCCTCAACAACCTAATCTTAACCAATTTTAAGAGGGGAGGTTAAAAAAAAAATCAAGGATATTTACCAAATGCTTACTGATGGCACTCTGCAAGATGTCAAAGCTCTGACTTCGGGCAGGGATAACAAGTAAACTGTGACAAACTGCCTGTCAGAAAAGGAGAAAACCAGTAACTAAATCATGGCAGCTAAGGTAAGAAACATATTGAACAGAATTCTTGAAAAAAAAAAAAAAAACTACCTACTCTACATATTAATGGGAAACTGGTAGCATGTTGAAGATGCAAATGTCAAAAACCAACAGTCACACCTCACATAGCTCACACATAGGTCACATTCCAAATCTGGTTACTTACTCAGTAGTGTCCTAGCTCAGGCTTTATATGCAATAATGAGAATGAGAAACCTTAAAATAGCCCACAAAGTTGGAGATGAATTACAGAACCTGATTTATATGAGTGTTATAAAACAAAGACTTAAAGGATATTATCAAAAACCTAGCAAGGGCTGGAGAGATGGCTTAGCAGTTAAGGCACTTACCTGCAAAGCCTAAAGACCCAGGCTCAATTCCCCAGCAACCATGTAAACCAGATGCACAAGGTGGTGTATATTTCTGGAGCTCTATGCAGTGGCCTAGAGGCCCTGGTGCACCAAGGCTCTTTCTATCTGCCTCCCCCACCCTTCGCAAATAAATAATTCCCTGCACTCTGATCACAATGGGATTAAACTACAAATCAACAGTAAGAAAAGCTACAGAGCATACACAAAATCATGGCAACTAGACAATACACTACTAAATGAGGAATGGGTCAATGAAAAAAATCAAGAAGGAAATAAAATTCATAGAATCAAATAATGAAAACACAACATACCAAAATCTGTGAGACACATAAGGCAGTCCTAAAAGGGCAATTTATAAACTTTAAGCACCTATATTAGGAAATTAGAGACCCTGGTCTGAATTTCCTGCATCTACAGTGTGTGGGCAGGCACAGCAGTGTGCAGCAGACCACACCCCTGACTCCTAGCTCCTCCCAGTCCCCTGGTCCTGGTAGGTCCCACTGTACCTTGCTTGAGGACGTCTGCTTCCTAAGTGAGCTGTGGAATCAGGCATCATGACTGGCTACTGGGTACCAACATTCCTGTTCACTGAGTCAGAGGGTGCATGGACCAAAGGACAAAAACTTGCTTCCTCCTCAATAAAATAAAGAGTATCTCTAAAATGGGTAGACAACAACACAAAGAAGCCAATGGAAGTCAGAAAACTGAGGGATCACCACCAAGGATGCCTAGTCCTACAATGAAAGCCTCCAATGAAATCACAGAGAAATCAATGGAAATTCATTCCTAAAATGAAAAAACACAACCACCAATGAGACCCTGACCAAAAAGAAAAAAAAAAAAAAAAAAAATCACTGAACTGGAAACCAACCATCAAAGAACCAATAATTGTATCAATGAAATTCAACAGAATCATCTCAAGCGTTCAGGTTTTGACAGTAGGCTTACCTTGACTGAAGAAAATGTGAGAACCCACCAAAGAGATATGAATAAACTGGAGTCAAGAAATGGAAGACCTCAACAACCAGTTGATTAAGCTTAATGAAGATTTGATCAAATGCAAGAATTCCAGGAAGCATCAAGAAAATCAGAACTCGAATTGAAATTGTACCACAAAAAAAGAGATGGACACAATGCAAAGTAACACAACAGAAAACAAAAATCAAATAGAAACTATAAAACCTCTCTAGAACCACTCACCAACAGAGTTACTCATGTGGAAGACAGAACCTCTGACCTGGAAGACAAGACAAAAGAAATTGATCGGGAGGCCAAAAACTTTGCTAAGTTCAAAAAAATCAAGTGAACAGAATACAAGGGATTACCCTAAAACAACCAAACTTTCAGATCATGGGTATACCAGAAGGAGAGGAAATCCAGGCCAGAGGCATAAAGAAAACAGTCAACAAAATTACTGAAGAAAATTTTCTAAATCTCTCAGCAAAAGAGAGGCCCAGCCAGATACAGGAAACCCACAGAACACTAAACAGACAGGACCAAAGAAGAAACTCTGCAAGACACATCATAGTTAAAACTCTCAACAATGAAAACAAAGAGACTGTTAAAAGCAGCAAGAGAGAAACAACTCACAACATACAAAGGCAAACCCATCAGACTTATGTCAGATTTCTCAATGGAAACCCTGAAAGCCAGAAGGGCTTGGAATGGAACACTTCAAAGTCTAAAAAACTATGGCTTCCAACACAAGCTACTCTATCCAGTGGAAGTATCCCTCATAGTAGATGGTAAAAGAAAAACTTTCCATGAAAAAAGTCAACTCTATGATTATATGAACACAAAGCCAAACCTGCAGAGAATAGTTGAAGGAATACTCTACACAGAACAAACAGTCAAACAATCAATCTCAAGAGCCAACAAGAAGATCACAATAACAAAAAAAAAAAGCAGGCTCAAAATAGTACAAAACACAAGAAAGCACCAAACCCCATAAAACACCTCATCATGGCAAGGATTAATTCAAACCTCAAAATAATAACCTTAAATATTGATAGACTTACCTCACCAATCAAAAGACACAGGTTATTAGGGCGGATCAAAAAACTGAACCCAGCCGGGCGTGGTAGTGCACACCTTTCTTTAACCCCAGCACTCGTGAGGCACAGGTAGGAGGATCACCATGAGTTCGAGGCCACCCTGAGACTACACAGTGAATCCCAGGTCACCTTGAGCTAGAGTGAGACCCTACCTTGGGGAAGAAAAAAAAGAAAAACAAGAAAAACAGGGGATGGAGAGATGGCTTAGTGGTTAAGCACTTGCCTGTGAAGGCTAAGGACTCCGGTTCGAGGCTTGATTCCCCAGGACCCACGTTAGCCAGATGCACAAGGGGGCGCAGGCGTCTAGAGTTCATTTGCAGTGGCTGGAAGCCCTGGCACGCCCATTCTCTCTCTCTCTATCTGCCTCTTTCTCTCTCTCTGTCATTCTCAAAAAAAAAAAAAAAAAAAAAAAAAAAAAAACCTGAACACTTCTATCTGCTGTCTTCAAGAAACCCACCTCACCACTAAGGATAGACACCTCCTCAGGATGAAAGGTTGGAAAACGCTATTCCAAGCAAATGGAATTTAAAAAACAAGTAGGTGTTGCTATATTAATGTCTGATAAAATAGACTTCAAACCAAAAGTAATCAAAAAGGACAAAGAAGGCCACTTCTCACTCATCAAGGGAATGATCCAACATGAGCACATTACAATCATAAATATATGTGCACTAAACACAGGTGTACCAGTTTATAAAACAAAATCTACTTGACAATAAAATAGAAATAAACACCAATGCCACCATAATCAGAGACTTCCATACTCCACTATCATCAACAGACAGATCATCCAAGCAGAAAATCAACAGGGAAATAATAGAGCTCAACAACATCATAGATCAACTAGACCTAACAGGTATCTATCTACAGAGCTGTCCATCCCAACTCTACAGAATACAAACTTCTTTCTCAGCAGCCCATGGAACCTTCTCCAAAATTGACCACATATTAGGCTATAAAGCATGGCTCCATAAAGTCAGGAAAACTGAAGTAAACATCAAGAAATCCACCAGCTCCTGGAGACAAAACAACACACTTTTATACAATGAATGGGTCATGGAAGAAATCAAAAAAGAAATTGTAAAATTCCTAGAATTGAATAATAAAAACAACCTACCAAAACCTATGGGACACAATGAAGGCAGTCCCATGTCTTGGATTAGAAGAATCAATATTGTGAAAATGGCAATCTTACCAAAAGCAATCTACACATTTAATGCAATCCCCACCAAAATTCCAATGGCATTCTTCACGGAAATAGAAAAAACAATCCAAAAATTAATTTGGAAACACAAAAAAACCTCCAATATATACAACAATATAACTGGTGGTATCATCACACCTGATTTTAACCTATATTACAGAGCCATAGTAACAAAAACAGCATGATACTGGCACAAAAACAGACATGGCGCATGCCTTTAATCTCAGCACTCGGGAGGCAGAGGTAGGAGGATCTCTGAGAGTTCAAGGCCACCCTGAGACAACATGGTGAATTCCAGGTCAGTCTGCGCCAGAGTGAGACCTTGCCTTGAAAAACCAAAAAGAAAAAAAAAAAAAAAAAAAAAAAAACAGACATATAGATCAATGGATCAGAATAGAGGGCCCAGATGTAAGTTTAGGCAGCCACAGCCACCTGATCGTACAAAAAATGCCAAAAGTATTCATTGGAGAAAAGACAGTCACTTCCAAAAAATGGTGCTGGGAGAACTGGATATGTATCTGTAGAAGGATGAAAATAGATTCTAACCTCTCTCCATGCAGAAGAATTAAGTCCAAATGGATCAAAGACTTTACTATCAGACCCAAAACTCAAACTGCTAGAGAAAAAAGTAGAGAAAACCCTTAAACATATTGGTATAGGCAATGACTTTCTGAGTATAACCCCAGTTGCTCAGGAAATAAAACCACTGATCAATCAGTGGGACTTCATGAAATTACAAAGCTTTTGTACAGCAAAGGACACTGTGAATAGAGCAAAGAGGCAACCTACAGAATGGGAGAAAATCTTTGCCAACTATTCATCTGACAGGATATGCAAAAAACTCAAAAATCTAATAAGAAATCAAACAACCCAGTTAAACAATGAGCTATGGAACTAGAGTTTTCTCAAAAGAAGAAATACAGATGGCATAAATTACATCTCACTCCTGTCAGAATGGCTACCATCATGCAAACAAATGACAATAAATGCTGGCAAGGATGTGGAAAAAGAGGAACCCCTTCTACACTGTTGGTGGGAATGCAATCTGGTACAACCATTGTGGAAGTCAGTGTTGAGGTTCGTAAGACAGCTAAAAACAGATTTACCATATGACCCAGCTATAGCACTCCTAGGCATATATCCTAAGGACTCGCTTCATTACCTTAGAGATACTTGCTCAACCATGTTTATTGCTGTTCTATTCACAATAGCTAGGAAATGGAACCAGCCTAGTTGTCCCTCAATGGATGAGTGGATAATGAAGATGTGGCACATTTATACAATGGAGTTCTACTCAGCAGTAAATAAAAATGAAATTAAAAGATTTTCAGGAAAATAGATGGATCTGGAAAGGATTATACTTAGTGAAGTAACCCAGGCCCAGAAAGCCAAACATCACGTTTTCTCTCATATGTGGATCCTAGCTACAAATGTTTGGACTTGTATGTGAGTTAGAAAAAAACTCAGCAGCAGAGGCCAGCAAGCTAAAAAGGGACCATAAAGATAATAGAAAGGGAGGGAAGGAGGAAGGGGGACTTATTAGGATGGTACTGTATATATGTGAGTAAAGAACAGATTAATGGGGGTGGAAAGACCTAAGTGAGGTCATGGGAAGAGATTGACTAAAGGAAAGGTGGAGGGAGGACTAAGCAAAATCTAAGAAGGTATGAATAAGTCATATGGAAACCCACTTTTTTGGAAAATGGCATACCCAGAAGTCAAAGATTGTGACTAAAAAATTTTCAGTGCCAGGGATGGGATACTTTCCAGTGAGTTGTTACCCAGGGAGGTCCCTGATGCCCCCAAAACATCACAGGCTATTGCAGAAGCTCTTGGTTTCCCACCAGAATAGATGGTAAGACCCTATTGCTGAAGACTTTACATACTTGTGCTGCAAGGTCACTGAGAAATCCTGCGGGAGCTGAGCTGAAAACTTCCTCCATGTAGACCAGCTAACAGAAAGCTGGAAAAAGCTGCATGCAGTTCCATGGAAAAGAGAGAAATCACCGGTGGAGATAAACAACAATGGACACTGCAAGACTTCAATTTGGCCAGTCAGGCCAAATGAGCCAACGGATGCAATAGTGGCATGTCTGTTATAGGGAAAACCAATTGCTTACTCTAATTGTACTGGAGGCCCACTCCACAGGAGGGAATACATGGCGGGTACTAAAAGTCTATCATGGTGGATGTCATGAAACCTAGGGGTGTAATGTCTGCTGGTGTCTGGGTAAATGTACATACTATGCTCACCAAACTGCCCAGTAAGCACTTCTCTTAACGTTCATACCCATACATTAATGCTACTCTCCTTTTGGTTAGAGAAGCTTCTCTTTTCAGATGGCAGTGACCTTGGGATGACTCAAAAGGCACCATAGTGCTGAGAAGAAGTGACAGAGGAGTGTTCAGTACTGTAGTATCTCTATCACACCTTCCAAGGCTCAGGTCCATTGCGGAGGAGGTGGTAGAAAGAATGTAAGAGCCAAAGGAAGGGTAGGACTGCTTACAATGCACTCTACCAGACAAAAAACGGCCTAGATATCCTTGACCTTGCAGTGCCTGATACTACCTACACAAGACAATCATAATAGGAAGAAAAGATGATAACATCAAAATGAAAGAGAGACCGATGATTGAGAGTAGAGAAGGATATGATGGAGAATGGAGTTGTAAAGGGAAACTGGGGGGGGGGGGATTACGAGGGTTTATTGTCTGTAATTATGAAAGCTGTCAACTAAAAAAAAACTATCAGGAGCTGCAGACATGGCTCTCCAGTTAATGGTACTTGACTGCAAAGCCTGCCAGCTTGGATTTCCCAGTACACACATAAAGCCAGATGCACAAAGTGGAGTGTCTAGAGCTTGTTTGCAGCCCTGGTATGCCTATATTCATTCTCCCTCTCTCAAATAAATAAAAATATTTTTAATTAAAAAAAATAAAAATAAACACATAAATAAGAACCTTTAGATATAGAAAATATCAGGCCGGGCATGGTGGCACACACCTTTAATCCCAGCACTCGGAAGGCAGAGGTAGGAGGATTGCTGTGAGTTCAAGGTCACCCTGAGACTACATAGTGAATTCCAGGTCAGCCTGGGTTACAGTGAAACCCTACCTCAAAAAACCTATCTCACCGGGCGGGGTGGCGCACGCCTTTAATCCCAGCACTCGGGAGGCAGAGGTAGGAGGATCGCCATGAGTTCAAGGCCACCCTGAGACTCCATAGTGAATTCCAGGTCAGCCTGGGCTAGAGTGAAACCCTACCTCGAAAAACCGAAAAACCAAAAAAAAAAAAAATTTTAAAAAAAAAACCCTATCTATATATATATACACACACATATATATGTACATATACATACATACATACACACATACACATATATACATGCACACACACACACACATATATATGTATATATGTATATGTACAGTCTGAGTATCCCTTATGCAAAGTACTCGGCACTAGAAATATTTCAGATTTGGGTCTATTTTGGATTATCTGCATAGCGTTTTTGAGTTGGGCATCAATAACCCAAAATCTGAAATGTTAAGTACTTCAGAATCCAGAACATTTGAAACTCATGTTGGGACTTAGTAAGATGCAAATTTCTGAGCACTAGGGATTTACAATATATGGACTGCAGGTGCTGATGGCCCTGCAGGCTGTATGTGGTTCAGCTTAGGTCTGCTACTCCCCAGAGATGAAGAGAGAAATCTACAGGAAAAGAAAGGGAGATGGGAGTTAAGCCCTTCAAAGACAGCAAGCATTATACAAACTCTAGTCTGATGGTATATGTGAACAAAAGTGAAATATATAGAAAAATTGCATGGAGAAACAAAGACAGCTTGGAAGCATTATAACGTTAGAAAGAGAGTGGTTATGCTAACTTAAAGAACTGTCAACATCTGTATGTGTGTGTTGGGAGGTTATTTTAAAAAATATTATTGATTTATTTGCAAACAGAAAGAGACATACAACCAGTGTGCTAGGGTCTCTTGCCACGCAAAGAAAGCCCAGATGTACGTGCAACTTTGTTCATCTGGCTTTATATGGGTACTGGGGAATCAAACCCAGGCCGTCAGCCTTTGCAAACAAGTGCCTTTAACTGCTGAAATCTCTCTCCAGCCCTTCTTTTCAATTTTTGAAAAACCAGCATTCATAAAAACCAGAGAACCTACAAATAAACACAATACCAGTCATTGTGGATAACAGAGGATAAATGTCATTGCATGACCTTAGCTTTGTGACCACTCAAATAAGGTCACAACAGAAGTACGTGAAAATCTAGAAAAGGCATACTTCTAAGCCTTTCCTGAGGAAGAACATGAAGAGAATTGGGGGCAGAATGACATCACTAATAAAATCAGTTCATATGGCAGCACAACAGAAGGCCAGGGTTCTAACTTGAATCTAGAGACTGCTCTGTTACAAAGAGCTAGGGCCAGAATATCTGAGACCTAGCAATTTAGGATTACAGGAAAGGAAAGTAGTGTGTGTTCTAGCCAAAGGCTTCCTCAGTCACTGAATAGTATCAGCCAGTAAAGAAGGGCTCAGATTTTGAGCCCAAGACTGAAATCAGAATTACACAGGATAACTACAATCTTACTGGAAAAGCTCCTTCAAATTCAAATGAAGACATGTAAAAAACAAGTGGTTCAGAAGCCAGCACAGTGGTCTGTGACTCTGATCCCAGCATTCAGGAGGTGAAGACTGAAAATTCAAGGCCTGGACTTCATAGCAAGGGCCTGTCTCCAAAAACACGAGATGGCTCAGTGGGTAAGGGAATGTGAGCAGCCAAGTTGGATCCCTGACACCTATGTAAAAAGTTGTAACCCAAGCCCTGCAGAAGGCAGAGCAAGGAGGACTGCTGGGGCTCAGTGATTAGCCAGAAAAACTGCAAGCTACAGGTTCAATGAGAAATCCTGTCTCAAGGAAATAATGTAGAAGAGCAATAGAGGACACCTAATGAACAAAAAGTCATGTTTAAAGACACCAACTACTTGGCCTAGAGAGATGGCTTAGTGGTTAAGGCACTTTCCTGTGAAGCCTAAAGAACTAGGTTCAATTCCCCAGTACCCACATAAAGCAGATGCACAGGTGGCACATATGTCTGGAGTTTATTTGCATTGGCTGGAGGCCCTGGTGTACCAATTCTCATTCTCTCTCTCTCCCCTCTCTGCTTACAAATAAATACACACACAAAGATACCAACTCCTACTTAAGTTTTTTCAATAACAAAGTCAAATTCTGCCTCTTCCATGAAGCTTTTCCTTTTTTAAATTTTTTGTTCATTTTTTTATTTATTTGAGAGTGACACAGAGAGAGAAAGAGGCAGAGAGAGAAAGAGACAGAATGGGCGCGCCAGGGCTTCCAGCCACTGCAAACGAACTCCAGACACGTGCACCCCCTTGTGCATCTGGCTAACGTGGGTCCTGGGGAACTGAGCCTCAAACCGGGGTTCTTAGGCTTCACAGGCAAGCGCTTAACCACTAAGCCATCTCTCCAGCCCCTCCTTTTTTAAATACATGGACTTATCCTATTATGAACAGACCTCTCTTATCCATGATGAGAAGTCTGTTCAAAAGTAAGGATGACTTGCTGTCTCACTCATCTCTAAAAGCCTCAATACATGATAACTTCGATACATAACCACAGGAAGATCATGGGCAGAATTCTGGGAATGAACAATTTCTTTATGAACACACTTACCTCTGTTATGTCCCAATGGTGTAAAAACTGGTCCAAGTCTGTAAGATAGAGAAGCACAGGAGAAAGTTGTGTCTGGATGACATGAGGAACTCCCCGGAGGTTCTGAAGCCATGTCAACTCTTCTTTTGAAAACCCTAATGCAGGTGACAAAACAAGCCAATATTACAAAGCAGTAACATTCTGTATAGTATTTAATTGCAAACACAGAGAATAGAGGGGGAGAAGAGATAGAGTGGGTGTGCAAGGGCCTCTACTGCTGATGTATGCATCACTTTGTACATACGGCTTTATGTGGCTACTGGGGACTCGAACCCAGGCCATCAGGCACTGCAAGCAAGCACCTTAACCACTGCGCCATCTCTCCAGCACCTGTATTTTTTTTAAGACAACAACATGTACTTGTGGGTAAATTCTTTTTCTTTAATGTTTCTTATACTCTGCATATTTTGCAGTATTTTAGAAATAAATATGCAAAGGATATGATATGAACCAATATAAAAAACAGCAAAAAAAAAAAAAAAAGCAGGTTTTACCTCTTACTGGAAGCTTGTTTACTTTTCTTTTTAAGGAAAAGCATAATCTTTTTAATTAATGGTAACTTTTAAAAGAACAAATTAATAAGTAGAACCAATAAGGTCAAACATTGTATGTTCTTATACAATAACCCTTCAAGTGTTTTTTGTTGTTGTTGTTTGTGGGTTTTTTTTTTTCCCCCAAGGTAGGGTTTCACTCTAGCTCTGGCTGACCTGGAATTCACTATGCAGTCTCAGGGTAGCCTCCTAACCTGAGTGATCCTCCTACCTCTGCCTCCCGAGTGCTGGAATTAAAGGCATGGGCCACCACACCCCAGAAAGAATGGGAGTGCCAGGGCCTCCAGCTGCTGCAAATGAGCTCCAGCTGCATGCACCACCGTGCATCTGTCTTTACATGGGTACTAGGGAAATCGAACCTGGGTTATTAGGGTTTACAGGCAAATGCCTTAACTGTTGAGCCATCTCTCCAGCCCCTCCAACTGTTTTTAAATCACTCTATCTTCCTAAATCTTTATAGTTGGTGCAGGGGTGAGGGGAGAGGAATATGGATTGTATATTACACTTGATCTAACATACACAATTTGTGTTTTCCTCATAGGCAGGACTCAAAATGGTAAGACTACTGCAGATACAGCCAAACTAGCTATATGTCATGATGTTCCTAGCATCACACTTTTATAAGCATGATAAAAGGAGGCATTATCTAGTTTGATACTCCCATAACAGTATTGACTCCTAACAAGCTTTCTAAAACCACTGAAAACTTGACATAAAACATGGGGTTTCAAAACATTTTATCTCATGGACTGTGGAGATGGCTCAGCAGTTAAGAGCGCTTGCCACTTAAGCGAGGGCCTTTCAGGCCCTGGCAAGTTCCATTCCCTGGAATCTAAATAAAATGCTGGGTATGGCCAGAAATGCCTGTAATCCAGAGGGAATGATGACACCACAAAATTACTGGGGCTCTCTGACAAGCAATTCAAGCAAAGAGATATGCAAATGAGCCACAAAGGACAACACCTGACTTCTCCTTTGTCTCATGCACACGGGCACACACATGTGCACACACACCACACCAAAAAATAAAATATCTAACTTATGAGATCCAACTTTATATAAAAGTTTCAAATCTTAAAGTCTTGAAAATTTAAAAACTGTCATCATTACTATCCAAGTATAAAATGGATATACTGAAATAGGACAGTATATAAGTAATACAGTAATAAGGCAGCAGCAATACTATTTATGTAAAGTACATTACTACTCACTTCAGCAATTTTATTATAAAGGCAAACAAAACAGAAAATATCAAATCAGGGGTTGATGAGATTGCCCAGTAGTTATGGATGCTTGCCTGCAAAGTCTGACTGCCTGGGGTTCAATTTCCCAGTATCCACATAAAGTGAGATGCACAAAGTGGTTTCATTTGCAGTGGCAGGAGGCCCTGGACCACCCACTAGTTCTCTGTGCCTGCCTCTTTCTCTCTCCCCCCCCCCAAAATAAACAAATACATTTTCTTAAAACTTTATCTAAAAAATATAATTAAAAAAAAAAACATCAAAAGATAGCATTCCTAAACCAGGTGTGGAGGCATATGCCTATGATTCCAGCACTTAAAAGGCAAGAGGATCAGGAGTTCAAGGTCAGCATCAGTTACACAGCAAGTTTGGGGCCAATTGGGTTATAAGAGTCACAAAAATGACAAAAGCTGGCATTAGTAAATATGTTTAATTAAAATGAGTATTCTAGTGGTATTTTAAAGCACTGTAATAAAATTTTCTTTGCATATTTTTTGTTTGTTTTTGTTTTTCCCAAGCAGGGTTTCACTCTAGTCCAGTCTGGCCTGGAACTCATTCTGTAGTCCCAGGCTAGTCTAGAACTCACAGCAATCCTCCCAACTCAGCCTCTAGTGCTGGGATTAAAGGCATGCACCACCACATCCAGCATTCTTTGCATATTTTGAAAAGAGATAATCAGGTACAGTTCACTATAATCAAGTTAAGAAGACAAGGAAAGTAAATGAAAACTAATTATGTGACATTCATATGATCAAACTTTTGACAGTGTACTGTTAAGAGTCAAAGATAAATCATGTGCTACCATGTACATGTAGGGTATAAATACTACATAATGAAAAACATGCCAAGACAGACTATCTGCCATGTTGAAAACCGAGAACCAGACAGGTAAGACAGCAGATCAAAGAAGGATTGTGATTTCGACTACATTTCTTTTTAACCTGGCAAGTGAATGCAGTTACCTGTAAGTGTGGAAAATAAAAAACTGAGATAGTCTACATCACTTATCATCCAGTCTTCAACTGAATGCTTCCAGCCAGAAAATGAAGACCTATAATAAACAAAAGGAGAATTAGTACAGCAATCCATTTTTCTTTTTTTACAGGGGTGAAGTGGTTACTAGAGACTAAACTAGGACCTCCCAGTGTCTTATTACTGAGTTACACCCCTAGTCACTAGTTTCCTTTATTGAAAACACATCCAATTTAGTAAGCTAAAATACAACCTAGAATGTACATTCTTTTTAACTTCGCTTACAAAACCTCAAGTTCTGGAATACAAAATTTAGAAATTCTAACATTTATATTTATGTAGTTACATTAAAAGGCATAACTGACACACAAATAAAAGAAACTTTCCACCCTATTTCCAAATTAGACTACAAAGAACAACTTTCTTTATCACTAGTACGTTCTGCCACTGTTTATTTATTATTGTTTGTTTATAGTCTTATCCTTAGCAAGAGAGCTAAGTTTAATTAAAGTGCAGCTTTACAGCTGTGTGTGTATATATAGTACTTAATTAGGCAAAGAAAGCCCATCTTTAAAGTCACAATAAGACAACTTAGTATGCCTATCTTAGAAATCTACAAGCCCTACCAGTACTAGGGATGTAGAGGCAGGAGGACCAAGGAGATCAAAGTCAATAATGGCTACATGTGAGTTCGAGGTCAGTTTAAGCTAAATGAGACACTGTCTCAAAAAAACCAAAACCAGAGCTGGGCATGGTGGTGCACACCTTTAATCCCAGCACTCAGGAGGCAGAGGTAGGAGGATTGCCATGAGTTCGAGGCCACCCTGAGACTACATAGTGAATTCTAAGTCAGCCTGAACTAGAGTGAGATCCTACCTTGAAAAACCAAAAATAAATAAACTAAAAAAAAAAAAAAAAAAAAAAAAAAAAAAAAAACAGGGCTAGAGAAATGGCTTAGCAGTTATAGCACTTGCCTGTGAAGCCTAAGGACCAAGGTTCAGTTCCCCAGTATCCACACTAAGCCAGATGCATAAGGTGGCACATGCATCTGTAGTTATTTTGCAATGGCTAGAGGCCCTGGCATGCCCATTCTCTATCCAACCCCCTCTCTCTCTCAAATAAATAAATATTAAAAAAAAAAACAAAAAACAGAATGAGAGTAAGAGAGGGATAGAAGAGAGCTAAGTATGACACAGCTTTAAATGAAAATTACTTGGTTCCTGCTAGGATATCAGTTTTAAGATCACATTTAAAAATGTCCATCAAGGCAAGTTAGGAAGAGCAAATACCAACCAGACGTAGCAGATGGTGAGAATGACCATCAGATTCAATAACTAAGGTCGCAATTTTAACTTTGCACATGTGTGGATTATGTGTATGTGTATGGACACAGCAGGGACTCTTGCCACTGCAATCAAACATGGGTGTCACTTTTTGCACCTGGCTTTTTATGTGGGTACTAGGGAATCAAACATAAGCTGGCAGGATTTGCAAGCAAATACCTTTAACTGCTGAGCCATCTCCCCAGTCTGAGGTTACAAATTTTATCACAGACATCTGAATAAATACAGTCAAAATTTGGATTTTCTAATTCACCTATATAAGCTTCTTTTTTCCCCCAAGGTAGGGTCTCACACCTAGACTGACCTAGAATTCACTATGTACTCTCAGGGTGGCCTCGAACTCATGGCGATCCACCTGCCTCTGCCTCCCAAGCACTGGGATTAAAGGCATATGCCACCACACCCAGCTAAGCCCTTATTTTTTAACCAGTATAATAACTGTATTTGCATTTATTAATAGTCTTAAATGGGGGAGGTAAATAAAAGAAAAATTATTGTTTGTCCTTCACAAAAAACATGCAAAGAGCTATGGAAGAAACATCACAGAAGGTTGTTATAAAAAAAACTACAGGTGCTCCACAGAAAAGGAATACAAGAGTTGATAAGAAACATACTCTTGCACCCAGTGAATGTGGGAAGCACTTGTGCCACCCAGTGGCTAAAAGTAACAAATCCATTTAAAGTCTTAATGGGAACACACAATAAATGCCTCATAGTTGTAAAACTATGGTGACCCCAAGCCAGAACACTTCTAAGAGGGGATAACATAATTAATTATGCAGTCAGAAAAGAAGTAAACCAGAATTGTTCTCCCAGTACAACACACTTTTAGTTCACCCACCTTAAAGTATTAAGCCTAATTTTCTTAGCATAAGCAATCTCTTTCCTTAAAGATTGTATTTAATGTTATATCTTTTCTGGATTTATGCTTTATATTTACCCAATTCAGAGACAAATAAATCATGGGCAGAAAGGTAAGAAAGGCCACAGGATATAATTATGGAAAAGCAAAGCTGACAACAGAACTTGAGAGTATGTATAGTCACCACAGCTTTAAATACAGTATGACAGGTTGCTTGCACTATTTTGTGGATTTACCACTGGAAGGCATGCCTGCTTCCAGGTTTTGTAGTGTTCATGAGGAAATTAGTTTGTTTCCTAACCACTCTTTTAAAAAATATCTTTTTCGTGCATATGTTCCTGGATGGCATGGAAGGGGAAAAAAATCAACTTGCATAAAACTGTAAAAGGAAGGTAAAGAGATAGAGGCAGCAATTCTAAGTAGACTTCTTAAAAGTCATGAGGAGCTGGGCGTGGTAGTGCATACCTGTAATCCCAGCACTTGGGAGGAAGAGGGAGGAAGATTGCTGTGAGTTCGAGGCCACCCTGAGACTACATAGTGAATTCCAGGTCAGCCTGAGCTAGAGTGAGACCCTACCTCGGGCGGGGGGAGGTGGGGAGGAAGGGTCGCGGGGAGAAGCAGCAGCAGCAGCAGCAGCAGCAGCAGCAGCAGCAGCAGCAGCAGCTGCCGCCGCCGCCACGAGGAAATGAACATGAATGATTTCTAGCTCACTGAGTTTTCACACATGGCAAATGGAACAGCCTACTTTAATGGTTTTAATGGTACTCTGCTCTCAAACACTTTGACCAAACAGCTGGGCATCAGAACTATACAATTGAATTTAACCTAAAAGCCCAGTTAAAGTAACAAAATAAAAGCAGAGATTAAAGAAATATTTCAGTATTTCTGGTAGCAATGTTTAGGGTATATATGCGTAAGAAGCACTGTTTTAATAGCACAGGTAGGAGATAATGAAAAAGGTGGCTAATGCACAGTCACGATCAAGCAGACCAAGTGTACTGTAAAGAAGAAACTAAAAATTAGTTCTCAATATAGTTGGAAGAACAAACAAACATTAGTCTTAAATTGAAACCCTATATGAAGTCATAAAATGGTAATGGAATTATTGGTTCAATAATGTTGAAAAGCCTAATTTTGTATTTCCTTTAAAAACAGACTATTCTAGATGTGAGAATCAGCATATATTTAAAAACAAAAATCGACTAATAATCCACTTAATTACTAAAGAGAATATTTAATTTGGCAATTCCCCCCCCAAAAAAAAACAAATGGACTTTTGAAACTAAACAAAAGCTAACATAAGCCTACGTGAATCACAGCAGGTATTGATGAAAATATTAAATGCAGCCTTTAAAGAGAATCAATTTCAAGAAATGTTCAAAAGCTAAGGAACAGAGTGCCCTCCACTGGAAGTATAAAAACATTTCAGTTATAGGAACAGTAGATACAATGAAGTTTTTAAAAGACTTAATATTAAATAAATGTTCCCACTACACAAAGGACAAGTTTTTTTTTTATTTTTAAGAAAAAGATGGTAAAATAATGTTTAGAAAATAATGCACAAATGCACAGAAGAAATATATCTTAAATTTTGTTTTTGCTGTTGCTGGTCTTTCGAGGTAGGGTCTCACTCTAGCCCAGGCTGACCTGCAATTCACTCTATATTCTCACAGTGGCCTTGAACTCACGGCAATGCTCCTACCTCTGCCTCCAGGAGCTGGGATTAAAGGCATGCACAACCATGCCCGGTGAAATATATCTTAAATTTTGAAATACAAGCAACATGTTGCAAATAGTTCTCTGATGAAGAAAGATATTGACAGTTATGAATCCCACATCAAGCAACAGTAGCTAAATACATATACTCTAAGAAGAGACGGTCACAGAAAGCCTATTAAAAGAGAAAGCTTCGGGCCAGAAAGATGGTTTAGCAGTTAAGGCACTTGCCTGCAAAGCCAAAGGATCCAGGTTTGATTCTCTAGGACCCATTTAAGCCAGATGCACAAGGTGATGCATGCTTCTAGAATTCATTTGCAGTGGCTGGAGGCCCTGGCATTGCGACCCCCCCCCCAGCCTCTTTCTCTTTCAAATAAATAAAAATATTTTTAAAAATAGGTAAGCTTCTCTTACTCACCAGGGATACAGGGTATGTGCTGCAGAACTAACCTTTAATGAAATGTTTCAGCTTTAGTCTACATTTCAGTTTCTGCCTAAAATATCAGACCCATAAGCCACAACCAGTAATAAATACTGGTGATATTAAAATACTAAGACTGATGATTCAAACAAGTGTTTGAAGATACTTCCAACACTGGCAATATAGAACTGTTACAAAACTTTTCACAGTGAAATGATGAAACCACTGTAAGTTATGACAATTCTTCAAAACACATTAAACACTGGGCTAAGGAGATAATGCTCAGTGGGAAAGCACCTGCCAAGCATAGGCCAGACTGTAGGTTTAATAGCCAGTGCCATTTAAAACTTAATAAATACAGCGTCACCACATGATCTAGTCATTCCATCCCTAGGTATACAACCAAAAAAGTTGAAAGTAGGGTCTCAAAGAGATACTTGTATGGTACATCGATGTTCATATAAACATTATCACACTGGCCAAACAGCAGAAACAACTCAGAAGACCATAAATGCATAAATAGAGAAACAAAATGTAATATATAGTCCCAGTGGAATACTAGCCTTTGAAAAGGAGTAAAATTCTGATACATGTTACAGAATAGTGAACTTTGAACACAAAATCAAAGAGCCAGACATAAAAGGAAAAAGTATGCAATTAGTAGGAGGCATCTAGGATATACAGTCATGAAGGCAAAAGAGAAAACAAAGCAAGAACAAGGAATAATTGTCATTTTAGTACTTAAATTATAGAATTTAAGTCTGGGATAATGAAAAAGTTTGAGAATAACATTATAGCCTTAAAAATGCTAAAATGCTTAATCTTGTTATGTACATATTAATCCACACAAAAATAGCAAGAGGGGCTGGAGAGATGGCTTAGCAGTTACGGTGCTTGCCTGCAAAGCCAAAGGACCCAGGTTTGACTCCCCAGGACCCATGTAAGCCAGATGCACAAGGGGGCGCACACATCTGTAGTTTGTTTGCAGTGGCTGGAGGCCCTGGCGCGCCCATTCTCCCTCTCTCAAATAAATAAAAATAAAACTTTTTAAAACTATTTTTTTTAAATACCAAGAGATTTTCACTGATTCCTGGTTTTAGTCAACAACCTTATTCAGTTCACCAGCTACATTAAATTCTAAGCTCTCTGAAAGGAAGGTCCATGGCACTTAGCATGAAAGAGGATCCTTACCTACATACATGCTGTCAATTATTTCACTTCAACCTCTATTCCAACACATCACTAAGTATCTTGCAAGTCTTGCTCCAGCAAGCTTTCCCCAGGCAACAAAGATATCACGAGAACAGAAAATATTACATAAAAAGTAAATGAATGTGATAGCAGTAGGTGATTTTAAAAGCCGTTTTTATATATTTCAATTACAGTAAGAGAAGGGGAAGAAATTATGTACTTCAAGCAGAGATCACGTCACCATAATACCTCATGTATAATATCCCAATGAGCGTGGCCGCCAAACTTGGACTCAGTCTTCCCATAACGCAGCACCGACTTAACCGAGAAAGCAAATCAGCTGACAGGGTAGGCAGAAAATACACAAGCTGAACCAGATGATGCTGAGACTCTGCAGGGAGAACCACCATAGCGCCTTCTTGTGGATCTAGTGGGGTAGGTAAACATACAAAATTCAACTACAAAAGATACACAAGCCACAGAGTGGATTCATAATACAATTTGAGGAATTCCTTTTCCAAGGCTGACAAACAATGTTGAATTTCAATTATAACTATTACATCAAAAGTTTTAAATTATAAGACATATGTATGCCTTGTTAGGTATGTTCTAATGAAAAACACTGAATATAATCACTTATTTAAGATTTGACACTAATTTTACAACATCTAAGACCTTAAGGGATACAAGAACTTTAATAGGATGAAAATGGATGAGGCATGAAGAACAACAGTGAAAAACTAATTCTGCTAATCATTAATTACAGTACAAAAATAATTTAACACAAATGACCTGCTTATTCTAATACGTATATACAGCTACATACAAACACACCCTACACATTTATGGTGCAATATTTAAAGTATTAATATACAACTGTGGAAATGTCTTTCACATAATAAATGGATAAATACATGTGAGAATGTCAACCAGCAGTCAAAAGAGTAAACACTAATTCTACATTTATGAACCTTGAAAATGTATGTTAAGGGATAAAAGCCAGATGCAATGAACTCCTATAATTCTACTTATAAGGAATGTTCAGAATAGCAAATCCACATAGACAGAAAATAAGATTAGTAGTTTTCAGAGGCTGAGGTCTCAAAGGGACTACTGAAACCTGGGTTTCTTTTGGGGGTGATGAAAATATTTGTTCTCTGATTACATAATGGTGGTAACTTTACCACCTTAGGAATATAGTTTAAAAAAATCACTGAATTATACATTATAAAATTTCAAAAGTTAGCGATTTATATCTCAATATATATAAACTATACATGATTTATAAGTATATATCCCAATAATCTTTTATTGCCACTTTTGCTTTAAAGATTAAGTAGTAAGAGGGCTAGAGGTATGGCTTAGCAGTTAAGGTACTTGCCTGTGAAGCATAAGGACCTAGGTTCAATTCCCCAGTACCCATATAAGCCAGATGCACAAAATGGCCCATGTATCTGGAGTTTGCTTGCAGTGGCTGGAGGCCTTGCTGTACCTATTCTCTGTCTCTCTTCTATCTTTCTCTGCTTGTAAATAAATAAATAATAATTTTTTTAAAAAAGATCAAGTAGTAAGTTAGTTCCAGAGACAAGTGAAAAATGTTAGTTCCAGATACAAATAAAGAATATATGGGAGCTATACAAGATACCTTACAATTAAACAACAGGGGTGCCGGGGGTGGTGGCACATGCCTTTAATCCCAGCATTCGGGAGGCAGAGGTAAGAGGATTGCTGTGAGTTCAAGGCCAGCCTGAGACTTCTCAGTGAATTCCAGGTCAGCCTGGGCTAGAGTGAGACCCTACCTTGAAAAACCAAAAAAAAAAAAAAAAAAAAAAAAAAAAATAGGGGTATTATCTTGTCATCACAGCTTCAAAGTAATTTTCAAGGTGCCTTATTATTTGAATTTGTGAATAGCAAGTAGATTTAAAAATAATTTAAGAGAGACTGAAAAGATGGCCCCAGTGGTTAAAGGTTCTTGTCTTCAAGGCCTGACAGCCTGGGTTTGATTCCCTAATACCTACATAAAGCCAGATGCACAAGAGGCCACATACAGCTGAAGTTCATTTGCAATGGCAGGAGGCCCTGGTGTGCCCATTCATATTCTCTCTCAATTAATAGATAAAAATTAATTTAATACTTAAAAAGCAAGCTGGCCATAGTGCTGCATGCCTGTAATTCAGCAGTGAGAGGCTGAGGCAAAAGGATCTCAAGTATAAGCAGCCTAAACTACACAGTGAGGCCTTGTCTCAAAAACAAAACAGAGGGCTGGAGAGATGGCTTAGCGGTTAAGGCATTTGCCTACAGAACCAAAGGATCCCGGTTCAATTCCCCAGGACCTACGTAAGCCAGAAACACAAGGTGGCACATGCATCTGAAGTTCATTTGCAGTGGCTGGAGGCCCTGGTGCACCCATTGTCTCTCTTTAAAAAAAAGAAAGAAAGAAAGAAAGAAAGAAAGAAAGAAAGAAAGAAAGAAAGAAAGAAAGAAAGAAAGAAAAGAAAAGAAAAGAAAAGAAAAAGGGGCTGGAGTGATGGCTTAGTGGTTAAGCCATTTGCCTGCGAAGCCAAAGAACCCAGGTTCGATTCTCCAGGACCCAAGTAAGCAAGATGCACAAGGGCCACAAGTGTCTGGAGTTCATTTGCAATGGCTGGAGGCCCTGGCATGCCCATTGTCTCTCTGTCTCTCTTCTATCTCTCTCTGCTTGCAAATAAATAAATAAATAAAATTAAAAAAACAAAACAGACACGGATGAGCCTAATAATGGTACCAAACTGACTATATTTGCTGAATACAAAACTAAGTAATAAAGAAAAAAAGAAATATAAATTAATGAACAAGAAAAAAAAACAGAGAAGCAAGTGAGAGGTTATGCAAAAAGCACCTACAACCATTAAACTTTTTTAGCTATTCTAATACTTAAACAAATTTTACTGTTTGGTATTCTGTTTGAACAATTTACCCATGGCCTAATTAACTTGAACCAAAGGAGAGGCAAATCTGAAGAACCTTAAGTCCCGTGTTGGGAGACCAGTGGCTACCTACACCACTAAGCACACTCTTACCATAGATGCGGAGTGCAGTAGCCTGTAAACTTTTCAGTAATTCCTTATTTGCTCGAGCCGCAGCAGTATGAATGATGTCAATCAGCTGTGCAGACAGCTCGGGGTTTCGGGAGCCGAGGTGAAAGAGTTGCAAAGGCAAGCCAGCCAGCCAACGGGATAACACTCTACTACGGTATCTTAGGAAGGCCAAGGAAGAACAAAGTGAAATATAGCTTACAAACAAAATAAATTTATCCAAAACAAATTTCTCAACTAAAATACAGTACAAAAAATTAAATTAAAAAAAATAAGGGGCTAGAGAAATAGCTTAGCAGTAAAGGCACTTGCTTGTGAAGCCTAAGGGACCCAGGTTTAATCCCCAGTACCCATACGCCAGATGCATAAGGTAGCACATGCATCTGGAGTTCATTTGCAAGGCTGGAGGCCCTGGCACGCCTATTCTCTCTACCTGCCTCTCCCTCTTTCTCTCTTAAATAAATAATAAACTATATCACAAAGTTAACTATATGTAGCATATTTATTCCATTTAAACATTTGCAAAACTATTAAGATGCCAGCATCATCTATCCAAGTAGGACTATTTTCCTAAGCTTTACCCACTAAATTAACAAGCTGTATTTGGGGCATTATCTAAATTATTTTGTCTTTTCTTTTACCATGTTTGTGTGGGTGGTATGAATGTCTGTGTGTGGGTACAGGTGTTCATGTGTACAGAGGCGACAGTTTGGCATTGGGTACACTGCTCAGATGTTCTTCACCTTGTTTACTAAGTCAGGGCTTCTCACTGAGCCCAGAGCTCACCAATTTGGTTAGTGTGACTGGCCAGCTTATCCTAAGGATCCATGTGTATTCACCACACCAGAGCCAAGATTGCACGTGTGTGCTGCCATGTCCTGCACCATGGCAAGCACTTTGCTGAGTCATCTCCCCAGTCCTAAATTATTTTTTGTTAATGACAAGAGGCACTATTTAACTTTATGAACTGTTTATCCTAGCTATTGCTAGTTACTACACTACATATACAACAAACATTAATTTTGTTGCCCACAACAAAATGGCTTCAAACTGTGTATTTTATATTTTTTACATGCTTACTTGTGTAGTGTGCATGCATACCCGTATATGTGTTCATATGTGTGTGGGTGCATGTGCATACATATGGCGGTGAGAGGTTAACGTGAAGTGTTTTCCTCAATCACTCTCTGCCATATCTTTTGAGCCAGGGTCTCTTACTAAATCTGGGCTTACCTACACTAATCAGCAAGCTCCTGGTCCTCAGCTTTTTCATGGTGCTAGGGATCCAAACTGAGGTATCACGTTTGAACAGCAAGCATTTTACTGACTGTGACTGCTATTATCTCCCCAGCACAGCAATATTTATTTCTTTAGGATATTTACATCAAAGTGCTAATAGCCTGGGTAACAACAAACAATACTGCAGCCCCTGGAGGTTTGTGCTGTAACACAAACCTCCAGGTTTAGGCATGTCCTTTGTCAGACAAACTTGAACTTAAATCTCAGCTCTGCTACCCATAAGCCACCAGTACTTGCATATTTATTTAACCTGTTAAGCAAAAAAGCTTTGGTTTCCTTCTGTAAAATGGGACTAATAGTTCCTAACTCATAGTAGTACTAGAAATAGCAAAAATTATGAAAAGATCTGGTTTACAGCAGACCAGACTAAGTTCCAACAACTACCTATGTATGTTAAATACCTGAAAATTACTATTTCATCCAGATACCTTTCTCACTGTCCCCAAACATCAAATTCAACATATCAAAAAGTTTTTTTTTTTTTTTTGAGGCAAATCCAATAGACGTTTGAAAGAATGAGAGAAAGAGAATTGGCACGCCAGGGCCTCCAGCCACAACAATAGAACTCCAGATGCGTGTGCCACCTTGTGCACATGTGTGGCCTTGTGCACTGTGTGTTTGGCTTACATAGGACCTGGAAAGTCGAACCTGAATCCTTAGGCTTTGCAGGCAAGCACCTTAACCGCTACGCCATCTCTCCAGGCCCCAAAAGTTATCTACCTCACTGGCTAAAAGGAACTGGAGAAACTTTCTTATCTTCCATTTTCTTATTCTACATGGCCCAATGATGCTAGATGGCTAGTCATTCAACCTCCGTATTTTAATGAGAAGGAAAAGAAAAGGTTTTGGTTATTTTAGGTTTCTACAACAGTCCTTTTGCTACAAGTGGGCAGGTAGAATTATATACTAAATAGGCTTCTACCTGTTCAAATATGGGTACAGTTTTCTAGCACTATTAAAAGTTGCTTGTTCGCTGGGCGTGGTGGCGCACACCTTTAATCCCAGCACTCAGGAAGCAGAGGTAGGAAGATCACTGTGAGTTTAAGGCCACCCTGAGACTACATAGTGAATTCCAGGTTAGTGTCCACTAAAGTGAGACCCTATCTCGAAAAACAAAAACAAACAAAAAAAAGTTGCTTGTTTATAAAATGCTATGCCATTTCTTAAAATAAGGTAGAAACCTCCAAAATCTTACTAGTCGATTTATTTAAATACACTTCAAAATAACTCAGGAAGAGAAAAAGGGAAAATAAGAAAACTTTACCTGAATCTGTAAGATCTCAGTTCTTCTTTCTGATAGATTTTACTGAAAAATTTCAATAACAAAGTTCTAACGGGAAGGAGAAGGCCCCTCTGCTGATACAACATATAAGCTGCCTTAATGAGAGCTTCTGTTGCATCTGCCAACAGAAAGAACATAACTGCATATGTCAAAATGTGTCTTCAAGAGTTCCCCAACCCCTGTACTTCTACACTTACTTTGTTCCTGTGGCAAAGCACAGCCTAAGTACAAACTGATGATTACCACACCAAAACCCTATAGCAACAGCATGCATAACTTATACAAAAGTCAGACCAACCAGATGTTATAGCACAAATGTTATTATTAGGAACAAAACTAAAGATGACAAAAGCCAAGATATTGGAAAGGTGAGTTAGATGTGAACCAAACAGGAAAGCTTGGATTCTGAATGGAAAAAAGTTAACAGTCACAAACCACTTGATGATCTAAACTTAACCTCAAGTGAGAAGAAAGGCAGAGCCAAGCATAATTTATTCATCAGAGGAAAAAGTTCTTCAAAGGCAGCAATCTTTACCAATGTGCCTCAGAATGGACCTATCCCAAGAAAGGAATATTCTAAGCCATATTTAAGCCACAAGTTCAGGGCTCACATAAGACAGACAGTGCTTCATAAATAACTAGATGAGCTACCTTGTAATGAATGGCTTGAATGTGTTAACAAACTACATGAATGATGACATTAGAGAAAAACAGCATCACCTACCTCTGTTTGGTTGTATCTGCATTAACCTCCATGATACTCCAAGCAATCTGTTCAGCTGCTTACTGTTTAGCCTAGAACCATCTTCAAGAGTCTCTGTCACAAATTTCCTTATCATTTCTATCCAATTGGAATCTTTCTGCAAAGTTGAGGCATTTGCCAGGGAGACCATGATATCAGACAGTGTTAAATTCAGTAAAAGATGATCTACGTTATTGGAGAGAACGGTGCAATGCTTGATGCTAAAAACAAACACACACATATGTATCTATAAAGTGTTATGTCTACCATGGCTGCTTCCTTTACAGTACTCAAAATAGGCATTAACAGATTTTTTTTTCCTTCTAAAATTTATAAATTGTTAAGGTGAGTGTTTGGGCAAGTTTGAGACCACAGTTCTATAAGTATAATTATCTTTAAAGGGTTATTTAAGAAAGCCTGAATTAAAAGTATCTGTGGTTTGAGTCTTTGTTGAAATCAGGTTTGTTTGTCTGTCTGTTTGTTTGTTTTTCAAGGTAGGGTCTCACTCTAGCCCAGGTTGACCTGGAACTCACTATGTAGTCCCAGGGTGGCCTCAAACTCATGGTGATCCTCCTACCTCTGCCTACTGAGTACTGGGATTAAATGAGTGCACCACCAAGCCCGGCTAAAATCAGTTATTTATACAGAAGGCAAATGGTCTTGTATAATATTGCCTGTGGATCTTGAAGACATGAAAGGCCTGCTATGAAGACCTGAAAATATGTACTTCAGGGTATTTTTGAAGTACTGGTATATTTGGTGATATATTACCACAGATCTTAACTTTGCTTCTAACTAATCATGTGTTTGAAAAGAATTACAAATTTCTCCTGGTCATAATTCCCTCATTATAAGGAAACTGATCCAGGTAAACAATGGTCTAAGATGACTTACTTTTATAATCTACATATTAAAATCAGTCTATTATAGTCAAATAAAACACATTTCTTCTAAAGTTTAAAAAATTAAATATCGCAAGATTTTAATATAAATAAAGCTGGCAAATTAGGACATACTCATTTCACACTATTCAATAGTAGAGGCTATTTCATGTTTAGAAAAGTGTAAAAGTAACTATATTCATAAAGATTTCTAACCAATTTTAAAGAAATAGCTCTGGTTTAGGTTTGAGAAAGCACATGAGATAGAATTACCACATGAAACATAAGGCTAGGAATAACCAATGAGCCCAGAAAGTGGAAATCAAACCACATTACAGTCAGTAGCTATAGGCACAAAAAGAACTCTTAAGAGGCAAGAGTGTGATGGGGCTGCTAGCCTCTTTCAAGTGCATGATTATATGGACAACAAAAGAAAAAAAAAAGACTACTATCAGAGAAACAGCTATATGACTACTGGAGCAATCAAGACAAAAGATGCCACGGGCAAGAACCAGGGTCAATGTGGGTATGGACTAGGAGGAGGGCATTTAGTAAGAATAAAACTGGCTGGATTTGGAATTTGCTTATACATGTATTGAGTTTGGAGATGGAGCTGGGAGAAGTCAAGGGTTCTAGCACTAGTGACCAAGTCAGTAAAAATAATGAAGAAAAATAAGAGTGAACAGAGGTGCAGAAATAAATTCTACATTAGATATGTTAAACTAATGTGTCATAAACCTAGGGAGACATTGCAAGAAAGCAATTCAATGTACATCTGACACTGAAAGATTTTATAGAAATTACTGATATAACCACTCTGAGCACGCTGTTAAACTATATAGCTGATATGTCTAGCTAAAAATCTGGTTGGGCTGGAGCGATGGCTTAATGGTTAAGGCGTTTGCCTGCAAAGCCAAAGGACCCAGGTTCGATTCCCCAGGACCCACGTTAGCCAAATGCACAAGGGGGTACACACATCTGGAGTTCCTTTACAGTGGCTGGAGGACCTGGTGCACCCATTCTCTCTGACCCCCACTCTTCCTCTGTCAAATAAATAAATAAAATATTTAAAAATCTGGAGTTTTACCATTAAGAGAGGATAAAACCTAGGGCAGACAAGCACTTTATCCCTACATGTGAGTTTTACAAACATACCCTAAATTTACCTCATGTAGTATAATCTACTATACAAAAACTCTTAATGCACCTTGTGACAATTCATTCCACTCCTCCAGTAATTTATATGTACCAAAATTTTAATGACTAACTATATCAGCCATCAATTCTACAAGGCAGGCAAATCTCTAGTGAAACTTCCATTTCCAGTAATGTTGGTGTAGGTAATTAAAACCAAATCCCCTTACTGAAAATAAATGCTAGATTCAATCTCCCCCTGCCCTTTGTTTTTTTTCAAGGTAGGGTCTTGCTCTAGCCCAGGCTGACCTAGAATTCACTATGTAGTCTCAAGATTGGCCTCGAATTCACAGCAATCCTCCTACCTCCACCACCTGAGTGCTGGGATTAAAGGTGTGTGCCACCACGCTCAGCTCATTTAAAAAAACAAAAAATTCTCAAAAGTATTCAAGAGCTTGCAAGATAAAGAACATTTACTGAATCCTGAAATCCAAAAGAAAGCAAGAGTTCAACACTCAAGTGTTAGTCATATGGGAAACCTCCAATGGGGGTTACAGGGCAAGAGAAAAGTCAAAGGCCAGGCCTGACACAGAAGTATTCCTACTTCTAGGTTAGCCCCATAAAGGCATCTTCCTCAGGGTGAATATAAACCAGAAAGAGAGCTCTAAAATAATCCCCAAATCCAGTTCTGTAGCATCCCTAAGCTCTAAGGAACAATTTCTCTCAACATAGCCATAGACTTAACATAACTCCCATCAAAATCCCAAGCTAGGGCTGGAGAGATGGCTTAGCAGTAAGGCACTGCCTGTGAAGCCTAAGGACTCAGGTTCAATTTCCCAGTATCTGCATAAGCCAGATGCACAAGGTGGTGCATGTGTCTGGAGTTTGTTTGCAGTGGCTAGAGACCATGGTATGCCATTCTCCCTCTATCTGACTCTATTAAATAAATAAATAAAATATATTATTTTTTAAATCCCAAACAAGGGCTGGAGAAATGGCTTAGCAGTTAAAACACTTGCCTGTAGAGCAAAAGGACCCAGGTTCAGTTCCCCAGGACACACATAAAGCCAGATGCACAATGTGCTGCATGTGTCTGGAGTTCTTTTACAGTGGCTGGAGGCCCTGGCACATCCATTCTCTCTCTCTCAAGTAAATAAATAAAAGAAATAAAGCCGGGCGTGGTGGCGCACGCCTTTAATCCCAGCACTTGGGAGGCAGAGGTAGGAGGATCGCCGTGAGTTCAAGGCCACCCTGAGACTCCATAGTGAATTCCAGGTCAGCCTGAGCTTGAGTGAGACCCTACCTCAAAACACCAAAAAAAAAAAAAAAAAAAAAGAAATAAATGTGATAAGGAAAAAACATTTTTAAAAATCCCAAAGTAATTTGTGATTACTGACAAATCGATTTTAAAGACTATTGGGTATAACTCTGACACCGCAACATGTTACCACCTACATTGAGTTGAGTCACATTCACAGCCATCCTGGGACAGTTTTGTCCTGTGTGCCTTAGGTTGAACACATATGGAAAGTACAAATGCCAAGAATGAGACTCTAGCCCAGGCTGAAATTCACTATGTAATCTCAGGGTGGCCTTGAACTCACAGACCCTCCTAACTCTGCCTCCCAAGTGCTGGGATTAAAGATGTATACCACCATGCCGAACTGGAAAAGAACTTTGAATCTGGGTCACACTACCCATTTCAGGACTTTGCTATAAAGCTACAGTAATCAAGACAGCACGATACTATTGACAGAATAAACACACAAAAGTTATTGAACAGGGGGTCCCAAGATACCCATAAAACAGTCAACTGAACTTTGAGAAAGGGACAAAGGAAATTCAGTTGACAAAAAACAATCTTTTCAACAAATAGTAACTGTGTAATTACAATCAAGCACAACTGAAGAATTAAAACCTAGAAGACAGAAGTCAGAAACAATGGTTCAATAAGTAGAGCTAACATATATGAAATTTACTTTCAAAGAAAAAAAATGTTACTGTAGCAATTTTAAAAGATGTGAATTTTTCAGAATTGATTAGAGACATTTCAGGATTCAGAACTCAGATTTGTTAAATCCACTAAACCCCAAGGAAAATTATAAACACACACACACACACACAAACACACTATATTAAGACTGCTAAACCCCAAGGAGAATAAAATCCCATAGTAAAACTAGACTATGAATAAGGAGAAAAATCCTAAGAAAAAGAACCATGAGTGGTGACACACTCCTGTAATTGTGGCACTTGGAAGACAGAAGTTGCAGGCTCAGGAGTCCAAGGCCATTCTCAGCTACACAGGGAGTTGTAGGCCAGCCTAGGCTACAATGAGACACTGTCTCAAAACTACCACAAGCCAGGCGTGGTGGCGCTCGCCTTTAATCCCAGCACTCAGGAGGCAGAGGTAAGAGGATCGCTGTGAGTTCAAAGCCACCCTGAGACTAGTGAATTCCAGGTCAGCCTAAGCTAGAGAGAGACCCTACCTCGAAAAACCAAAAAACTACCACAACAAAAAGGCAGGTAAATTTTAAACTTGCAGTATCAATCAATTCTTAGATGACTCCTTTACACAGCAACAGAAACCAGCTACTGTCCATTTACTCAGAGAAAATAACTTCCAAATCTGGAACATTATAAGCCACATCTACATCCTTTAGAAATAGGGCAATGCAACAGGTGTAATAGTGGCATGTCTGTCATGGTGGAAACCAACTGCCCTCTAATTGGAATGGAGGCCTACTCCATGGGAGGAAATACACCCCTGATACTGAAAACCTACAACATGGGTAGTCATGAGCCCTAGGGGTGTAACGTCTGCCTAAATGTATATACTATACTTATCAAACTGCCCAGTAAGCACTTCTCTTAATGTCCATACCCTTATATTAATGCTACTCTCACTTTTGGTAGAGAACCTTCTCTTTTCAGATGGCAGTGACCTTGGGATGACTCATAAGGCATCATGGTGATGGAAAAAAGTGACAGGAGTGCTCAGTACTGCAATATCTCTATCACACCTTCCAAGGCTCAGGTCTATTGCGGAAGAGGTGGCAGAAAGAATGTAAGAGCCAAAGGAAGGGTAGGACTCCTTACAACATGCTCGCCCAGACACAAAAGGGCCTGGATATCCATGACCTCACAGTGCCTGACACTACCTACATAAGACCATCATAATAGGAGGAAAAAATGATGACATAAAAATAAAAGAGAGACTGATTGAGAGGGTGAGGGGATATGATGGAGAATGGATTTCAAAGGGGAAGGTGGGGGGAGAGAGGGCATTACCATGGGATTTTTTTTTTTTATAATCATGGTAGTTGTTAATAAAAAAAAAAATTGGAAAAAAAGAAATAGGGGAATGGTGCTCACTTCGGCAGCACATATACTAAAATTGGAAGGATACAGAGAAGATTAATATGACCCCTGCGCAAGGATGACACACAAATTCATGGGGTGTTCCATATTTTTTTAAAAAATAAAGAAATGACATTTTTATTCAAAAAATTGTAAATGATTCCAGATTTAGGGACAAAAATGGGGGGTGGGGACATGTTTTAAAACACTACTGAATCTTATGAGTTAAATTCAGTGACGGACATCAGTTTTCCAAAATACTAATTTTTGCTTAAAAATTCAAACTTTGTCATTATTAACAAATGCACTGTTTTCCTCACACTGACAGGTTCGTTTTCTCATTTGTATGAAAATGCCTTCCAAACACCCAAGTCTATTAAATAGTGTTTGCCTTACATACATTTGAAGGTCATGAATAGATGTTTGAACCATTAATATAAAGTCTTATATTTTCTTTTATTTTTCCTTGAGCATATATAATCTTAACTTAGTTTGAAAACAACAACAAATGTAACAATTATTGCAATATACTACAAAAGTTACGTGAATGTCTCTTAAAATAATCTTACTGCACTGTATTCACTCTTTGTGAGGACATGAAAAGAGAAGGGTGTAGGCACTGTGACACAGCCTAAGGGTTATCTGGACCTAAATATTAGAATACTATGGCAGTTGACTCCATAACTGAAATGGCTACTAAGTGACTGGTGGGCAGGATATATTAAAAAAAGAAGTGATTCTCATCCCAGGCAGGACCAAGCAGGAAGCAGGACGGAGTGAGACTGAAACATGCTAAGGAGAAAAAAAAGCAATTTAAAATTTATGAATTGTTTATTTCTGAAGCACTTCATTGCATGTTTCAGCCTGCAACTCACTGCACATCAACTGATACTACAAACCACACACAAATCTGTTAGTAAGTCTGCTTAAATGTAATTATTTGCATACTATATAAACTACTTTTACTCACATTTTAAAAACAAGTATTGGTGTATGTGTGTACGAATGTGGACCATGGTGCACACGTGAAGGTCAGAAGGCAGCTTTCAGGTGTTGTCCTAGCTCTCCACACCCTTTGAGACAGGCTCTCACATGGTTCACTGCTGCTTTTACCAAGCTAGATGGACCAGTGCCGCCACCCACCCCCACCCCCGCCGTAGGCTTCCAGCAGAGCCTCCTATCTCAGTCACCATTCTCATCTATAGCATGGCTGGAATTAAAAAAGCCTGCCATAAAAGGCTTTTTACCTAGGTGCTGGGATGCTAAACTTAAGTACTCACACTTGTGTGGCAAAAACTTTTATCCACTGAGCCATCTGCCCAGCCCCTCAAATAATTATTTTTTTAATATTTTATTTGAGAGAGGTAGAGGCAAATAAAGAGAAAGAGGGAGGAGGGAGAGCATGGATGCACCAGGGCCTCCAGCCGCTGCAAACGAACTCCAGACACATGCAGCCCCTTGTACATCTGGCTTACATGGGTCCTGGGGAATCAAACCTGGGTCCTTTGGCCTTGTAGGCTAGTGCCTTAACCACTAAGCCATTTCTCCAGCCCTCAAACAATTATTTTTAAAAGAAACTTTCTATCTTCCATAAATATAAAACAGACCTTTTCTGGTATGTTTTGTAATAAATCTTACATCTTGACCTCAACTTGCTAAAATTATTCAAAGCTCTAGCATTCTGGAAGATCTTTCCAACTAGTAAAACTACTCTAGTTAGCAATAAACACAAGTTATTTGTATGCCAAAGGTAAGGCTTACCTGTATCTGCTCCCAGCCTTTATCACTCTAGTTGTATTTACTAGAATAATCACCACATAAATCACTACGTGATAAAGGAGTGAGTTCTTACAGACAACTAATGCATTTTTTTAAAATGGCCACATCTTGGACTAGGGAACTTGCTGCCTAAGCATGAAGACCATGTAAATGCTGGACCGCCTAAACTCCCAGCATTCAAGAGGTGGAGATGGGATCCCTGGGGCAAGCTGACTAGCTAGCTAGACAAGCCAAATTGGTGAGTTCTGGGTTCAAGTACACTGCCTCAGTAAATGAAGTAGAGACTAAGTGAGGAAGATACCCAATGTCAACCTCTGACTTGCACATGTGCTCTTACACATACATACACTAAGAAATAATTTTTTTAATGCCAAAAGTTTATCCTTTGATGCACACAAAATCATAGAGACGCCTTATAGAAGCAGTATCTACAATAGCCAAAAGGTAGAAACAAACCCAAACAGCTTCTTGTTGAGACAGCAGACAGAAAAGCTACAGAACTGCACTGAGAATGAAAAGCATAGATCTGGGCTTGACTGTTTCTGCTCTTCACTGGCCTTGAGGGTTCAGTGGCAAAAGACAGTGGCCCCTCTTTCACAGGTCCAAGCAGAGAGAGAAAAGCAAATCCTCCAACACCACTTGACAAGCAAGCACACTTTAGGAACACAGGCACGACTCGGTATTTTCCATGTTACTGTGCCACTATCAACACCCTCCATCTCTACAACTCTTCATCCCAAATGGTAGAAGACAGGATAATGGCATTTCCTTCCCAGCCCCGTTTTTGCTTCTTACTGCTACCAATGTTAACTGCTAAGTCTTCTGCAGGTTATTAGCAAATTATTTGAATAGCCATGGCAATTCAGATTCACAGTTTTTCTGGCACAAAACCAAAATTACCAGGCCCATAAGCCAACATCACAACCTCCTTTGCAGAGTGCTAGAGACCTGGCCTCATATAACCTGCTTCTCTGAGTTTAAAGACATGGCGTGGCCAGGCATGGTGGCACATGCCTTTAATCCCAGCACTTGGAAGGCAGAGGTAGGAGGATCACTGCTGAGTTCCAGGCCACCTGGGACTACAGAGTGAATTACAGGCCAGCCTGGGCTAGAGTGAAACCCTACCTAAAAGAAAGACATGATTTAGTAGTTTGAATGAATGTCCCCCAATAGATTCAGGAGTTTTATTAAAGCTTTTTGGATTTCCAGCTACCTGGCTCAAGGTGTGTCACTGAGGGCAGATCTGAATTTCAGCGTAAGACATGCAAAGTGCCTGAGTTGTGCCTGTGTTCCTAAAGTGTGCTTGCTGGTGTGGTGGTGGTGGCTTTTTTGCTTTTCTCTCTCTGCTTGTACTGTGAAAGAGGGGCCACCACCTTCTGCCATTATGGGACTTCCCCTGAATCTGTAGGCTTCAAATAAATCCCTTCTTCTTCCCATAAACTGTGCCTGGTTTGGAGGTTCATGCCAGCAACGCGAGGCTGACTACAACACATGGGTACAAACAGAGTAGCACCCATTTCTTGGAGGGTCAGTATTTTAGCTCTTTCCCTCCTTTTCTTTTTTCTCAGTTCAGGAAATCTTAGTTGCTTCCTGCAGTTGCTATCACTGTTTCATTTCATTTTTTCTCAGTTTAATACTTAACAGTTCTTCATAGTTGTATTAAATTTTGTTAAGCCAGGTGTGGTAGCGCACACCTTTAATCCTAGCACTCAGGAGGCATAGGTAGGAGGATCGCCATGAGTTCAAGGCCACTCTGAGACTACATAGAGAATTCCAAGTCAGCCTGGGCTAGAGTGAAACCCTACCTTTAAAAAAAAAAAAAAAAAAACTGTTAAAAACCACTAGTGCTTTTTTTAATCACATGACTGAACCAACATACTTGCTTAAGATTTAGAATGAAATCATTAGCAAAGCAGGGA
Organism: Dipus sagitta; assembly: GCA_036346955.1. Lineage (NCBI taxonomy): Eukaryota > Metazoa > Chordata > Mammalia > Rodentia > Dipodidae > Dipus > Dipus sagitta. The sequence goes on from CM070770.1 coordinate 111,524,106, forward strand.
ATCTATTTGATTCTCTCTGCCACAATACCCTGTTTACATTTAGTAACCAAAAGTGAATTCTAAACAAATCCCCTGAGCCATGCTCAGGGAATCTCAATGCTTCTCAAGCTAGTCTCTCCCCTTTCCCATAGGAAGAACAAACTTCAAGTTACCTTTCAAGGGTTTGCTTACTGGGGAAAATACAACTGTTTCCCCTTGTAGCTGCTTGTCAACTTTTATCATGTAACTTGTTCTCACTCGAAGCAGACATACTACACACTTTAGACTTGTTTGTTTTTTGGGTTTTTTTTTTTTAACTCTATCCTCTAATCCATTATCATACCTTTCTGACTTTTCTCCAGTTATCTCTTTTCCTTCAAGATAATACTAGTTTTATTACCAGTTTCTTCATATGTAGTGAGAGCGTAATTCAACTTAAAGATGCTCACCTAGAGTCATGATTTGTAATATACAGCTCTGCCTACATAAAATGCACACCTCAACAATTTTTGTAACTTTCTATTTATGTAATGGAATATATTTATCTAGCACAAAATACTTTGTACAAACATTTTTTTTAAAAGGCAAGATACTAGTCCTAAGGATTACAGTGACTTTTTAAAAAATTCCACACTCAGAAAATAACACTTCATACTGTAGAAAGTTCCAGATTAAAGCTATATTCTAATACTTTCAGGATATACAGTAAAGACATAATAACAATACCTTTTATTTGACTCTTTCCTTCGGTGCTTAGTTATTTCTTTTAAGGCATATGGAAAATGACTCATAAAATGATGCTTGAAATCAATAAGGTAATTCTTTCGAAGCCATGACTCCTATTGAAAGTAAAAATTAAAATTAGAAAATCTACAAAGAACTGTAAAATATCCAATAAAACTTCAAGTATAAATCTGACAATTTGTCAATATTCAATTATTAATGTCCCATCATAATACTATTCTGCCAGTGACATAAAATATAAGTAAATTTTAAAATCACAATAAAACTGAGTATCCAGTTTTTTTGTTCACAGATTGTTTTGATGCATAATAACTGCCTTTCTTGCATTCATCTGTTAGGTTTAAAAAAAGAGTAAATAAGATTTAATAAGAATTCTGAATTTGGGCCACTAATGTAGTATTTCTAAGAATTGTAAGAAAGTTAGCCGGGCGTGGTGGCGCACGCCTTTAATCCCAGCACTCGGGAGGCAGAGGTAGGAGGATCGCCATGAGTTCGAGGCCACCCTGAGACTCCATAGTGAATTCCAGGTCAGCCTGGGCTAGAGTGAAACCCTACCTCAAAAAACCAAAAAAAAAAGAAAGTCTTCCATTTCATGTTCTATTTAGGCCATAATGCTATTTACCAACAATTCCATTATTTCCCATTTAAAGTTTCTAACATTTCCAAAAAGTGATGTACTTTCCTCATATGTTTTAGAAGTACTAGTGAATTTATCAATGCCTCCGACTGTGTTTTCAGTACATTAACTGTACAAAAGCATCTGAGTTTCACTATAACATTTACATACAAGCACACAGTGTATACTTTGATCAGATTCATCTCTCCATTACTAACTCACCCCCTTCCTTCTCCCACTGGCCTCTAGCTCTTCTAACCTTCTACTTCTGTCTTTTTTCATTATGAATTTCCCATATGAGGAAAAAATGGTATTTGTGTTTCTGAGTATGGTTTCTTATGCTTAACATGCCAACTCCCAGTTCCATCCATTTTCCTGCAAATGATGATTTCGTTCCTTTTTGTGGGAGCTGGGAAGATGGCTCAATGGAGGCAATTGCTTGCAAAAAAAGGTTGCTGGCTTGGGTTTGATTTGACTCTTTCCTATAGTGCTTGGTTATTTCTTTTAACGCATATGAGAAATGACTCAAAAAATGATGTTTGAAATCAATGAGGTAATTCTTTCAAAGCCACGACTCCTACTGAATTAAAAACTCCCACATAGAGCTAAAGGCACAAAGTGGCACATGCACCTGGAGCTCACTTGCAGTAGCAAGAGGCCTTGGGATGCCTATACTCACTCTTGCTCACACACACTCTCTTTGTTCATAAATAAAAACGTATTTTAGGGCTGGAGAGATGGCTTAGTGATTAAGCACTTGCCTGCAAAGCCAAAGGACCTCAGTTCAATTCCCCAGTGCCCACATAAGCCAGATGCACAAGGTGGTGCATACATCTGGAGTTCATTTGCAGTGGCTGGAAGCCCTGGCATGCCCATTCCCTCTCTCTGCCTCTTTCCCTCCCTCAAATTATAAAAAAATTTATTTTAAAAACATCATTGTGCATTCTCACTCCCCCCGCCCCAATCTTCTGTTCATGGGCACCTAGGCTTTTCCCTTAACTTGGCTACTGTAAATAGTACCACAATAAAGATGGGGTTGCTAGTGTCTCTACCACCTGCTGGTTTTGATTCCTTCCAGTATATAAATCCATGAGGAAACACTATCTTCCTAATTCCAATTCAATGCTCGGTTCTGAGTAATCAACCACAACATTCTGCCAGACCATGAGGTCCAAGGACATAAGATATGGCACAAAACCAGATGGTCACCTACAGCTTAGTTGTTCCTGCTTAATATTTACTGAATTCTCTTCTTCCTGACACTTAAATGTTTGGATTACTCAGTTATCAGCGCTTAAACTGTTTCTGCCTGAGCTTCAGATTCTAAAAACAAATGTATTCTTGATATTTTCTCTAGAATTTTTAACAGACATCTTAAATGTAACATGAATAAAATCAAACTCTTCTACTTACAGTCACCTCAGACCACAGCCCTAGCATTATTCTTGATTCCTCTTTCTTTCATAATGCACACAATCAATGCTGCTGACATTGCCTAGTACCACTTATCACTTCAGCGACTGGCTTTCATTCTACTCTAAACCACCATCCCTTACCTGATCAATTAGTCTTCCTGCTTCTCTTCTTGCCTTAAAAGACAACTCTCTACACAGCACGGGTATATCTTTTTTAAAATATAAATCATGTTTCAAAATGGCCCAGCAAACAAGAAATGCAATGGGTGGGAAGGGTTAAAGTTAAATAGGCATAATGCAGATCAAAACCCTCCAGTCAATGTACTTTCACCACACTCAGGTTCAATCTAAATTCTTTATCAGGAACTAGGGCCCTCGTGATATAGCCACATCACTCTTTGTCTCCGTCATTTTCTACCATTTTCACAGTACCTCACTTGCACAGGCCTGCTTACCATTCCTCAAATATGCCAAACTTGTTCTCATGTAAGTCCCTTTATATCTGTTATTCTCCAAACCAAGAATATTCTCTTTTTTTAATGTATAATTTTATTATTGACAACTTCTATTCTTACAGACAATAAACCATAATTCCACCCCCCCCCCACTTTCCCCTTCACAACTCTACTCTCCATCATATCTCCTCCCTCTCTCCATTTAGTCTGCTTTTTATTTTGATGTCGTCATCTTTGGTCTTGTGAAGGTATTGCTAGGCACTGCGAAGTCGTGGATATAGAGGCCAATTTCTGTCTGGACAGTTGCATTACAAGGAGTCCTACCTTTCCTTTGGCTCTTACAATTGTACTACCACCTCTTCTGCAATGGACCCTGAGCCTTACCAAGAATATTCTTGCTACAGGTCTCAAGACTTGTTGCTTCATTCAGTTACATCCAAACACCTCAGCCTTCACCCAGGATATTTTTCGATAGCCTGACTACTCCGCTACCCACTTCCATGCATGCTCTTTACATCCTGCATTCTTTCATCTTTATTACTACTATGTTTTTCTTATAGCATACCTTGATTTATGATAAAAAGATGTATTTGAGTTTATAGGTTAATACACAAATATAAATATTGCCAATGCATAATAAATACCAAATGGATCAAAAACATGTCTTGAAATACTTAAACAAAGTAACTTCATAAGTACAGAAGTTACAAGTTTTAACTCTGATACATTTATTGTTTTATCCCATTAGGTTTATTCTGTTCTTTTACTATGTATTTCTACTACTGACATTCCATATTAGTCTATCACCATCAACTCTATCATATGGTAAACACCATGAGAACAAGCACCTTTATACAACTGGATTCTAGAGCACAACAATACTCAATACACATTTTCGTAGTGATGGAAACTGTTCTGTATCTGTTACCCAGTAACGTGTCATTACGCATGTGTAACTATTGAGCAATTTTAAGTTGTTATTAAGTTAATAAGCCCAATTAATCTTGGAAACCCTTGACTGCATCTGACTGGTCCAAATTATAATTTTCATGAAAAAGGAGTAATAGGAATAAAACATGGAGAGATGAGAGATGGCTTAATGGTAAAGGTGCTTGCCTGCAAAGACTAAGGACCCAGGTTCAACTCTCCAGGTTCCAGGTAAGCCAGATGCACATGGTAATACATATGTCTAGAGACACACAAAGTAACACAAGTGTGCAAGGTCACACATACACACACATTTAGAGTTCTACTGCAGTGGTTAGAGGCCCTGGTTCCCCAATTCTATCACTCTCTCACATAAAAAAAAAAACTATGAATGTAAGTCACAAAATTTTCACAGTGAGTAACTGCAACACTATCCCTGACACCATTAATTCAAGACCATAAAAAAATGGATTTAAATGTTAAATTTTTTTTTTACATTTTTACAACTAAGTATTTTATTTTATTTTTTGGTTTTCCGAGGTAAGGTCTCAATCTAGCTCAGGCTGACCTGGAATTCACTATGGAGTCTCAGGGTGGCCTCGAACTCTGGGTGATCCTCCTACCTCTGCCTCCTGAGTGCTGGGATTAAAGGCATGCACCACCACACCTGGCTACAACTAAGTATTTGAGGACACATAGATTATGTCAGAAATAAGCAACCTTAGTAAGGATGGGTCTCCTCAATCACCACTGTGAGTTAAAGTGCCTCAACATTCTTTTCAAAGCACGGATAGCTTCACATTATTACAAAAGGTTTTTAAAAACCTGAATCCAAATAAAATGTCTCTCAACTGTGTCATAAATCCCTGCAAACAAATGCATAAAGCAGAACCAGTAACCCTAAAACTACACCTAATCCAGATGTCCATTTGTCAACAGAAAAACTAGTTACCAAGAGGAAAGTTAAAATTCAGCCTATGATCTGTGATTTGGGCTTAAAAGCTAAGGGATACTATTTGCTTCTTTTTATTATTAAACTGTTCTGTAGGCCATCTGATATTTTTACTATTATCCTACAAATGAAGACGAATAAGGAACAGTGAAATTGTGAAACAAATTAAAATGACTTTTTAAAATTTTTATTTATTTGAGAGAGGGAAAGAGGGAAAGTGAAAGAGAGAGAGAAAACACGTGTGGGCGCATGGGTGCGCCAGGGCTTCTAGCCACTGCAAAGGAACTCCAGATGTATGCGCCACCTTGTGCTTACATGGATAGTAGGGAATCGAACGGAGGTCCTTTGGCTTTGCAGACAAGCGCCTTAACCACTAAGCCATCTCTCCAGTCCTAAAATGACTTTTAATTTCACTATGCATGACTATCATTTTTATAGTTCTTTCTAATCAAGTTATTTTATTATGGTTCAGTATAGCAAGGTACTTTTATTTATTTGAGGGAGGGAGAGAGAATGGGCAAGCCAAGGCCTCTACCCACTGCAAAAGAACTTGAGATGCATGTGCCACTTTGTGCATCTGACTTTATGTGGGTACTGGGGAATCAAACCTGGGTCCTCTGGCTTTTCAGGTAAGTGCCTTTAACCAGTAAGCCATCTCTCCAGCCCATGGCACTTTTAAATATTGTTCTTAGGCTTGAGATGTAGTTCAATTCCCAGCAATATCCCACTCCTTTCATGTAAGGTTTTTTGTTGTTGTTTTGGTTTTTTTGAGGTAGGATTTCACTCTCCTCCAGGCTGACCTGGAATTCACTATGTAGTCTCAGGGTGGCCTTGAACTCAGTGATCCTCCTACCTCTGCCTCCTGTGTGCTGGGATTAAAAGCGTGTGGCACCACGCCAGGCTCATGTTACAGTGTCTCAAGTTTTCTCACCTTATGAGTCCTCATACTTTAAACTTAGTATCCTGTTATCCATAAAAATAAAGTAGTATTGGGCTGGAGAGATGGCTTAGCGGTTAAGCGCTTGCCTGTGAAGCCTAAGGACCCCGGTTCAAGGCTCGACTCCCCAGGACCCACGTTAGCCAGATGCACAAGGGGGCGCACGCGTCTGGAGTTCGTTTGCAGTGGCTGGAGGCCCTGGCGCGCCCATTCTCTCTCCCTCTCTCTATCTGCCTCTTTCTCTGTCTGTCTGTCGCTCTCAAATAAATAAATGAAAATAACAAAAAAAAAAAAATAAAAAAAAAAAAATAAAGTAGTACTTAAATCCTTCCTCAGTGTCACTTAATTGATAGACCACCCAAGCTAGCACAATGTATATGCCTATTTTGAATTTATTCCTAATAATCTATCCAATACAAATACTACTATAAAGAATTCAGCCAGGCATGGTGGTGCACACCTTTAATCCCAGCACTCGGGAGGCAGAGGTAGGAGGACTGCCGTGAGTTCAAGGCCACCCTGAGACTCCATAGTGAATTCCAGGTCAGCCTGGGCTAGAGTGAGACCCTGCCTCAAAAAACCAAAAAATAAAATAAAATAAAGAATTCATAGTTGGCCGGGCATGGTGGTGCGAGCCTTTAATCCCAGCACTCAGGAGGCAGAGGTAGGAGGATCATCATGAGTTTGAGGTGAATTCTAGGTCAACCTGGGGTAGAATGAGACCCTACCTCAAAAAAAAAAAAAGAAAGAATGAATGAATTCATAGTTGATTCATGTTCCTATGTAAGACTCATACTCAAGAACCTATGTTAAGTAACATTACTTTCATTTTATCTTGTCTTTCAAATGAAAATACAGGTGTTTCTTAGTAAGTTTTGATAAACCCACTTTAAGTGAGAAATATCTTGCCAAAAAATGCATTTTCATACAGCCAATTGACTCAACCCGAGTTTTTAGCCAAGCCAATCTTAAATATATTCTACCACTTATATTAGCCTAAAGTTGGAAATAGTACCTGACATAAACCCTATTTTATAATAAGGAATTAATGGGTTAACAGTGATAGAATAGTCCTTAAATAACTTAGTACACACCTCCATAATGCAAAATTATCAAATACTGCTTGCCCTTAGTTTTACCTTATGTAGCAGACTCATCCTAAGCTGCAGCTCAAAATGAAAAGACTAAACAAACAAAAAGACCTGCCTTCTCAGTTTTGTGTTCATAGGCAACTTCAAGGATTCACATCTGCTGAGCCAAAAGTCCTACAAGAACTCTTCTGTAGAGCAGATGCATCAAGCTTTAAAGTAAAGCTCCTGCAGTTGACTGGCTGTGTTACCATATTAATCTATCATCAGTTTAACATTACAGCTTGCTCTACCTCATATCCACACCACATAGTGTGTAGCATGATCTATATACGACATTCACTACCGGTCTTCAGTTGGGTCCTCTGCTGAGATACTTGACAACATAACACAAACTAATAGACTACTAACAAGCAACGTTCTCAATCCTGTTAGAATCATTCCAAATACTCCTGCTTAATCAATCTGGCATAAGTTAATATTACCATGAGTTATACCTAACAAAAAACAAATAGCATCAAACAATTTTCTAGATATTTCACTGAAAAAACAAATATATTCAGAGATAATAGCCCCATAAAAGTGTTTTACAGTTTTGTGCAAAAGAAACAAATTTACCTTTGAACTCTGAGTAGTCTTTGGAAAACACATTCTCAATTGATAATAACAGGTAATTTCTAATCTTCCCAATTATAACAAAAGGCTCTACTAATAGCAAAGAACCCATTTAGTTCTCACCAATGTATGGGTTTCATCCTGTTGTTTAGAGAGTTTCCACAAAAGGGAAATAACGTTAAGGACTTGCTGCATAACCTGCAGAGGCTCCCGCTCCACAGCATTTCCAACAGAAGCAGCTAGTTGGGGAGGCACAGCTTCAATCCAGCACTCAATCAGTAATGGAATTATTATCTCAATAAAACCCTTCAGGCTTTCAGTAGATGACAGGCCTTCATCCACAATGCCTACTCCTCCCACCGAGTACCTAATAATAAGGAAAGGTAAGAATAAAAAAAGTTAATGTTTAAAAAATATTTTGTCCTCTGCTTAATTTAAGTATACAGTAAAATGAAACACTATAAACTGGCAATTACATTGATCAAGACTAGTAAGAAAAATAAAATTCTAAAATCACAAAGCCAACATCAATGTTCACATGTTACTTCCAATTAGGCTTTGCTCCAAGTGAGTATTTTCAAATGACTCCTTGCAGCAGGAGTCAACAAATAAACTCATCATGAAAACTAAGAAAGACAAGTTCATGTCTTCCCACCATTAGCCATTAATGGTCAGCAGTCAGAATTCAATACAGGAAAACTGAGTGTGGACATAACTGAAATCCTTACCGTAGCCTGAACTGTGAACTGACATTTGGCTGTGAACCCCCATTTTCATAAACCTGGATGTGTTGCTGGTCGTTGGCATGATCCTTCCAGTTGATAAAAATGGAGTTGCTAGTGGCATGGGGATTTTCTTTTTGTTCCTGAAGTCCTTCACTTTCTCTCAACCTACTGGATCCATCTGCCAAGGCCTGAAGGAATTTACCGAGTCTCACTAAGACTTTCAGCCTCCATTGCTGAGAAGTGAGTCTCCGATTAGGATTTACAGAAAGTATCCAGGATTGGGATCTGTCTCTATTTATCAGTCCTTTGGACAGCTGCTGATGAGAAATGAGTTCTACAAAATTCTTAAGCAATATACTGCTACGGCCAGTAATTAGAGCTGGGTAATGTTCCAGCAGAGTGTCCAAAACTTTTAAAGAGTCCTCCTGAATTCCTTCCGTAATGTGAGTCATGGCACTAGAGAGATGGGCACTTACCAAAGGAAAAAATGGAGAAATTTGTTCAGCTCGTATTTTGGGGGCCAGGAATTGAAGAAGCTGAACTGCTGCTAATCGTACATTAGCATCTTTATCTGTAAACACAGCAGTCACTTCACTTAATATGTTTGAAAGGTGTGCATCAATTATAAATGGGTACTGAGACAAAAGGTCTTTTAGTCCAAGAAGAGCACTTTGTTTAACCCCAGCATTGTAGTGATGCATCTGTGACAGCAAATCCTGTAAATAAAAAAAGATTTTGGGGTGTAAACATACCTATCCATTACATAATCACTTTAAAATAAACATTGTATCTAAACTTTGCTAATCAGCTCAAGTCCCTGTGTAAAGTGCATCAGTAGGTATTTTTCAAATGTTATGCAGCTTTTCCTAAGATCAGAAACATTAATTTATCTTTAAAATATTTTACCTTTAAAAACATTACCTAGTTTTCAGTTTCAATTAAAAAAAAAAACGCATACAAGCTGACACTGTATGATTTAAAGTGATAGCAATCAACACCACCATTTGATGCAGGCCTATTAGGTACTAACCATTAGGGTTAGTGAAGTTATGCATTCCTAACTTAATAGGCCTTTTCTGTCTATTACATGGTTTTTCACAATTTCATTCCCCAAATTATACCTTATAATACATAAGCAAATATTTAAAAATCTAAAAGAATGTGAAATACAAAACACTTCTGATCTCAAGCATTTCAGAGAAGGGATACTCAACCTATAGCATGAACCAATAATAAATGATGTGCTACATGAATTCAAAAGCAAGTATTATAGGATCCTATCTTAATCAGCTACAGAAACAGCTGGAAACTATCCAACAAAAATTTGATATACCATACAAAACAATGTGAATACAAGAATTATTTCCAAAGTACATGCATACATGTATATATGAAATAATTTAAGTATACTAAAGAAAAATCACTATGGAGTTTAGTTCAGCAAACCTTTCTGGAGGAAGGGGAAGACAACTGTAAGATCATATGTAGGCAAAATATGAGACCAAACATCATCTATCAATAAACCCCTTGACCCTGAGGCAAATCATTTACTCTCAAACAGCTACAACTTTGCAAACAAACTAGCATTCTACATAATTTCAAAGAAAAGTCTTATTTTCACAAAACAAGATTTATAGCTTACCTTTATGTTAAGTTTTCTATTGTTTGTTGGAAGTGTTCTATCCTCTTTAAGTTGTTCTGGCAAATGTATAGCTTTTGTTTTAAAATTTGTAGCAGTAGCATTTTCTAGCCTGGGCTTCTTTTTACCGACTTTTAATTTTACTTTTTGAAAATCATCTTGGCGTTTCCTTTTTTTGGTCATTCTTCAACACTGTATTGGAAAGAATTAATTTTTTTTAAAAAATGGGTAAAACAAAAAAAATGGGTAAAACAAGGCTAAGTGATGAATACAAAAGCATTGTTTTCCTTTTTTTAAAAAAAGTATTAGTTTCCAACACTCACATTACTCTAACATCTCAAGGAGACCCAAGAATTATGGTTAACAGTGATTATGCCAGAGGAACAAAACATTAGATGGCTAATACCACTGAGACACATAAAAACATCAGCTTGGTTGAGACATATTGTAAAGGTGTCATCATCAATGAAGCAATCTTGATACTGGCTTTTCAAGGTTTTTTGAGCCCTAAACATTGTGTCTAACAACACACAACATAGAAGCAATGAGAAATGTTTTTTCTTTCTTTCTGTGTTGGACAGCAGCAGACACATAAAGATACATCACCTATCTGCTGGGAAGCTCTCAACCTTTGGAAGAAGACCGGAAAGAAGTTTTAGCAAAACAAAGGTTTAAAAAAAATGTTATTACTTGATACAGTTTGGTAACAATTAGGAAAAGCTTCACAGATCAAAGCTAGGTGCTTAAAAACAGACAGGATTTAGGAACATAGCACAGAGTAGCAGACATTTCTTTAGCTTCAGGACAGCAAGGTGAAGCTCAAGTGGGGCAAGAGCCTGGTGAGGACAGAAATGAAGGCAGGCGCACACAGAAGTTCAGGACAGCTATAAAGAGAAAACAGTACCCCCATTCAAGATAAAAAGCAGCATAAAAGAGAAATAAGAAACAGACTACTGGCCACTATTTAGAATAGAGAACTCAGGATAACCAAGCCACTGTGCACTTTCCTACTCCTCCACCACATTCTTTCAACTAACAGCCCACTAAAGATTTTTGATCTATGTGCCTCCTACCCCATGCCTAGGCTACTAGTTTTAAAAAGACCTGTATTTCTACCCTATCCAATTGTCTCTAGTGTCTACTCTTTAATCTGGTGATCACAGCTCTGACCAAGGATCCATCAGGAGGAGCTGTTCTTCCCATATCCTTACCATAACACATTAAGTCCTTTGAAATATGGTCCTACTCATCCTCTGAGACTCTTTCCCACAGGTTAACCTCCAATTTAAGATTTAAATAATGGCCGGTGCAAAACTAAACTGCTCAAGTTTCAGCCCCAAGTGCAAAGAATAAAAAGCCAACTGTCTGTGACATCATATCCAAACTCACTTGATTGTAAGGTTCTACTACCTCAGGTACCTGGACTAGGAGCTGGCTACACAGCAAAATAAGAGCTAATTCCAAAACCAAACAGTGACAAGTGCTTCTAGCCCCAACTACACTGAAGGCTGAGGCAGAAAGGCAGCTTGAGCCCAGGAACTTGAGGTAGCCTGGGCAACATAGCAAAATGCCATCTCAATTAAAAAAAAAAAAAAAGCTACTTCTAGAACCAGTATGACACGATTCTTACCCAAATTCTGCCACTGACTAGCAGTACTTAACCACTGTGCCTCAGTTTCTGCTTACAAGAAAGATGGGGGTAACAGCTACACTTCACAGTTCTTATCAGACAATTAAATAAGCAAATGATTCATGACTGTCACTCGTAGAATTCTGTATGACATCACTATATAAACATGCTAAAGCACAAACATGCATGTTACAGTCTCAGGATCAATACATGCCATGCATAATAGAAACATTGTGTACTTTTTGTGAGGCCAATGGTACTAACCCCATTTAATCATGTGGCTCAGAAAGGTTTGTAACTCGGGTAATTCTGAGATCCATTGTGACTAAACTGCACAACCAGCATTGTTAGAGACAATGACTTAATGTGAAGTAAGACTGAGGCAAAATGCCTTGCTCTTATTCCCAATCTCCAGTTTTCATCCAACCTACAATTCTAGTTACCCCTACAAGGCCTCAAAAGGAAAGTCCTTGATACACACCTGGCCTCTTCTAATGCAAAACTAGTTTTCATTAAGCAAGCACACTTTGTGAGCTTTTCCTAGTTTTGCCACTCGCGTTACCAGAGATGAAAGTAAGTAGCACAGAACATTAACCCTGGGACACGCCCCCACCCGGCTTCGTCCAACCTCTTTGATTCCTGATGAGTCTCCTGTCAAGCACTACTGCCCATTAGGCTGCCAAATAAACTACATATCCCTAAATTTATGGAAATTCCCAATAGTGTTTCCCCTACAAACTAGGAAAATTATGAAGACTAATTGTCCTTCACTGTCTTTTAAATCTGAAAAAATAATTACAGAACACAAGGGGCATTTTCTATTTAGAACTTTTCAAGTTCTATTTGCACTGGCCATTATTTTACCGAAAGATTTTCAAAGCACAGCAAGCCAGTTATAACTAAGCCCCTTTTCCATTCGTAGGCTTTGGGCACAGGGAGCAGTTCCAGCATCAGTGACGGAGCTCTCCCTACATCGGTGCTCTTCTGGTGAGTGTCAAATCATCCTAAAACCGAAGCTCGCCTAGTCCTTCCGCAGGTCTTACAGCCAACGCTGGCGTGTTAAGATTTCAGCTGCACTAAATCCAACCAACCTGACGGCCAGCCAGCTACTACGATGACCTCTCTGCGTTTCCAACATCTCCCGCCAGCCCTAGAAAATCCAGGAGAGAGCAAGCACAAGCCAGGTGGCCTTCGATAATTTCCTCTTCAACCGTGCCACTCACGACTTCCTTCCCAGCCCCCGGGGGCCAGGGAGTGGGGGACTAAGAACCACGCGGGGCCGGTTCTGCAGGGCTGCGGACGGCTTCGCTGCGGGCCAGGGAGGGCAGCGCGGCAACGGCGGGGCCTGCTCGGTGCCGCACCCCGGGGGAACCCCGCGGACGCCCCCACTCGCGGAGGTGGGGCCAGGCACCCGGGCCTGCAAGCCTCGCAGTCACGCGGGCGCCGGGGCAGCGCGCGCCGCCCGCCCCCGCCCGGCCTGGGCGCCGCCGCCGACCCCGCAGCGCCCGCCAGTCCCCGGCCGCCCGGGCCGCGCGCGGACCCCAAGGGCGGCGGCCGCTCACCTGAGAGCCCGGCCGGCACCGGGACGCGGAAGCGACGAGGAAGAGAGCGAGCACGAGCCCACGGGGAGGCGTCCCTCGATCCGCGAGCGTGTTTTCAAATCGCCCCGTCCTCACGCGGCCGCGTCTCCTTCCGCCGCCCGGAACCAGAGACCCTCCCCCGCCGCGCCGCGCTCACGTGACCGCGGCCCGTCGCCGCGCGCAGCCGGGAGGCGGGATCAGCAGCGGGCGGGCTCCGCCCCCGGGGAGGGGCCGAGCCGGGAGCCCGCGCCGGGGCGGGACGCGGGCCGAAGGCGGTGCACGAGGACAAGGCAGGACGGCGGTGAAGACCTGTCCAAGGGCTTCCCTGACTGGAGGGGAGCTTGCCACTTCTACACGTGGAGCTCGGTTCTTCAGACCTGGAGCTACATCTGCAGATTAAACTGAATTGAGGAAAGAAAGTTTGGTTCCCCAGTGGTAACGTTTCAGGGAACAGTAACCTGGGCTAAGGCGGAGTAGGTAAGAATTTCTTAAAAGAGTTGTAAAATGTGCCTAGCTGCTGGAACCTGCAAATCTGAGCATATGAATTTTTTTGCTACAGTATTTTTTCAGCATAAAAGTCCTACTCAAGTGGTCTTAGAGAAGTTGAAAGAGGCAAGTCAAAACAGCTAGCAATTGGAGCTTAGAAATCTTACCATACGATTTTCCCTAATATAGTATTTTTCAGTATATGATTCCTACTATTCATATTAAGTGGTCTCAAAGAAGTTAAGAGAGCCAGGTGTGGTGGCGCACACCTTTAACCCCAGCACTCGCGGGAGGCAGAGTTAGGAAGATCTCCATGAGTTCAAGGCCACCCTAAGACTACATAGTGAATTCCAGGTTAGCCTGAGCTAGAGTGAAACCCTACCTCGAAAAACAAAATAGTAATAATAAGTTAAGAGAGACAAAATGCCTAGAAAGGCAATGAGAGGGGAAGAAGAAAGAGCCTTTGAAAAACTCTTTCTGAACATTGGCTTAGTGGCATGGAAGAAAAAGCAGCCCCAGGTATTGAGTGCTAACTTGATACTTTTTTTTATAATATTTATTTATTTGCAAGTAGAAAGAGATAGAAGAGAGAAAGAGAGAAGGGCATGCCAGGGTCTGCAGCCACTACAGAAGAACTCCACATGCATGCACCACTTTGTACATCTGGCTCCACTTGGGCACTGGAGAACAGAACCCCAGTCTTTACACCTTTCAGGCAAGTGCCTTAACCACTGAGCCAGCTCTCCAACCCCTCAAGTTTTTAAAGCATCCCAGATGGAAGGCTGGTTAAAACCTCAATATACAGGACAGGGCTAAAGCAATGATGCCTAAATCTGGTAGAACAAAGCACTGGAACTAAGACCACGCATGTTTAGTGATCATGAATAAAGAGGTAGCCCCAGAAGTCCGCCGCAGCCCCCACCATCACTACTTGCCTGGATCCATCATACATGGAAGCATGTGGGACTCATGATACATGATTTCAAACTGTGAAAGTGAACAAAGAGGAAAGGTGTGTTGCTGCCAATCATATGCCCTGAACTCCATGATACTAACAGGTTAATTAAAACTTCCATCAGCTTTCCAACATGCATCCATCTCAAGGTCAACATGGTCCAAAACCCAATTCTTGACATCCCACCTGAAATCTCTTCACTTTCTTCATTTCAAGTAACAATTCCATCCTGCCAGTGACTCAAGCCAGAACTCTGAGGGATTTGATCTGGCTTCTTTCTTTGACATCTAATTTCTAATCTATGAGGAGATTATATAGACTATCATCAAGCACATGCTGACTTCCACTATTTATCACCAGCTAACTTTGTGATTCATACCTCCTCCTGAGCACTGCAAAAAAGCCTGGGAACAAGTCTCAACCATCATTGACTCTATTCCTCCTACAATCCAGCATTAGCAGAGTAGCAGTGTGATTATTGAAAATCTAAGCCAGATCAGGTCACTGTTCTGCCTCAAACTCTGTGGTGGTTCCCCATGTCATCAGTAGCAAGGGCTGGGACCTTCCTAAGGCCCGCAGGGACTACTGCATTCTGACAGACCTTAGCCTCTAAACACTCCTCCTTAGTTTCCCTTTTTTTCACACTTCTCCAGCCACAGTCATTTGTTTGCTCTCCAGAAACACATGAGACATGCACCTACCTGATTTTAAACCTTTCCTTTAGCTTTTCTGTCAGTGTGCCCAAAACATACTTCCCAATAAATGCACTGGACTAGCTCCCTTCCCTTGAGGTTACTCAAGTATACCTAGCCTGACCATCTCAGTTAAAATCATGACCTGCCTTGTCCTAGAAATAGCAATTTCCCTTTTCTGCTCTACATTAAAAAGATTTTTTTAGGGGCTGAAGACATGGCTCAGCAGTTAAGGCACCTGCCTGCAAAGCCCAAAGACACAGGTTCAATTGACCAGGACCCACATAAGACACATGCACAAGGTAGCACATGCATCTAGAGTTCATTAGTAGCAGCTGAAAGCCCTGGTACACCCAGCCTCCCTTCCTCCCTCCCTTCCCCCCCTCTCTCTCATAAATAAATAAATAAATTTAACAAAAAGACTCTTTAAAAATTTAAAATCTTGACCAGGCATGGTGGCACACGCCTTTAATCCCAGCACTTGGGAGGCAGAAGTAGGAGGATCGCCATGAGTTCAAGGCCACCCTGAGACTACATAGTGAGTTCCAGGCCAGCCTGGGCTAGAAGAACTAGAACTTACTACTTTCTAATATACTATGTGATTTACTTACTGAACATTTCTCTTCTACCCACCACTAAAATGTAAGGTCCACATGATACCTATTTTTTTTTTTCCCTGTATATTCCAGATTCCTAAAGAAGTCTTTGGAATATGGTAGGCCCTTGAAAAAATAGCTAGGACATGCCTGCTACTTAATAGTTTTCAGCAACAGTAACCCTTATTGTTGCCCTACTTTGCTGTAGTGCAGAGGTTACAAACTTAGCCAAGTAAGCAGACCTGGTGGATATGATGCTGACATAAGTACTCATGGCATGGATAAAAGAAGCAGCCTCTCTTCCACAATAACCATCTTTTACCTTGAAGGAATGCAAATCTTCCCACTTTCTTTTTTTAATTTAATTTTATTTTATTTTGGTTTTTAAATCTGTCCACTTTTCAGCAAGATCAGAAATCCAAAATGTTTATCAGAAATACAATCTCTCCATCATAATGCTCAACTTCAACACAGAGCCAAAACAATGAAGCCAGTCAACCATGGACAAACACCTCCGAAACCATGAGCCAGAATAAATATTTCCTCCTTTAAGTTGTTTTTCTTAGCTATTTGGTAACTTTGATAAAACATGTCTGCCATAGTCAGCTCCACACTGCTGGGATGAACTTCTAAACAGACAATGTTTAGGGGAGGAAGAGTTTATTTGAAGCTTACAGATCCAAAAGGAAGTTCCAGCAATGATGGAAGAAGCTGGCTCCCTCTCACAGATCCAAGCAGAGAGACACAATCAAACCACCAGCAGCACAAGTAAGCACAAAGGAACCCAACAGCAAACATCAGGGAACTGGCAGCCAGCAGCAGGACCCAGGCAGAGCTCAGACTGTTCTGCATACCTTTGGGCTAGAAATCATATCCACCCCCAATGACACCTTAGGTCTGAACCCCAGGATCCACCAATAGTGGCATCTCCTCCAGCCAGGTTGCTGGAAAAACAAGTTACGAGCTCTTATAAAAATATATGAATTGTCAACAGTGGACACTGCGAGCCTTATATTTGGCCAGCCACGGCAAATGAGCCAACAGGTGCAATAGTGGCATGTCTGTCATGGTGGAAACCAACTGCCGTCTAACTGGACTAGAGGCCCGCTCCATGGGAGGGAATACATCCCTGATACTGAAAAGTTAAAACAGGGGTAGTCATGAGCCCTAGGCATGCAACATCTGCTGATGTCTGGATAAATGTATATACTATGCTTATCAAACTGCCCAGTAAGCACTTCTCTTAATCTTCATACCCTTATATTAATGCTACTCTCACTTTTGGTAGAGAATCTTCTCTTTTCATATGGCAGTGATCTTGGGACAACTCAGAAGGTATCATGGTGCTGGAAAGAAGTGACAGGAGTGCTCAGTACTGCAATATCTCTATCATACCTTCCAAGGCTGAGGGTCTAATGCGGAAGAGGTAGCGGAAAGAATGTAAGAGGCAAAGGAAGGGTAGGACTCCTTACAACGTGCTCCCCCCCCCCCCCGAGACACAAAATGGCCTGGATATCCATGACCTCACAGTGCCTGACACTACCTACCCAAGACCATCATAATAGGAGGAAAAGATGATGACATCAAAATAAAAGAGAGACTGATTGAGCTGGGGAGGGGATATGATGGAGAATGGAGTTTCAAAGGGGAAAGTGGGGGGAAGGAAGGGTATTACCATGGGATTTTTTTTATAATCATGGAAGTTGTTTATAAAAAAATGAAAACAAAAACTATATGAGTTGGGCTGGAGAGATGGCTTAGCCATTAAGGTGTTTGCCTGCAAAGCCAAAGGATCCTGGTTTGACTCTCCAGGACCCATGTAAGCCAGATGCACAAGGGGGTGCATGCATCTAGAGTTCATTTGCAGTGGCTGGAGGCCCTGATTTGCCCATTCTCTCCCTCCCTCTCTCTCTCTCTCTCTCTCTCTCTCTCTCTCTGTCTCTCACTTGCGCTCTCAAAATGGATAAATAATTTTTTTAAAAAAAACTTTTAAAAAATATGAGTCTATTGGGGGACATACATTCAAACAATTACAATGATTGAATATAATTGTAAGCAATGACAAAATACATTTTCCCCAATTTTTTTAAATTTTCTTTCTATAAGACGTACTTTGCATTTCTATTTTATTTTATTTATTTATTTGAGAGTGACAGACAGAGAGAAAGAGGCAGAGAGAGAGAGAGAGAGAGAGAGAGAGAGAATGGGCGCGCCAGGGCCTCCAGCCACTGCAAACGAACTCCAGATGCATGCGCCCCCTTGTGCATCTGGCTAACGTGGGTCCTGGGGAATCGAGCCTCGAACTGGGGTCCTTAGGCTTAACAGGCCAGCGCTTAACCACTAAGCCACCTCTCCAGCCCATTTTCCCCAATTTTTAAGGCTGTGTATGCCAACTAACTAGTTATTAACAAGTTGCCAATTTACTACCTAGTTTAGGACATGAAAATTATGTGCATAGAGACAGGCTTTTCCCAACTCTAAGTAATAAACTCAACAATTACAAGATTGCCCACTTAAAAGGTATTTGAAACAGGCTGGAGAGATGGCTTAGCGGTTAAGCGCTTGCCTGTGAGGCCAAAGGACCCTGGTTCAAGGCTTGATTCCCTAGGACCCACGTTACCCAGATGCACAAGGGGGCACACGCATCTGGCCGTTCGTTTGCAGTGGCTGGAGGCCCTGGTGCGCCCATTCTCTCTATCTGCCTCTTCCTCTCTCTGTCTGTCACTCTCAAATAAATAAATAATAAACAAAAGTTTTTTTAAAAGTTTTCTTATAACTAATCAGATCCTTGACCCATGTTAGAAAAACATTAATTACAATGAACATGCATTCTTATTGGCTGCTATATAAAAGCAGCACAAAACTGGCTAAAATAATAAAAATGTATTGACCCTGGAGTGTGTGTGTGTGTGCAAATAGATGAAATTATTATTATTATTATTATTATTTATTTGAGAGAGGGAAAGAGGCAGAGTGAGAGACAGAATGGGCATACCAGGGCTTCCAGCCACTGCAAACGAACTCCAGATGCATGTGCCCCTTGTGCATCTGGCTTACGTGTGTCCTGGGGAATTGAACTGAGGTCTTTTGGCTTTGCAAGCAAGCACCTTAACTGCTAAGCCACCTCTCCAGCTCATAAATGAAATTTTTTAAGGAATTTCCTTTGTCTTGAGAGCTTTTGCTTTTGACCATCTTGAGACTCTCCCATGGCAGAGTGGCCAGTGTTAGAAAAGGAATTGCACCTTGCCGGGCGTGGTGGCGCACGCCTTTAATCCCAGCACTCAGGAGGCAGACGTAGGAGGATCACCATGAGTGCGAGGCCACCCTGAGACTACATAGTGAATTCCAGGTCAGCCTGAGCTAGAGTGAGACCCTACCTCAAAAAAACAAAACAAAAAAAAAAAAAGAAAGAAAGAAAAGAAAAGGAATTACACCTAAAAAATTCCATTACAATATATGGTGGTTTGATTCGGGTGTCTCCCATAAACTTAGGTGTTCTGAATGCTAGGTCCTCAGCTGATGGCAATTTGGGAATTAAATCCCCCTGGAGGCAGTAAATTGTTGGGGGCGGGATTATGGGTGGTGTAGCCAGTTTCCCCTTGCCAGTGTTTGGCACACTCCTGTTGCTGCTGTCTACCTGATGTTGGTCGGGATGTGATGTCCACCCTCTGCTCATGCCATCATTTCCCCTGCCATCATGGAGCTTCCTCTAGAGCCTGTAAGCCAGAATAAACACTTTTTTTTTCCCCCACAAGCTGCTCTTGGTCAGGTGCTTTCTGCCAGCAATGCAAACCTGACTGCAATACAATACTTCTGCATTCCAACTGGGTCAGAATCTTTATCAGTACCTACACACATACAATTACAGGAAGCCAGCAGGCAAAGAAAAGTGGATGTGGATTCCCAGACCTGACCTCACAAAACTAAATACATAGGGTGGCTTTGAAGTTGATAGGCACTATCTTAACAATCAGCATGTTAACTCTATAAAAAAAATTTTAAAACTACATAAAATATAGATACATCAGAGAAAATTAAACAATACATGTGTAACTTGGGAGTTGGAGAGACTTTCTTTAAAAAGATAGGAAGCCTGGAAGACATCAAAAAATAGATCTAGCTGGGCGTGGTGGCGCACGCCTTTAATCCCAGCACTCAGGAGGCAGAGGTAAGAGGATCACCAAGAGTTCGAGGCCACCCTGAGACTACATAGTGAATTCCAGGTCAGCCTGAGCCAGAGTGAGAGCCTACCTTGAAAAACCAAAAAAAAAAAAAAGATCTATTTCACAACACTAAAAAAATTAAACCAGGCTATAGAGATGGCTGAGTGGTTAAGCATTTGCCTGTGAAGCCTAAACTCAGGTTCAATTCCCCAGTACCCACATAAACCAGATGCACAAGCGGTTCATGCATGTGCAGTTCACTTGCAGTGGCTGGAAGCCCTGGTGTGCCCATTGTCTATCTGCCTCTGTCTCTCTTTCTCTCCAATAAATAAATAAAGTATTTTTTTAAAAAATTAACCCTAGAATAGTGACTTCTGCCTTTAATCTTAACTCTCGGGAAGTTGAGGAAGGAGGATCACACATAGTGAGTTGGAGGCCAGGTTGAGCTAGAGTTAGTTCCAAGTCAGAACTGGGCTAGAGTGAAAACTTGCCTGAAAAAGAACAAAAATGGGCTGGAGATGTAACTTGTGGTCAAGCAGGTTGTGATGGTTCTGTTGTCAACTTGATCCTTGTTAGGAATCCACAGACATTCCTCTTGGTTGGATCTCTGAAGTTGCTTCCAAGAAGGACTGACTGAAAGAGGAAATCCTTTCGTCAGAGTGAGCTCTTCCTTCAGAGTGGGTGGCTCTCCAGAGGGAAGCTTTATGTTAGGAAGCTCTGGTAAAAAGAGCCCCTTCTCGCAGCCTGGCTGCCTGTGCTGCTCATTGGTGAACGCCTTTATTCATACCTGCATCTATCCTGTCTGGTTATCCTTGTCAGCATTGGAACCAAGTTTCCTCAGCCTTCTAGCATGGACCAAAGACCTGTGGCTCTCCAGAAAGCCTCCAGGCATTCAGTGCTGGATTGGAACTGCTGAGGCATCCAGCCATGTGGACTGAGCAACTACAGGGACCCTTGACTTTCAAGCCTGTACACTGCTATTGTTGGACTGCTATAAGCTAATCCAATATCTTCCCTTTTTAATAAAATTCATTTGAAAAAGACAGAAAGTCTGAATGTAAGCCTTCATGGCCCTATAACTCTTGTCCTATGTATGCCTGCAAAACTAGCATCATATGGGTGATGCCAAATTTTGTTGCCAGCTTGAACATTTATTTGATTCCGTTGGACCATGGCTACAATGTCCTCAGAGTGCCTGCATGCCTGAATACTTCCCTATGTGACCCTGTGTGAGCAGGGTACTATGAATCTCTCTCCTCAAAAGAAAGTTTTTCCAATGAGTTTACAATTTTATACCCTGGAGTCTGAGATGGCTGCAGTCTGGCCAGCTTCTGAGATGCACTCGAAGCATCTTTCCTGTTGTCCCCGTGTAAAGTGCTTGGATTCTCTTCAATGGCATGGATCTCCTTAATCCCCATGCCTCTGTTCCTGAACTTTTCAATTTGCTCCTTTTGCTGGCCATACTGCATGCTTTTCATCTTTCTACTGTGCTTTTTGTTCCCAAATCTCACTGTACAACTGGCTAAAAGCAGGAGCAATAACCAGGCCACAGCCTGAATGCTATGATACCTTGAAATTTCCTTCACCAAACTTATTAGTTTGTCATGTTGAAACTCAACCTCACACAGTTTCAAAACACAAGAAAAATATAAGCAAATTCTTTACCAGACTCTAAAATGAATAGCCTTTAGTCCAATTTCCATAGAGTCCTTGTTTCCATCTGAAGTTTTATTTTCCAAATTTCTGTTGGCCTTCTGAGCTCCTACCAGAGTCTCCCATTAAGCTTGGCTTATACCATTGTAGGGTTTCTCTGGTCTATATCACCAAACACTTTCTTTTATTTTTAGTTTTTATTTTTTTGTGTTTTATTTTTTTGTAAATAAGGTCTCACTCTAGTCCAGGCTGACCTGAAATTCACTACGTAGTCTCAGGGTAGCCTTGAGCTCAAGGTGATCCTCCTACCTCTGCCTCTGCTAGGATTAAAGGCGTGTGCTGCCACACTCAGCTTCAAACATTTTCTTTAAAAAAAAAGAGAGAGAGAGAGAAAGTTTTCTTTATTTATTTGAGAGAGACACACAGAGAGAGAGACATAAAGTATGGGTGCACCAGGGCCTCCTGATACTGTAAGCAAACATCAGACACATGTGCTACTTTATGCTTCTGGCTTTCTATGGGTCCTGGGAAATCAAACCAAGGCCCTCGGGCTTTGCAAGCATGTGCCTCCAACATCTGAACCATCTCTCCTGATCACATGCTTTCAAATACACACCATAAATCAGTTCCAAAGGCCTGTGAACCATATTGTTAGGTTCTATCACAGCAATGATCCTATTTCTCTTTTACCAACTTTCTGTGTTAGTTAATGTTTGTATAATATTTGACATACACAACTTATGAGAACAAAAAAAAATTCTTTGGCTCACAGTTTCATAGAGTTCAATCCATCATGTTGAAGAAGGCACTTCAAATTATGATGGACAGGAACCAGAAGGAAAGGGAAGTGTCAGCACTCAGACGGCTGTCTCCTTTTCCCCCATTTATTATATCTGGGCCCCAGGATGGTGGCAGGCACACCGAGAGCAGCTCCTCTTCCTCAGTGAAATCTCTGTGTACCTGAGGTGTGCCTAGGTGATTATAACCAGTAAGTGTGACAATAAAGGTTAACCATTACATGAATCTGTACCATATTTTCTTTACTCATTAATTTCATGATGAGAACTTGGGCCCATAACTTGGCTATCATTAGTAGTCAAACAGGTACCTTTCTTTAGACAATAAACCAGATATTTGGAGTTGAAGGAAGACCTTACTATTATAGTCACCTTATCCTAAAGCAACAACTATTCTTCAGTCCTTCTTCCTCCTTTGTAGTCATCCATGACTCAAGATAATATATATATATATATACCCAAGTATCCCAAGCTTTGAAAGATAACCATTAAATTTATGGAGAACACAGGGTACAATTGTTAAATGAATTCAACCATCTATTCAGGACAACTGTTTTCATTTACACAGTAGGGAAAAGTAATTGTATTGCACAAAGTATATTGCATAAGAAATATGATGACAGTGTTTAAAATGGTTTTCTCTAATTTACATCTGATGAGCTGCATATAATGAATGACAACAATGCCAGAGACAGGCCACAACTAGTCTCTGTAATGCAATTTGAAGTAGTGCAACCTAGAGAAAAATTTTTTCATTTTTTTAATAAGGAATTTTAATTTTGTTTATTTTAATTTTTATTTGAGAGTGACAGACAGAGACAGAAAGAGGCAGATAGAGAGAATGGGCGCACCAGCGCCTCCAGCTGCTGCAAACAAACTCCAGATGCGTGCGCCCCCTTCTGCATCTGGCTAACGTGGGTCCTGGGGAATGGAGCCTCGAACCAGGGTCCTTAGGCTTCACAGGCAAGCACTTAACTGCTAAGCCATCTCTCCAGCCCTTTTTTCATTTTTTTAAAAAATATTTTTATTCACAAAACTGGACCCAAATGGCAATGGTACCATAAAATTCTACATCCTAAAAGACAGACTAAATGTTTGAACCTTCCTCAGGTCCTTGGAGAGAACACTCGAATCACAGGGCCCTGGAGAAGGTATGATGAAGACTAACCTTAATCTTCTCCCATTTTTTTTTTCTCTCTCTCCCTCTTCTCTCTCTTCTCTCTATCTCTTTTATATTACCTATCTTTTTTTTCCTTCTTTTCCTTGGTGCTGGCCTGTAACTCCCAGTACCAGCACGTGGTTAATATCCACAATGAGCTGTTGATAAGAGAGACCTACAAAGTTTTCCAAAAAAAAACAGATTTCTGTCAGAGTACTTGATGACCCACCAAAGGTTAGTGGTAAGACCGTACTGCTGAAGACACCATATGCTGTTGATATCTGGCTGAAATCTGGAAGAGAGTCAGTCCCCAGACAGTTAGCTCGTCTAGTACCAGAAGGTGTTACATGAGCAACTGGGGGGAAATGACCAGCATCTGTCCAAGCAACTTGTGGTCTAAGCTACTCAGCAGCAAACAACTTGTCGTGATGCTCACACAAGTGCAATAGTGGCACACAGCCATGGTGGGTAACAAACTGCTCTTTATTTGGCTAACTGATCTGCTCAGTGGAACGGAACCCATAGCTGGAGCTGGTAAACAAGTCAGAACCATATCCAAAAATGAGCCCGTTTTCCATTATCGAGCTCCCACCAATCATGGGCTACAAGAGGGCCTACACCTACTAAATTCTCTCTAAAATAATAATGGTTATTCCATTTATCTGGTGCTGACTTCACTCTCTGCTGGAGAATTTTCTTCTCTTTTTCAGATGGACACAATTCTGGAGGACAGAATCAGCCCATTGCACCTCAACAGGGCCCCAACTGACACCATAGAGTAATTGGGTTAGTGAGCAAGAGTGCTGCTTTCTTGGTGAACCTGGTACCAGCACAGGGTGAAGGAGATAGACACAGAGAACACACAACTCCTACAAAAGCAGATATCCAGAGACACAGGCTCCCAGGACCTCATCACTGAAGTAGACCTAAAATAAAGCCAACACGGCTCAGGGAAATTTGCAGAAAGATTGTCACAGCTACATGTTGGGACATTATGCACAGACATTGCCTCTTACCCATAGCTGATGGCTAACCCCACAATGCACAACCCACATTCCCCAATGAAGAGGGTCTCTGCAGAAGAAGGAGGCTAACGATGGTACCAATATGGTTGTATATACACTGTGTACCTAACTAATAAATTTTTTTATTTATTTACTTACAAGCAGACAGAGAGAGAGAGAGAGAGAGAATAGGTGCACCAGGGCCTCTTGTCACTGCAAATGAACTCCAGATGCTTGTGCCACTTTGTGTATCTGGCTTTATGTGGGTACTGGGGAATTGATCCCCAGTTGTCAGGCTTTACGGGCATGTACCTTAACTGCTGAGTCATCTCTCTAGCCCCCTGTTTCTTATTTTCTTTCATCTGTAAAATTTGGGTAATAAATCTAAAAAGTCCCTGCTACAGTCTTGTGTTTTGACACCCCCTCAAAAAATGCAGTAGGAGGTTGGGGAGATGGATTAATAGTTGAAACACTTGCTCACAAAGCCTGCTGGCCCAAGTTTGACTTCCCAGTATCCATATAAAGTCAAATGCACAATGTGTGGCACATTATGTCTAGAGTTTTACAGTGGCAAGAGGCCCTGGCATGCCCATTCTCTCTTCCTTCCTTCCTTTCTTTTTCCCTTTCTTTCTTTCTTTCTTTCTCTCTCTCTTGCTCATGCACACACACACACACACACACACACACACACACACAAATAAATAAATTATAAAATATTTTTAACTGGAGTAATATTAGTAGCTATTTTTTAGGTCATAACATTTAAATTTACAAATTCTGTTCAAGAATGGGGTTATGTGTGTGTGTGTATGCATTACTTTATTTATATCTATTTATCCTTTACTTTATGCCACAAATTTTATACACAGTTGCATGTAATTTCATACTGTTAGTACTGATAATATGTTTATATATTATACACCAATATATGGCTTATTGCCAGGAAAGGTTAAGTAAGTTAACCATGTCACACAATTAGTAAATATTATCAGTGTGGTTTGAGGTCTTATCACTTTCAGTGCTACTGTCTCTCTTACTTCAGACTGAGTTTATTTATTTTAACTCATTCTTAAAACTAGAAAAAAAATCATGGTAATTAAAATTCACTTTTACGTTAAACAATTTTGACATAATTTTAGACTTGTGACTTAGAGAACTATGAGATAACAAATGCTTATTATTTTAAGCTGCCATGTCTTAGCAACTTGTCCTACGAGTAATAAGTACTTTCCATGGAGTACTTATTACTCTTAGGACTTTCCATGAAGAATGCCATGGTGACCCCTAAATATGTACTATGATAGGATGTACATGTCTCAAAACATGAAATTATGGGCTGGAGAGATGGCTTAGCAGTTGGGGCGATTGCCTGTGAATCCTAAGAACCCTGGTTCAATTCCCCAGTATCCACATAAGCCAGTTGCACAAGGTGGCACATGCATCTAGAGTTTGTTTGCAGTGGCTGGAGGCCCTAGCGCACCCATTCTTTCTCTCTCCCTCCCTCCCTCTCTCTCTTTCTCTCTAACAAATAAATAACCTGGACTATATTATGAAACTGTCTCAACAGAAGTTTGAGATATTAATTTTTTAACTGAAGGATCTTTCCGTAGCTAAAAACAGGAAATAAAGCAGCTCAAAGACGTATATTGTAACAATTCAGGAGGAAATGTCATGGACCACCGAGCACAGGTAGTGAACTCAATCATCCCCAAAAGGAAGAGAATCAGATAATATTTTGGGGGTTTTTTTGGGTTTTTTTTTTTTTTTTTTTTTTTGGCTTTTCGAGTTTTTCGAGGTAGGGTCTCACTCTAGCCCAGGCTGACCTGGAATTCACTATGGAGTCTCAGGGTGGCCTCGAACCCACGGCGATCCTCCTACCTCTGCCTCCCGAGTGCTGGGATTAAAGGCGTGCGCCACCACGCCCGGCTCAGATAATATTTTTGAAAACGGTTTCCCTTATAGCTTCAAGCAGGTGCAGAGTGAAAAAAAAAAAAAACATAAAAACAGATAATATCAACAAATTAGCTAAAATTAAATGCTCCATTTCCCTTCAACTCTAAACATTCCTGGCTCATTTGATAATGGCCCCAAAATATCTGGTTATGTAGAAGCCATCTCATTTTTGAATTTTCCACACTGGTGGGAAACAGAGAGCAAGGATACAGAAGAACTTGAGGTAGGGCTGAGAGAGGAGCCTCACAATTCCCGCCATCTAAGCTTCAAGAGTACATACAGAATCTTTCTCTTCCGTTCATGCATTTTTATCTACAGTAATTAGCACAAGGACAGTGCTCAATAAAGTGTTTGCAGCCAGGCGTGGTGGTACACCTCTTTAATCCCAGCCATTGGGAGGCAAAGGTAGGAGGATTGCTGTGAGTTCAAGGCCAGCCTGAGACTACATAGTGAATTCCAGGTCAGCCTGGGCCACAGTGAGATCCTACCTTGAAAAACCAAAAAAATAAAGTGTTTGTGGACTGGAGAGATGGCTTAGCAGTTAAGGTGCTTGCCTGAAAACCCAAAGGACCCAGATATAATTCCCAAGGACCCACATAAGCCAGATGAACAAGGGGGTACACACATCTGGAGTTCATTTACAGTGGCTAGAGGCCCTGACACACTCATTTTTTTTTCTCTCTCTCTTTTCCCCAACCTGCGACTAGATTTTGACAAACAGCTTTCACCCTATCGACTTTGTTACTCCTTTTCCAGCTATTTCTCTCTCTCTCTCTCTCTCTCTCTCTCTCTCTCAAATAAATAAATAAAAATAAAAATAAAATTTTTTGAGGTACGGTCTCATTCTAGCCCAAGCTGACCTAGAATTCACTATGTAGTCTCAGGGTGGCCTCGAACTCACGGTGATCCTCTACCTCTGCCTCCCGAGTGCTGAGATTAAAGGCATGCACCACCATGTCCAGCTTAAAATAAATTATTTTTTTTAAGTGTTCTTCAATAATAGACAAGTACAAATTTTTTAAATATATTTTATTTATTTATTTATTTGAGAGAGAGAGAAAGAGGCAGAGAGAAGAAAGAAGAGAGGGAGAGAATGGGCGCTCCAGGACCTACAGCCACTGCAAACAAACTCCAGATGCATGTGCAGCCTTATGCATCTGGCTTATGTGGGTCCTAGAGAATCGAACCGGGAGCCTTTGGCTTTACAGGCAAATGCCCTAACAGCTAAGCCATCTCTCCATGCCAACAACTACAAATTTTTAAGGAGAAATGACAAGGTCAGAATTGGTCAGTGACACTGTGGAGGAGTAACAAAGCTGATAGGGTGAAAGCAGTTCTTCAAAATCCAGTCGCAGGTTGGGGATGCAGCTCAGTTGGTAGAGTGCTTACCTAGCATGAGCAAAGCCATGGGTCTGAGCCTCCCATCACAGTACATAAATGTGGCGATGCACACCTGTAACCCCAGCATGTGGGAGGAGGAAGCAGAAGGATCCGAAGGCCAAAGCCATCCCATTTGTGTATGAGTTTGAGGCCAGCGTGGGCTGCATGAGACACTGTCTCACACACAAAAAAAGCCAGCAAACAAACAAAAAATGAAACCCCGAGTCTATTTCTTCCTGAGAATACAGCAAGACTACATTTTCTAGTGCCCCTTAAAATGGTGATGACTATGTGAGTTTTCTCCATCCCTTGGAATATGGGCTCAAAGGGCAGAGGTGATGGAATATGGGCTCGAAGGGCAGAGATGTGTAGCTTTTGTACCAGCTTCTTGTGACCAGGCTGAACCTCTTCCTGCACTCTCTTCAAAAGCTGGAGTCTGGTCTTAGAGGCTCTGCCTCAATAGTGCAGATGTTTTAACAAATGGCAGAAGCCCAGGATGGAAGGAGATTGGACCCATTCTAGAATCACTACAGAGAGGAGAGCCAGCTGCTAACCTGTAAACCTACTCTTGGCAGAGGTGAAAGATGAGCTCACCATTCCTCTAGACACTGAAATTTGGAGCCATAGTTTTTTCTATCGACATACCTACCCTTACTAATACACAATCAGACTTAGATGGTAACTCTAGAAATAGAGCTATTTTATTTTTTATTTTATTTTATTTTTTTATTTATTTTATTTTATTTATTTTTTTTTTTTTGGTTTTTCGAGGTAGGGTCTCACTCTAGCCCAGGCTGACCTGGAATTCACTATGGAGTCTCAGGGTGGCCTCGAACTCACAGCGATCCTCCTACCTCTGCCTCCCGAGTGCTGGGATTAAAGGCGTGCACCACCACGCCCGGCTTAATAGAGCTATTTTAATCACAAGATACATGATGACAAATGCCTGCGATAAGGAGGGAGAATAAAGGATATAGAGATATTTATAAGACTACATTCAACACGATTGCTTTCTCTTCTTTTTTCCATTTATTTATTTATTTTTTAATACATTTATTTATTTATTTGAGAGAGGAAAAAGAGGCACAGAGAGAGAGAGAGAGAATGGGCATGCCAGGGCCTCCAGCCACTGCAAAGGAACTCCAGATTAATGCGCCCCCTTGTGCATCTGGTTTACGTGGGTCCTAAAGAGTCGAACCAGGATCCTTTGGCTTTGCAGGTAAATGCCTTAACTGCTAAGCCATCTCTCCAGCCCTTTTTATTTATTTCTGAGACAAGGTCTTATGCAGCCCATTCTGGTTTGTTGTTGTTGCTGTTGTTGTTGTTGTTGTTGTTGTTTTTCAAGGTAGGGTCTCGCTCTAGTCCAGGCTGACCTGGAATTCACTATGTAGTCTCAGGGTGGCCTCGAACTCACTGCAATCCTCCTACCTCTGCCTCCCGAGTGCTGGGATTACAGGCATGTGCCACCACGCCCAGCTTAATGCAGCCCATTCTGGCCTCAAAGTTGCTGTGTAGCTGAGGATGATCTTGAACTCATGCCCTCACAGGGTTGGTGACACAGGTGGATCCACCCTTCCCAGCTCATTATTTTTATGTTTCTTAAGCAGGTGACATTGATTTCACCTACTATTTCACTTGCTGCTAGGACACTCTTAGTCCCACCTGTTAACTAAATTTCCTTCAAAATTTATTAAAGACCTAAAAACAACGATGCAATGGCTTTTCCTCAGTCTTCACAGTTTGCCCTCTGTAGCGCGTTACACTGTTGATCAACTCACAACCCTTTACATACTGCCCCAGTATGTTCTCCTCCTTCCTTCTCTGTTCTTTTTCATTAGCTCATTCTTGTTCCATAGCCTTCTAACCATAGCTATTCCTCAAGGTCCTGCCCTTCAGTGGGCTCTGGTGATCTCCTTCACTCTTGTGGCTTCAACAAAGCAGAGTGTGATCAATAATGTGACCCATCTTGGTGGAGAGCAAACAACAATAGGTTTGGCATGAACACATCCTACCAAGGACGCGAATGGGGAAATAGGACAAATGTCTCTCTCCCCACCTCCCTCCTACCACATATGTTTCCACTGCTACAATGTTTTATAGAACTTTTCATAAGAGATGGACTTTGGAGATAAAAGCAGGATTGCTCAAGTAATGACCTGAGTCAGGTGTGGTGGTATAGGCCTATAATCCTGCCTACTCAGGAAACTGAAGCAGGAAGATGGCAAATTTGAGGCCAGCTTGGATGAGTAGCAAGATCCTGTCTCAATTTTTTTCAAGTGCTGGAGATATTAGCTCAGGGGTAGAGTGCTGGCCTCACATATGCAAGACTCTGGGTTCAGTTCCCATTGCTGAAAAGAACAGTAACCCGGGAACACTTCCTATGTCCCACAGGAGAGTAGGTGGCTCCCTCACACTCAGGTTGAAGGGGTTGTGCCTGAACTCAACTTCCCATCCGACATGGAGGCTGAGCTGCTCGTGCTTCCCTGAATCTCAGGAAGAGGTGGATCTAACCTCAGACTTTGCAATGTGAAGCCTGGCCAGGGGTGGGGCCAGGGGTTATCCTCCATCTCCAAGGTTACATTCACAGTAGCTTAGAAATGGGAGAGTACTGGCTCATCAGGATCTCACTGCTGGGATGTGGCTGTGGCTCAAACAAACTCTTTAGAGCACGCTGGAGAATGGACGAACCATTCGTCTCATGAGGTCCAGCCTGCGCACAGTGACATCGGCAGGTGTTTATCACAAGCACCTTCGCCTGTGTTGATGAGCAGTTAGGACAGTTAATGTACAATATTTCTCTTTTATATGAAGTTTCACATAAGCCATTGAGGAAAAAAAATTTAAAATTATCTTTTTCTGGTGATGAAAGATACAGTAATATAGTAATAGTGCATAAATTAGTATTTTGAATTACATACAAGTCATGAAACTATTTCTTGTTCAACTTATACAAGTTACAGGAAATGTTGGAGGAAACATTAAAAGGCTATTTATAAATTTGAATTTCAAATTATACAATTTACATGAAACCAAGTTGTATGAATAATAATTTTTAAATTACTTACTTAACATTTTCATGCAGGTATATATTGTGTGACGCATATTCCCCCTTGCTCTGTTCCTCACCCTCCCTTTTCTTGCCATTCTCCCCTCCCATTTGTCCCTTCTGTTTACTGACACAATCTCACTTCTACTTTCTTTTATTTCTTCCTTCCTTCCTTTCACTCATTCATTATTTGCTTGTTTGTTTTCTTTTCATGGTAGGGTTTTACTCAAGCCCAGGATGACTTGGAACTCACTCTGTAGCCCCAGGCTAGCCTCAAACTTACAGTGATCCTCCTACCACAGCCTCCCCAGGGATGGAATTAAAGGTATGTGCCACCACACCCAGCTTATTTTCCATTTTATGTATGCATACATGATTTGAGGTAACTATATAAAATCAAGAAAACACAAGTGAAAGAAAACATATGTGCCTTTCTTTTTTTTTGGTTTGTTTTTTTAATTATTTTTATTTTATTTATTTGAGAGCGACAGAGAGAGAGAGAGAGAGAATGGGTGCGCCAGGGCTTCCAGCCACTGCAAAAGAACTCCAGACGCATGCGCCCCTTTGTGCATCTGGCTAATGTGGGTCCTGGGGAATCAAGCCTCAAACCGGGATCCTTAGGCTTCACAGGCAAGCGCTTAACCACTAAGCCATCTCTCCAGCCCCATACGTGGCTTTCTTAAGCTGGCTCAATTAACTTAATGTGATGATCCATTACATCTATTTTCCTACAAGCAACATAGCCTTTTTTTTTTTTTTTTTTTTGGTTTTTTGAGGTAGGGTTTCACTCTAACCCAGGCTGACCTGGAATTCACTATGTAGTCTCAGGGTGACCTCGAACTCACTGCAATCCTCCTACCTGTGCCTCCCTAGTGCTGGGATTAAAGGCATGCACCATCACGGCCGGCTTTCATTTTTCTATGGCTGGAAAAAAATTGCATTGTGGGCTGGGGAGATGGCTCAATGGGCAAGAATGCTTGCTGCCCAGGCATAAGGGCCTGATTTACCCTGAGTTTAATTCCCCAACACCCACATAAACAGCTGAGTATGGCCATACATGCCTATAACCCTGACAGGAAAAATCACTGGTGCTGGCTAGTTAGCAACTGGCAGCTCCCAATTCAGTGAGAAACAGTCTCAAGGAAACATGCAGAGGAGCAATAGAGACTTTGGATGACCTTCTCTGGCCTACTCATGGTGTACAAACACAAACCTCACACCACTCCACACCACAGATACCACACACACACACACACACACACACAGAGAGAGAGAGAGAGAGAGAGAGAGAGAGAGAGAGAATCCCACTGAGTATAAATGGCACAATTTCTGAATCCATTCATCTGTTGTGGAATACATAGCTTAGTTCTATAACTTAGTAAATAGTGTTGCAATAAACAGTGATATGCAAACATTTGGGTGTCATGTTGACGTGGAGTCCTTTGTATAAATATTCAGGAGTAGTATACCTTGGTCATATGGTAGATCTCTTTTTAGCTTCTTTGAGAAAACTCCATAGAGGCTGCCACAGTTTATATTCTGACCATCAGTGTGGAAGGGTTCACTTGTGTCCACATCCACACTAGCATTTGTTATTTGTTTCCTTAATAAGTGACATTCTGACTAGGGAAAGATGGACTCTATAGTTTTGAATTGCATTTCTCTGATGGCTAGTGAGGTTGAACATTTTTTCATGTTTATTGGCCATTTGTATTCCATTTTTCTTAAAAAAAATCTACAGATTTTATTTTTATTTATTTATTTATTTATTTATTAGAGACAGAGAGAGGGAGAGAGTTAATGGGCACACCAGGGCCTCTAGCCACTGCAAACAAACTCCAGGTGCATGTGCCACCATTGTGCATCTGGCTTAGTGGGACCTGGAGAATCGAACCTCAGTCATTTGGCTTCACAGGCAAGCACTTTAACCACTAAGCTATCTCTACAGCCCTGTATTTCATTTTTTGAGAACTGTTCAATACATTATCCCATTTATTGACTGGATAATTGGTTTGCTTTCTGTTTACTTTTTTTTTTAAGTTTTTTAAGAGAGAGAGAGAATGGGCCCACCAGGCATTTCAGCAGCTGAGAAAGAACTCCAGGCGCATATGGCCCCTTGTGGTGCATGTGCAACATTGCATGCTTGCTTCACTGTGTGTCTGGTACCTGTGACCTGGAGATTCAAACATGAGTTCTTAGGCTTCTCCGGCAAGCGCCTTAACCACAAAGCCATTTCTCCAGTCCTTGTTTACTTTTTTAAAAGTATTTTTTTTTATTTATTTGAGAGACAGACAGACACACAGACTGAGAAAATGTGACTATGGGCGAGCCAGGACCTCCAATCACTGCAAACAAATTCCAGATGCATGGACCGCTTTGCACATCTAGCTTTACATGGGTGTTGGTGAATCAAATCTGATTGCCAGGCATTGTAAACAAGTGCCTTTAGCCCCTAAACCATATTTCTAGCCCTTGTTCAGTCTCCATCAGACACAAGTTTCATTTCTGCCAAAAGTTCAGTTTGTGCCAGGGAAAGATGGCATGTGGCATCTCCTGGTTCTTTCTTTGGGTCTCAACCTCTAACTAAAACTGACTTAAAAGGATAGCTTTCTAGTGGTTAATCGCTTACCTGTGAAACCTAAGGACCCGGGTTCGAGGCTCAATTCCCCAGAACCCACGTTAGCCAGAGGCACAAGGGGCACACGTGTCTGGAGTTCATTTGCAGTGGCTGGAGGCCCTGGCGCACCCATTCTCTCTCTCTCTCTCTCTTTCTCTCTCTCTCTGCCTCTTTCTCTCTGTCTGTCACTCTCAAATAAATAAATTAACTAATTTTTTTTAAAAAAGCTAGCTTTCTCCTATCCTCCTTCAAAACCACAAACTTTGCAGGAATAGTCCAAGCCTTCTGTGCAAATTGGGACTGCTGAACCAACCAGCCTCATGGTTCTCTGGCTCTCCAGCTATTGCTGGACTGCCCAGCCAGCAATCCTGTAAACTAATCCAAGAAACCCCTTTAAGGCTGGGTGTGGTGGCTCACGCCTTTAATCCCAGCACTTGGGAGGCACAGGTAGGAGAATCACCATGAGTTCAGGCCACCCTGAGACTACATAGTGAATTCCAGGTCAGCCTGGGCTACAGCAAGACCCTATCTCGGAAAACCAAAATAAATAAATAAATAAATAAATAAATAAATAAATAAATAAATAAATCCCTCTTAGAATACATGTTTGTAATATCTGTTCTGTCCCTCTAGAGAACCCTAATAATTCAGTGCTTTTATAAAAGGGACTCCAAACAGCTCTGTGATCTCCTTCACCTTGTGAGAGACACAAGAAGCTGAGTCTGCAACCTGCAAGAGGACCCTCACCAGAATTTGACCATCCTGGTTGGTATCCTGATCTTGGATTTCCTGCCTCCAGAACTGAGATAAAGCTCTGTTGCTTCTAAGTTACCATAATTTGCACTTTGTAGTAGCTGAAATTGAAGAATGCCACAGAAAGCATAGCATGTAGTCATTCATTTGCGTTTTAATGAGCCTGTAGAAAAGTGAACACAATTTGGCTAGAGGTGGTTATGTGTGGAGATCAAGCTAGTTGGCAAAAGGCTAATCTTTGCACAGTCTAAGCTTGGGGCCATAGAAGACTATGTACCTTGGGTGGAACTTCTTGAAGACAGGAAAGTCATAGCTTCTCCAAAGATTTTCTGGTAAATACAAACAACTCATGATCTGATCTGATTCAAACTTGTGATCTGTCCTATGCTCAGACTCCCCGTAGCTTTGACTGCCTGAAACTGAATAAAAGCGGCGAGTACAGTCCACTTGGGGAGCAGCAGAGTGCATCTCCCCAACCCCCCATTAAATCACATATTGGGTGTTGTGTGTTCATTTTGCTTTCATTCAAATGCCGCTGGACGGTGTGTAGTTACATTTTAAATCCAGTGAGTTTATTGGGGTTACTTAGAGAGCAGGGTGAGGCGTTGCTTCCTGGAGCACAGATGGTTCAAAGGTAGCTGCTTCACCAAAAAGGCCACCTCAAGAGACCGCATCTCTGGAACTCACTGCGGGGGTGCAAGCAGCTCAGCGGACAGCTTCTCACTCAGCACTTGTTCACTGCTTCTCGTTCCTTGGGGGAGGGGTCTTGTGACCTTTTAAATTTCAGCTTTCCCAGTCTTGCTACCTCCTCAGCCTCCCTGGCCTCTTCTTCTCCTTCCAAGAGGGAATGGTTCAATTCTGAGAAAATTGCTACATGACAACGTGTATTAAGTGATTAAAATTTAAAAGATGCTCAACATTGTTAATCGTTGTAAAACTGAAAATCAAAATCACAATTAGATACTACAAAACTGAAATGTGAAATAGTAAGCATTAATGATGACATGTAGAAATTAGAACCTTTGTATGCTGTTGGTGGCAATGTAAAATGGTATAGGCAGTATAGAAAGCAGTATGACAAATCCTCAAAGAATTAAAACAGCCGGGCGTGGTGGTGCACGCCTTTAATCCCAGTACTCGGGAGGCAGAGGTAGGAGAATCACTGTGAGTTCAAGGCCACCCTGAGACTACAGAGTGAATTCCTGGTTAGCCTGGGCTAGAGTGAGACCCTACCTCGAAAAACCAAAAAAAAAAAAGAATTAAAACAATTAATTTGTGATTAAACAATTCCCATTCCGAGTTTTAAAGAGAAATTTGTATATTCATGTTAATAGCAGCATGACTCACTGCAGTCAAAGAATGTAGTCAACCTAAATATCCATTAATAAATGAAAGCCTAAACAAAATATTGTGTGTGTGTGTGTGTGTGTGTGTGTGTGTGTATGCAATGGAACATCATCCTTACTCTTTTTTTTTTTTTTTTTTTTTTTGGTTTTCCGAGGTAGGGTCCTCCCACTCTAGCTCAGGCAGACCTGGAATTCACTATGTAATCTCAGGATGGCCTTGAACTCCTACCTCTACCTCCTGAGGGCTGGGATTAAAGGGTGTGCACCACCACACCCAGCTCATCCTTACTCTTAAATAAAATCTTGTTATATCCTGCATGATAGATAAACCTTAAGGACATTAGGCTACATGAAATAAACTATTTACAAAAAAATACGGGGCTGGAGAGATGGTTTAGCAGTTAAGGTACTTGCTAGCAAAACCAAAGGAGCCAGGTTCAATTCCCCAGTACCCACTAAAACCAGATGCACAAGGTGGTACGTACATCTCGAGTTCATTTGCAGTGGCTATAGACCCTGGAGAGCCCATTCTCTCTCTCTCATTTTCAAATAAATAATAAATAAAATATTTTTAATACAAATATGTATAATTCCATACTATGAGGTATCTAGAGAAATGAAACTCATAAAGACGGGAAGTAAAATGGTGGCTGCTACAAGATGAGGTAGCGGCTTAATGGGCATGGAATTTCAGTTCTAAAAGATGAAGAGTTGCAGAGATTAAGTGTAAAGCTACGTGGGAGTATTAGTACTGCGAAAGTGTACACTCAAAGAAGGTAAGGTGCTATATCTATATCATGCATAATGAAAGACAATTTAAGATTTTTTTGTTTGTTTTTCAAGGTAGGATCTCACTCTAGTCCAGGCTGACCAGTAATTCACGATGCAGTCTCAGGGTGGCCTCAAACTCAAGATGTTCCTCTTACCTCTGCCTCCCACGTGCTGGGTGGGATTAAAGGCGTGCACCACCGTACAAATGAAATGGACACAGCTACAGTTCAGGAAATCTCCCTTGGCCATCCAAGCTCCCACTATGATCACTTTTATGTTCTTTAACTGTTTAATTTGTTTTAAATGATAACTTTGTTTTTCACATTTTGTTCCAATTTAGATTTATAAGTTCTTTTTTGAATAGGCTAAAGAGCAGACTGCATCTATTTTTAATTTATGTTTTTATCTCCATTAAGCAATTACATGGCATATTTACCAATACCTGATGTTAATGCAATTTAAAACATTTTATTACTACTGCTCAAATGGCTGACATAATTAGTTTTTTTGGAGTTTGTAGCAGCTAGAGGCCCTGAGGCACTCATTCTTCCTCTCTCTCTGTCTCTCTCTCTCTCATAAATAAATAAATGATTTTTTTTTTCGTTTTTTTTTTGTTTTTCGAGGTAGGGTCTCACTCTAGCCCAGGCTGACCTGGAATTCACTACGGAGTCTCAGGGTGGCCTCGAACTCACGGCGATCCTCCTACCTCTGCCTCCCGAGTGCTGGGATTAAAGGCATGCGCCACCACGCCCGGCTTAAATGAATTTTTTTAAAGAAAAGTTTTGTTGGGCTGGAGAGCTGCCTTAGATGTTATTATGTTTGCCTGCAAAGCCAAAGGACTCTTTCTCTCACCTTCTCTGAAATAAATAAATAAATTTAAAAATTTTAAAACTTATTTAAAATTTTTTTGTTCTAATTAATATTTCTAAGAGCTTCATCACTTAATTTTAAAAAATATTTTATTTATTTATTTATTTATTTGAGAGAGAGACAGAGAGAAATTGGGGACACACAACAGGGCCTCTAGCCGCTGCAAATGAATTCTAGCTGCTTGTGCCACCTTGTACATTTGGTACATCATGGGTACTGGTGTCCTCTTTTTTACCCATCTGCCTGATCCCTTGAGGTGGAGTCCTGCACTCAGTCCAGAGTTGCTGTTTCCCTGTTTGTTTGTATTTTTCTTTTCTTCTCTTTTTTGTTTTGTTTTTTTGAGGTAGGGTCTAACTCTGGCCCAGTCTGACCTGGAATTCACTATGTAGTCTCAGGGTGGCCTCAAACTCATGGTGATCCTCCTACCTCTGCCTCCCGAGTGCTGGGATTACAGGCATGTACCACCACGCCCAGCTGTTCATATTTTTCAATCAGTGAACCCCAGAAATTCTCTTGTCTGTACCCTTAGCAGGAGTGAAGTTACTGATATGCATGACTGTGCTCACTTGTTTACATAGCTGCTGGTCTGAGGCCCTTTCCGCCCCTCAAGCTTGAACGGCAAGTGCTCTTAACCACTGAGCAATCAACCCAGCCCCTCATCTTGAAATTCTTTTCTGTGGCATAAACAAAGCTTCAGCTTTCCCTCAGGAGAGGTCTCTGATGTGGGGAGGGAACTCTGGCCTGCTGGGGCCAGTGCTGGGCTGTGTGTCCTACTTCTATTGATAATAATATGCCCAGAAGAAATAAGTACATGTGTTTTTAAAAGACTCATACAGAGGCCAGGTAAGGTGGTGCACACCTTTAATCCCAGCACTCAGGAGGCTGAGGTAGGAGGATCACTGTGAGTTTGAGGCTAGCCTGAGACTACATAATGAATTGCAGGTCAGCCTGGGCTAAACTGATACCATACCTCAAAAAAAAGACTCAAACAGAAATATTCATAGTAGTTTTATTCATAACAACCCAAACTGAAAATCACCCAAGTGTCTGTCAACAGAAGAATCAACAAATTGTGGTATACTCATCTAGTGGGACAGTATGTAATAATATAAAGGAATCAACAGTTGATTTGCACGATGAAAGTACACATTACACCATTCCATTTACAAGTTCAAGAATAGTAAAAACCAAGAAATGGTTGTAATTGTTTGAATATAAAATGTTCCCCATAGCCTTATGTGTTTGGATACGTGATTCTCAGCTGACAGTGCTATTTGAGAACTTTGTGGAACCTTCATAAGGTGGAGCCTTTCTGGAGAATGTGTGTGTTGCGTGGGGCCCACCTTGGGGTATTATAGCTCATCCTAGTTTGGTGCTTTTTAGCTTTTCTACTTCCTCCCTGCTAATGCGAAGCT
Organism: Dipus sagitta; assembly: GCA_036346955.1. Taxonomy (NCBI): domain Eukaryota; kingdom Metazoa; phylum Chordata; class Mammalia; order Rodentia; family Dipodidae; genus Dipus; species Dipus sagitta. The sequence continues at coordinate 111,563,064 of CM070770.1, forward strand.
GTGATGCCTGCTGTCTTCTCCTGCCATCCTTTTCCTGCCATGAGGGACACTTCCCTTTGAAACTGTAAGTGGAAATAAACCCTTTCCTTTCATAAGCTGCTTCTGGACAGATGTTTTGTCCTAGCAACAAGAAAGTAACTACTACAATGGTGATAAAAATGAGATGGTGTATTAATATGTGTGATGTCTTGGGTTCAATTTCTAGCACCAAAGGGGGGAAAATGCATGTCATAAAGACTGATGAGCTAGGCATAGATAACTGCAAGAAGATGTTGGGGAATTTTCTAAAGGAAAATTCATTATCTTGATGTCCATGATGGTTACATAAGCACATGTATTTGTCAAAACTTATCAGGCTTTATACTTGTTCATTTTCTGGCTCTATTTATTTAGCTTTTCTCTCTCTTTCTCTTTCTGTGCCTTGGGGTTGCTCATCTGTGGTGCCTGAGTGAGACATCAGGTATTCTGCTCCATCACTCTTCCACCTGGTCTTGTTTTGAGCTGGAGTCTCTTTGTACCAATTCCAGAGCTTGCAGGACTGTGGTTACAGGAACCGATGGTAACGCCCATCTGTTTTATGTGAGATCTGGAGATTTGAACTCTGTCAATTTCAGGACCCTCTAGACCCTCATGCTTGAACAGGAAGTACACTTTAACCAATGAGCCATCTCTTCATCCAGCCCTAAACTTGTTCATTTGAAATACAGAAATTATAATAAAGCTCGCAGAAAGAGTTGGAGAAAGGTGTCAGGCATTTATGAGATTTCTGAGGGGCAATACAAGACCAATTCATAGCTTGTAAAATTTTATGACACCCATGCTTTGTAAATTTACTTTTATTCTGAAACCTTAAAAATTTTTTTTTGCTATTTCTGTCACTAATACTCATTTTACCTGATATTGATGACTTCCAGAATCAAAATAGAACTGAGACAAGAAGAAAAAAATGTACATGCTGTACATAGATATATAAAGATGTACAAAGATAGAAACAGGATTAATTACTTAAGGAAAAACTTGTAATAGAATTAAGTAAGTCATGGGTAATGACAAATATAGGAAATGAAGTATTTCTCCAGAGGGAAGGAAGCAGATCTTTGAGGAAATCTTTGGAGAGAAAAAGTGAAGTTGAAGTACTAATTAGCGGCATAGAACCTCAGGGAAGTCACTTAACCTCTCTGGGGAGATTCTGTTCCACAGATTTTCTTGTATGTTAAGTGATAGAATTGTACTAAATGAGCTCAGAGCGTCATTGCACTGATGCACAATATAGTCATTACTATTTCTGAACCAATTGGTAAAGGCTAATTTGTGTTCTTTGCATTTTGCGTAGGAAGGCAGAGAAGTAGGGAAAACATTAATTTGTAAGGATACATTACTGCTGATATATTGATACACGCCAAGTAATGCCCCAAACAATATACTTTCATTGTCTTGATTTATACATGAATTAATGAATTTTATCACTTCCATACTTAGATCAGGTACAGATGTTTAAAACAATGTTTATATGATTAATAATGATAATTATTGCATTAAACTTTTCTTGCAGAGACATGAACAAATTTCTGTTCACCCTCAGGTAGGGCACTGACAACAGACCAAAGAAACTATGCCAACCAAGCCTGTCTTCATGAGCCAGTGAGCTCATTGGGGTTACTTACGGGATGGTGGGTGACTCAGGCAGCCTCACTGAAAAGCCTAGCATAAATGACTGAAGGTGCATCTTAGGCAGCTCAGCTGGTCAGTCTCTTTCTCAAGCAGTTCTTTTTTTTTTTTTTCATAAACTTGGGGAGGGGCCTTGTGACCCTTGTAAGTTTTAGGAGCTTCCTGAGATATATGAGGTCCTCAGAGGCCTTGTTGACTGCCTGAGCCTTAAAAGCCTCCCTCCAGGATGAAATGCTCAATTTGGAGGAAATTGCTGTACCACAGCAACATAACATTAGTAACTGTAACATAGCATTATTACAGAAGACCACGAACATGCAGAAAATTAGAAGGAATTGCCACTCCAGAATGTTATTGTTGGCCATAAGGAAAATGTTTGACACCAATGATGTAAATTTTAGTTACATGAAAAATTCCCTGGGGGCAATTTTTCTATCAGGTCTCTAAATAAAACAGATGGTATACTTCAAGAGGGTAGTGTGAGGAATGTTAAATACAAGTATTTACAAAGGAGTGGGTAGGGACCAGGAGGAACTACTGTGATTCATGCAGCATTAGAGGACACTGATAATGTCCCTAGCCTGAGGGGCAAAAGAGAGGAAGGGGCAGTTCCTGAGACTCACAGACAAGGAAATCTTCATGGGGATAGCTATCCGCCAGCTGTCACTTATTTGGCAGTCATAAATTGTCACCTGTAATTGGCACTTAGTTGAGGGAGCAGCCAGCCTGTGGCAACCCCACTGGAGGAAGCAGGACATCTCTCTTGCTCTGAAGCCTGCCTGTGCTCCCTGCCAGCCAGGGGCCAGGGAGGCAGGCAGAACACACAGGTCAGCCTCCAAGGACACACACAAAGCATGGCAGAGAAAACATGAAGGGTGCTGAGGGGGGTAAAAGCAAGGCTAAATCTAACACTTCCCACACATTAGTCATGCTTACTTGGCAGAATTTACCTCTGCAAGGACTTGGCTTTGCTTAAGAGGTGATGTTGTGTCTGAGTCCCGGAGGATGTGCAAGGTGTCAATGGAAGAAGGAGGAAGAGAACGCAGCAAGCAGAGGGAAGAGCTAGTGCAAAGTCCTAAGGCGCTCGAGGAGCTGAAGGAGGACTGCGGGTGAAGCAGAAAGGCAAGGAGAACAGAGTAAAACAGGGAAGATTTTGGCAGGGCACACTGTATGTCCTACTTTGGATTTTCATTTATTTTTAAATACATTTTTGTACATTTAATTGTGAAGAAAGAGAATGAATTGGCATGCCAGACCCTCTTGCCACTGGAAGTGAACTCCAGATGCATGCGCCACTCACTCTGTGCATCTGGCTTTACATGGGTCCTGGGGAATTGAACCTGGGCCAACCAGGCCATCTTCCCAGCCCCTATCTTCCTATTTTTCCTTTTTTAAAAAAAATATATTTATTTTTTATTTATTTGAGAGAGAGAAAGAGGCAGAGGGCTGTGGGGAGAATGGGCATGCCAGGGCCTCCCAGGATCCTTTGGTTTTACAGGCACATACCTTAACTGCTAAGCCATATCTCCAGTCCCCCCCCCCCCCCATTTTATTACTTTGTACTTTAACAAAAAGTCTCTCTCTCGATATGTTCAAGTGTGTGAATGCAGGTATGTGTAAAGGTCAGAGTGTAATGGGTTTCTGGAGGTTCAGGGACAGTCTTTGAATTCCAAACCCTGGTTTTAATCTGTTTTTAAGAACTGAAATAAACAGGCTGAGGATAGATTATAAACCATTACATTTATTTATTTTGGGGGGGGGGGATTTTCTTTTCTTTATTAGTTAGTTTTGTATTCAGCAAATACAGTCAGTTTGGTACCATTATTAGCCTCATCCGTGACCTACCCCCTCCCCTTGGCCCCTCCTTGTTGAGGTATATGGGTCATGCATTGTGGAGTTAGCCCACAGTTATGTGTAAGATAAATGTCTCTGCATATCATGACCCAACATGTGGCTCTGACATTCTTTCCGCCCCCTCTTCCACAAAATTTCCCTGAGCCATGTTGGGTTCATTTTTGGTCTGCTTCAGTGATGAGGTGTTGGGGGCCTCTGAGGCTCTGGCTCTCTGATTTGGTAGGAGTTGATTTTTCTCTGTGTTGATCTCCTTCCCCCTTCTGCTGGTATCCAGTTCATCAGGAAAACAGCCCCCTTGCTTGTTTCTCCATTTTTTTCTTAGTTTCAGCCGGGACCCTTTTGAGGTATGATGGGGTGGCTCTCTCCTTAGGATCTACATCTATCTGAAAAAGAGAAGCAGATTCTCCAACGGAGAGTAAGTTAGCACCAGGACAAATGAGATAACCCTTACTTTTTTAATAGAGAATTTAATAGGTGTAGGCCCTCTTGTAGCCCATGATTGATGGTAGCTTGATATTGGTGAGTGGGCTCATGTTTGGATATGGTTCTGACTTGTTTCCCAGCTCCAGCTATGGGTCCCATACCACTGAGGAGATCAGTTAGCCAAATTAAGAGCAGTTGGTTCCCCACCATGGCTGTGTGCCACTACTGCACTTGTGTGGGCATCACAACAAGTTATTTGCTGTTAAGTAGGTTAAACTATGAGTTGCTTGGACAGATATTGGTCATTTTCCCCCAGTTGCCCATGTAGCACCTTCTGGCACTAGATGCGCTGACTGTCTGGGGACTGACTCTCTTCCAACTTCCAGCCATGCCATTCTATTTTGCATGTCAACCACATAAGGTGTCTTCAGCAGTAGGGTCTTACCACTAACCTTTGGTGGGTCATCAAGTACTCTGACAGAAATCTGTCTTTTAGGAAACCTTGTAGGTCTCTCTGATCAAAAGCTCATTGTGGATGATAGCCCCATGCTGGTACTGGGAGATACAGGTCAGTGCCCACTAAGAAAATGAGGAAAAAGATAACTAATATACAAGAGTTAGAGAGAAGAGAGAGAGAGAGGGAAAGGGAGAAGGAGGGAGGGAAGATATAGAAGATTAAGGTTAGTTGTGATCCTACCCTCTCTAGTGTCTTGTGGTTGAGGTGTTCCCTGTAAGGGCCTGGTGAAGGATCAGCCATTTGGTCTGTCTTTTAGTAAGCAGAATTTTATGGAACCATTGCCGTTTGGGTCTAGATTTGTGTTTCCCACCCCTTTGATGCCCTCCCCTCCCTCCCCTTCCATCCTAGCATCCATGAGATGCTTGCTGGATATGTAAGGTATCTTCGGTAGATTCAGGTTAGGTGCAGTAGATGAGTGAGACTATGTGGCGATTTTTTTTTTTTCTGTGATTGGGTAAGTTCACTGAGAATGATCTGTTCCAGGTTTAAGGTCTTCTTTTTTTTCACTTTCCCTCAAATCTCTTAACTTTCTTTGAACTCCTTCCAATTTCTTATCTATTAGTTCTAGTTTAGTGATGACAGCATCCACATGATTATTGGTCCTTTGTTGCTTTCCTGCAAGTTCTACCAGTAGTTTGGTCAGGGTTGCATTGCTCATAGCTTCAATTTGGTGTTCTGATCCTAATGGTTCTTCTATGTTTTGGTTAGATGTATTCATTATAGGATTGGGTGATCTAACTGGATTTTCTTGCATTTGATTTTTCGTGTTATTTCTTTTGCGCTGTGTTCTGCCCATGACAGTGTATGGGCAGGTAGGTGGGCGTATCAGCCTGGGCTCAAGAACAATGGGAATTTGAGGCAGCCTGGGGCAGTTGCTAAGCAGCCTGGGCTTTGTCTCTCACTTGCCAAAGCCACCTATCTACTGCCTGGCAGGGGCGCCAAAGTTGCCTAAATTCTCAAGTGGTAATGTGCCAAAGCTGCCTGCATTCGAGCTAGGAGTGGCACTGAGGCACCAAGCACTGAAACAGCCCAAACTCTGGCTGGGAACGCTGGGAGCCGGAAGCAGTCTGCGCTCCCCCGCCACAGGACAATGGCGGCCGGCCAGCGTGGCCGACAGGTAGGGGATGGCACCTGAGCTGGCGCAAGCAATAGACACAGTCTGAGCTTGTGGGGCAGTTGCTGTGGGACTGGGCTTGCTCAGTAAGTGGGCGAGTGGACGAGAGTGCGGAGCAGTCTAAGCTTCCGAACGCAGGGATCGATTGGCGCACAGCGGCAGCGCTGTGGACACTGCTGTTATTTGGGGAGGAGGGGGTGGGCTACCCGCCCGCGAGGGGATCCGCGATTCCCTGTTCCCCCGCCTCTGTGCCCTCCCAGATTTCTCTCCCCTAAAAGCCCCAATAAACCCTTAATATCTTGCCTTTCTTTCCCCGGGATTTGCAGCGCAGCTAGGCGGTCGCCATCTTGGCCGGAAGTCCTACCATTACATTTATTCAGGGGACCTCAGGGAAGTCTGTGAATCAAGGAAAATGGCTGGATATACCTTCGTGGTCTGACAGTCCATGTGGGAAGCTAACATGAGTATGGAGGGAGATATAAAAGGTTACCCACCCCCAGGAAAAAGTTAAAAGGCCAGAGCTTGAAAAAACTAAAAGGTAGTAAGAATGTAAAAAAAAAAATCTGCCATTTGGCTATAGACAGGAACCCTGGCCTAGCCCAATTTTTTCCTCTGGCTACATCAGAATCTTATGTAAGGGTGTTGGAATTGGAGGAAAAGTGGCCATTCAAGGAGGTACAGACTTGGTACTGGGACCCTCGAGGTTCAGGCATGGAGGGCTGAGCAGCCAAGAAGAAGGGGAAGTAGAGGAAGCTGCAACTCTTTTTTTTTTTTTTTTTTTTTTTTTTTTTTGGTTTTTTGAGGTAGGGTTTCTCTCTAGCCCAGGCTGACCTGGAATTCACTATAGAGTCTCAGGGTGGCCTCAAACTCACAGCGATCTTCCTACCTCTGCCTCCCGAGTGCTGGGATTAAAGGCGTGCGCCACCACGCCCGGCAGAAGCTGCAACTCTTGTAAGCTTTTATTTATAATTTTTTGGTTTTTAAAAATATTTTTAATTTTTTATTTAATTATTTGACACAGAGAAAGAGGGAGAGAGAGAGAATGGGGGCACTAGGGCCTCCAGCCACTGCAAACAAATTCCAGACACATGCGCCACCTTGTGCATCTGGCTAACATGGGTCCTGGGGAATTGAACCTGTGTCCTTTGGCTTTGCAGGCAAATGCCTTTAACTGCTAAGCCATTCTTTCAGCTCAATTGTTGTGGTTTGTTGAGGTAGGATGTTGCTCTAGCCTGCACTGGCCTGGAATTCTGTAGCCTCAGGCGGGCCCTGAATTCACAGTTATCCTCCTACCTCTACCTCTCCAGTGCTGGGATTAAAGGTGTGCACCACCACGCCTCGTTTATTTATAATTTTACCATGGTGGGCTTCGCTCTCAGGCTCAGGTGATTTCTGAGAGAGGCCTGATTGGTCGAGACTCAGCAGGCTGGCTCAAAAACAGGCCAGAACACCAGAGTAGGGGGCGCTGTAGCTGACTGCATCAGACTGTGAATTCCAGTTCTGCTGTAGCAGATGGTGTGATATCTCTTTTGGTTTCCTCTTTGGGTTCTCAGCTGACTACCTATATTAAAACCAAACAAACAAAAACCTACCTTATTGTTATTTTTCCCTCAAGAGGACAACCTCTAGGGTTGGTCCTCACTTTTTACCTTGTTTGAGGCCGAGTCTCTGTTTTTTTGCTGCTATGAGCACCTATCTAGCCGGTCTGTGAGCTTCCCATCTCCTAATAGGAATGCTAGCATTACAGGTGCATATTACAGCATCCAACTTTTTTAAAAAAATTTTATTTATTTATTTTCAAGCAGAGAGAGACAAACCCACGAGAGAGAGAGAGTGGGGGGGGAGGGGAATTGGTGTGCCAGGGCCTCCAGCTATTGCAAACGAACTCCAAATGCATATACCACTTTGTGTATCTGGCTTTACGTGGGTACTGAGGAATCAAACCCAGGTTGTTAGGCTTTATAGGCAAATGCCTTAACCACTGAGCCATCCCTTCATCCCCAGTGTCCAATTTCTTATATGGGATCTGAATTCAGATTTTCGCACTTAGATATCAAGTGCTTTATCCACTGAACCATCTCTCAGCCCAGGATTTTCATGTTTATCTTTAAAACAAAAGTAAGCCATTGGCAGGTGTTAGCTATCCAGTGACAGATTAGATTTGAACATAAGAAAAATCATTGTTCCTCTCTTTCCCTATTCCTTGGTGGGAAACTACAGACCCACCCCTGGTATTTGTCTTTGTTGTTTTATATTATTGCTTTCCTTGTTTTATATTGTGGCAGAGTGTTCCCACCTCACAAGAGTATAAGCTCCTACAGAATACTTTTGAGCCCACCCATCTTTGCATGGGACTAGCCCACTCACTGGACAAAGTAGCTGATCATTAGTTATCATTTATTGAGGTGCATCTAGTTTGTGCCCAAGACAGCCTTTGTCAACTGTTAGCAAAAGTATTCACCCTCTTAGATTTTGGTCTTTGAAGGGATTGACACCCAAATAGGCAATTACATGATAATTGCCCATTATGATAATTAATAGATGAATGCAGATGGGATCAGTACTGGTTCCTGGAGAATTAGGAGAGTGGAATATTAGGCCTGGAGACAACCTGCGTGCTGCCATTTTCCTCTGACTGCATCACATTCTTGTGTAAAGACTGTTGGGGATGGAGGGGAAGTGGGCATCCAAGACACCCTGACATCCCCCAGTACCTTATCTCTGTGTCTGTGTCTCTCTATCAAGTGCAGGAGTGCAGCAGTTGGTGGCCACACACAGCAGTTACTAATACATGCTTTCAGAATAAGTGGGTGGGTGAGTAAAACCCTTGCACAACTCAAACTTAACTTATTTATTTTATTTTATAAAAGGTTATGCTCTTTTATCCTGTCATCCCCACTTCTGTTTCTCCCAGGGCCATCCACAGTGAGGTTAAGGTATTCCCTGTGCTGTCCTGAAGGCCTCAGTCAGTCTCTGTGCGGGAGGGGGGCCACTTTTACAACCTTTCCGCCCTCTCTTGCACAATCTTCTCTGAGCCATGGCAGGCCTGTTAGCAGTCTGATTTAGTGTTGATTTCCCTTTAGCCTTTGGATATATGCTTTGATGGTTTTTGATTGACCACAGTGTCTGTCACCATCACCCTGCATCTGGTTGTCAGGCTTACAGTGAGAGCAGTACTCATGTTGATGGGCACATGAGCATACTGGCCATTCAGTATTCATGGTACAAAGACTATGGTTACAGAAAATGAACTTTATTCTACTCTAATACCTGTAGCATCAATTCAAAAGATGCCGAAGTTGCCAGGCGTGGTGGTGCACACCTTTAATCCCAGAACTTGGGAGGCAGAGGTAGGTGGATCTCCATGAGTTCGAGGACACCCTGAGACTACATAGTTAATTCCAAATCAGTCTGGACCAGAGAGAGAACTTATCTTGGAAAAAAAAAAAGATGCCAAAGTTAATGGCATCATTCAAGACAATGCATACAAATCTCTACTGATCACACTGATAAATTGAAGGCAACTAGACCCTTTCAGATTACAGGCAAATTATATAGGGCCTCTCCTATTAGAGCATAAGACTTACATATGCACCATGGTTAGAATTAAGATTGTCATATATTTGTAAGGAAAATGACCCACAATCTACCACTAAGGCATTAGAAATATGGACTGCAAATGGATCCCATAATGACTGAATAGATCAAGGAACTCATTTCATAGGCAAATGTATACAAACATTGGGACAATGAACAAAGTATTTCATGGGAATTTTTACATTCTTTATAATGCTTAATGGTTTGCTTTAACAAGATTACTTACTAACAACCTTGAAATGAGGATACGGGCCAAAGTTCTTTTGTTAAAAATATTTTTTATTTTTATTTATTTATTTGACAGAGAGAGAGAGAGAATGGGTGTTCCAGGGCCTCCAGCCACTGCAAATGAACTCCAGATGCATGTGCCACCTTGAGCATCTGGCTAACCTGGGTCTTGGGGAATCAAACCTGGGCCTTTTGGCTTTGCAGGCAAATGCCTTAACCACTAAACCATCCCACCAGCCCTGGGCCAAAGTTCTGAGGCAAGCTACATTAAACAACAGATATAAGTTCAATGGCTATACGCCCTTGAAAATGCTACTATCAAAGGCAACAAATATTACTATCCATTAGAGCACAACTGATAATCATAAACATCTGAAGGGGGAAGTCTTATTAGAAACATTATAACATTTTTTCTACAGGTGAAACTACGTACTATTTTTGTTACTGATAAGCCTTATTGGGTGACAAAGAAAAGATTGCTTAGTGGTTAAGGCACTTGCCTACAAAGCCAAAGGACCCATGTTTGATTTCCTAGGACCCGTGTAAGCCAGATGTGCAAGGTGGTACATGTGTCTGGAGTTTGTTTGCAGTGGCAGAAGGCCCTGGTGTGCCCATTCTCTATCTGTCCCTCTGTGCCCCCCCTCTGTCTCTCAAATAAATAAACAAATAATAAAATTTAAAAAAAATTAAAGATGTAACCAAAAATCTAGGAGGTCAGAGAATGTCTTCCTCCCTGACCTATCACTCATTCACTTGTTTCCTTGAGACAGAGTCTCTCACTAAACCTGAAACTGCCATTGTTGGATAGACTGGTTGACCAGTAAGCCCCAGTGATTCTCTGCTCCCCACAGGATGGAGATGCAGAGCTGTTTAAGTGGATGTTGGGGAAATAGAACTCAGGATGAATCAGGTCCTCATGTGTGGCAAGTGTTTTTACACACGGAGCAATCTCCCAACCCATCGAGTTCTTGTTTTAATTGATGGATATCATGTCCTAGCATATCAATCAATTTCATGGAATAAGAACACCTACTGTGGCAGTTTGAATGTAGAAGTCCCCCTTAGCCTCAGGTGTTTGTGTCTGAGCTCCCTACTTAGTCTCCAGCAGGTGGAGACCTGCCAGAGGTGATGTGCCACTGGAAGAAGATCTAGAGTTTAGCCTACTGTGTGTTCAGAGCCATTTCATGCTTGCTGTTCCCTCTCTGCTGCGGAGGTGTGATATTGTGAGCGGGTTGCTTTTCTCCACTGTGATGAAACTTCCCCTTGAAACAGTAAGCCTGAAACAAATCCTTCCTCCATTAAGCTGATTTTGATCAAGTGTTTTGTCCCAGCAACGAAAAGGACACTGCTATACCTATATAACCTCAAGATCTACAATTTTGTCATCAATTTCTCATACACCTATAAATCACAACCTTGGAAACTAGACCATGTGTGCATGCTCAAAAATCCTAATAATATGATATAGTTATATATCATATAGTTATATATAATTATATTATATTAGAAGACAATAACCAAGATTTTGAGCTAAATGATTGCATGAAATTGGAATAAACCATGACTCTTACCATAAGAGGTAAATCATAGTCTTTTAGGTCAGTGGATAATAAAGGAAGCAACAGACTTATAAATAAAATTCTCCATATCAAAACAAGTATCAAAATCATGAATGTCAATGGAAATTTAAGGTCAGATAAACATCTTATGCAGAAAACATCAAATTAGTAAAGAGCTAAACAACTTTACAGACACAAAAAAAACAAGTGAATTTCTAAAAGTTATGACTATCCTACACTCTGATACTATGCTAATTGGGCATTATTTTAAAAGATTATTTGTATGTGTGTGTGTGTGTGTGTGTGTGTGTGTGTATGTGCATGTATGTGCATGCCAGGGTCTTTTGTCACTGCAAACAAATGTCAGATGCATGTATCACTTGGTGCCTGGCTTTACATGGGTGCTAGGAAATGGAATTTTGGCCAACAAGCTTTGGAAGCAAGTTCTTTTAATCTATCAGCCATCTCCCTAGCCCCTTGAGCATAATTTTAAATGTGCAATGACTGTTTGCACCATGTAGAATGCTGTAGAACTCATATTTACTTAGAGAAAGAATTCTCAATCTAGTCTATTGGAATGTCTGAGAAGCTGAACTTTTGGGTTTTTTGTTGACTGGATGTGGTATCATAGCAAAGAAATTATTGTGCTTATTGTCTTACTTCTAAATTGAATTATTACTAAATTGGCTTTAAGGCATATATAGAAGAAAGTATAACTTAGATTGCAGGTGATTTAAGGCATAGAGTGGCTTGTTGAGCAACTTTGAAAAGATTCCAAATTTAAAATGGAGAACAAGTGTCCTCCTCATCCTGCTCTCGCTTCCATACTTATCTTGTACAGTATGTGGTGCTTTGAATATGAGTGTATGTCCCCCATAGACTCAGGTGTTTTATTAAGTTTGTGGCTTGGTGTTGCAGTCAGCTTCTCATTGCTGGCAGAAAGCACACAACCAAAAGCAGCTTGTGGAAGGAAAGGGTTTATTTTGGCTTACAGACTTGAGGGGAAGCTCCATGATAAAAGGGGAAAATGATGGCATGAGCAGAGGGTGGACATCACCTCCTGGCCAATATCAGGTGGACAACAGCAGGAGAGTGTGCCAAACAGTGGTAAGGGGACGCTGACTATAACACCCATAAATCTGCCCCCAACAATACACTGTCTTTAGGAGGCTCCAATTCCCAAATCTCTATCAGCTGGGGACCTAGTATTCAGAACACATAAGTTTATGGGGGATACCTGAAACAAACTACCACATTCTGCCCCTAGCCCCCATAAACTGATAACCATCTGGGGCAGCTTTAGTGGATGTCCCCCATTCAGGAGTTTATTAAAGCTTTAGATCTCCAGCCACCTGGCTGGAGGAGGTGTCACTGTGAATGGATCCTAGGGTCCAGCCTTAAGGTGTATTTGAGGGCATATCTTAAATTCCAACCTAAAGGCATGCACAATGCTTGAGCTCTGCCTATGGTTCCTGGAATATGCTTGCTTTTGGTGGTGCTGGTTGTCATTTTTCTTTTCTTTTCTTTTTACGTTATGGAACTTCCCCTGGATCTGTAAGCTTCAATAAATCCCATTCCTCCCTTAATTGTACCTGGTTTGGAAGTTCGTCCAGCAACATGAAGCTGGCTGTGACATGATCCGTGATGTAAAATGCAATGCATTCTGATCAACGTTAAAAGTCCCCATAGTTGCTGGGCGTGGTGGTGCATGCCTTTAATCCCAGCACTTGGGAGGCAGAGGTAGGTGGATCACTGTGAGTTCGAGACCACCCTGAGATTACATAGTGAATTCCAACTCAGCCCAGGCTAGAGTGAGACTCTACCTCAAAAAACCAAAAAAAAAAAAAAAAAAAAAAAAAAAAAGTCCTCATGGTTTTAGCCAGGCATGGTGGCGCATACCTTTAATCCCAGCACTCAGGAGGCAGAGGTAGGAGGATTGCATGAGTTTGAGGCCACTCTGAGACTACATAGTGAATTCCAGGTCAGACTGGGGTAGAGTGAGACCCTACTTCAAAAACAAAAACAAAAGTCCCTATAGTTTTTATCAGTCCCAGTGATGTTCAAACATCCCCATAGTCCAAGGTCTTTCAACTGAGCCATAAAAGCAAAAAAATAAAAAAGAAAGAAAACCATACTGGCACAAAACAAACATTCACACTGCAAATGATGGCACTGGGCATAGCAAATAAATATTCAACCAATACAAGATTTAAAACAAATAGGGCAAATGTCAAACCCTGTAGCTGTTAGTCCAACAACTTTAGCTAGTGACAAGACTCCAAGTCTGATAATTCTAACCAGCAATCAATCTTGGAGTTCTAATTCCATCCCACTAGCTAGGCTACTCACAGTCCTGGAAAACTTTATTTGGTGCCAGCAGCTCTCCATGGCAACCATCCAATAGTCCTAGCATCTCCATTGGGTCTCCAGTGCAACCCATGGTTTATCCTCATGTCTCCATCAGGTCTCCATGCAGGTAATCCAACAAGCCTGCTTCACACTGCCCATGGCCATTTCCAAAAAACAAAATCGTGTTGCAAATCCAATGACCCTCTCTTTCCTGCATTTGTTATTCTACATAGTACTAGAGGGCAAACAACTTTTTAATTTAGGGGGGAATAAAGCTGCCTTTGAAGAACAGGATACTCCTTTAGCATTGAGGCCTCTTCAAAGGAGTCTGCATTCTTATTTTTAATTTAATTTTATTTTTTAAATTTATTTATTAGAGACAGAGAGAGGGAGAGAAAGAGAATGAGTGTGCCAGGGCTGCTACAAACAAATTCAAGACACTTGCACCACCTTGTTCATCTGGTTTACGTGGGACCTGGGGAATCGAACCTGAGTCCTTAGGCTTTGCAGGCAAGTGCCTTAACTGCTAGCCATCTCTTTAGCCTACCTTCTACATTTTTTGAGACAAAATTTCTCATTGTCCTGAAGCTCACCAATTAGGCTAGGCTGGCTGGCCACTAAGCCCCAGGGATCCTCTGTCTCTGCATCCCCAGCAGTGAGATTACAGGCACACATCACCTCACCTGGCATTTTTATATGGACGCTGGGGCTCAAACCCAGGTTCACATGTTTGTGAAGCCAGCACTTTACCAAATGAGCTATCTTCTCAGCTCTACATATAATTAAATTTTTAAAAAAATATTTGTATTTATTTACTTGAGAGAAAGAGTGGGGGGGGGAATGGGTGCACCAGGACCTCCATCCACTGCAAACAAACTCCAGATGCATATGCTACCATGTGTATCTGGCTTACATGGGTACTGAAGAATTGAGCCTGGGTCCTTAGGCTTTGAAGACAAGCACCTTAACCACTAAGGCATCTCTCCAGGCCTTCTTTATATAATTTTTGTTTTTGTTTTCTGGAAGTAGAGTCTCACTATAGCCCAGGCTGACCTGGAATTCACTATGTAGTCTGAGGCTGCATTCTTATTCTTGTCCCAATGCATATCAGCTGGCCTAATCACAATGGTTGTGATTTCTCAAACAATTGCAGCTGAACAGGCAGCAATTTTGGCCCAAAGATTTCATCTCTTTCCATGCCATATCTATCTGCTCATACCAGTCTGTTTCTATTCATCACAACCCTGCACAAGTTCTCAGGACAGAAGGAGGCAAAATGCAGCAAGCCTCTCATGAAAACTTCTTCTAGCCAAGGTCCTACAAAATTCTTTCTCACCCTCATAAGCCAAACCTAAGTCCATAGTTCTTACTACATTCAGATCTTTCAACTATGACCAGAATGGTCCATCAAGCTGTACATACAGCACTGCAAGGCATCTTTTAGGCCAATGTTCAAATCCTTCCACATTCCTCTCTCAAATCAGTTCTAAATGACCAAAGCCACACAGTCAGTGTCTAGCAGTAATGACCCCACTTCTCGGCACTAATTCCACTGTTGCAGTTAGCTTCGCATTGCTGGCAGAAAGCACCCAGCCAAAAGCAGCTTGTGGAAGAAAAGGTTTGTTTTGGCTTACAGACTCAAGGGAAAGCTCCATGATGGCAGGGGAAAACATGGCATGAGCAGAGAATGAACATCACCTCCTGGCCAACATCAGGTGGACAGAAGCAGCAGGAGAGTGTGCCAAACACTGGCAAGAAGAAGCTGGCTATAATACCCATAGGTCCACCTAACAATACATTACCTCCAGGAGGATTCATTTCCCAAATTGCCACCAGCTGATGACCTAGCATTCAGAACACAGAAGCTTATAGGGAACACCTGAATCAAACCACCACACTTGGGTCTCTAGTCACCTGGCTGGAGGAGGTGTCACAGGGTGGCTGGTCCTGAGATCCAACCCAAAGGTGTATTTGGGGGCAGATCTAATTCCAGCCCAAAGCTGTGAGGAGCATTGTGAGCTCTGGTAGGGTCCCTGCTTGCTGCTGGTTCATGCTTGCTGCTTTTTGGTGTATGCTGGCTGCTTGTGTTTTTGTTCTCTGCTTGGATCTATGAATAGGAGCCAGCTTTTCTTGCCATTGATGGAACTTCCCCTGGATCTGTAAGCTTAAAATAAATCCAGTTCCTCCTCTAAACTGTGTCTGGCTGAGTGGCTTGTTGAGCAATTTTGAAATAATTCCAATTTTAAAATGGAGAAAAAGTGTCCTCCCTGTCCTGCTCTCACTTCCATACTTACCCTGCAGTGTATACATTCTGCACATACTTTTACTCATATATCTCTACACATATGACTTGTAGTTATTAAAAAGTTACTTGGCCACAAGGAAGTGTAAACCCAACAAAAGAAGGAACTTACTAGTTTCATTCAAAGAGAAGCTCAGAGGAAGTAATTCAACTATCCCTATATGAATGAAAAACAAAATGAATGGACAAACCACATATATATGTACGGGCACATAATGAAATATTATTTACCCTTTTACAAAGTGAAGTTTTGATTTATGTTAAGCCATAATAATCACTGATGAGATTATGCTAATTAAATAAGCCAAACACTAAACAGAAAACCCAGATGGCCAATGAAATCCTGAGTAAAAAGAAAAACATGCTGGTGGTGTCACCATACCTGATTTCAAGTTCTACTATGGAGCCTTAGTAACAACCACAGCATGGCACGAAAGCAGACACATAGATGAGTGTAATAGAACAGAGAACATACATGTAAGCCCTCACAGCCGGCTCTGGAGCTACATGATTTTTGACAAAGGTGCCAAAAAATCCAGCCTCTTCAACAAATCGTGCTAGGAAACTGGACATCCACATGCAGCAGAATGAAACCAGATGTAGTATTTAACACAAAAGAAAAATGAAATTATGAGATTTGCAGGAAAATTGATGGATCTGGAATGAATTATACTAAGTGAGGTAACTCAGGTGCAGAAAGCCAAACATTGCACATTGTCTTTCATATGCAGATCTTAACTGGAAATAAGTTTGTTTGTAAGTTGTAGTAAGTGTCAGTAGTACAGGAAGCTAGAATGAGGCTTGGGAAGAGGAAAAGTAGGGAAAGATTATGGGAGGGGATAGTAGACAGGCAAGTGGAAAGATAGAATACAGGGAAAGGTCTAAGGGGGACAGGGGAAAGGGAGAGGGAGAGAGGAGGAATACACACAACCAAAGATGGTATGTTATAAGTACTAGAGAAACCTACTTCTTCCTTAGCTCATTAAATGGTGTAACTTTCTGAGGTGGTGGCACGGGGAAATAATTTGGGTGGAAGTACTCTGTTCAGGTGGAAAAAGCTTTACTCTAAAGCTGTTGCAAGCAAATACCTGTGCTGAAGATGGGTTGGGACACACACACACACACACACAAACTCACACACAACACTGAGGTATGTTGGGCAGAGAGGCCCATGAGGTCCTCAAAGCAACACAGGGTATTGCCAAAGCTCTTGGTTACCCATCAGAACTAAATGGTAAGATGAATGTGCTGAACATGCCACAGGCTGAGGTTTCAGGACACTGAGAACTTGAGCTGAGATGGATGCCATCTCCCTGCTGGCTGTGTGGCTGTCATAGTGCTGAGAAGTGCTATGCAAGTGATGGGGGTAAGTCACCAGCACTGTGAACAAGCAGTAGAGCCTGCAAGCTATAAAGTCAACCAGCCAAAAAGAGGAGAGTCCTCAGCAAAGTAGGGGCAGGAGAGGAGGGACAAACAATGACAATGTGATGGGAACATGATAAAATTATAGTATGTTCATATATTTAAATTCCTAATAAAAATTTAAAATAGATGTACATGTTTGAAAATTGTCAATAAAAAGTTTTAAAAACTACGTTGTGACTTCTTCCGATTCCAGAATGTCAATCATTAAGAAAAGAAATAATAGTAAATACTGGTGTGCATGTAAATAAAAGGGAGCCCTTTTACACTGCTGGCAGGAATGTAAACTGATACAACTAGGGCCGGGCATGGTGGCGCACACCTTTAATCACAGCACTTGAAACATCACCATGAGTTCAAGGCCAGCCTGACTAGAGCAAGACCCTACCTGGAAAAACCAAAAATAAATAAATAAAAATTAAAAAGAAAACTAGAACTAGGTCTATCATATGATTCAGCTATACCAGTTCTAGGTATTTTTAAAATAATTTTTAAATTAATTAATTTCTAACATAGGTTGTAGTATATCCCCTCCCCTGATCCCCATTTCCCTGTGGGCCCTCCTCAGTGGTGTTATTGGTGTTTATTGTGGGTAATTAGGGCGTCTGTCTCTAAGGAAGCTGTGCCTCAGGTTGTTTCTACCCTCCTTGTGGCTCTTACAATCTGCCTGCCGCCTCTTCGCAACAGTCCCTGAGCCTTGGCCCATATGTTATTACTTAGTGTAAACTTCCCTGTCGCCTCTGTGTTTCTGTTAGGATGTATTTCAGTCCACAACAGTGATTGTTTCTATTTTCGTGGATGTTGTCATCAGGCTAGCAGTGGGAGCAATATTTGCGCTGTTGCTGCTTCCTCGGCAATTCTTCTGGACCCTGGTGGATGTGGTAGCACAGGGTGAGGTGGCACATCTCGTTGTGAGCACTTAGCTGTCTTTATTGATGGATCTTGGATCTCCCCAGTATTTCCAGCCATCTGTAAAATAAAATAGATTTTCCAACCAAGGGTGAGAGCAGTTTTGATTAAAGGTGATATATGCCTAGGAGCTTGAGAGACATTTAGATAAGCCTACCCACTTATACAGGGAACACTGAAGGATTTCCTTCTGGGTAATGTAATTTTCCTGACCATGGGGTGCTGACTTGGTTTTTCGTACCAGTTATGAGTTCTCTCCCACTGAGTGGGTCTCATATCCAACTGCAGGGCAGGTGGTTACTCACAAAGCCTGTGTGCCACTTTCTGTACATGTGTGTAGTTCTTGTCTGGCTGGTTGATTGCATGGCTTGCAGGGTCTCCTGCTTATTCATGCTGTTAGTGACTACTGTCACCCATTAGCTTCTGCAGCACTTTCCAGTGCCATGGGGCTTTGCCAGGAGAGGACTAGTTTTCCTCCGTACCAAAGCCTTTTAGCCCCATGACATCCTACTGGTTGCATGTTTATTTAATTTCCTTAGCTACTGGGGTCCTATTCAGTAAGTTTTCCCTCACTCCTATATCTTGGAGAGTTCTCTCTAGTTTTCCCCTAATTTCAGGTCTTATATTGGGGTCCTTAATCCACTTGGAGCTCATTTTTTTTCATGGTGAGAATAGTGGATATAGTTTCAGTTTTCTTTTCTTTTTTTAAATATTTTTTTGTTTTTATTTATTTATTTGAGAGTGACAGACAGAGAGGGGAAGAGGCAGATAGAGACAGAGAGAATGGGCGCGCCAGGGCTTCCAGCCACTGCAAACGAACTCCAGACGCGTGCGCCCCCTTGTGCATCTGGATAACATGGGTCCTGGGGAATTGAGCCTTGAACCAGGGTCCTTAGGCTTCACAGGCAAGCGCTTAACTGCTCAGCCATCTCTCCAGCCCCTAGTTTCATTTTTCTACATGTGGATATCCAAGTTCTCCAGCAGCATTTGTTGAAAATGCTGTATTTTCTCCAGTGTGCATTGTCAAAGATCATGTAGCTACAGTTGCTTAAACTATGGCCTGGATCTTATATTCTGTTTCACTAATCTATATGTCTGTTTTAAGGCCAGTACCACACTGTTTTTATTACTATGGCATTGTGGTATAATCTGAAGTCATGTATGGTGATACCTTCATGAAGTGTTTCTTTTGGATATCTAAGGCCTTCTGTAATTCCATATGAATTTTATTTTATTTTATGTTTTCTTTTTTGTTATTAACAACTTCCATGGTTGTAAATAATATCCCATGGTAATGCCCTCCCTCCCCCCCACTTTCCCCTTTGAAACTCCATTCTCTATCATATCCCCTCCCCCTCTTAATCAGTCTTTCTTTTATTTTGATGTCATGATCTTTTGCTCCTACTATGATGGTCTTATGTAGGTAGTGTCAGGCACTGTGAGGTCATGGATATCCAGGCCATTTTGTGTCTGGGGGAGCATGTTGTAAGGAGTCCTTCCTTTGGCTCTTACATTCTTTCTGCCTCCTCTTCCACAATAGACCCTGAGCCTTGGAAGATGTGATAGAGATATTGCAGTACTGAGCACTCCTGTCACTTCTTTCCAGCACCATGATGCCTTCCGAGTCATCCCAAGGTCACTGCCATCTGAAAAGAGAAGGTTCTCTACCAAAAGTGGGAGTAGCATTAACATATGGATATGAACATTAAGAGAAGTGCTTACTGGGCAGTTTGATAAGCACAGTATATACATTTAGCCAGACAGCAGCAGATGTTACTCTCCTAGGGCTCATGACTCCCCCTGTTGTAGGTTTTCAGTATCAGGAATGTATTCCTTCCCATGGAGCAGGCCTCCAGTCCAATTAGAGGGCAGTTGGTTTCCACCATGACAAACATGCCATTATTGCACCTGTTGGCTCATTTGGCCTGGATGGCAAAATGTAAGACTTGCAGTGTCCACTGTTGAGTATCTTCACTGGTGATTTCTCTCTCTCCCATTGAACTGCATGCAGAATGGCTTCTTCCAGCTTTCTGTCAGCTGGTCTACATGGAGGAGGTTATCAGATCAGTTCCAGCAGGATTTTTCAGTGGCCTTGCATCCCAAGTATGTGGAGTCTTCTGCAATAGGGTCTTACCATCTATTCCTGGTGGGAAACCAAAGTCCACATGAATTTTGAATTTTTTTCCTATTTTTGTGAAGAAAATTGCTGGAATTTTAATAGGTATTTTGCTGAATCTGTAAATTGCTTTTGGTAGAATGGCCATTTTTGCAATGTTGGTTCTCCCAATTCATGAGCATGGGAAGTATTTCCATCTTCACATAGCCTCTTTGAATTCTTTCTTCAGTATTTTTAATGTTTTCATTATATAAGTCTTTCACTTCCTTGGTTAGTGAAATTTCAATATATTTAATTTTTGTGGCTATTGAAAACAGGATAGCCTTCCTAATCTCTTTCTTCATATGTTTGTCTTTAGCATTAAGGAAGGCTTCTGATTTTTTTGTGTGCTGATTTTGTATCCTGCCACTTTGCTGAAAGAGTTTATCACCATTAGAAGTTATTTGGAAGAGTCTTTTGGGTCACATATATAAAATCATGTCATCTGCAAATAGGGCTAATTTGACTTCCACCTTTCTAATTTGTATCCCTTTTATTTCTTTCTCTTGTCTTATTGGTTATGCTAGGACTTCTAGCACTATATTGAAGAGCAGCAGTGAGAGAGGACACCTTGTCTTGTTCCTGATCTTAGTGGGAACTCTTCAAGTTTTTCCCCATTTAGTATATTTGGGCCTTGAGTGCATTTATAGCCATTATTAAGTTGCAATATGGTCCTTCCATCATAGTCTCTCTAGTGTTTTGATCATGAAGTGATGCTGTATTTTGTTGAAGGCCTTCTCTGCATCTATTGAAATGTTCATGTAGTTCTTGTATTTAAGTTTATTTATGTGATGTATTACATCTATCAATGTTGAACCATCCCTGCATCACTGGAGTAAAGCCTACTTGATCAAGTAAGATAATGCTTTTGATGTGTTCTTGACTTCGGTTTGCAAGGATTTTATTGAAAAATTTCACATCTAGGTTCATCAGGGATATTGGTCTGTAATTTTGTTTCTTTTTGTGTCTTTGTCTGATTTTGGTATCAGAATAATGCTGGCTTCATTGAAGGAGTTTGGGAGCATTCCTTCTTTACAAATTGTATAAAATAACTTCAGAAAAAGTGGTTTTAGTTTTCTGATGAAGGTTTATTAGAATTTGGCTGAGAATCTATCAGGTCCTGGACTCTTTTTGGGTGGGAGGTTTTTAATAACATGTTCAATCTCATTGGATGTAATAAGTTTGTTTAGTAAGTTTATCTGTTTGGGTTTAGTTTTGGTAGGTGGTATGTGTCTAGAATTCATCCATTTCTTCTGGATTATCCAATTTATTGGACTGGAGGTTTTGGAAGTATGTCCTGATTATTCCAATTTCATTGTTGCCAGTTGTGACCTCTCCATTTTCATTTCTAATCTTGTTAATTTGAAACTTCACTTTTTTCCTTTTGATCAAATTGGCCAGCAGTTTATCAATCTTGTTTATTTATTTATTTTTTTTGAAGAACCAGCTCTTCATTTGTAAATCTTTTTGTTTTCTTAATTTCCAAGTCATTGATTTCTGCTCTGATCTTAATTATTTCTTTGTGTCTATATCTCTTGGGATTAGAATGTTCTTGTTTTCCAATGCCTTTAGATGGATGTTTACATTATTAATTTGGGCTCTGTCTGTCTTTGATATGAAGGCACTTAGTGTTATGATTTTTCCCCTTAGGACTGCCTTCATTGTGTCCCGTAAATTCTGGTATGATGCATTCTCTGTAAGGTTGGCTTTGTGTTCATGTATTCATGAAGCTGGCTTTCATCAAAATTCATCATGGAAAGTTTGCCTTTCACCTTCTATTATGAGGGATACTTTTGCTGGATACAGTAGTTTGCATTGGCAGCCATAGTCTCTCAGTGTTTGGAGTACTCCATTCCATGCCCTCTGGCTCTTTGAGTTTCCATTGAAAAATCAGAGGTAATTCTAATGGAGTTACCTTTGTAGGTAATGAGCTAGTTTTCTCTTGCTGCTTTTAGCACTCTCTTTCCTTTTATTGTTTTTTTTTTTTTTATTTTTAGGATTTTAACTAGAATGTGATATGGAGAGTTTTTTCTTTGGTCCTGTCTATTTGGTGTTCTGTGAGCTTCTTGTGTTTGGATGGGCCTCTCTTTTGTAAGGGTGGGAAATTTTTCTTCAATAATTTTGTTGAATATGTTCTCTATGCCTTTGGTTTGTATTTATCCTCCTTCTTATATGCCCATCATCTGTATATTTGGTGTTTTTAGTGAATTCCACAACTCCCTCATATTCTGTCTGCATGATTTTTTGAACTTATGGTTTTTTGACTCGCAACCCATTTCCTCTGTCTTGTGTCCAAATTTTGTAGTTCTGTTCCCAATATGATCTACTCTGTGAGGATTTCTAGAGAGGCACTTAAGAGGACTGTTTGATTTTTGTTTTCTGTTGTATTTTTCTGTCATTTCTATCCCTTTATTGAGTTCTGCTTTCAGCTCCTGGTTTGACTTTTTTGTTGTTTCTTGGAATTCATGCCTGCATTTGATCATTTCCTTGTTAAGCTTATTCCATTGGTTGCTAAGGTCATCTGTTTGTTGACTTACCTTCAAATCATTCATCTGGGTATTAAGATCTCTCTGATTTTCTTATATTATGTTGAGATGAGAAATGAGAGCTATATGCTGTTGTTGATGGCTCTCTTGTATTTCATTTATGCAATTGTTGGTTCTTTGATGCTTTTCTTCCAATTCTCTCGCCCATTTGTTTATAGTCTCATTAATTTTGTTTATTATGTTTAGCATTTTTGTTTTGTTTTCTTAGGTAGGGTTTCACTTTAACTCAGGCTGACCTGGAATTCACTATATAGTCTCAGAGTGGACTCAAACTCATGATGATCCTCCTACCTCTCTGTCTCCTGAATGCTGGGATTAAAGGCATGTGCCACCAGGCCCGGCCTAGCATGTTTTCGTTATGGGATTCTATGTCTGGAGTACCCTCTGTGTTTTCACTGGAGGTTTCCATTAAGAGGCTAGGCATTCTTGGTGGGAATATGTTAACTTGATGTCTTACATAAATTGTTTTGCATTTGGATTTGCCCACCTGAGAGTGAAGTACTTGTTCCACTTGTGGCTCCTGATCACCTGGTCAGCTTTGGTTAAGGGGGGAGTGTGGGGAAGTTTTTTGCCCACTTGCTTGGGCTGGGTGACCTAGGGTCTAAGGAGAGTCCTCCTTGTGTGTATTGCGTCCAGGTGGGTCAGGGTGTGGCCCTGGCCTGCCTAGCTTGCTTCCTGTCCAAGCAGTACTCATTTCTCCCTGTGTCATTTGCTGCCTGGGGACTTTGGAGTATGATCCACACTGGAGTCCTATTGAACACAGGGCTGATGCCCCAGGCCTGACAGGCAGTTTCCTCTGAGCTGAGACATTGTGGATAGGCCCAAAGGGCATCACACTCACCTGAGGATGACTTCACAGCCTTGCCACCCAGCTGGTCCTTGCTGTACAATCAGCCCCAAGCCTTGTGTGGGTGCGAGGACTGCAGCCACAGGTTTGGTGGTTTGGGTATTCCAGCCTAATGTGCTATCTCCAAGCTTGGAGAATTTTGGGGGTCCTCCGCGAGTATAGCCCCAAACATGGCCCACCAAAGATAAGCACTTCCTGACCTGGCCTTAGTATGGGCCCAAGACAATGAAGCTTCTGCAATGAGCACTTCCTCTGCAGGCTGGCGGAGTGCAGGCCCCCAGACTACCAGCCCTTGATGTGCACCTCCTTTCCTGGTACAAGTATGGCCCCAAACAGGCTAGCCCTCGATGACCACTTCCTTTCCCTGCCGAGTGTAGCCCCAAACATGATCAGCCTTTGATGAGTGCTTCCTCATCCAGCCTGAGTGCAGGTTTCAACTCCTAGGTGTTTTCGTGAAGGACTCCAAGTCACCATATCATAGAGATACTTGCACATGAATATTTATTGCAGCAACTATTCACAATACCTAAATTACAGAACAAACCATGATATCAAACAACAAAAGACTAGATAATGAAAATGTGGGCTATATATGCACTGGTGTTCTTTTACCTAGATAGAAGAGTGATGTCATATTATTTACAGGAGAATAGATGCAACTGAAGATAATCATATTAAGTGAATTAGGCAGTCTCAGAAAAACAATTTATATATGTATATGTGTGTGTGTATATATATATATATATATATATATATATATATATATATATATACCTTCTCATTTCTGGTCTCTAGATGATATATAGATACATAAAATTATGTATGACTATATGACATGAAAGTAGATGTCAAAAGCCTCAGGGGCAAATGCAAGTAACTAGAGAGCTAGAGGTAAGAAAGGACAGGATGAGAATGCGTTCAACGTTCACTGTAGACTTACATTAAAATGTTCTTATGTTATACAATACATTGTACAATGAATACACAAATTAAAATTTTTTTTAAATATGCCAGACAAAAAATAAATCATTAAGATTTTACTTCTACGAGATGCCTGGAACAGTCAAATGCATAAAGACAGAAAGTGGAATGGTGGTTGTGAGAGGCTGGGGTAGGCATGAGTGAAGAAGTAGTGTTTAATGGCTTCATAATTCAGGATGATTACAATGTTCTGGAGATGGGTGGTGATTATGGTGTTGCAACAATGTGGATGTGGTCATGCTACTGAACTGTACACTTCTGTGCATTTTACTACAAAGAGAAAAAGAAAGAAAAACCCAGGGCAGGAAGCACAGGGTGACTCTGCTCAGTGATGTCACTGGATCCCTGGCTCTTCCTTTCAGTCGGCTGTTTCCAGCACTGGGCTTTTGTCCTTGTGGTCATAAAGTGATGGCTACTTCTCTAGGAGTTGTGTTCATGTCATCTTCTTGTGAAGCTCTGTTTTCACTCACGATAGGAAACACAGGGAGCTTTCTACCTACAGTTCACTCTCCATAATTTTATCACATGATCTCTCAACATGCAGCATGGGAAAATTACCTGTCACCTATCTAAAGTATAGAGTAGCACAGTAAAGGCAGTTGTGAATTTTGTGGGTAGCCCAAGTCTCTGTGTTTACCATAGAAATAAGCTTGTTTTTGTTTGTTTCATTTTTTTCATAAATAAGCTCATATGGCATATTAGGTTTTTTGTTTGTTTGTTTGTTTGTTTGTTTGTTTGTTTTTGAGGTAGGGTCTACTCTAGCCCAGGCTGACTTGGAATTCACTATGTAGTCTCAGGATGGCCACGGACTCACAGCAATCCTCCTACCTCTGCCTCCTGAGTGCTGGGATTAAAGGCATACACCATCATGTCCAGTGGCATACTAGTTTTTGTAATGAGTTACTTTTTTATGAAAATCTTGACTTCTTTAGCTAGTGCACATGACCGTTATGTCACTATTCTAATGTGCATTTCATCATCCACATTTTACAGTCTCTAAAATTGGTGTGCACTTTACAGTTGCTGTCAGTGAGGCAACAGAAGTGATGTCGTTGTCACGCCTGCTGGATATGCATCAGAACTTGCAGGATGGAGGCCAGGAGCTTGGAATACTGATATTCCTGAGTCCAAAACTTCTGCAGAAGAGCTTGACTTTGAGGAGAGAGTTTAGCTGTGCCTTACTCAATTGATTTCGTGATTACTTTATTTTTATTTTATTTATTTATTTTGGTTTTTCGAGGTAGGGTCTCACTCTAGCCCAGGCTGACCTGGAATTCACTATGAAGTCTCAGTGTGGCCTCGAACTCACAGCAATCTTCCTACCTCTGCCTTCCAAGTGCTGGGATTAAAGGCATGTGCCACCATGCCCGGCTAAATACTTTATTTTTAATGTATACATGAGGATGGCTTGGAATTCTAAATCTATGTTCTAGATCTCAATTGGCTTTTCCCTCAAAACTATAAAATAAAAATTACAAATAGCAAGAAAGCTGGGTGTCCTTGTTTAATTAGGAGTATTTTTCCTTCTTAATGATACACAAAACACTGCTGTCTATGATCACTGTCTTCCTGGAGATAATGAAATATGGTGAGACTAGCCCACAGCTCATTTAATTGTTTCTTCTTTGGGTAGATGTTTTTATTTGTATGCTTCTTTAAAAAATGATGCTTTGCCACTCTGGCTTAAAAAAAACCTGATATTCTCCTTAAATCCCTTTTCTCAGAAAGCATGAATGAGACTGATTCTTGCATAACGAAGGTTGTTTCTTAGACTATTTATCTGGCAACTCTTCCTTCTCCTTCCTGGCTCAGGTGGTGCTCATAAATTGGGGTGCTCCTTGCAACAGCTACATATGAAAATTGAGGAGCATTTGCAGTTTTAAAATTTTTTGTTTGAGAGTGACAGAGAGAGAAAGAGGCAGAGAGAGAGAGAGAACAGGCGCACCAGGGCCTCCAACCACTGCAAACGAACTCCAGACACGTGCACCCCCTTGTGCAACTGGCTAACGTGGGTCCTGGGGATTTGAGCCTCGAACCAGGGTCCTTAGGCTTCATAGGCAAGCATTTAACCGCTAAGCCATCTCTCCAGCCCGCATTTGCAGTTTTAAATAGCACAGATTTCTCTTACATTTGTGTATATATATATGTGTGTGTGTGTGTGTGTGTGTGTGTGTGTGTCACACACATACATATGTGGATTTTAACTGGTAGGAAATGTGATGCTAGGACAACTAGTTAGACCTAAATTTCGTTCTAGAAGTGTGTGCATTTCATGTTATAAAGACATTGAGTAATGCTTAATTAAATGTTCAACAAATTGAGTGCAAAAAATGATGCATCAGTAAATCTTATTCAAGCTTTTTTAAAAAATGTGTGTGCCAGTGGTATTTCTCTAAATATACAGGCTTGTGCATTCTAAAATTCTAACCACAGCTGCACTCCAACAAAGGTTTGGTAAATTTATACTCCCTCCAAAATGTAAAAGAAGCCATCTCTCCACAGTTTTAAGTTTTAGTGAATGTAATACCTGAAATAGTACCATACTGTTTTTTTTAATTTTTTTTGTTTCTTTTTATTTATTTATTTGAGAGTGATAGACAGAGAGAGAAAGAGGCAGTTAGAGAGAGAGAGAGAGAGAATGGGTGTGCCAGGGCATCCAGCCACTGCAAATGAACTCCAGACGCGTGTGCCCCCTTGTGCATCTGGCTAACGTCGGTCCTGGGGAATCGGGCCTCGAACCGGGGTCCTTAGGCTTCATAGGCAAGCACTTAACCGCTAAGCCATCTCTCCAGCCCAGTACCACACTGTTTTGTCTTCTTGTCTTTTATCATTGTTGAGCATCTAGGTCATATGAAAGGTAATTTTATTTTATTTTTTATTTATGAGAGAGAAAGCAAGAGAGCGAGAGTGAGAGAGAGAGAGAGAGAGAGAGAGAAAGAGAGAGAATTGGTGTACCAGGGCCTTAACCACTGAAAATGAACTCAAGACACATGCTCCTCCTTGTTCATCTGGCTTACATGGGTACTGGAGAATCAAAACTAGGTCCTTAGGCTTCGCAGGCAAGTGCCTTGACCACTAAGCCATCTCTTTAGCCAGAGAGGGGTATCTTTATAAGTTATTTGACCCTTCCTGTATACCAGCAACAAACATTCCAAGCATGACATCAGGGAAACACCCCCATTCACAATTTCCTCAAAAAAAAAATAATACTAATGATAATATAAAGTACCTTGGAATAAACCTAACTGAGGAAGTGAAGGATCTCTACAAAGAAAACTTTAAAACACTAAAGAAAGAAATTGCAGAAGACACTAGAAAATGGATAGACATCCCATGTTCCTGGATTAGAAGAATCAATATTGGGCTAGAGAGATGGCTTAGTGGTTAAGGTGTTTGCCTGCAAAGCCAAAGGATCCTGGTTTGACTCTCCAGGACCCACGTAAGCCAGATGCACAAGGGGGCACATGGGTCTGGAGTTCGTTTGTAGTGGCTGGAGGCCCTGGTGTGCTCATTCTCTCGCTCTCTCTCTCTGCCTCTCTCTCTCAAATAAATAAATAAAAATATTTTTTAAAAGAATCAATATTATGAAAATGTCAATTTTACCAAAAACAACCTATACTTTTAATGCAATCTCCATCAAAATTCCAATGGTATTCTTCACTGAAATAGAAGAAAAAATATTAAAATTCATTTGGAAGTTCAAAAAAAAAATCTGAGCAACAAAAACAAGGTTCGTAGCATCACAATATCTGATTTTAAGATATATACAGAGCCACTGTAACAAAAACAGTATGGTTCTTGCATAAAAACAGACATGTAGATCAATGGAACAGAATAGAGGACCTATAGGCTGGAGAGATGGCCTAGTGGTTAAAACACACCCAGATGTAAACCCAGGTAGCTACAGCCATCTGATTTAAAAAAAAAATATTGACAACTTCTATACTTACAGACAATAAACCATGATAATTCCCTCCCATCTTCCACTTTCCCCTGCACAACTCCACTCTCTGTCATATCCCCTCCCTCTCTCCTTTAGTCTTTTATTTTTATGTCATTGTCTTTTTCTCCTACTATGAGGGTCTTGTGAAGGTATTGCTAGGCACTGTGAGGTCATGGATATCAAAGCCAATTTCTGTCTGGACAGGTGCATTGTAAGGAGTGGTACCCTTCCTTTGGCTCTTACATTCTTTCTGCCACCTCTTCTACAATGGACCTTGAACCTTGGAGGATGTGACAGAGATGCTTCAGTGCTGGACACTCCTCTGTCACTTCTTAGCACTATGTTTCCTTTTGGGTCATCCCAGTGGTCACTGCCACCTGAAAAGACAAGCTTCTCTAACCAAAAGTGAGAGTAGCATTAATATAAGACATCTGATTTTTGACAAAAATGTCAAAAATATTCAATGGAGAAAAGTCATCCTTTTTAACAAATGGTGCTGGGAAAACTGGATATCTATAAGTAGAAGGATGAAGATAGATCCTTATCTCTCTCCATGCACAAGAATCAAATCCAAATGGATCAAAGACTTTAACGTCAGACCCAAAACTCTGAAACTGCTAGAGGAAAAAGTAGGGGAAACTCTTTAACATATTACATTGGGAATGACTTTCTGAATATACCCCCAGTTGCTCAGTAAGTAAAACTGCTAATCAACCAAAGGAAGAAAACCTTTGCCAGCTATACATCTGACAGAGGACTAATATCCAGGATATACAAAGAATTCAAAAAACTAAATAATAAGAAATCAAACAACCCAATTAAAAATGGGCTATGGAAGTAAATAGAGAATTCTCAAAAGAAGAAATACAGGTGGCCTATAAATATCTAAAAACATGTTGTACATCCTTAGCCATCAGGGAAATGCAAATTAAAAGTACTTTGAGACTTCATCTCACTCCTGTCAGAATGGCTATCATCAAGAAAACAAAAGACAATAAATGCTGTCAAGTATGTGGAAAGAGAACCCTTCTACACTGTTGGTGGGAATGTAAACTTGTCCAGCCATTGTGGAAATCACTGTGGAGGTTCCTGAGACAGCTAAAAATAGATCTACCATATGACCCAACTACACTACTCGTAGGCATATATCCTAAAGACTCTATTCACTACCTTAGAGATACTTGCACAACCATGTTTATTGTGGTTCTATTCACAATAGCTAGTAAATGGAACCAGCCTAGATGTCCCTCAACTAATTAATGGATAATAAAGATGTGGTAAATTTATATAATGGAGTTCTATTCAGCGGCACTGAAAAATGAAATTATGAGATTTACAGAGAAATGGATGGGTCCAGAAAGGATTGTACTAAATGAGGTAACCCAGGCCCAGAAAGCCAAATGCCACATGTTCCCTGTCATATGTGGATCCTAGCTACAAATGTTTAGATTTGTATGTGAGTTAGAGTAAAAGTCAGTAGTAGAGGCCAGTAAGCTAAAAAGAGGCTATAAGGGGGGGGGGGGAGGACATAAAGGAAAGGTTATATATATATGTAAGTAGATGAACAAATTCCTGGGGGTGCAATGACCCAAGAGGGGTCAGAGGAAGGGATTGAGTAAAGGAAGGGTAGGAGGAGGGTTAATCAAAATTTATGATTGTTGGGCTCTGAAAGGCCCAGGCATGAGGCCTAGTGTAACTTCCTGAGCCTAGCTAAAGTTTGGTGACCTGTCTCTGGCCAGACGTGACTCAGCAAGACGCCTAATGGCTTCTTGCCTGCTACTTCCGCATGGGAGTTAGAATTATCATTTCAATAGTCACAGTTTACTATTGGCCCTTATCTCTCCCCCATCCTAGAATCCCCTCCTTCATTCCCAACATTATATAGGCAACTGCTCATAGCAATAAATCGAGTTCCTGCTTCGACAAGACTCCCGACTCAGTGTGGTTTTTCTCCGGTGGCCAGGAGAGGTCTGAGTCGTCGGACGCTCATCTCCTCCTCAACCCCTCGGGAGGAACCAGCGGGCCTGGTCCTTCCCTCGGCACTACCTGCCCCCGCCGGTGGAGCCCGGCATCTGGCGCCAACCGTGCGGCTCTCGGAGTCCGGCAGACTAGTGCCCCCTGAGAGACATTCGTTGAGGAGGTCAATCGGTGTACATATGCGGGTGAGCGTACCCCCATAAGTTATGAGGTAGTCTTCATATTTAATGTGCTAAACTTTGCTTCTATAACCTGTACTTGTTGGTCAACATCTCTTCGTTCTCTTTCTCTTTCCTTTCACTTTCAGTTCGTAGACAAGCTACATCTGCGGCTTTTGTACAGCATGTTTACCTATCTTTTGGATCCTTGTGATTGTATTGTACTCGTGTGTATGTGGGTTGCTATTGCCCTAGTTTTATGGACATTTTCTCTCAACTTTATAATAAGGGACAGTCTAGCTCTAAATCCAATCCTGCCTTAGAATCTCTCAGGGCACTCCTAAAGAGTAGAGGGCTTAACTTGACTGATAATCAGGCTCAACAGACCTGGGATTGCCTTCTCAAGCTGGCACCATGGCTGCCAGAAGGAAATCTCTTTGATTGGGACACGTGGGATAGGGTAGAGGCCCTTGTTTGTCGGGCACATGTGGAGAAGGGTCAAATACCCCCCTCAGGGGTCCTCTCTATGATCTCAGCCCTCAAGGACTGCTTCCCTCCAAGGGAAACCAAACATAAACAAAAGATAGAAGAAAAAGATAGTATACAGCCTGATCCGGCTACTCCTCCTGGAGATACAGCTTTTAAAAAAACCCAAAAGGATACATCTTTTTTTTTTTTGTTTGTTTGTTTATTTATTTGAGAGCGACAGAGAGAAGGAGGCAGAGACAGAGAGAGAGAGAGAATGGGCGCGCCAGAGCTTCCAGCCTCTGTTAACGAACTCCAGATGCGTGCGCCCCCTTGAGCATCTGGCTAACGTGGGTCCTGGGAAATTGAGCCTCAAACCGGGGTCCTTAGGCTTCACAGGCAAGCACTTAACTGCTAAGCCATCTCTCCAGCCCAGGATATATCTTTATACTCCTCACTTGATCCCTTTGATGGTGCTCCCTGGCCTTCCAGGGGACCTCCTCCATCAACTAACCCTTTCTGGACCCCCTCGGCCCCTCCTTCATATTCGGCTGCCAAGCCGCCAGAAAATAAAACTACTTTTTTATTTCCCGTCAATCTAAATCCTGGGGGCAATCGCCCTGCTGCCTGGTATCCGTGGGAAGCTCAGGACCTTAAGGAGCTTAAAAAGGCGGTCTTGGAGGATGGACCCAACTCTCCTTGGGCTGAGACCCTATTACAGGGACTTGCCCATCAACCTTGTACAACCCAAGATTGGAAAAATCTAGTCAGGGCTGTCTTGTCAGGTCCCCTATACATTAAGTGGTGTGCCTTTTTTAGAGATGAATGCCATGCACAGGCAGAACGAAACCAAAATCAACAGCCCCCTGTGCCAATAACTTTTGGGATGCTCTCCGGTACCTCTGATCAATATGCTACAGGCACTCAACAGGCGGCTATACCTGACCCGTATAGGGACCAGGTCAGGGCACTGGGCTTGGCGGCATGGAAAAAGCTTGATGAGGGACCCTCTGAAACCCCCCTTATGAGTATTACTCAAAAACCATCTGAGGACTTGGCTACATTTATAGATAGGGTGGAAAAAAGTCTCCAAAGAAAATTTCCCCCAGGGGCATTATGGGATCAGTTTACTAAAATGTTGGTCTGGGAAGGGATGACGGCAGATCACCGCCTTGCCTGTGCGGGTCTCAAGGACAACTCCATGAGTAGATGGATTGTAGCCACCAAGGATGTTGGCACTATCTCCCATCAGGCTAGGGCCATGGCTGCCCCCTTCAGGAAAATAAACAGAGAGATTTGGCCAATACGATCTGTGCATTACAGTTAAATCCTAAAAAATTGACATGTTTCGGATGCGGGGATGAGGGCCACTATAAAGAGGAGCGCCCCAACAAGACAAAGCCTCCTCCGCGCTCTGGGGGGATGACCAACGCCCCTCACACCCACTGCCCTAAATGCAATAAGGGGTTTCATTGGGCTCAGGAATGTAAATGGAAGTTTAACATACAGGGAAATGCCGGGCTTCGAGAGCCGCACGTTGGGCACCAGATGCCGGGCTCCGCCGGCGGGGGCAGGTAGTGCCGAGGGAAGGACCAGGCCCGCTGGTTCCTCCCGAGGGGCTGAGGAGGAGATGAGCGTCCGACGACTCAGACCTCTCCTGGCCACCGGAGAAAAACCACACTGAGTCGGGAGTCTTGTCGAAGCAGGAACTCGATTTATTGCTATGAACAGTTGCCTATATAATGTTGGGAAGAAGGCGGGGATTTTAGGACGGTGGGGAAAGGTAAGGGCCAATAGTAAAATGTGACTATTGAGATGATAATCCTAAATCCCATGCGGAAGTAGCAGGCAAGAAGCCGTTAGGCGTCTTGCTGAGTCACATCTGGCCAGAGGCAGATCACCAAACTTTAGCTAGGCTCAGGAAGTTCCACTAGGCCTCACACCTGGGCCTTTCAGAGCCCAACATCTCCCCCTTTTGTTTTTGTAAGAGCATTAGTCATCATGGCCCCTGTCTTAGGTTGTCCCCCTCTGGGGATCTTACCCGTCACTGGGTACCATGTGTTTAGCTCGCTGAGAACCCACTCCATGGCCTGTCTTAGGTTGTCCCCCTATGGGGATCTTACCCGTCATTGGTCACATGGAGGGCAGAGGAGGTGGCAGTGGGTCATCTGCGGAACTTAATTCCTGAGTTGCCAGCCTGTGATATTTTGACCTGATGAGGTTTTATTGCCTCTAGCCATTGATGAATAAATTGTGTAATCTTATTAATTACACAAGGCCCGACAGTGAGGATAAGGAGAAGGAGAAGGAGGGGGAGGGGCCCAAGTAGAGGGAGAAGGTAGGGTAAGAAGTCATATAAGCCCGTCCACAGTGGGTTGTCCTGGAGGTCCCGTTGCCTCCTCTCCAAGTCTTCCTGGAGCCTCTTAATCTTGTCCTGGACGATTCCTGATTTATTGGCGTAAAAGCAGCATTTTTCCTGTAAAAACAAACATACGCCTCCTTTTTCGGCCGTTAGTAGGTTTAGTCCTCTCCTGTTTTGTGGGACTACCTCAGCCAGGGAATCTAGCTGTTGTTGAAGATAGGTCTCCCTCTGATACAGGGAGGGCCTCATTTCCAGGGATGATATTTACATCTGGGATTAAGGTGGCTGGGGCACAAAGGCCCGTCCAATTGGTGGGCAGAAAGTCATAGGCCATTCTGTCTCCACAAACATCAACCATTCCAGAAGGTGGGCAGCGTTGAGCACTGGGCTCAGTTGTGTTAAAAGTACAGAAGGAAGGATGAATGTATCCCACATCTATAGTAGGGTGAAGGACCATTTTAGGAACAGTCCTCAGGGGTGGGACACTCCCTAGACATAAGTTTCTATCAAAAAACTCCTTTTTGTTACAAGAGTTTTTGTACTTTAATCACCTCTCAGTACAAAAGACTATCAAAGCCGGCCAAATGGCTTCCGACACTGAATATACATAATCTTGCTTACATGTAGGTGCTAAAGTCTTGCTCCCAAAGGGCCAGAGCTATGGATACAAGGCCAGCCAAATGGCATCTGACAATTCCCCCTTTTTTATTTTTTATGAGCTGGGCCCTTCTGGGCCTCAGTGCAGAAAGACTGTGTCTGTCTTAGGTTGTCCTCTACGATATTTAGGCCTTACCCGTCATCGGTACATGAATTCCATCATTCATGCCCTGTCTTAGGTTGACCTAACTCGAGAGAATCTTACCCGTCTTTGACTACCAGCCTCTGCAGGGGCTTTAAGATAATGTCTCAGGAAGCCGGGGTCGGGTCTGTAGCTGTATCCCATGTACTTCTGTACGGATATCCATAAAGGATCTCAAAAGGCACTTAACGAGTATGGGCAGCAGACACAGAATGAGCAAAAGACAAACACCTGTAGCAGCAAAGCTTCCTGTCCAAGAAGTGAGAGAATTCCATCCAGGCAAGGCAGACTTAAAAGCAGATATTAAGTCATCAGTAGTTTTCAAAAGTAAGATGATTATTTTGCAAAGACAAAATCTCTGAATGTAACTGAATCAGATCCAAGGAAATATTATCATTATGCCAAATACCTCTTGAATGTATTTTCCCAACGTTGTTGACTGTCATTATATTTTTTAGAACACAAATCTATTGAAAATCTACATGACACTCCAAACAAGTTTTAACTTTCAACCCTAGTCTCCCAAATATGTAACCACATCATATAGAGTGTCTAACAGGTGAAACTGTATCTAGAGTAAGGATCGAGCCCAAGATCTTAAAGGGAGGCACAGTTTGAACTTTCTCAGGAGCTACTTTATAGCTGTGAATATGAAGGATAGTTAGACATTAAAAGTACAAGCCTAAAGCTAAATGGTTCTTTTTTTTATCTTGAGGGAAGACACATTTAAACCCTTTCCCTGCTGTGAGGAGTGGGTCTGGTCCTCTCCAGGCCCCAGTCAATGGGCCATTTCTAGAAAAAATTTAAAATATTTAAGGTGAATAATGCTTTCTTTAGCTGATCATGGGGTGGGGGTAGTGATTCCCCCTTTTGTTTTTGTAATTGTGATTTAAGTGTTTGGTCAACAATAGCTTGCCCTCGAGGGTTGTATGGGATGCCTGTGGAATGTGAGATTTTCCAGGTCTGGAGAAAATCTACAAAAGCCTTGCTTATGAAGCAGGGGCCATTATCTGTTTTAATTTGATCAGGCAGCCCAACAGCGGCAAAATATTGAAGTATATGACTAATGGCATGTTTAGATTTTTCCCGGCATGTGCCGATGCCCAGCAGGTGCGTGAAAAGGTATCGGCTGAAAGAAAAATATCAGTGAGCCCAGTCACCACGAGAGGGCGGATTTTTCCCCTTCCCCCACCTGGATCAGTCCAAGGGAGCCACGTGGCAGTCTCCCAGGAGGTGGATTGCCCGCCAACTCCCAGTAGGGGAGGGCCAGGCACAAGCTGCCAGGAGGGGGGCCATCTATTTTTTTTTTTTAATTACCACATTCCACCCCTGGCTCCCAATAGATTTATAACCATCACATATTATACATTGTACTAAGTTCAATTTTAAAGGTCCCCACAGTCTTGACCAATTTAAGGTATTGAGACCTGTAAAATCAAACATGTTAAACATTTCTAATCTAAAGCCAGTCTTCGTGCCTGTAATTTTAACTTGTTTGAGGTTTTCCAGCTTAAAATCTTAAATCTCAGCCGGGCGTGGTGGTGCACGCCTTTAATCCCAGCACTCGGGAGGTGGAGGTAGGAGGATTACCATGAGTTTTAGGCCACCCTGAGACTCCATAGGGAATTCCAGGTCAGCCTGGGCTAGAATGAAACCCTACCTCGAGAAACCAAAACAAAAAAACAAAAAATCTTAAATTTCTCAGTCCAATATCTCTAGCCAAGTACATCAGTCCATTACAAATTTAACCTTGACTAAACTCTCTGGGCCTGGGCAGCAGGACGCAGCCAGCCCTTATGCCAGTAGCCCAGTTCCAACAAAGTCCCCTGTAGTCTTTTTTTCCTCTTAGAAAGCTCATAAGCCAAGCCTCGAAGTTTAATCTTATCTGCACTTAGCATTTTAAGACTCTTATTAGAATAGTCCATCAAATTTGGCTTACCACTCCAGAAGACACCTTCAGTTGTAAGCACCAAGTCCATGCCTATTCCTCCAAAACAAAGGTTCCAAAAGATTAACATCCACATGGTCAGGTTCATCTCAGTTCACTCCTTGGTCTGTATCAGACAGCTTTAGGTTCGCTGAGATAAACTTCCAGACCAGGTACAGTTATGGAGGAAGGAATATTTATTGAAGTTTACAGATCCAGGGGAAGTTCCATAATGGCAGAAAAAGTTGGCCTGCCTTCACAGGCCCAAGCAGAGAGAGAGAGAGAGAGAGAAGCATAAGCCTTCAGAAATAAAAAGTCGCAGATGCAGCTTGCCGGCAAATCGAGAGTGAAAGGAAAGATAAAAGGAA
Source organism: Dipus sagitta (assembly GCA_036346955.1). Taxonomy (NCBI): domain Eukaryota; kingdom Metazoa; phylum Chordata; class Mammalia; order Rodentia; family Dipodidae; genus Dipus; species Dipus sagitta. Next base: position 111,599,534 of record CM070770.1, read on the forward strand.
CGAAGAGATGTTGACAAACAAGTACAGGTTATAGAAGCAAAGTTTAGCGCATTAAATATAAAGACTACCTCATAACTTATGGGGGTACGCTCACCCGCATATGTACACCGATTGACCTCCTCAACGAATGTCTCTCACGGGGCACTAGTCTGCCGGATTCCGAGAGCCCCACGTTGGGCGCCAGATGCCGGGCTTCGAGAGCCGCACGTTGGGCACCAGATGCCGGGCTCCGCCGGCGGGGGCAGGTAGTGCCGAGGGAAGGACCAGGCCCGCTGGTTCCTCCCGAGGGGCTGAGGAGGAGATGAGCGTCCAACGACTCAGACCTCTCCTGGCCACCGGAGAAAAACCACACTGAGTCGGGAGTCTTGTCGAAGCAGGAACTCGATTTATTGCTATGAACAGTTGCCTATATAATGTTGGGAAGAAGGCGGGGATTTTAGGACGGTGGGGAAAGGTAAGGGCCAATAGTAAAATGTGACTATTGAGATGATAATCCTAAATCCCATGCGGAAGTAGCAGGCAAGAAGCCGTTAGGCGTCTTGCTGAGTCACATCTGGCCAGAGGCAGATCACCAAACTTTAGCTAGGCTCAGGAAGTTCCACTAGGCCTCACACCTGGGCCTTTCAGAGCCCAACAGGGAAAGCCTTTAAACTCCTCCCGGGGCTTCCCCCAGCCCCGTTAAATAAGGGGAAAGAGACCATCAAAGCCTATTGGACCGTCCCCCTGGTCCCCGGCCTTAGACCCAAAATTATTTTAAATATTGGCAATAAAAAATTCAAACTTCTCATCGACACTGGAGTGGGCCGAACGGTCCTAAGAAAGGAGGAAGTGCCCCCCTCCTGGCAGCTTGTGCCCGGCCCTCCCCTACTGGGAGTTGGTGGGCAGTCCACCTCCTGGGAGACTGCCACGTGGCTCCCTTGGACTGACCCAGGTGGGGACAGGGGAAAAGTCTGCCCTCTCGTGGTGACTGGGCTCACTGCTAACTTACTGGGGCAAGACATCCTTGGAGATGCCGAGGCTTTCATCACTACTGACCATAAGGCCTTTTATAATGATTTGATAGATAAAAAAGAATATCAACAACAGTCTGACGAAGGGAGAGAATATCATCCCAATTATAGAGATGACCCTTACTTTGAGCAACTCAGACAAAAGTACTCCAATAAACACCCCCAATTCTAAGGGCCACTGCCCAGCCCCCCCCCCGCCCTGTTTAAAATCCAGTGGAGACTGGGGGATCCTATATGGGTTGAGCAGTGGCCTCTCCCTGCTTCTAAGTTACACCAACTCCACATACTTATTGATCAACAGTTGGAGGCCGGATATATTCGTCCCTCCACTAGTCCCTGGAACTCTCCTGTCTTTGTCATAAAAAAGCCTAATGGGTCCTGGAGATTTTTACATGATTTAAGGAAGATCAATGAATGCATGATCACCTTCAGAACCCCCCAGAGGGGACTCCCATGGATCCCAGCTATTCCCAATATATACCATATTACTATCATTGTCTGTCTCAACCTAACCCTGACTTTCTTACCGTCTTTACTGATGGAGGGCACCTGGGGGCTTCCCTAGTCGTTTACCCTCCCTTAAAACCAAAAAAAATAAAAGAGCCTATGCCCATAAAGTCAATCTCCCATGAGGTTGAGGGGTCAGCACAATTCAAAGAACTGTTTGCTGTCATTCTAGCTTTGGACACTATTCAAGAGCCATTTAACTTATTTTCTGACAGCCTTTATGTTGTTAATTTATTACCCAAGCTGGTTGAGGCCCATATTAGACTGGACTCCAAACCTATATCTCCTCTGATGATTCAAGCTCGTTCCCTACTCAAACAAAGAATTAACCCCATTTTTCTTCAACATCTCAGGGGCCATCAAAACTTACTGGGATTTCTCTCTCTCGAGGAAACAATTTGGCTGATAAAATGGCTTCTATGCCTCAGTGTAATACTATTACAGAAGCTACACGCTTCCACTTATTGACCCATGTCAACTGGAGAGGTCTCAAGCACAGGTTTCCACAGGTACCAGTCAAGGACCTTAAAAAAATTGTCCGGACTTGTAAGTGCTGTCAGCCTTTCCTCCAAGTACCCCCCCCCCTTCAAACTACAGGAAGCAATCCTCAAGGGCTCCGCCCTAATCATCTGTGGCAAATTGATGTCACACACTATTCTCCATTTGGAAAACTTAAATATATTTTTCTTTCAGTCAATACCTTCTCCCGCGCCTGCTGGGCATCGGCACATGCCGGGGGAAAATCTAAACATGCCATTAGTCATATGCTTCAATGTTTTGCCATTCTTGGGCTGCCTAATCAAATTAAAACAGATAATGGCCCCTGCTTCGTAAGCAAGGTCTTTATAGATTTTCTCCAGAACTGGAAAATCTCACATTCTACAGGCATCCCATACAACCCCCGAGGCCAAGCTATCGTTAAAAGATATAATCAGACTCTCAAGTCTCAATTACAAAAACAAAAGGGGGATTCCTTACCCCCACACGACCAACTAAAAAAGGCATTATTTACCCTAAATATCTTAAACTTTTCCAAAGAAGATAAACAACTATCCCCTTTTCAAAAATAGTGGTCCTCATCCGTTACCTACAGTTCTATCTGGGTAAGATGGAGGGACCCATTGACTGGGGCCTGGAGAGGACCAGACCCACTCCTCACAGCAGGGAGAGGGTTTGGATGTATCTTCCCTCAAGATGAAAAAAGACCCATTTGGGTACCAGCGAGAGACCTAAAATATTTGTCCCAACAAGAGGACACTGACAATCACTTCTCTAGGGAGTGTCCCATCCCTGAGGACTGTTCCTAAAATGGTCCTTCACCCTACTAAACTAAACAATTCCCTCCCTTGTGGAGGATTGCTGGCTTTGCCTCCAATCTGGGCCTCTCTGGCTGCTTGCAGTACAGTTGCCCATACGACCTTAAAAAATTACTCGCCACGTTCCCCATCCTTGTCCAGCTTTTCCCAATGTTTCCTCTGGGCATTTGGGTCCCACCTTCCCCTAATAATTCCAGTATAGATGTGGGATGCATTCATCCTTCCTTCTGTACTTTTAACACAACTGAGCCCAGTGCTCCATGCTGCCCGCCTTCTGGAATGGTTTATGTTTGTGGAGGCGGGATGGCCTATGACTTTCTGCCCACCAATTGGACAGACCTTTGTGCCCCAGCCACCTTAATCCCAGATGTAGATATCATCCCTGGAAATGAGGCCCTCCCTATATCGGAAGGAGACCTATCTTCAACAACAGCTAGATTCCCTGGCTGAGGTAGTCCAAAACAGGAGAGGACTAAACCTACTAATGGCTGAAAAAGGAGGCGTATGTTTGCTCTTATAGGAAAAATGCTGCTTTTACGCCAATAAATCAGGAATTGTCCAGGACAAGATTAAGAGGCCCCCCAGAAGCATTCCTTCTTATTAGAAAAGAAGATGGTGCTATGTGTAAACGTCTATTTTCACATAGTTAAAATTTTCATTTTTATCTCATGTGGATTTGCTTTGTGTATCTCATGCAATGGCATATTAGTGGATCTGATAACTCAAACAAGTTCTTTTATTTTTTACTGTATACTCTTCTACATGTAGCTTTAAAATTCATCTAAATAATTCTCATTGAATGATACAGATGAGGAATATTATTTCTTTGTAAATGGATAGCTGGTTCCCACCCCATCCATGGACTTATCCGTTTTTTAAAAAATATTTATTTATTTATTTGAGGGAGAAATAGACAGAGTATGGATGCCCCTTGCTACTGCAAACAAAGTCCAGAAGCAGGCACCGCATTGTGCTTCTGGCTTTTAGGTGGGCACTGAAGAACTGAGCCTTGGCCAGCAGTCTTTGCAAGGAAGCACCTGTAACTGCTGAGTCGTATCCCCAGCCTGACTTACCAGTTTTTTTCTTTGTGGTTTAAGTTTACAATTGTGGTAGTTTGAGTCAGAAGTAGCTGCATAAACTTATGTGTTGTTATTGCTTACTTCCCATTTTGTGGCAGTTTGGGAGGTGGATCCTTGCTGGAGGTGGTGTGTTGTTGGGGGCAGACTCAGGGGTGTCATAGCTAGGTTCCCCTTGCCAAACTTGGGCTCACTCTCCTGCTGCTCCCGCTTCTGTGTTCCCCCTTCTGTGGAAGATTGTGATGTCTAGTCACTCCTCATGTTATGCTTTCCCTCACAATCATGAAAATTCCCCTGAATTTGACTGTTAAGTCAAAATAAAACGTTCCTTCCATCAGCTGCTTTTTGGTTGAGGTGTTTTATCCCAGCAACTACAACACAGATCAAAGACTATTTTGCTCTGTATGATAACATTTAGTATTTATACAGATACTTCTAATTGAGTTGTACATTTAAAATACTCAGTCCTCTAATAATTCTGTGATGTAAGTGTTATGATTTATAAAATCATACACTATTCTATACTGACTAAGATTTTTTAAGGAACATCTCAGTTTCAAAACTCTTGCTTTAAGCCAGGCGTGGTGGCACATGCCTTTAATCCCAGCACTTGGGAGGCAAAGGTAGGAGGATTGCCGTGAGTTCCAGGCCACACTGAGACTACATAGTGAATTCCAGGTCAGCCTGAGCTAGAGTGAGACCCTACCTTGAAGAAAACAACAACAACAACAAAAAAAAAAAACTCTTAAACTGGGCATGGTGGCACACGCCTTTAATCCCAGCACTTGGGAGGCAGAAGTAGGTGGATCACGTGAGTTGGAGGCCACCCTGAGATTACATAGTGAGTTCCAGGTCAGCCTGGGCTAGAGGGAGACCCTACCTCGAAAAACCAAACAAAAACCAAAAACCAAAACCAAAAAAAACCCTCTTGCTTTAGCCAGGTATGGTGACTCATGCCTTTAATCCCAACACTTGGGAAGCTAAGGAAGGGAGACTGCTATGAGTTTGAGGTCAGTCTTGGACAGAGAGTGAGTTCCAGGTCACTGGAACTCAAATGAGACCGTACCTCAAAAAGAAAAACAAAAAAATCTTGCCTCATTATTATTAGTTATTGAAAAACTTCAGAGTGGATCTCCAATCATTTTTATGCCACTTATCCTAATTTTTTGTTTCAGAAAATGTGGTCATGTCAGTACAATGATTTCACTGGCTCTACCTTCCCATTCGAAGTTTGGAGAATACCCCCACTTGTAGGCCCTGTTGTGTTGGGTGGATATTTTTGCTCCTGGCAACACCTTTCCTTCTTCCCAGAATAGCTGATTGAATCAGGAGTAAATGTCTCATCAAAAAGCAGTCAACTCGTAGGTTCTCTAGCTTCTTGCAGCTTGAAATAATTAGCTCAGGCAGGCATTTTTTTTTTTCTGAGTAAATATGCATCAAGAAACCAAAAGGAAATTTCCATATTAATCCCAGGCTGGGATGGGAGGCATTATGGCCAAGTACAGCATGGCTAGGTAGAGAGGTTGGGTTGTGTGATGAGATGGAGCATGTAGGCAGTGAAAGCTATAAGGAGGGAAAGACAGAAACAACAAAAGCTGGATAGGAAGAGACAGGGAATGGCATAATGGCAAACAGGATATGATGGTGGATTTCTGTGATTCCAGCATTGGGGAGGCAGAGGCAGGAGTTAGAGACCAGCTTGGCTATACATCAAGACCCTGTCATAAAAAGAAGAGAGAAAGAGAGGGAAGAAGACAGGGAGATTTACCTCAACTGAGAAATAAAGATTGGCCCTTGGTGGCTTTTAGGTGCCTGCACAATCCTGCTCAAGTCGGGTTTGTACTTGCAATTCATCCAAGATTCAGTAAGCAGCCTTCTCCTTTGGCAAGCTTGGAGGACGCCCAGCTTTTTGCTAGGAGCCAGATTAAAATAGTCTCCAATATCTATTCTCAAATTTCGGGGGGGGGGGATTAAATCTACCAAATCAAAACATAACAGTCAGATGGTAAACAAAGCAATTTATTTTCAAAGACAGTTGTGACTTCTCAGAACTCTGGAGCATTCACCGCAGATGCTCAGTGTTCTTTGTGTTCTTTAGAAAGCTTAAAAGTTAGCTGTTATGTCAAGACTGCTTGGTGAGTCTGCGATGGAGCCAAGGCGAGTCTGTGTGTAGATTTATTCACTATGATCTGTCTCAGTGCTCTGCACTACTCATGCTGACTGTGGGAGTGGACATCCTGGAAGGTCTTGGAAAAAGGACAAGTCGCATGCTTAGGTTCTCTTCCTATGGCTTAAAAAAAAAAAAAAAAAAAAAACTAGATTCTGGGGCTGGAGAGATGGCTTAGTGGTTAAGCACTTGCATGTGAAGCCTAAGGACCCTGGTTGGAGGCTCGATTCCCCAGGACCCACATTAGCCGTCTGATGTGGCTGGAGGCCCTGGCGTGCCCATTCTCTCTCTCTATCTGTCTCTTCCTCTCTCCATCTGTCGATCTCAAATAAACAAATAAATAAATAAATAAATAAAACTAGATTCTGGGGCTGGAGAGATGGCTTAGTGGTTAAGATGCTTGCCTGCAAAGCCAAAGGACCTCGGTTCCATTCCCCAGGACCCATGTAAGCCAGATACATAAGGGGGTGCATGCATCTGGAGTTCGTTTGCAGTGGCTGGAAGCCCTGGTGTGCCCATTTTCTCTCTCTCCCTCTTTCTCTCTCAAATAAATAAATAAATAAAAGTTTAAAAAATGTTTAAGAAACTAGATTCTGTGTGGATCTTGCTCTTCTGGTAATACTTTTTTGGAGTAATTACAGTAGCTTTATTATTGATTATGAAATAACAGCTCACATCCACTGAGTAATTTCTATTACCTAGCAGTATGCTGAGTCCTCTGTATAAACTGAATCATCTCACAGCCTGATCAAGCAGGTACTGTTTCAGCTCCATTTTACAGATAGGATTCAGGCCAGTTAAAAAGCTTGTCCAGGGTAATTTACCATCCTACACTGGTGAATGAGGAGCATGCTGGGTAGTAGCAACCGTGTTATGGGTCTGAGTATTTACCTTGGCAGCATTAGTTTTGAAGCTAGCCTACTGTCCTGGTTTGAGGAAAAACACGATTGAACACAAGTTTTCCATTTGTCTTTAGCAGCGTGTCATCACATTGGCTCATGTCAAGTATCAGCATTTTAAGCCAATAATACTGATCATTTTTTGAAGTTACAACTAAAAGCTTTCACTTACCTATCAGGCATCATTAGTCCAGTCTTAGACATGAGAGTCAGGAGGTTAACATAGTTTGTGAAGAAACAGAAAAGGATTTGGACCAAGTTCCATTTGTTAAATCTAGCATTCTTCCTACACTGTGCCACCTTTCAATCAAATTTTCAACCTGAATCGATCTTCTAATTTCATGGCCCAATAGTTTTCCAGTGCAGCCTTAGTTTCCAGAGTGGTGAGTCTTAAAGTGTGCTCACCAATGGCAATTCCCTTGGGATGGTCTTAGTTTCCAGGCTCTATGGGCTCCTGGGACAGTAGACAGGTTACTGTTAAAATAATGAATGAAGACCAGCTATTGCTTTTAGATAGAGTCTTTCTTTTTATTTGTGCTTCTGCTCCCAGGGAATATTTGAGTGTTTATCATCCAAAACCTGGACCAGCCCCTGTTTTAAGATTGGCTGGCATCAAAAATTCCCAAAGATTGAAAGAAAAAAAAAAGGGGGGGGGGGAAATAGCAAATGTTGGTGAGGTTATAGAGAATCTGGAGCCTTTATACATTGATGGTGGCAATATAAAATTATTCATTCATCTGCTGTGGAAAAATATTTTGGTGGTTCCTCAGAAAGCTATACATATTGACTATATTACTATATGGCCTAAAAGTTCCAGTCCTGGGTACATACCCCAAAAGAACTGGAAACAGGTCCTCAGACAAATGCATGCATAGAAAGGTTCACAGTAGTAGTGCTACTCCCAACAGCCAAAAGACGGAAATACACCAGACATCTCAGCAGGTGGATGGATGTACAGATATGCATACAATGGTCTCTTGTGTAGCCACAAAAAAACAATGAAGTGTGAGCCATGCCAAAACATGTATGATCCTCAAATATGTTAGTTAGGGTTTGTCAAAGAAGCTAGACAAAGCCAAGCCTGGTGGCACAGACCGCCCAGCTACTCCAGAGGCTGAGACAGGAAGATGGTAGATTCCAGGCCTGCCTGCCTGGGTTACAGAGTGAGTACAAGGGCTAGGCTGGACAGCTTAGTGAGACCTTGTCTCAAAATAAATAAATAAATTAAATTAAATTAAATTAAAAAAACACCAGACACACAAAGTACATGTGATTCCTTTTATATGAAATATACAGAAAAAGTAAATAGATAGGGCCAGAAAATAGACAAATGGTTGCCAGAGGGGGTGGGGGTCTGGAAGTACCTGCTTAATTGGTGCAGGGTTTTCCATTTGAAGTGCTGGAAACGTTTCAGAACACTGTAAGAGGAATAAATTTCACTGAATTGTTTATTTTAAAATGGTCATACTTATGCCACATGAGCCTTATCTGGCTTAAAAGTTCAACCACCACCCCGAGTCCTGCTTTGATCTAGGCATCTACCCAACGGATGGGGGGGTGGTGGTCAAAACATACACTCAGCCACCATCCTTGTGGGAGGGGCCAAGGCCTCGTCCTAGGCAGAAGGTATTGTGTTCCTCGGTTCAATCGCCTATACACTCATTTACACGAGTTAGTTTCCTCCAGGACAGCACACAGTACCTGAACCCGGTCCTGGGGTCTGTGGGCACAGTGTGGGCCCTTGGGGGGAACTCACGCAACCTAGGAGAATACACACCGTGCCAATTAATACAAAAGTTGACAATAAACTCAGCACAGGGGGGTGAAGAGGGGAGTGGGGAATGTTGCTCTCCGCATCATGGAGCCCCAAAGCAAAGGGCCTGTACCACTCAGGAGGTCCCCAGCGAACTAACTCGCGCTCCTGGCCGCCCCATCTCCTGGGTGGGTGGGTGGGTGTCGGATGGGGGGGTGGGTGCCTTCTTTTGTTGTCCGCGGAAAGAAACACAGTTAGTCCGGACCCTTCGGGCGCTCCCTCCGCAAAGGTGGGGAAAGGGACTCGCCCGCGCGCCAGGATGCCAGCCGGGGACGCCCGCTCGGCCACCGCCGCCGCCCGCGCCGCGCCCCGCCCCAGCCCCCCGGGAGCCCGGCGGCCGCGGCTCGGGGAGGTGGGGACTGCGCGGGGCCGCGCTCCCGCCCTCCGCGGCGCCCACCGAGCGAGCGAGCGGCAGGCGGCGGCGGCGGCGGCCCGCGAGGGGGCGGCGGCTCCGGGCTTTGTGGCCGCGGCGCGCGCGGCGGGGCCTGGCCGGCCGGGGGCGCGCCGCCGCCGCCCGGCGCTCGGAGCCCGCGGCCCTCCCGGCCGCCCAGCCCAGCCCAGCCCGCGAGAGGAGCCGAGGCCGCCGCCGCCGCCGCGCCCGCGCCGCGCCCGTCCCTGCCCGGGTCCCGCGGCCGCCGCGCCGCCGCTGCAGGTAGGAGGCTCGGGGCCGGGGGAGGGCCGCGGCGGGCGCGGGCCGGGCGGAGAGCGCGGCGGGCCCGGCGGGGCTTCGGGCCCGAGCCGCCGCCGTCCCCGGCTCTGCAGGCCCGGCGCCCGGCGGCCTCGGGACTCGGTGAGTGGGGCCGGCCTGCTGCGTACAAAGCCCGGCACGCGGGCCTCGGGAGACTCCCGGGACCTCGCCGGCGGGGGTGCTGGACACCCCCTCACACCCGGACCTGGGAAATCGCCCGGGGAAGAATCCACGGGACCCTCAGCGTCGCGGTCTTCTACCCGGGGGTCCCCTCGGTGTCCCGGGCACTGTGCGCGCCGCTTTTCCACACTTGTCTCCATTGAGACCCCCACCGCCGCCCCGGTCCGAGGGGGGAATGGTGGGGGCCCCTCGCTCGGAGCCGCGCACGGGAACCCAGCATCACAACCCCGCTGGACTGACCTTGGGGAAGCCCTTTTCCTCCGAGGCTGGGCTGCTGTTTCTGCAATGGGGGATGGGGGCGTGATGTAATGCCCACCCCCTGGTACTATTGTGAAAGATCATGTGTGAACATGGTAATAGCTAAATTTTGAGCACTTTCTATGCACCAGGCTTCTAAACAGGTTCTAAACAGTTGGCTTGAATTACCATTAAATCATCCCACAGGCGCTACTGTAAATTGCACGAAGAATCTTCACATAGGAGTAGGAAACAGTGAAGCGTTCAGTCTCTCTGTTCTCGATGTGGAGAATGGATGTTTCATCGGTGTGATAGCTTTTAAGTCTGCAAATGTTTTGCAGTATTTAGGAGAGGGGCTATTGGGCTGCACACATACTTTCACACATTTAAAACTGAAAGTGGGATAATAAGGCCAGAGTTGTGTGTACATTTCAGCATGCCAGAGGAGACCACTGTGTTGATACACAGGAAACTGCTGAACATTAATTCAAAACACAGTTCTTGAGTTAGGATTGAGGACATTTAGGAGATTTTTTTCGAGGTAGGGTCTCACTGTAGCTAAGGCTAACCTGGAATTCACTATGTAGTTTCAGGGTGGACTCGATCTCACCACGATCCACCCACCTCTGCCTCCCCAGTGCTGGGATTAAAGGCTTGCGCCACCACGACCAGCTTGATTTAGGAGAGTTTTAAGACCAGAAAGATAAGAAATGGAGAAAGATTCCAAGCCCCGAAGGAAGATGTAGAGACCCCCTGCCCACCCCCCACACACACCACTACCATCACCAGTGTCTTGGCACAGGCCTATCTTTCCCTTAGAGACTACGGCGGAGTGGAAGAGGTGCTGGGAAGGGAGATCACAAGTTGTCCCTTTTTACCCCTGAGCCCAGGCAAAAGTGTTCGGATGGAATGCAGGCCCTGAGATTAGGCTTCCTAAAGTGTCCCTGTCCCTTCCGGTGGTGGCTGCAGCAGTTCTTGTCCTGTGTTTCAGGAGACGATGCTTCAGCAGCCCTCAAGGTTGATAAGGTACTTAGAATACCAAGGCCCTGAGTTCTGTGATGAAGGGAGTGTTGGGGACCATGTGCTCTGAGCTAGTGAAGCAGTGGACTTGAAGAAAGTGTTTTGGGTTGCAGTTTGAAATACTTTGGACTTTGACAAAGTCAGAGGAAGGCAGGAAAGGCCTGGGGCTGCTCAGGGGAGAAAGGCTGTGGGAGGCGAGGCACAGGTGGACGCTTCCACATACCCTCTGTTGACCCCCTGGCAGGCTTCACTTCTCAGCCACCAAGGAGGCACCCTGTGCTCTCCTGATTTCTTATCTGACGTTGTGAAAGTTCTGGGCAGCACTCAGTCTCACTTCTACTGTGAGAGCAGAACAGGCTTCTTGGAGAAGGGCGGTGCTTTATTTAATTTAATGTATTATTAGCATCACTTTTTTTTTTTTGTATCAGGCCTTGAAGGAGAGGTAATTGGATACACAATGCTGGTGAAGGTAACAAATACCATGGCTACTGGGAAGAGCCATTTGGAGAGATAGACACTTTGAGGTTCATATTCATTTGTCATCTCCTTTTCTTAGTTTTGTAAGTATGTGTGTGTATAACCCTTTACTCCCACCCCCATACATGGCAGGGAGCTCAGCTAGCATTTGCTCTGTATTTCCTGTCCATTAGGAAATTCATTTAACAAATACCTACTGGGTTCCAATCGTGTGCTGAGTCATATGCTACATGCTGGGTTATAGAGATGAGTCAGAAATTATGTATTCCCTTGGGAATTTCCCCATCCAGAGCAATGGACACACAGAGAAAATTACAAAAAACAAACAACAACAACAACAACAAAAGCCCTGGGAAGTGTAACCATGCAGGCATATAGATTGGCAGTCAAGCTCAAAAAAGAGTGCTGATCTCATTTGATGCAGACGCAGGGCCAGTATCTCAATGAGATGAGCATGAGTCCCACACAGAGGATCCAAATGCCCTGATGTGTCCTGTCTGTTATCTCATTTAGACTGTCTTGTCTCTGCTGTGATATTCTCACTCTTAAAAATGTGGTTGCAGTGTATGCATAACTTGTAAGCTGCTTTAGACTCATTTTAGAAGGAAAGTTGTTATAAATTAAAAAAAAAATAACAGCCTAGGCAATTAGGCTTCCAAAAATTTTTATGGAAGCTGGATTCTGTGAGATGGAAATGGGTACTGGATCAACCTAGGGGTAAAGATTACAGCCGGAGGAAGCTGGGTGTCCCCAGAGGTATGAAGGATGGCAGATTCATTGGCTCGGAGGTGAGTTTGGTGTCTGTAGGTTGAAAGATACATGAGAAAGTGGTGTAGATAGAGGAGGTACTTACCGGTGGAAAAGCACTACAAGGTCCCCGAGTGCTGTGAGAGGAGTGTGGATTTGTCTGTCACCTGGGCAGTGGGAGAGATGTCAGAAGGTACAAGCCAGGGCTGGGGCAAGAGCTCTCTTTCAGGATGATTGCTCCTGTAGTCCTGTGGAAGATGCATTGGATATTTGAGAGACCATTTTGTAGGTTAGGGTCTGACCTCAGATAAGAACAGTGGGCAAACATAGAATAAGTCTTGTTAACTAGTTGCATATGTTCAAGACCATGCTGAGGCTTCTAATTTGGGAAGCTATTTGGGCATGGCTGAAATCATCAGACAGTGTGAGCCTTGGAGGTGGTAGGGACTAATTAGTATGATTTTGGCTCTGGAGAACTGGAAATTTATGAGGTGCCCATATGGGACAGCAATACAGGTGGTTGATAGGTAACTGGAAATGTGCGTGATACTAGGAGAGGATGGGGCCTGAAAAAGGCTCTCCATGATGGTCTCACTTAATTTTTTTTGTGAGAGATAGAGCAAGAAAGAGAGAGAGAGAGAGAGAATGAATTAGCATGCCAGGGCCTCCAGCCACTGCAGTCAAACTCTAGATGCATGCACCACCTAATGTGCCTGTGTGGCTTTGTGTCACCTTGTGCATCTGGCTTACATGGGGTCTGGAAAGTCGAACATAGGTCCTTAGGCTTCACAAGCAAGTTTCTTAACCACTAAACCATCTCTAGCCCGACAGTCTCACTTTCTTTTGAACAACAGTGAGCATCTACCATATGTGAAAAATACTTAGATGGGGCAGATAGATCACAGTGTGGAGAAATTCTCTGTAAGAGGGAGGTAAGTACTTGGCAACCCTGGCCTAAGGAAGCTATGAGTCAGTCTTCTGAAGTGGTGAGAGTGGAGGAGAGTGTTCTGGGTAAGACTAGAAGCAGGCTGGAGTGGAATGCCTACAGAAGGGAACCTTTGTATTTCAGAAATGCTTTCTACTAAGGAGGCTTCAATAATGAATCTAAGGGCATTTCGGGGAAGCCTTGGGCAGGGGATGGTTTTGGGTGGAGTTGTAGGGGAAGTGAAGGATGGGGTCAGGACATTAAAGAACTTTCATTTGGTTTAAAGGTGGACTGTTTGGATCAGGAAAGATGACAATGGGGGAGGGCTTGCCTTAAACATAAGGCTGGTTCTACTCATTGTCATACTCAGACAGAGGTCACAAAAATAAACACTTCTAAGACATATGGCTACTCAGAGTAGGCGAGAAAGGGGAAGAGGAGGGAGCACATTAGAAGCAAGTTCAGTGCTAGTTTAAGACTGCAAAGCAAGCCCTCTAAAGGGAAAGAAAGAGAAAAGGGAGAAAAGGAAGGAAGGAAGAGAAAGAGTGGAAGGTGGAGGGGTGGAGAGAACATCAGCAAGTGGCCATCCTGGGCATACAAATCTGAGCATATGAGGGTAAAATAAGCTCATCGTCGTCATGAGGCTCTTAGACAAGTGACATCTCTGCATCCTTTTAGGCCTTAATGGAAAATGGCTATATATATATATATATATATATGTATTTTTTTTAATTTATTTTGTTTTCTGAGGTAGGGTCTCACTCTAGCCCAGACTGACCTGGAATTTACTATGTAGTCTCAGGGTGGCCTCGAACTCATGGTGATCTCCTACCTCTGCCTCCCGGGTGCTGGCATTAAAGGCATGCGCCACCACACCTGGCATGGAAAATGGTAAATTTTTTGTGAGCCCTTTATCAGAAGACAAATTGGGGGCTAGAGAGATGGCTCAGCAGCTGAGGCATTTGTCTGCAAAGACTAATGACCTGAGTTCAATTCCCTAGAACCCACATAAAGCCAGATTCACAGTGGTACATACATCTTGAGTCCATTTGCAGTGGCTGGAGAACCTGGCATGCCCATTCTATCTCTATCTCTCTGTCTTTCTTCTCTCTATCACCTCTGCTTGCAAGTAAGTAAATAAAAATATTAAAAACAAACAGTAGCAAGAGGCCCTGGCACACCCATAAAAAACAAAAGAAAATTTGGGGGTAGTGAAATGTAGCTATAATTAATAATTATAATTAGGTGTATTTCAGCCTGTACTGCACAGTTATCAAGTGCCTCCAGTGCAGCAGGCAAGCTGCTGTGGAGAGCAGGTCGCTTGCTTCAGCCCCTTTACCAGGGATGGAGTTCAACCTATGTATGATCCTCAAAGCAAGTAGCAGCGCCGTCTAAACTGCTGGGGTCATTGCGTTGTTGGCATTCTCGTTCATTGGCCAGCAGCTCCGCTAGCCTCATAAACAATCAGAAAATGCCATCATGTGTCTTTGGCAGTGAACTGTGGAAAGTATGTTGCAGAGAACGGCACTGCTAATATGGACTGCCAGCAATGGATGAGACTTTAGAGAACATCTTAGAGAACATGTTAGCTGCGATTTAGAGATGAGGAGTTGACAGGGAGGAGAGAGGGCTTCTGAAGGTCACAAAATGAGTGACAAAGTTGAGAACAGTGCCCTTACATTTTCAGATGACATGTTAGTTAGCTTTCTGTCACAAACCCCAGCTAATCAACACAGAGAAGGCTTGGGCTAAAGATGTAGCTCAGAGCTGAGCCTTTACCAAGCCTGCATAAGGCTCTGGGTTTAATCCCTAACACTGGGGAAAAAAAGTTTACTTGGGCTAATAGTTGAGGTGTTTAAGTCCATGATCACTTGGCCCTGGGACTCAGGCCTGTGGCAGAGCAGCGCTTCGTGGTGGGAGCATGTGGAAGAGCAAGCGTTGTTCGCGTGGCCAGGGAGCAGCAGGAGGGGAAGCGGCTGAGGTGCCACTGTCTCTGTCAGGTGCATTCCCATAGCCATCCAGAGTCATCCCACTGTACCCCCACCTCTTGAAAGCATCCAGTACTCCCAGTAGTGGCACCAATCTGGGGACCAAGCTTCTAACACATGGTCCACTCAAAATCCAAATCATAGCAGTTGGAACAGTGGCGAAGGCTCGAGAATACTTTACTTAAAGAACATCTTAATAGGAAGAGTTCCAAAAGGGAAGGTGTGAGGAAAGGGCTTGAAAATAAACTGTGAAGCTTCAGTTCCAGACTTTCTGTTTACAAGGGCCTTGAAAAGCTCCTGTTTTGCAGCGAGCCTCAGTTTTCTTATCTGTAAAGAGAGAGGGGTTGGACTGGGGTATTGTTGTTTTTGAAGTTTTAATATGGTAGGATATACTATAGATTGTATCAAAAAAGGCAACTTAAAAAAAATTATTTTTGTTTATTTTTATTTATTTGACAGTGACAGAGAGAGAAAGAGGGAGGGAGAGAGAGAGAATGGGCGTGCCAGGGCCTCCAGTCACTGCAAACGAACTCCAGACGTGTGTGCCCCCTTGTGCATCTGGCTAACGTGGGTCCTGGGGAATCAAGCCTCGAACCGGGGTCTTAGGCTTCACAGGCAAGCGCTTAACTGCTAAGCCATCTCTCCAGCACCAAAAAGGCAACTTTTCAGATGTCAAGTTAGGAGACAGAATGGTGCAAAAATAGGAAATGACCTTTATCTTTCTAGAACGAACTGATGGCCCATAACTTGTGACCCTCTGTGGAAGGTGGGTGTCATTTCCTTTAGTTCACTTACTACTTCTGTATATATATGTGGTGAGCCTGCTTTGTTTTAATGTTAATTCTAGTCTGGTAGGACTCAAGCTTCCTGTTCAAGGAACATCCTATCCTGGAGGAGAGCCCTGAGCACATCCCTGTCTCTTTTCCTTACACTGCCTTGTAATCAGCCTGTCCCGTAACACCCTGTGTTGTGTTAGAGCAGTGTGGGACTGTGACCTCCACCTTAGGGAACACTATTCTTTCTGACATGCTCAGAGCAACTGCTCTGTCCATGCTCACACATGCACTGCCTCTGTGTTCTCTTCCTCGTGCACGCGGGCATATGTCCTGGTCATTTCCTCCTTTGACACAGTGCTTGGTGTGTACTTCTTCCTCTCCATTAACATTGTTCCACTCAGGATGCAAGTCTTTTCTTATCCACTGTTTATCTGAACCACTTCCTTCTTTCTGTTCACATATTCTAAGTCAGATGGCCTCTTGTTCACAAAGAAGGCAGACCCATTTTTCTCTCCCCTGAACGCCAAGCCACACATGGTCCTTTGTTATAGTGCTGCTTGAGCTTGCCTCTCCTCTCGGGTGTCAGGTTGTACATGTTGGCACTCTTCACAGGTTGTGGAGTTCCACCTGTCTTTGTATCTCCCATGTATTTTAGAGCAGGGATCAGTCTTCTCCTACAGAAGTGTATTCTATGTTTGTTAAATTGTATGTGTATGAAATAAAAAGCCAATAAGTATATGTTTAAATATACATTATATATAGACACTTCATACTTTGAAAGCAGTTTGATATGATGAGAAGTGAAGAAAGAACCACAGTTATGGAAGTTCTAATCTGTGCTCTTCTTTTGTTTGTTATGTTTTCACTCCACTTTGTGTGGAGGAAAAAGTTAGGGCGGGCATTAACTGTATTTTACAGATGACGTGTTGGAGGGTAACTGACTTGTCCAAAGGTTTCTAGCTGAGTGAGGTCTGGATTTAGGACGTGAGCCCAGGTTTTCTGCATCTTATGTCTTGGTCTATTTCACATCATTGTAGAGTCTCAAATCACTACTGTCCTGACCTCTGCCAATGCCTCATTGCCACAGTTCTTCAGTTTTGATACTCTTAGGAACTTCAGAGAGTTTCTTTTCCTACAAAAGGCAGTGGAAATCTTTGTCAAAATTTCTGTAGCCTTTGCTTACACCTTAAGATGTAGTTTCACCCATGGTGGACCTAAAAATCATCAGGTGTTGGGCTGGGGAGTTGGTCTAGCATTTAAAGACACTTGCTTACAAAGCCTGCTGGCCCTGGTTTTGATTCTTCAGCACCCATGTAAAGCCAGGTACACAAAGTGGCACATTCATTTGGAGTTCATTTGCAGTGGCAAGAGGCCCTGGCATGCTGATACACACAACACACACATCCTCTCTCTTTCTCTCTCTCCCTTCTCTTTCCCTCTCTCTCTCTCTCCTTGCAAATAAATACATAAAAATTTTAAAAAATCATTAAATGCCATATCAGTTTTTAGTTGCCATAACAAAATACCACAGATTGAATGGCTTAACAACAGAAATGCATTTCTCATGGTTTCAGTGGCTGACAAGTTCAGGATCTGTGTATTGGAAGATAGGTTTCATTCTGTGTCACTTTTCTTGGCTGGATGGCAGTTGCCATCTGATGGTGTGTTCATATGGCCACTGTTTTGAGCATGGGGAGAGGAAGAGCCCATGCAAGGTCTCTTGAATTTGTATAGAGGTGGGAATCCCATTGGACCAAGCTCATTCTTATGGATCTCATTTAATCTTAACTACTACTTGGAGAGGAAGAGCCCATGCAAGGTCTCTTGAATTTGTATAGAGGTGGGAATCCCATTGGACCAAGCTCATTCTTATGGATTTCATTTAATCTTAACTACTTCTTGGAGAGGAAGAGCCCATGCAAGGTCTCTTGAATTTGTATAGAGGTGGGAATCGCATTGGACCAAGCTCATTCTTATGGATCTCGTTTAATCTTAACTACTTCTTGGAGAGGAAGAGCCCATGCAAGGTCTCTTGAATTTGTATAGAGGTGGGAATCGCATTGGACCAAGCTCATTCTTATGGATCTCGTTTAATCTTAACTACTTCTTGGAGAGGAAGAGCCCATGCAAGGTCTCTTGAATTTGTATAGAGGTGAGAATCCCATTGAACCAAGCTCATTTATGGATCTCATTTAATCTTAACTACTTCCTTAAATGCCTAATCCTTAAAGACAGCACATTGGGGTTTAGGGATAGAACAATTGAGTTTGGGGAGTATTACAGACATTGAGTCCACAAGCAGTTGTTCCCCCCCCCCCCCCCCCCCCCCCCGAGGTAGGGTCTCACTCTAGCCCAGGCTGACCTGGAATTCACTATGGTAGGTGGGTTTTTGTTTAAAGGTGAATATTAAATGTACCGTTCATAATCTTCACATAATCTTCAGGTGGTTTAGTTAATTGCTAGTGTTTTCAGAATTGTGCTAATTGTTTTCTCCTTGTTCCTTCATTGTATTAGAATTGTGCTCTTTTATTTATATCTGTCCATGTGTCTTTGCCAAGCCTAAGGAAAACTCTCATTGCCTTTGGACTTGGCTGTTTTACTGAGCATTTTCATGCTCCTGCTGCATTGTCATGTGTGATATTCCATGTGTGGCAGGCAGCTTTATGCCTATATAAAAAGTGTATGTTTTTGCTCAGTGTTTCCCGGGGCCCTGTGGTGAGGGTCACTGGGCTGTTTGACCACAGCCATCATAAGAACAGGAAGTATATTAACCAGCAGGCACGCAAGAAGGTGGCTACTGAGCAAAGTAGGGGAGGAGAAGGCAGCCCATCTCTAATGGAAGCTCACGCTGCAGGGAAGACTCACTGTGTTGTCCTCTATAACTGATTGTGGACATTGCTGGATGGACAGTTTTAAGCTAGAATATGCTTTCTGGCCTTGAAGTTTCCAGTAATAAGCTTTGCTGGGGATGTTTCCTACTTGGGAAGTGTTTGTGTAATGAAGATAGTGAGTTAGGTACTCCAGCGGAATGCTGGCCAACCCCTGGGGTGCAGACCATTTTCAGCCTCTGTAATCTCTGCACTTATGACTGGAAAGTAACTACATAAACTACAGAGATCACATGGAGCTTCTATTACACATGGTCTTATCAGGTCAACAGCAGTAATTATTTCAGAGCTCCAATTAATGAGTGAGATGGACATTGGTGGGAAAGTGTGTGGATCCTTAGTTTAAGAGAGGGAGAAAGTGATGGAAAGAAGAGGAATGGGTGGGGAGAGTGGAGAAAGGCAGAGCCAACAAGTGGAAGTAAACAGAGCAGTTTCAGCTCTCCTTAGTTGCCTTACCTTTAGGTTTCTAGTTAATTGATGTAATTTGAGCTGGGAGTAGAGGCTCTCTGCAGGGCTGAAATAAGAGAATTAGGCAGAGCCACGGAGCATGGGCTCATAATTGGTACTGGGTTTGAATCCTAGTTCAGCTACTTGCTGTCTCTATGAGAATGACAAATTCCTGTGCCTTAGTTCTCTTACCTGGAGAATGTAAATAATAATTGGATAATAGACATAAACAGCACATTTTATAAGGCTGTTGAGAATCCACAAAAAAGAAAAAAACTTTGGGGTATGCTGCCTTATTATACTAGAGTCCCTTTATAGCCCTGCAGAACACAACCACATGGCCCAGTAAGGCCTGGTGTTCTACGAAATTAAGCAAAGTAAATTGGTAACTCTAGATTTACTTAGCTAGCGATTAAATAACAGTTTAGTTAATAGGCTATTAATGGTCCCCAGGTGTTAGTAATTCTGAGTATTTGCTTTTGAGAGCAGTTGTATAATTTCTTCTGGTACTTAAATTTTTCTTTAGCAGAAAATTTGAAGTGTGACAAATGATGCTCTCAAGAGCTATTTTGGGGAGGAGGAAATGATTTAGTACATATAAAGCATTTGGTATACTCTCTAGCAACAATAAGAGCTTGGTAAAAATTATCTATTATTGAGGCTCAATTGGCCACAGTGAAGGCAAAATCCTTTGAAATTTAGGCACTCTTCACAAGTACAGCACCACCTCATGTCATCTAGTGGTACTGCACTCATTTCAATAAAAATGTTTAAATTGCCTGACATTAGTTCTGTATAATTTCAGTTCCATCAAGTATTACAAAGACTGAACCTCAGAGTGTGGCTTATTTGGTAAAACTCTGGAGTCCCTATGTCATTAAACAATGAGGTAAAATTTTACTCACCTATAGTTACCATAAAATAAAGTGTTAACAGCAAGAGCAAATGAAGTAGAGAAACAGATGTGCTTATATGTTAGGAATGCTAAGGTAAGTTAGTACATAATTTTATAAAGACAATTCAATGATGTCACAAAAGTCTTGAATGTTCTCATCTTTTGTGGCACCTATTCCTTTTCTAGGAATTTCTTTAGAACAATATATAAATATATGCACACACATATAAAGTACATATAAAATAGTTCTACATATAGAACAATGTAGTAATGCCATTTTCTTGTTTTCCTTTTTAAAAAAATATTTTTATCAGGCTGGAGAGATAGCTTAACAGTTAAGGCTCTTGGCTGCAAAACTAAAGGACCCAGGTTTGATTCCCCAGGATCTACATATGCCAGATGCACAAGGTGTCACATGCATCTGGAGTTCCTTCGCAGAGGCTTGGAGGCCCTGGCATGCCCATTCTCTCTCTCTCTTTCTCTCTTTCAAATAAATAAATAAAAATAAATATTTGTATCTATTTTCAAGGAGAAAGAGAATGGGCATGACAGGGCCTCCAGCTGTTGCAAACGAATTTCAGATGCATGTACTGCCAGGCTTTACAAGCCAGCGTCTTTAATTGCTGAGCCATCTCTCCAGCCCAGCTCAGGTTTTTTTGAATTTTTTTATTTTTATTTATTTGAGAGAGAGAAAGATATAGAGGAAGAAGAGAGAATGGGTGTGCCAGGGTCTCCACCTTGTGCATCTCGCTTACATGGGTCCTGGGGAATCGAACATAGGCTCTTTGGCTTTGCAGGCAAGTGCCTTAACTGCTAAGCCATCTCTCCCAGAGCAATGATTCTTAAAAAGAGTGGGGCATGATGGGGAAAGTGAGAGTCTGTCTGGGAACTGTGTAGTGTAAGAACATTCACTTGGTGTTCTCATTCATTTTATAATAAAAACTACAGGAAGTAAGTTGGATGTGAACATGGTGGCAGAAAATGATAACACAGAGGAAATAGATTGTACAGTGAATGTGTAGTAAATTTTAGCTTATTTAACATTGATTTATAGAGAAAAAAAGTGTTAATGAATGTGAAGAGTTAATTTTGACCTTTGGGGAAGAAGAGGTCCAGATTAGCTGCCACCGTAGGGCTATTAGAACAATATGATTAAGGTATAGGCCTGGGAGTTTAGGGGTATAGAGACAGGTCTTCAAAGAAAAATGCTCCCTTGCTTTAGCTTTGTTTAAGGTGACTAAACTGCTTTTGATATGTGTTTAGCCCTCTTGATCCCTGATATGTAATGTGTGACAGTGTGGCAGTGAAAAGGGACACGTGGTAGGAGGAGAAACTGATCACACCAATAGCCCTTCATTCTAATTTTAAGTTTGGGGATGAAGTGGTATACTATGGGATACCCTAATCAGGATTTGTTGCCCTTGTGAAGCTTCCCACTCCTTGGCCCTAACTTCAAGACTTTCTGATGTGACCTTGTCTCCTCTACCTTCAGTCTAATACAACTGCAGTAATCCCTCACCAGGCATCATATATGGAAAAAAAAGTCACAGCCCTTCCCCCTAAATTTTTATTATGAAAAATTGAAAACACACAAAATGTTTAGAATATAACTTAATGAATCTTGCTGTATTTGTCACCCTTGATGTTCAAACTGTCTGGCTTTTTGGCTAGCAGGACTCATTTCAAGTTGGTTCCTAATTCTTCCCATAAAAAGCAGCCATACAATGACTTATGTCACAATTGTCTTGATGTTTGCCTGTTACTCTGAAATATCAGAGTCTTGGAGAACATAAGAAAGTCTGGGAGTGTGTTGGCCCTTCCCAGCAGTGGGAACATACAATGCTCACTTTATTGCTGTGATCAGTGTGTCATAGCTTCATTCACAAACACTTATTTGAGGGGTTAATCTCCTATGAAATGTCTTGTGAGCAGATGTGGGAAGCACATATCCTCCATAGCCTTTGACAAAGTAAGACATTTGCTAAGCATTTGGTGTGTGAATGAGGATTACTCAGCACTGTGAGAAGGGCAGGGTGACTTAAGGAGACATGGTTGAATAATTTTAGAGCCACATGAGATAGCTATGGAATGGCACCAAGAATACCAGATTTCCAGGACAAAGGATTCTGGAGTGACCAGCTTTGTGCTCTTGGGCAACCCACTTCACCTCCTGACCCTTCATGCCCTCAGTTGTGAAGGGCAACAGTGCTTTCTGTCTCTTAAGTGCTCACTAAAATTACAGGTATTGTTTCAACACATGCTTTTTTTTGAGGTAGGGTCTTATTGTAGCCCAGGCTGACCTGGAATTTATTGTGTAGTTTCAGGCTGGCCTTGAACTCATAGCAGTCCTCCTACCTCTGCCTCCTGAGTGCTGGAATTAAAGGTGTGAGCCACCACTCCTGGCTCAACAAATTATTAAAAATGGCCCTCAACCAGGCTTGGTGGCGCATGCCTTTAATCCCAGCACTGGGGAGGCTGAGGTAGGAGGATTGCTGTGAGTTCGAGGCCACGGCCACCCTGAGACTACAGAATGAATTCCAGGTCAGCCTGGGCTAGAGCAAGAACCTACCTCAAAAAAACTGAAAAAAAAAAAAAAAAGTGGCCCTCACACCTTCATTTTCTTCTCTTTCTTTCTTCTTTCTTTCTTTCCTTCTTTCTTTCTCTTTTACTCTCCCTCTCTCTCTCTCCTTCTTTCTTTTTTTCTTTCTCTCTCTTTCTCCTTCCTGAGAGAGAGAGAGAGAGAGAGAGAGAGAGAGGGAGGGAGAGAGAATTGGCATGCCAGGGCCTCAACCACTGCAGTTGAACTCCAGATACTTGCCTCACCTTTGTGCATCTGGCTAACTTGGGATCTGGAGAGTAGAACATGGGTCCTTAGGCTTCGCAGGCAAACACCTTAACCGCTAAGCCATCTCTCCAGCCCAGCTTTATTTATTTTTGTTTTCTTGAGAATGGGGTCTCACACTGTAGCCAAGGCTGGCCTGTAACTCACCTTGTAGTCTGGGTTGGCTTTGCAGCAATCCTTCTGCCGGGCCTCTTGTGCGCCAGGATGACAGGTGTGAGCTACCACGGCCAGTTTCCACCTCTCGTTTTGGAAATGGTTACTCCAGGTACATGACCTAGGTTACAGATAGGCAGAAATATCAGATTTTCTAGAGTAATTTCTTTCTGATTCTGAAATCCTGGTGATGTCTTTACATGATCAGTTCTATTTAACTTCGTAATGGCTGCTTTTGCCTTCATCTGTGCCAAAATCTTCAACAAGCTGTTTAGTTTCAGAGCTGCCTGACATTTTGATTTAGGGGACTAATCAGTTCCCTAACATTAAGCAGAAATAATCCACATAGATGTTTGTCTTTTTGTGCTGTTCTATCACCAGATCTTGGAAAATCTAAAATTCCATTCCTAGTAAAGTTCTGAATATGTTCCTGTGAATATTACAATTCAGTATCAATGGAAAAGAGATTACTCATCTCTTTCTAAACAAGGGAATCAAATTAGGGATTAAGCATAAGTTGTTTGTGACATTTTTATTGCTTGAGTTGATAATTCTTGGTTCAAACTTTCTTTTGCAGGATAGCTAACAACCAGGAGAAATATAGTGGAAAATGCAAAACAACGAAATTATTAAACCTGCCAAATACTTCTCAGAGTTGGAAAAGAGCATCTTGCTTGCTTTAGTGGAAAAGTACAAATATGTGCTGGAATGTAAGAAAAGTGATGCGCGAACTATTGCCCTCAAGCAACGTACCTGGCAAGCGCTTGCCCACGAATACAACTCTCAGCCGAGCGTATCACTGCGGGATTTCAAACAGCTGAAGAAGTGTTGGGAGAACATCAAGGCTCGGACCAAAAAAATTATGGCCCATGAGAGGAGGGAGAAAGTGAAGCGGAGCGTGAGCCCACTGCTGAGTACCAACGTGCTGGGGAAGGAGAAGATCGGCAGCATGCTGCCTGAGCAGCTCTACTTTCTGCAGAGCCCACCCGAGGAAGAGCCTGAGTACCACCCTGACGCTGCTGCCCAAGGTACCCACGCCTCACGCGCTTCGCAGTTGCTCCCTAGTGTGATGCAGCTTGACAGTGGGTTTTAAAATGTTGCACTTTGAGGAAGTTTGTAAGATAGAAATTTTCATATTGAACCACTTTTCTACCTTAAGGTCTTGGTATTCTATAGAACATTCAAGTCATGTAGCACATAAGAAAGTACTTCTTTCATTTCCTGTGCTCTCTTAGAGACCATTAGCACTGAAACATAAGTTGAGTGATTATTAATGAGGACGCTTGGTTATTTACTGATCGGGATTTCAGTCACTCAACCATTTTTTAAAATAACTATTATTATTATTGTTTTTTTTTCCAAGGTAGGGTCTCACTCTAGCTCAGGCTGACCTAAAATTCACTATGTAGTCTTAGGTGACCTTGAACTCATGGCAATCCTCCTACCTCTGCCTCCCAAGTGCTGGGATTAGAGGCATGTGCCACCATGCCCGGCTTCTTAAAAATTATTTTAAGGGCTGGAGAGATGGCTTAGCGGTTAAGCGCTTGCCTATGAAGCCTAAGGACCCCGGTTCGAGGCTGGATTCCCCAGGACCCACGTTAGCCAGATGCACAAGAGGGTGCACACATCTGGAGTTCGTTTGCAGTGGCTGGAGGCCCTGGCGTGCCCATTCTCTCTTTCTCTCTCTCGCCCTCCCCCTTTCTCTCTCTGTCTGTCGCTCTCAAATAAATAAAAATAAACAACAAAAATCTTTTTTAAAAATTATTTTGAAGCTGGGCGTGGTGGTGCACACCTTTAATCCCCGCACTCGTGAGGCAGAGGTAGGAGGATTGCCATGAGTTCAAAGCCACCCTGAGACTCCATAGTAAATTCCAGGTTAGCCTGAGCTAGAGTGAGACCCTACCTCAAAAAACCAAAAGAAAAACAAAAAAAAATTATTTAA
Organism: Dipus sagitta; assembly: GCA_036346955.1. Classification (NCBI taxonomy): domain Eukaryota; kingdom Metazoa; phylum Chordata; class Mammalia; order Rodentia; family Dipodidae; genus Dipus; species Dipus sagitta. The sequence goes on from CM070770.1 coordinate 111,624,527, forward strand.
AAAAAACAAAACAGAGAGAAGAGTATGGGCACACCAGAGCCTCTTGCTACCACAAATGAACTCCAGATGCATGTACCACTTTATGCATTTGGCTTTACATGGGTACTGGAGAATCAAACCCAGACTGTCAGGCTTTGCAAGCAAATGTCTTTAACTGCTGAGCCATCTCTTGAGCCCTCAAAAATTATGTGGGCCTATTATGTGCAAAGCACTGCCAAAGGCCATGTTTAAAGAATAAAACGTTTCTAACTTACAAATAAAAATACAGAGATTAATATAGCAATCTGCTATTTGGCATCTGCCTAGATTAAAACCTACTATAGTAATTGTGATCCAACGTTTTGTTTGTGGCACGCCACGTACTTAAAGAAATTCTGGAAAATGTTTCAAGTGTATCATTCATAATTCTTAGGGATGAAATAGCCATTATATGATCAAAGGTATAGTGGCAACTGGTAGCTTCAAAGATTGGCATTAAGGGGCTACTCATAGGTCTCTTGGTAAAGGGAGGGTGGAGATACATATAGATAAATTTCTAATAGTCCCTTCCTCTTTCATGACAGGAAGTAGCCAGCTTTTATGAAGTTCATTGCAGTTTGCAGAAGCACTATGAAACAGAGCAGGGTTGCTGGGGTTGGGGGACTAGACGGGTATGCAGAAGGCACTGCAGTTATCCAGCAAGAACTTGCCTGGGAAATCTAGTTTAGCTTACAGCATGGGTGATTCACTCGTCAGTGTCCCTCCAGTAGATTGTGCTCTGAGGGACTGGCTCCTGTTAATTAACAGTCACAAGAAACTCTCTGGAACAAAGAATGTTATGTGTGCACAGTGAGAAAGATAATTATCAAGTGAACTGTGTACATACTTTTGATTAGCACTCTTTTTTTCCCGGTAGGCAGATCATCTCATGAAGCAAAATTATCATCAGAAGTTTGTTTGCTAATTATTTGATCAAGGTTAAGTCCAGGGAGCCAGTTGGATAACCATAATGGTTAATGCCATGGACCTCATGCATCATTTCCCATTGCCTTGTGTCTGGGTTTTGATTCTTAAGGGTTCCAAGCCAGGCTGACTCTGTACATGGGCACTGCCAACTCTCTTACACCTCCTTGCTGCTTCTGTGGGGCAGATACTTGCTTGAAAGATGTTTGCAGCTTCAAGTTCCTCTCCATCTTGTCCCTGAAGCGGTGCAGGGAGGGCGGGAGATGAGCAAGGTGCTCTTCACAGTGGCTATGTTCTCTGGGCTGTGACACTGAGGAAGGTGCTGGTGTGGAGTGTATTCCATTATTTTGCAGATCTGTGTCCTGGATTCTTATGTATTGATTTCACAGGGCTATTGTTAGGAATAGCTTTGTTTCTACTTTTTTTAAGATCTTAGGATCTAGAAAGTTCATCTTGCAACTTTTCTTTCTCTTCCTTTTGGAAGAAGTAACACATTTATTTATAAACATAATTTATAAATCTGAGCCAAAAAGAAATACAATTATGAACTGTCAGTATCTTTCCTGTAGTAACATTTGCTAGAGACCCATTTATAAGAGAAATAAGTTGGATATCTGTACAGAGATAACATGGGAGATGCCCCTTTTTGCTGGTGCTTATTAAAGTACAGCCATGGGTTGCCTGTCTCTGTCCCCCTGTCAGATCTGGGAAGCAATAAACCTTGGTGCTCAATCAGTTGGTAGTATGTCCAAAGTAATCTGTTAATTCTTGTAATTATGGTACTGGAACTTACTGCCATTAAAAATGGCTTGGAGGGGTTGGAGAGATGGCTAGCAGTTAAGGTGCTTGCCTGTGAAGCCTAAGGATCCATGTTCAACTCTCCAGGTACCACGTAAGCCAGACTCACAAAATGACCCACACATGCAAGGTTGCACATGGACACAAGGTGGCACACGCGTCTGGAGTTCAGTTGCAGTGGCTGGAGGCCCTAACAAGCCAATTCTCTCCTCTCTCTCCCTCTCTGTCTCTTTCTCATTAAAAATGGCCTTGAGGCTATTTTACTAATTTAAAAAACATTTCAACTTACTTATAAGAAGAAAAAAAGGATGGAATTGTCAATCACCCTTTCTGGAAATAGGTGGTGAAAAGATGGAAAATCTGTTACAGTGTTATAGTCCTATGGACCTCATATATATTTTATTTTTAAAGTATTTTATTTTTATTTATTTATTTGAGAGAGGAAGAGAAGTAGGCAGATAGAGAATGGGCATGCCAGGGCCTCCAGCCACTGCAAACAAACTCCAGACACATGGTACCACCTTATACATCTGGCTTATGTGGGTACTGGGGAATCAAACCCCTGGGCCCTTAAGCTTCACAGGCAAGCACCTTAACTCTTAAGCCATCTCTCCAGCCTCTCCCCACCCACCCCCCTAGCCATGTATATTTTTGACACATGGCTGATGTGTGTGTTTTGCTTGTGTATGAAGCACTGCCCTGTCCAACACAGCAGCAAAGTGACATGAGGCTAATAAGCAGTCAAAAGATGGGCAAACCAAGACATGATATGCTATAACTATGTGCACCATATTTTGAAGCCTTAATACCACAAAGAAGGTAAACTCATTAATAATTTCATGTTGATTACATGTTTAAATGATATTTTTAGATATATTGTATTAAAAGTATATTGTAACAGTTAGTGTTACCTTTTTCTTTATTGTGGCTGTGAGAACATTCACCATTACTAATGCAGCTTAGATTCCAGTTCTGTTGGACAGTGCTGCTCTAACACTAGCAAACAGAACTAAGTGCTCAGGGATTTGTTGGAATTTATTATAAGACGTTAGACAGGATGGAGCTTAGTAGATTCCACAAGGCCTCCCTCCTGCTGTGTTTTGGTATGAGATGGTATTGCTGTGACATCTTGATCACTATCCCCTAGGTCATTTTGAGCTTTGTCAATGACTTTCTTAAAATGTACAAATGTATTTGAATATAGTAGTTTTAAATGTTAAGGAAAATATTTAGAAATGTATTTACAAAAAGACTAATATTTTCCCCTTGAATACAGTTTATGCCTTGCAGATTTGTCATCTGTGATAATTTGGATTTGACACTTAGTGTTCCGTGATCTTTGGGAAGTGGACAGAGAACAAATTAAGGAAGGTGCTAAAGTCAAATACATTTAAGAAAACCAGGCATTTTAGTAGCAGTTACATGTTTTAGGATAATTTACATTTAATTTCATATGTTATCATCTCTGTACTATAAAGCTATAATTAAATCATGAGAACATTTTCAATAAGTTCCATTATTAGTACTTTCTTGTGGGGTGGGACCTCAGGCACAAAGGGCTGAGTTATGTTTCTAGTCACAGCACACCTGCATCCTTGGTCTGTGAGAAGCCCCTCTTCATGTTAGTCCATCTCTTTCCCACTTTCCTTCTCTTTGTCTTGCACCTGAATCTGTCTGCTGTACTTGCACATTCCTTCACATAAGTTCATAGGCACATGTCTTTAATGTGCACAGATTTAGAAAACTGTGCTATGGATAGTTCTCTTGCTTTTCTTACCTAGAGCAGTTTTTCGCATCTGTTCTCATTGCAGTGTGTAAATCTTTTTCTTCTAGTTAATGGTCTGTCTCCCGTAGCACACATCCACCATGTCTTACTTATTTTCTTTCTTTTTTTCAAGGTGGGGTCTCACTCTAGCCCAGGCTTACCTGGAATTCACTCTGTAGTCTCAGAGTGGTCTCAAATTCACAGAAATCCTCCTACTTCAGCCTCCCAAGTGCTGGTTTTAAAGACTAGTGCCACCATGCTTGGCTTACTTATCCATTTTCTAAGTAATCTATTTCCTTCATTCTGTTGAGAAGGACTGGAGGTTGGCCCCTAACAGTTTTCTTTCTGTCTTTCCATTTCTATAGTAGGCTTTTCCTGCTGATACTAAGTTTATTCAAATTGCCCAAGTGATAGAACACCCTCTTGGCTCTGTTCTCAGTCTTAGAAAAGCCCTCCTACCCTTTTGGCATAAAACTGTGTTATTTCCTAGTTTGGGTGACTTTGTTTTATCCCGAGAGGGGGGTGGGGAATTACCCAATGTCTGTTTGTAGTAGGTTGCTATTCCCAGGCTATTCTTCTTCTAATTAAAGAAATATTCAGTCTATTGAGTCCCAGCTTTTATTCATTGGATTAATATTTGTTTGAAGCTAATTAACTATCTAGTTTCCTTTTTAAGTCCTGTCTTTTGTCAGTCTTCTTAAGAGGCCTAGCTATTTTATTTTAAAATGTATATGTTAGCACACATTTAAAAACCAGTAGTTTAAAAGGGGTCATTTCTTTGCTTCTAGACATGCAGGTATAGTATCTCAATATTCAGAAGCCTGGAAAGAAAGTTGGACTTTGAAAGTCAGTGTCTTGTTATTTTAGTGTGTACTGGATCCAAATTGGTGGTGGCTATATTTTACCACATAAGTGATCACCTAGGAAGGTGACGGTGGTAGGTTGTAAAGTTTAGATTTTGTAGTCCTGCAGACTTGGATCAGAATATTGCTTCTTTCAACTGGCCAAATGACCTTGGACATTATATTTGGTTTTCTATACTACTTCCCTCAGAGAGTTGCTATGGGGGTTAGTTGAGGAACTGTTGAAAAGACGCAGACCTTGTTTGCACCCACCACCACCACTTTCGCCATCATGTCCTAAAGCCTAGAATTGTTGAGATAAAAGTAAGCATTTAGAAATTGGGAAAATCAGCAACATTGTGAAGGGATGAACTTTGAAGGCTCAGTAGAGTGTCTGGAATTGTCTCCTGGAATGAAATCAAAGAGCACTGAGAGTAGAGTATCAAAAAAAAGATGTCAGTGTTCAAAGAAAGCATTTTCAGATCTGAGACTAGAAAGGAAACAGATGAGGTGATTGCAGCTGATACTCACACCTTAAGATCCCTGTCCCAGGTGCTAACCCTTTGCCAGTCTTTTGTCTTGTGCTTGGGTCACTCAGAACCCTGTTCTTTCACCATAGTTTCACCATAGCCAGTTGGTTCCCACACATTTCTTACATGCTGAGTGCTGTCCTAGGCTCTGGCCTGGCGCCTACAGGAGGGTAATAGGCTATCTGTGTCTTCAAAGAACTCAGAGAATTGAAGGGGCAGAAACCATCAGCACTTTTTCCTTTCTTTTTTCATGTTTTTATTTTTTTAATTTTGTTTATTTATTTCAGAGAGGGAGAGAGAGAAAAAGAGAAAGAGAGAAAATATAATTGGGCATGCCAGGGCCTCCAGCTGCTGCAAACTCCAGACGCATGTGCTGCCTTGCACATCTGGCTTACGTGGGTCCTGGAGAATCAAACCTGAGTCCTTAGGCTTTGCTTAACCACTAACCTATGTCTCCAGCCCCCTTTCTTTTTTGGTTTTACAAGGTAGGGTCTCACTCTAGCTTAGGCTGACCTGTAATTCACTATGTAGTCTCAGGGTGGCCTCAAACTCATGGTGATTCTCCCACCTATGTTCTGAGTGCTGGGATTAAAGGCGTGTGCCACCATGCCTGGCCCCCTTCCTTTTTTTTTTTTTTTTTTTAAGGGAGGTATTTATTTATTTATTTTTGAGATGGAATTTTGCTATATATCCCTGGCTGATCTCAAACAGGTGAACCTTCTGCCTAGGATTTTGAGGGCTAGCATTACAGGCATGTGCTACCATGCCTGCCTCAAAAAGTGCTCTGCCCAAGAATGGCTCAGAAGATAGTGGGAACACAAAGGACACTGTACTGAGACAAGCCCTGTTGCCATTGGGATGGAGCCCTTTCATTATTTTCAGAGGACCTTGAAGTATTTTTTTAACCTCACTCCAAAAGTAAGGTTGTTACTTTTCTTTAATCTTAATTAGAGAATTGTTATGATTGTTACCTTACCCCTTGGAGTGAAATACTCTAAACAGTAGCCATTTTCCCTTTATTAACAGAGTATTATGAATTAGGTTTCCCCCAGTAGCCATTAGCATGCCCAGCATCCCATCTTCCAGAATAATGGAATGGGTATAATAATGTAATCAATTCTGTTAATATTACTTTTCTCCCAGGAGAAGATTCTCATTATTGGAAGTGTAAAGCTTCTCAGGGAAGTCTTGACGTCACAGCTGGAAGACGCCATAGGGGGCTGGTAATGCCATGCCAGCTCTGCTGGTACAGTGCTCACCTAGTGTGCATGAAACACTGGCTTCAGTTGCCAGCGCCACATAGACCAGGTGTGGCCACATGCCTGTGATCCCAGCACTGGGGAGAGGGACATAGATCAGAAATTCAAGGTCATCCCCAGCTACATAGTGAATTCAAAGCTAAGGGACCCTGTTTCAAAAGAAAGGAAGAAGCAAAATCACTCTGTGGGATAGTGGAGAGAGTGGTTTCCTTATTGAACTTCTCTAGTTGACACTAATGTTGCTTCCTTGTAAGCATATCAGTGCAAACATGGCACCTACCCAAATCAGAATATTTTTGTTTGTTTGTTTTTTGATGTAAGGTCTCATTCTAACTATGTAGTCTCAGAGTGGCCTCGAAATCATGACCTGCTTCCTGAGTGCTGGGATTAAAGGTGTGTGCCACCACACCCGGCTCCCAAATCAGAATATTTTGACATGCATATATGCTCCTTCTCCTTTTATATTCAGGGGTTCAGCCCATATGTATGACTAGCATCCATTATGTTCCAAGGAAAGAGGAAAGGGACTAGTTCCCAAGGATAAATGACATGAAGACCTGGTGCCAGAGTGTAGCACTGCATGTTGAGTGCTGTTCTAGGAGTCCATGCAGGAGAGGTCTGAGGTTTGGATGGAGTAGGAGTTAGAGGGGGAGGTTGACGAATGGAGACTGGAGTAAGGGATGGGGCAGAAAATGAGCCTAACTTCCAGCTAGGAAATAGTGAAACAGATGTGAAAACAAGCACGATTTTTTAAAAGAATAAGTGGTTTGGGGTAGAATTGAAGTGTATACAGGGTACTTGGAAGAGCAAAACCAGGAAGATACAAGAAGGTTGGAAGCTGATTGTAAGGTTACTTAAGGTAGATTGAGAACAGAGCCAGAGCTGGGCAACTTAGGGGGACCTGGAAGGGGGACCGGTAGAGGGGAAAGAGCCTCAGTACTTCTGGGAACCTTGACAAGAGCAGTCAGAGAAGGAGGTGATAAAACCCTTAGGGAAGGGAGGTAGATCAGAAGCTAATGGAGGAAATTCCAAGTTTCGTCAAGTGCCAGGGAAAGGTTAAGTGAGGAGGATGTGAACATTAATGTCCTTGTGATCTGAATATTGTCCTCATGTGACAGTGCTGGAAATGGAAGACAAAAGGAGGGAGGGAGGTCAGGGAGGTGGCAGACTTACCTCCTAAGGAGGAGTAGCTATAAGATGGCTCTGAGGCTAGCTCCTTTGAGCAGGAAACAGCAGTGATACTCGAGAGAACAGAAGGCTTCATGGCTGAGAGAAACTGGCAAAGCGTGACCAGATGGACAGAGAACTTCATCAGAGGACCCACACCCACATCATTGGCCTGGTAGTACACTGTGGCATCATGGTCATCAGTTGTACACAGTTTAGAATTTGTGTTAACATCACAAGCTCTGTGACTGTTGCTAAGCATGTACTGTGACTACTGTCCCTATTTTGCAGTTCTAGAAATAACATAATGCTTTGTCATTATTTATTTCTGAAGGGAAATTTGCTTTAGATTTTTTTTTTTTAGTCAAATGTGTCCAGGGTCCCTGTAGACATGAAGGCCCATGCAGACCCTGTTTCAAATCCATCCTATAATGAGGGACTCTAACATTTGAGATAGGATTGACGTTTTTCTCTGTCTGTATGATCTTTGAACATGTTTTCTGCTACTGTTTTTCAGAATCATTTGCTGTTTCAAATAGAGAACTGTGCGATGATGAGAAAGAGTACATACATTTTCCAGTGTGTGAGGGGACCTCTCAACCTGAACCTTCGTGTTCAGCTGTCAGAATAACAGCCAATAAAAACTACAGGAGCAAAGCTTCTCAGGAAGGTGCTTTAAAAAAGATGCACGAGGAAGAACACCACCAACAAATGTCCATCTTACAACTGCAGCTGATACAAATGAATGAGGTGCATGTGGCCAAAATCCAGCAGATAGAGCGAGAGTGTGAGATGGCAGAGGAGGAACACAGGATAAAAATGGAAGTTCTGAATAAAAAGAAGATGTATTGGGAAAGAAAACTACAAACTATTACCAAGGAATGGCCTGTTTCTTCATTTAACCGGCCCTTTCCCAATTCACCCTAAGACTTGGGGATGGCTCCCTTGTAATGAAATCTATGTTGGCAAAGAAAGTCTGGAACATGAACTTGCGGTCAGTAACCTGTCACAAAGCTACAACTAGGAAACTTAGAGTGGTAGTAGTCACTTATTTAAGAATACATTCAGGTAAACAGCTGCACCCTATGTACCCCTTATGTGGCAAAGAAGCTGTTCTAGTCTTCTGGAGATTATCACTATGAGTGCTATAAATCTGAATGTAATGTCTCTTAATTAGAATTCATACAAGAACCATGTGCGAGTGTTGTAATTTTTTTATTCTAATGCGAGTGTGACTATAAAGGAGAATGGCTGGGTTTTTGTTTTTAAATTTTTGAATTATTTTTCAGCTAACAGCATAATGTTTCTGTTGTTTGAATGACCTTCCATTTAAAGTGGTCGCCTTGAGTAGCCACAATGTTATCCTCTGAGTGTTTTTTTTTTTTGCACTCAGATTTTCTGTTTTTAAAAAGCCCAGCATGGGCTGAGGATGTAGCTCAGTTGGAAGAGTGCTGATCTACTGTGGATGAAGCCCTGGGTTTGATCCCCAGCACCACATAAACTGAGCTTGGTTTACTCACTCCTGTAATCCAGCACTCAGGAGTTGGAGACTAGAGGATCGGAAGCCCAAGGTCATTCTTGGGTCATCATTGATGCCAGCTTGGCTACATGAGACCCTTTGTCAAAAAAGAAAAGCCCAGAATTTGGAAGGATGTTTTCTAACATGGCTCATAAATTCCCTTTTAAGGTTTTTCTTCAAGAGGAATTCCAGGTACCGTCTCCCACAGTGGTAGTTTCATTGGAACTAAGGATGTAATAACTTTAAGGATTTAATGTTTATTTAGATTCCTACATTGTCATGTTTGTTTTATTAAAAAGTCTTAAAAGTTTATAGTCACACTGTCTATCTTTTCTAAAGGTGCTGCCTTTCCTGAGGATCTCCCAGTTTTGCCTTCCCTTGGTCCTACCTCCCAACTTTGTACTGCTGAGTTAATGGTGGCCCATGCTTTGGTCTTACTAACCCCCTTAGGAAAGGCCCTGCCTGTACCATGCTCATCAGGGTACTAGCTAATGGTAATGCTGCATAGCTGACAGTACATGGTCAGAATTGGGATTTTTAAGGGTCCATTACCAACATGTTTGGAGATATGCATTGATAAGTGGGTCTGCTGACTAAGGTGAGGTGCAGTGTCTCCTGTAGCCTGCGGTTACAAAACAGTCCCTTAGAGTTGGGAGCAGCAGTAGTGGGAAGCTGCAAAGTAACGTGCCAGTGACAAGGCCATTAGCAACTTCTGAGAATGAGACTTCCAGGCCAGGTGTTGGGATAGAAGAATGTGTGGGCGGAGGCTAGTAAAGGAGGGTAGGAGTAGGAGTCAGGGCCTGTGTTCTAACTTGGGTGACCTTGGGTACCTCCCTAAAACCTTGGCATGGTGCTTTCTGTCCACAGAATAAGGGCATTGGACTAGATAATGTTCAGTCTGCTCCAGCTCCTTGGCATTATATGATTTGAGTCATCCTGGATGGGTATTGCCGACATGATTACCTGGAGGGCTGGGGTCAGCACAGAGCACTTGTCTCTGCAGGCCAAGAGTTCCTCCTACATAATTTTGAAGTTGTGACAATGAAGTTTTGTAAGGTGCACAGACTCATACTTCGTACACAGCATATAACTTAAGTGGATTGCAATTCATTTTATATACTGAATGTACTTTAACTATTTTAGAGGAACTGGTTCATTACTTTAGATACATCCTGTAATGAGAGGTGAGGATCTTTTATGAGAATTTCTGTTCTGCATGATTATCAGATGCCTTCAAGGACTGAAGCATCTGAAGCCTCGAGCATTAACGGTATGCAGAAGACTCCCTGTGCTCTCCGACCCCATCAGTTTAGGACAGGGAGTGGCAGCTCCTAAGCACAGATGTGAACTGAGACCTTTGCTTCACCAGCTGATCTATCTAAAGATCCTATTTATATAGGCATTTTGTGGCCTGACGTTCTGCAGTTCTTAAAAACTCCCAAGCTTTAGGCTGGACCTACTTGTCTAGTAACCTCATCTCTGCATAACAAGAGATAAAGGATCCTATGAAGTTTTCATTATTATTATCTTTTTGAGGTAGGGTCTCACTCTAGCCTAGTGACCTGGAATTCACTCTGTAGTTCTGTAGTCTCAGGGTGGCCCCAAACTCAACAATGATCCTCCTACCTCTGCCTCCTGAATGTTGGGATTAAAGAAGGCATGTACCACCACACACAGCTAATTTTTTTTTTTTTTTCAATTTGAGAAAGAGAGAAAGAGGCAGATAGAGAATGGGTGTGCCAGGGCTTCCAGCCACTGCAAATGAACTCCAGATACATGTGCCACCTTGTGTATCTGGTTTATGTGTATCCTCGGGAATCAAACTGGGTCCTTTGGCTTTGCAGGCAAGCACCTTAACCACTAAGCTATCTCTCAAACCCTCCTACAAAGTTTTTTTTTAAATCCTTCTCATCCTCAAGGAAAGATTAGAGTTAGGTACATCTTGGTATACAATGGTGTGCTGGTTATTACTTTCTAAGAACTTATGACTTAAGCACACAAACAATGATGTAGAACGACAAAATATTCTCATACAACAGTACTATATTATAATTGAACTATAAATGAGTCGAACTAATTCCTACCTGAACAAATGAAAGATGATTAAGCCAGCAGCCTGAAGAGTCTTCTATATTGCTAATGGTATTTATGAGTTTATAATGATAGTTCACAGTGTTTAGCTATGCATTAGAAAGAGGATTTTATAAATAATTAGTCCCACAGGGTCTTACTTCCAGAGGATTCTGAGTCAGTTGACCTGGATTGAGGCCTAATACTCTGTGTTTTTGGAAGTTTTATAGGTGATTATGATGTGTACATCAGACTGAGAACTGCTTTGTAGGAGAGTTCACAAGTGTGTTCTATTTGATTCTAATCCTGTGAAGTCCTGAAGAAGTAAGGAAATGATGCTCGAAGAAGAGTCACCTAACACCAGCTGGTGAATGACAGTACCAGGCATGTGGAGTTCACAACATGCAGCCCCACCTGCCTGCCCTTTGCCTTTCTCTTGAACCTGTATCATGGGCTTGTTTAATTAACATTACAGGGTCCTTGTTGAATCATCTTTATTTGTGAACAAACAGAACACATTCCAATTCATTGGCTTTTGAGCTTTTTGTTACCCAAAGTGGGAATACAGTGACCACTTCTAGGCAGACATTATAGGAAACAGATTAAAAATACTAAGGCATGGTTCACTGTCCCCCATCCTGCAAAGTTGTATTGGTAGCCAGGAGGGTGGTAAGGCTTGTACACAGCTGTGGAGTTGATCAGTGCTGTCTTCAAGTGCTTTTGGTTGGTTGCAGAGAACCAGGAAGCCTGGAGGAAGGCCTCATGGAGGGCTGCTAGTTTGGCAGGTGAGGATGTGGAAGGCAGAGGGGCTTGTTGCAAGATAAAGTCCTGTTACAGTTTGAGAACAGACATGTAAATGACAGAGTGAAAGAAGGCATTGGGAGAACTTCCAAATTGCTTAGTGCCATGTGTGCCAGAACGAAGATCAGAACACAGGCTGAGTGGACAGAGCACTGGAATCAGGGACTCTTGGCCTTGGTTAGCATGAGATGGCAGGGAAACCTGGAGCAGGCCATTGAAACAAGAGAGAACAGTGTGAAAGGTCCTCTGAAGTGGACTCAGTAAGCTTGGTGGTTGGTTGCTTTTGCTGGAGAAGAGGGGTAAGGGTTTAAAGCTAGATGCCTGAAGAGATGACACTGATGAATGAAAAAGAAGCAAGGGTGCATTTGTGGCTATGATCTGCCCTGGACAGTCTAGACACAAGCTGCTGCCAAAGCAACTTGTATCTAGCCTCAGATACCAGCACTTCCACTCATCTCTTTGGCTGTCACATCTCTGCCTCTGCAGATTCCGTTGCTGTGGCCTCTACTATTTACCTCCAGCCCCTCCCTGCTGGGTCCTAGGTCACCCCACTCATTTGGCGCCACCTTGCTATCAATACCCCCACTGCAGCTGGTGTTACATTGGGGTTGCACTAAAATGACCAGAAAATGTTCCTTCTTGTGACCTCCAATTTTTCTCTAGATAGTTGACACCCACAGATTTAAATTTTTCAAAGATGCTTCATATGTATAAAGAAGCATTGGTTGGAGTGAACTTCAGCGTATTCTTGTTATTGTCCCTTTACAAAATCAAGTGTGAAATGTACCCAACAGGGATTCTACCTTGTGGGTTCCAGATTTAAAGAAAGTTGGGGGATTTTTGCAGTGGCAAACTTTTTAAAATGCATTTTTGCCTTGCTTTGTTTCAGAAGAGAGGTGGCATGGTGTGAGAGTACATTTGAGTTGTCAACAGTCTCTGCAGTGTCAGGTCAATTACATCAGCATTTGGTCTGGACCAGAGGAAAGAAATGATTCTGCCTCCTGGGAATGTCAGAAAGACCTGATAATTATATTTGGCAAACCCACAAGGAGTGGCTCTGTAATGTCATTGCTAAGAATTACCTCGTTAATAGCATTTCTGGATGTCTGAGCTTTCCAGATGGATGACGCTTGGTTTTGCCATGGCTTTCCTTTCTGTTGGGCTGGTTCCCTGCTCGTTCTCTTTTCTTTCTTGCTGTTGCCTTGATACACTTTATATTTTGTCTTCCGTCTCCTTCCTTCTCAGCCACATGTCCAGCCTCTCTCCTGCACGCACCACACCTCCCACTCTCCCTTGTTGAGAGGTGGAAGGGTGTGAGAGTGATGCTGAGAATGCTTATCCTAGGACAGCACGTTCAGCATCTGGCGTCAGCATTCACATTCAGCCTTAGACCCGCCAGGCTGGACGACTTGCTCCTGTGTGACGTTTGCTGCTTTTGTGTTAGTGGGACTCAGAAGTCATGGGAAAGGTCACCAGGAGTCTGTGGTGTCAACAAATTCTTTTCTCAATCCTGCCATTTATTAAGCCCTTCAACATAATTTACTGATCTCTGCCTCAGTTTCTCCATCTGTGAAAGTGGTGTAATACTTATCTACCTCCCTTGAATGTTGTGAAGACTAGTATGTGTTGGTAAGGAACTTTTGAAATAAAGAATGATACCAAGCACTTAACATCATTGTTGTCATTGGGATATGCATGTCCTCCTGTAGTAGGCTGCCCCATAGGGGCAGTACCTTTGTGGACCATGGCCTAAGAACACCTGGCACATAAAACTTCCATAACAAATACAAGATGTGATTTTATTTCTCTGTTTCTCCCCCCTTCTTTTTTTTTTTTTTTTGTTTATTTATTTATTTGAGAGTGACGGAGAGAAGGAGGGAGAGAGACAGGGGTGGGGGAGGGAGAGAATGGGTGCGCTAGAGCCTCCAGCCTCTGCAAACGAACTCCAGATGCGTGCGCCCCCTTATGCATCTGGCTAACGTGGGTCCTGGGGAATTGAGCCTTGAACCGGGGTCCTTAGGCTTCATAGGCAAGCACTTAACCGCTAAGCCCTTCCCCCTTCTTTTTAAAATTTTTTTCTGATTTATTTTTATTTATTTATTAGAGAGAGAGAGAGAGAAAGAGAGCACTGGGGCCTCTAGCAAATGAACTCCAGACGTATGTGCCACCATGCGCATCTGGCTTACGTGGGACCTGGGTCTTTAGGCTTTGCAGGCATGCACCTTAACCACTAAGGCATCTCTCTAGCGCCCCCCCCCCCTTTTAGTCAGAATCCATATATCTTAGGACGGGCTTCAACATGCTATGTAGCTGAAGTTGACCTTGAACTTCTGATCCTTCTGCTTGTATCTACTTAATGCTCCACCATACCAGTTTATGTGGTACTGGAGATTGAACCCAGGGCTTCATGCGTGCTAGGCAAGCACTCTACCAGTTGAGCCCCAGGATTGTTTTATTTATGAAAAATTTCAACATTGCATTTCTTTAGATAGTTCTTTGGTGCATTTAGAGTAAGATTTAAGTCAAAGAAATGTGATTTCTGCAAATTTAAAAGAATATATCTATTGAATCTCTATTATGCAATATAATTATTGGGTTACATGCTGGTTATTACCTAACAGTGCAGCTTATCATCATGAGATGGAAGGGAGTGTGTGTGTGACTGGGAATAAAACCCAGAGCCTCGTACATGCTAGACAAGCACTTTGCCATTGAGCCACACCCCAAGTCCTAGATGGAAAACTTCTATGCTCATATTATCCCAAACCCAAAATGTGAATGAAGGTCCCCTTATGATTGGCACAGATTGGAATAGACAGAATGGTGATTCTGCTGCTTATGAATCAGGATCCAGAGCTCTGGTCTGCTTGCAAAAATGTCCTTTAAAAACTGGTTTTCAGGGGAAAAGGTTAATGATATGTGTTTGCTATGGCCAGAGTCATAGAAGTCTCTAGCCATAAACCTGGATTTTGTTTCTTACTCCTGGTAAGAGATCTTTATTAGGTTCTGGCCTGAGTTTCCTCTTCTGTGGGTTTTCTGGGGGAAAAGTTCCAAATCCTGTTACCTAAGAGTTTGGTTCTTTCGAATCAAAAGGACACATGGAACTGGGCCTGGTGGCATGCACCTAGGCCCAGAACTTGAGAGGTGGAGGCAGGAATATTAGTTCAAGATCATCCTCAGCTACACAGCAAGTTTGAGGCCAGTGAGTGCTACATAAGGCCCTGTCTCAAAAATAAAAACAGGGCTGGGGAGATGGCTTAGTGGATAAACTCTGTCCATGAAGCTAGCAGAGTTTTATTCCCAGATCCCACATAAAAAGCCAGAAGCTGTGGAGGGCTCCTGTAATCCCATCATGATGATGCTAACTGTGAGAAGGGAGGCTGAGACAGAATTTTCTGGAAAGTTGTGAGCACAGTAAAGAAGACCAGATCAAGAATCCAGAGCAAGAATGAGGTTGACAGACCCTAAAGTTGTTCTCTGACCTCCACACAAGTGCTGGATGCACAAATGCCCACACTCACTCACACACACAAATAAAAATACCCCCAAAGATATCAGTTCTAGTAGAAATATGAAATACTGTGAGTAACATAGAAGGTTCTAGTGCCTTTCCTGTCCCGTCATGTGGTTCAGCTACCAGTAAAACCAAGAAGGAAACTTGGGGACTGGTTCCTTACTGGTGAGACACACATGAATCTAGACTTTGTTTCTGGCTGGGGTGCTGGGATGGAGCTGTGCCTTGCACATGCTAAGCATGCATTCTTCCATTGAGCTCTACGCCAGCCTCTGGGTCTGGATTGCTATCTATGAGACTTCAGAGAGTTTTTTGGAACAGATATTTTGCAGGACTGGGGTTAGTCACTCAGACTTTGAGGCACTTGGGGGCAGATCACGTCTGCTGTCATGTGGTTGCTGGGTCCCAGGCTGAAGGGGCTGTAGCTATGGAGGGGATGTTCTTTTTAGGGCAAAAACACAGAATGCTTCAAATTTCATTAGTCATATCTGCTAAAATCTCGTTGGCCAATGCAATTGACATAGCCGAGAGCTCAAGTCAACAGGGGGAAGTAGAGTCCTAAAGGTGAAGGGAGGAAGTGGATATTTTAAAACAATAGTTAATCTATAAGAGTACTACAGGGAGCAAGGGAGCTAGCAGGATCCCAAGGAGGTGAGGTTATGCTACAAATCAAGGAATAGGAAATCTAGGAGAGAGCTGCATTGCTCTTCTACTAAGACATCTCTTTTCTTTTCAGTTTTTCTGGTTTTAGGAGGTAGAGTCTCACTCTAGCCCAGGCTGACCTGGAATTCACTATGTAGTCTCAGGGTGGCCTCGAACTCACAGTGATCCTCCTACCTCTGCCTCCAGAGTGCTGGGACTAAAGGCATGCGCCACCATGACCAGCTCTTCTTTTAATTTTTTTTTTTTTAAGGGGGAGTGGACTTAAAATAGTGATAAAATAAAATGTGCTTTATTAGATTGTTGCATTAAGTGAATAATACTGGTGTCCCTTGACTTATGATGGGGTTACATCCATAAAGACCCATGGTAAATAGAAATTTTCAGGTTAAAAGTGATATGACTCACTGTCTATCATCACAAGAGAGTATTTTAAGATGGGTGGCGCACACCTTTAATCCCAGCACTTGGGAGGCAGAGGTAGAAGGATCACTGAGAGTTTGAGGACACCCTGAGACTACATAGTTAATTCCAGGTCAGCCTGGACCAGAGTGAGACCCTACCTTGAAACACCAAAAAAAGAGTATTTTAGCACATATTACCTTCTTGGGAAAAGATCAAAATTCAAAATTTGAAGTATGGTATCTGCGGGATTCTTACCACTTTTGCATCATTGAAGCATAAAAAAGTCATGACTTGAAGCAATGTTAAGTCACAGATTGTTTTTGTAATTATATAGTAGAGTGACACATAATGAGCTATAAATTTTAGCCCATTTTTTTTCTCTTGAGGTATGTAGCTTTTACATGGATATGTAAAGATTTGAATACAATTGATCTGGCTCCAGAATACATGCGTTTAAGAACCATAATACACAGAATTTCAATTTGGGGCCTCAATTTAAATTGCAGCTTTGCAAAGAGCATTGATCACTTGCAAAATACCTACTTCTTTCCATTGCTATAAATACAAAGTTACATAAGCTATAAATATGAAATTGCCCTGTAAATTGTAACATCAAAACTAAAACAGAAGTTTCTAGCCAGATGTGGTGGCACATGCCTTTAATCCCAGCACTCAGGAGGCAGAAGTAGGAGGATTGCAGTGGGTTCAATGCCACCCTGAGACTACATAGTGAATTCCAAGTCATCCTGGGCTAGAGTGAGACGCTACCTAAAAAAAACAAAAAAATTAAAAAGTTTTTAGACTTTTCTTTTGATCTTTTGTGTTACAAGAGACTTCAGGACTATCATCACTGGTGCTAAACTCTCATTTTAATTCTTTCCAGCCTCCCCACCCCATGACACTGCCTATCACAATTGCGAGCCTCTCCATTTTATAGCTGGGCGCTATACCAATCTTATTGACCCCTCTACCTGGAGTACTACCAGCCTGTCTCACATCCCCACCTCATGACCTATACCACTGAAGGGTTGCCCATTTTTCAAGATCAAGTAAACACCAGGACACACTCCTGGGACCTGGGCTCTGCTTCCAGCTTTGCTGGCACTCATTATGTGATTGTTATGAGGCAAGTTACTAGGTCTCTCTGGATATCAATTTCCTTGTTTGTAAAATAAGAGTATTACAGAAGAGGATGTCTAAATCCCCTCCCTATGTTCTAATTAGTCTAATTCTGAAGCTAAACTAATTTTTTCAATTTACTGCATGCAACCTAAGTTTTCAAATTAACATTGTCCTTAAAAGATAATGTGAAATGGAATTCAAATACTCCATCCAACTGAATCAGCCCCAAGGTGGAAAGCACAATTTGTGAACATTATTGATATTAGGATAATGATTGTTTTTAAACTGCTTATAACACAATCTAAATACAGCCGTACACAAATTTCTATGTAATGGTAACAAAAGGATTGTTGCTTCCAAAATGTATTTTTCTCAATAAAATGTAATTGGCTACTGTATAACTGTTTTAAATTGTCCAATTCTATATAATTTTTAGAACACTTCTGTTTTATAAATTTCCCTGTTTCTAAGACAATGCTATGCTCAGAATATGTGGGTTTGTATATTTGAAGAGATTTCATCAGTTGACGTTAGTGAATGGTGTCTGTTATACAGCCAAGGTTGTCTGGGTACCTGTTTTATTTATTTATTTGGTTTTGTTTGAGGTAGGGTCTTATTCTGGTTCAGGTTGACCTGGAATTAACTATGGAGTCTCAGGGTGGCCTCGAACTCATGGCGATCCTCCTACCTCTGCCTCCCAAGTGCTGGGATTAAAGGCATGTGCCACCATGACTGGCTGGGTTCCTGTTTTAAATGAAAGGAACGACACTAGCATTTATAGAACATCTTCCATGGGCCTTAGACATGCTCTGTATTATTTCATCTAGTGCTCCTGATGCTGTGCAGGTGTTCATATGATCTACAGTTTGGAGATAAGGAGGTGAAACTTGGAGTGTTCAGAATCATATACCAGAGGTTCTGGAGGTGGACAGTGCTGATGAGCAACTGTGTAACAGTGAGAATGCACTGCATGCCATTGAGCTGTAAACTGGAAATGGTTAAAATGCAAAGGGTATATTTTGTGACAATAAAAAAGCAGAAGAAAAAACACATAACCGGGCTGGAGAAGTGGCTTAGTGGTTAAGCGCTTGCCTGTGAAGCCTAAGGACCCCGGTTCAAGGCTTGATTCCCCAGGACCCACGTTAGCCAGATGCACAAGGGGGCGCACGCATCTGGAGTTCGTTTGCAGTGGCTGGAAGCCCTGGAGCGTCCATTCTCTCTCTCTCTATCTGCCTCTGCCTCTTTCTCTCTCTGTATGTCACTCTCAAATAAATAAAGAAAAATAACAAAAAAAATTTAAAAACACATAACCGTAAGAATCTTAACTAGATGTAGACCTCATCAATATGTTTTTAAAAAACTTTTTTATTGAAAATTTTCATACATGAACATAATGGAGCTTGATCATAATCTCCACCTTTTTGTGTCTTTCTTTTTTTTCTCTCCTCCATTATCCGTGTCAAAATATTGTGCATGTCTTTTGCATGAAACAACTGCTATAAGGTCATCGATTCAGTAACCACTTCATGTCTGGAAAATAGCATTTCAAAGCATACCTCCTCACCAAATTAGTATGCTTTGTGTGGTGTGTATCTGGCATGGGAAAAAATAGAGCAATTGGATGGAAACAGGGTGTGAGGGGTTCAGAAAAGTCCTTGAACACCAAACCTTCATGTTTGCATTTAACCAAAGAGTTGAGCAAACCAAACTGAGAAGCATAATTAGTAAATAATTATATTTGGGCTAGAGGGATGGCTTAGTGATTAAGGCACTTGCCTGTGAATGCCTACGGACCCAGGTTCAATTCCTCAGTACTCACATAAGCCAGATGTAGAAGGTGGCACATGCGTCTGGAATTCATTTGCCATGGCTAGAGGCCCTGGTGCTCCCATTCTTTCTCTTTCTATGTCTCTCTCTGACCCCTCAAATAAACAAATAAAAGTATTCAAAAAACAAAGCATACTTGAAAATTATTGTATTTAACTAGGGAAGTACAGAACCAAGGGAAGGAAAATGAATACACCCACATGGTCTGAGCCCACATGGTAGGTCTGGGAAAACTGAAAAGTGAGTTAGAGAGGAAAGAAAAGAAAGTACAAAGAGTTCCTGTCCTGTGGAGGGCAGGACGGGGTAAATAACCCAATGTAAGAGTGGGGACCAAGGGATTCTCCCTTCGTCTCAGCCCAGCTGGGCAGAGATGAGAGGAAACTCACCTGAACCTGGAGGCTCAGGAGTGGTCAGGCAGACCAGAGAGCTTGCCCTCCCCTGGTACATGTATTTATAATCTTACTGTAGTGGACTTTACCTTCTGGCTCAGGTGAGCCACAGAGACAGCTGATTGGTCTGGGCTATAGGCGGTCTCAGGAAGAGGCTACCGTGATGCCAAATTCTGGAGGCTGAATTTGACCAACCACAATGTAAGGATTAGATTTTCTAGGAAATGGGATCTCCCTCCCAGGAAGGGCTCAGATTGTTGAAAAACAGATGTAGAGAACTCCTTTAGGAGCTAAGGAGAAGCCAGGTTCCTTTGATCTCTAGCAAAGCCCAAGGATCTTCCTGCTTTACTTTCTGAGGTCCAGTCATCCTAATTGCCTAACAAAGCTACCTGACTCCCTCTCAATTCTGTTTAGTAATCTGGTTGTGAAAGACATTCCAAGGCACTGAGGAGCCAGAGACAATAGAAGAATCAAACGAGGTGAAAGGTGTGAGCAACAGACCACCTCGGCAATCCCAATTCTGTTTGACAGCAAGCTGAGTACAGTGACCAAGCCAGGAAAGGAAGGTTACCGTTCAGTCTTGCCTTTTAGAAACTGTTTCCCTCAGACATTAATGCGCACAGGGAACCACTGGTATCTTATTACAAAGTATATTTGAATTCTCAGATTTGAATCTTTTCAAACTATTGTAATGTTGATGTTGGACCAACCACTGAGCAGTCAGGATTTAGAAGACAATAACTTCTTCCAACGTGGCTTTCTGTGTTGGTTACACACAGCTTTGTACTAGATCATCTGGGGCATTTTCACAAAGCAAGGTGTGGGCTCCATCCTAGACCTAATTTGAGTCAGGATCTCTGGGGGCCACACTGGGCTTAGCAAGTTTAACAGGCTTCCTGGATGCTGAGATATGTAACCACTGCTAAGAGAACATCGCCACGCTGCGCTAACCGCTAACGGGTGGCTCCATTTGTTGCATGTTTCCAGCTTGGAAGGCTTTCCGTGTTCTTTTTTCTTCTGTACCTGTACGCACGGGCATACGAGGAAACGGATATCTCCAATTATGATGTGCTGGGCCTAAAGTTTTCTGATTCCAAAAAGACGTTCTGTTTATGATTTTGTGGCTCATTCACCCACTTTATTACATCTTTACTTATGCTCCTACACAAATTAGAAGTTCTTTTATGTTTAAGAAGCTTTGCAGAGCAATTTTCTTGATAAGATGCTTTTAAAGATTTCAATCTAATTTAGCACTCTCAGCTGAAGAGTTTATGCTTGTAAGCATAAAGCTATCCAGAGCCATGGCAAGAAGAAAGTGCTTGGTGGAGTAATTAAGAAATAGACTGCCTTAAGTTCTTTAACTTTTATTTTTGACAATTCCATACATGTACATATGTTATTTTGATCACATTCTGCCTTGATTTTATTTATTTATTTATTTATTTATTTATTTATTTATTTATTTAGGTTTTTCAAGGCAGGTCCTTGTTCTACCCCAGGCTGACCTGGACTTCATTATGTAATCTCAGGTTGGCCTCGAACTCACAGTGATCCTCCTAACTTGGCCTCCCAAGTGCTGGGACTAAAGGTGTGTGCCACCACGTCTGGCTAGCCTTGATATATATTTTTTTAAGTCATCTTTTCTTTACCCTTCACTTAGATTGACCAATTATTTCCTTCTCTCAAACACTTGCTAGAATGTGTTGGCCATAATGACACCTGACCCCTAAATACTTCTGCGTGTATGTACTCAGAATAACAACATTGTCCCACATTACTCTGATCCTTTTATCATACCTCAGAAAATTAACATTGACTCAATAAATCACTTAATATGTAGTCTACATTCAAATTTCTCCAGTTATCCTAATGTCTTTTATTGTTTTGTTTTCTCAGATTTAATCAAGGTTTATTGAATTTGACTGTTTTTTCTCTGTATATAATCTAGAAGAAACCTTTCTCCTTGCCTTTTTTTATGACATTCATTTCTTTAGAAGTCTGGGCCTTGTAAAGTCCTCTTCACACTCTGGATCTATTTGATGAGCATTCTTGTGATTATATTCAAACTCTTTTTGGCAAGAGGATCACATATATAAATGTCTTGTACTTCTCAGTGTGTCATTTCAGGAGGTGCATTGTGGTAAGCTGTCCCACCCTTGGTGATGCTAAATTTGATTACGTGGTGAAGATGATGTCTGCCAGAGCTATCATAGAATTATGTTCTTTCATTCATAGTTAATAAGTAATCTGTAGGATAGTGCTTTAAGACTGTGATTATCCTGTCCTTTTATAACCTTTCATCCAATGGTCTTAGCAACCCTTGAGGATTCTTACTTGAATCAGTTATTTCAAAATGGTGACTAAATTAGCATTGATAATTTTTCAGTATTCATGTGGAAAGATGTTCTGGGTATGACAAAACCTGAATTTAGGTTTCCTTAAGTTACATTGACTTCACAAAAGCAAAGGATTCAGTCTCTCTCTCTCTTTCTGTCTCTTGATACTTTGAACAGGCTTTTCATGTAGCCCAGGCTAGTCTTGATTCGCTAAGTAGTCATGATTGACTCTGAACTTCTGATCCTCCTGTCTCTACCAACCAAATGCTATGATTACAGGTATATTTGCCACTATGACTGGTTTGACTCATTGTTCTCATCTTTCTTAGAACTTCCTTTTTGGTGGAGTATAGGGATAGATTATCCCATTCCCTACAATGCCAAAGACTGCCCATGTGGGAGACTCCTGGCTCCAGATTGCTTCTCTAGTGTCTGCTTGGCATTATTGATTATTCTTGAATGCAGCAGGGGAAGATCATATGTTTTCTCTCCCATTACCATCATTGGCCACTTCACTGTTTCTCCACTTTTCAGATCTGGCCCAGAACTTCTGTGTACTTAACTGATACTGGGGCATCAATCTAGTGGGAAGTGAGACGTTAGAATATTTGTCTTAAAGTGGTATCTCTTACATGAATTGCATATTATAGATCAGTTTTTAAAGTAATTTTTTACATGAGATTGATAAGATACAATTACACCAAACACTGATAAAGATTGGAGTGGAGAAGAGAAAGATTGGAGTGGAGAAGAGAAGCTAAGAGTTGATAGAAATTAGAGCAAGGCAAAAACTATATTACCTTTTGTTGTAGCCACTTCCCCTACCCCCTCAGCCTGTATCTTTACTCTGCTCAACCCCCCTTCTCTTGAGAAAGCACAGAAGCCAGGATCCAGGAATTCACCAATATCTCATGCCCTACCTATTAGACTGGCTGCATCTTGTCCATCTTCCTGCTCATTACAAGGAAGAAAGTATACAACTGTACTTAGAATTCCTCTTATTTTTTTTCTCAAGAATCTTACAGAAATAATTATCCTTGTTCCTTTATTGTGTATCTAAGTTTGCCTCTCCTCCCTTTAATGGTTCTTTATCAGCATTGATTATTATTTTTTTTGTGGGCGTGTGTGTGTGTGTGTGTGTGTGTGTGTGTGTGTGTGGTGGCCAAAGGAGAACATCAGATGTCCCCTCTCCATTGCTCATCTGGGTGTTTTTGGAAGCCCCAGCTATTCTTTGGTCTCTGCTATCCATAGGACAGGGGTTACAGATGTGTGTGGCTTTGCCCAGGTGTTTATGTGGGTGATGGAGAATCGAAGTCAGGTGATCTCAGGCCCCTCATGCTCTCATAGTTGCATGGGAAGTGCTCTGGCCCACTAAGCCATCTATACAACCATCATTTAAATATTTTTTTTTCTTCATTTAAATATTTTTACAGTCCCTCTTCTGCCCATAGCCACCTCCTGCTATTATTATCTTATATGTGTATATATGTATAGGCATGCACATGCCACAGCACATTTGTGGAGGTCAGAAGACAACCTTGGGGTATTTGTCCTCTCCTACTTTGCTTGAGACAGGTCTCCCTTTCCCTTTTTATTTCCTTTCTTCTCTTTTTTCTTTCTTTTTTCCTTTCTTTCTTTTTGTGACTTTTTGAGGTAGGGTCTCACTCTACCCCAGGCTGGCCTGGAATTCACTGTGTAGTCTCAGGGTGGCCTTGAAACTCATGGTGATCATCCTATCTCTGCCTCCCAAGGGCTGGGATTAAAGGTGTGTGCCACCACAGCCGGCTCACTTTTCCTTTTTTTAACCACCACATGTAGGCCAATCTAGCTGGCCTTCAAGCTTCTGTAGTCTCCTTGCTTCACCTCTCATTGCCATAGGTGTGTTGCGATTACAGATGTGTATGCAACTTTGTATCTTTTGTATCAGCGTTTACATGGGTGCTGAGAAGAACTTGGCCAGTAGGCTTGCAAGCAAGTACTTTTAACCTTTAAATCTCTAAGACATCTCCCTGGAAACCCTGCTATATTTTCCTTCACAGCCAAACAGCCAACCTGTCTAAATGATCTGCTTCCACTTCCCATCTTTCTTGTGTATGTGATGTGCACGTGCTCATGTGTGTGAGTGCAGACATGCATATGCTGCTACGTGCACTGGAGGTCAGAGGACAACCCTCAGGTATCAGTCCTCACCTCCTGCCTTGTTTGACCCAGTCTCTTGTCCACTACTACATTTGCCAGGCTAGTTGGCTGGTAAACTGGACTTCCAGGTGATTCAGTCTCTGCCTCCCTTCTCACGACAGCATCTGACTTTCATGTGGGTGCTGGGGATTTGAACTCAGGTTCTTATGCTTGTGTGGCAAGTGATTTCTTCTCTGAGCCAGCTCCCTAGCCCTTCACTTCCTACTACTTATTCATGTTGCATTGGAAGTCTAATCTGGATTCTGTCCCTACTGCTTTACCAATTGGCTCTTGCTAAGATCATGAGTGACTTCAAGTAACTGAAGAGTTGGAAACTATTCAGCACTCAGCTTGCTTGACCTCTCAGCAGTGTTTGACCAGTTGGCCACATCTTACGTCCTAAGATTTGTTCCTTGATCATTGTGACACTATTGTTTACTGATTTTCCTCCTAGTTTTATTATACTTCTGTGCAACTCCTTGCATTGGAGATCCTCAGATGTAGCACAGGCCTTCTTCCTACATGGTCTCCTTGTTATCACGCTCATTCCCATGACTTCTGTTTAATTTATCCTTGGAAGCTTCCCAAATGTTATGCTCAGCGGCTGGGAAGATGACTCGGGGGTGAAAGGCAATTGCTTGCGAAGCCTACTGGCCTGGGTTCAGTTCTCAAGCTATCTATATAAACTGAACAGAAAAAGTGGTGCAAGCATCTGGTGTTCACTGGCAGTGGCAAGAGGCCCTGGAATGACAAAGACACAGGCATGCATGCACACATGCCCACATGTAAGTATATAAAAAGTTATGCCCTGTGTAAATCTCTCTTGCCAGCTGACTTATAAATCCAATGGCAACTTGAGATTTTCATGTAGATGGATCATTGGCCCTTCGAGCTCAGCATGTGCCTAGAATGGAACACATCACTCCCCCTCCAAGTGTGCTTTTCCTCAAGTTGGCTGGTTTATAAATAATACAGAACCTGGGCAAAATCATTGCTTGACACTTTCTGTCCTTCTCCTCCCACATCTAGTCACTCAGCAAGTACTATTGCTCTTATCTGCTATAGCCATCGAATTCGCTTACTCATCCCATCGTCCCTAGTCTAAACTACACTCACCTGGGCCACACGGTAGCCTGTCCTGGTTTTCCTGCACACATTTTCCTTTCATTCCCTTCAGTACTGTGCAGCGCAAGTGATTGTTCTGTTTCACAGCGTCATTGAAATTTATTTTTTGTGTGGCACTGGAGCTTCAATCTGGGGCCTCACCAGTGCTAGACAGGCGATCTACCAGTGTGCTACATCCCCAGCCCCACAGAGAGGTATTAGTCACACCTCACCGTTCACTCACTTAACCACGTGATCTCTTTTAAACACATCTGAGCAGGCTATTCGTTCTCTCTCATTTTCTGACAGGGTTTCTTTATGTAACCTAAGCTGGCTTGGAATTCACTATGTGTTCCAGGATGGCCTCAATGATCCTCTTGACTCAGCCTCCCATTTTCTGGGATTTCAGGCATGAGCCATCCTGCCCAGCTCCCTACTTAAGATCTTTTTTAAAAAATTCATTTTTCCCTTGAACAGCATACTTCTTTCTTTCTCTCTTCCTTCCTTCTTTCTCTCTCTCTTCTTTCTTCTTCTTAGACACACACACACAGAGAGAAAGAGAGAGAGAGAGGGAGATAGATAGAGAGAGAGAGAGAGAATGGGTGCACTAGGATCTCTAGCAACTGCAAATGAACTCCAGATGCATGTGCCATCTTGTGCATCTGTCTTATTTGGGTACTGGGGAATCGAACCTGGCTCCTTAGGCTTCACAGGTAAGTGCCTTAACCTCCAGCCCCTTGCTTATAATCTTAAAATCAAGGTTCAATCCTTCTTCTGGCTTACAAGGCCTGCATACTCTGCCACTTGCTTTCTGAAGTCTCCAACATCATTGTTTCATTCACTCTCCAGGCTTCTTCTTTAGATCAGACAAATAAAATCATGGCCATTGTGTATAACATTTAAAGTATATATGCATCATGGAATGGTTAAATCTAGTAACTAACAGATACTTTAACTCATATGTTTCTTTTAAAATATTTTATTTACTTATTTGCAAGGAGAGAGTGGGGGAAAGGAGAGAAGAGAGAATATAAATATGGGCACACCAGGGCCTCTAGCTGCTGCAGACAAACTCCAGATGAATATGCCAGTTTGTGCATCTGGCTTTACATGAGTATTAGGGAATGGAACCCAGGTCTTAGGCTTTGCAGGCAAGTGCCTTAACCACTGAGCCATCTGTTCAGCTATTTTGGAGCGAGGTAAGAACATTTAACATCCACTTTCTTTGCAGTTTTGGAGAATACAATATAGTGGCATAGCATGAATTTTCTTCATAGAGTTGTCTCTTCTCTTCTTCCTTGCTTTTCATTAGTCTCCGGCCTCTGCTTAAATGTCACTTCTGTGACGTTTCCTTGTTACCATCATCAGCTTCTATTACACTAGGTTGTAATGCTTTCCTAATTCTTTGTAGGTTATTATCATTGAACACTGTGATTGTTTAAAGTTTAACTTCTCTATTAGATTATAGGGCAGGGACTGTGTCTGCGTGGCTCACCTGTGTCTTCACTGCCTCCAATGGTTGCCTGGCACATAGTATGCCAGGCCCATCTCTACATACAGCTAGATGAGTGGATCTACTGTCACTATGCTCCCTGCCCTGTGTTGACCCCTGCTCTTATCACTGCTGAGGTCACCACTGCCAAAGTCACTGTATGTCTTATCACTATTGTTCTGTGCCAAGAGAAATAGTCCATAATGTGGTCTTGCTATTTCATCTTTGCAGCTCTCTTCATTGGGCATCCAGACTGTGGAGTCCAACAGTACTGACCCTGATGCTGATGCC
Organism: Dipus sagitta; assembly: GCA_036346955.1. Lineage (NCBI taxonomy): Eukaryota > Metazoa > Chordata > Mammalia > Rodentia > Dipodidae > Dipus > Dipus sagitta. The sequence goes on from CM070770.1 coordinate 111,651,538, forward strand.
TGGACCATTAGATTTTAAGCAGTAATTTTCAAATAGGACCTTAGAAGAATTTTTGAAAGTCCTGATTCAATTCAGGTTTGCATGTACAGATACAGATGAGTTTTATATCTATGGTAATGTGTGCATGTGTACACATGTATATGAATAAGCATAGGACTCAGCTGTCACCCTTAAATATGTATGTATGCATACTCTCTGAGGAAACCTGATATGCCCTCATTCCTTACATATGTACACACAGAGTAAAGTGACATATGCTTGACACTTAGGCATATGTACAGAAGCAAGTTGATATACTCATTACATATGTATACACACAGGCAAATGGCATATGCTCAGTATATATGTATACATACAGAGGCAATCTGACATACTTAAACACATACAGTGGCAAAATATAATCATTTAGTTCCATTTGACTCATTCTAATTCCTGTATGTACTAGCTTTTTGCTATCTCTCTTAAGATTCTGAGCTCAGTGGATACCATTCTCAAGTTTACTCCCAGATTCTTGAGTATAATTTTTCTCTCTCTCTTTTATATCCTGCCATAGTATTTTGGGCTGACCTTGAACTCACTCATGCCTTTGAATCCCAAGTGTGGTGGCATGCCACCACAACAAGCTCTTGTCCTTCTCTTTGACCCACCTGGCTATTTGTCACAACTTTATTTCCCAACAGCTTGGCTGCCAGGGTTAGACATCAGACTATCATAGTGTATGTTTCTCTACTAGGTGGCTAGCCCAGTTCTCTTTCTCTTTTTTGAGGTAGGATCTCGTTCTAGCCCAGGCTGGCCTGGAATCCACTATGTGTAGTCTCAGGTTGGCCTTGAACTCACAGCGATCCTCCTATGTCTGTGGCTTTCTGAGTGCTGGAATTAAAGGCATGTGCCACCACACCAGGCTGGCTGAACTCTCTTGACTGTTGATTTTAACTCTTTGGGGTTTTATTAATCATATGAAGCTGTTCTGTAAGGCAGAATAGGTCCCAGCTCTGATGTGTACTACTTGTGTAAGCTTGGACAAATTTCTTACCCTTTCCAAACCTGTTTTATCATTTCTAGCTGATGAAATACATTTTTAAAGTTTACTTTCATTTATTAGAGATGGAGGGGGGGAGAAAGAGGGAGAGGGAATGGGTGTGCCAGGGCCTCTAGCTACTGCAAACAAACTCCATATGCATGTGTCACCATATGCATCTAGCTTATGTGGGACCTGGAGAATCAAACCTGGATCCTTAGGCTTCACAGCCATGCACCTTAACTGTGAAGCCATCTCTCCAGCCCTGTTTTCTCATTTCTAGAAGGAAGATAATATCAGCACCTTCCCTGGGTTTTTGTGTATGACATTGGGCAATACATGCAGAACTCTTAGCTTAATATGCAATTAATGACAACTGCCACTGACAATCACTATCATCTATCATATGATGACTCTGCCACCACTACTTCTATTTATTTATCAAGTGCTTGTGATGTACTAAGTATGAGTTGAAGCATTCTTCATGTATCAACTCATTTTGTACTAAACAACCCTATGAAGTAGATACAATGGAACTCTGCAGATCATGGGACTGAGGCATAGACCAGCTAAGTAACTTGCTCAAGGTCATAGAACTAGCATGTGGCAAGCTGGGCTATGAAGCAAACCCAGATAGTTTGGTTACAAAGCCTATACTCTTTTAATTGCTATGTTATACCTCTTACTTATATGGGATTGTCTTTTTTTTCAGAGATGCTATTTTTTTTGGTGGTGGTGGTGGGGTTTCAATCTTGTATGAGTTAAAGCCATCTGAAAAATTTTGAATTGTAGCCAAAACTTTCCATTTGCTAAAAGATCAAGGAAAAAAATCTTAATTTTGTATTCAGAAACAGTGCTGAACAATTGAATGACAAGAAGACCTTCAGGAAGAACTCAGAGATGCCTCCTCTTCTTCCCCACTACCAAGGACTGTTTGGGTGAGAAGGCTTTCAAACTGACAGAGTTACAGTGAGCAGGCTGTCCTCCTCCAGGCAGAGCTAGGCTAGCTTTCTGGGTTCCTAAAGCACTTTTTATTCAGATGTCTGCAAAAGCCTCCTTGGCTTCTGCTCACTGTCTACATAATTGAACATCATTAAAGGGATATAGATGACAGGAGCAGTGCCTTCAACTAAAGTCCTTAAGTGTTATCACAAGAATCCCTGCATCATGCCATTGGAGACCCTTAACAAACTCTCCTGACACACTTGTGGGATGTGTGCATATTCTTTGGTGGCCATGGTTTAAATTTTTTTGATTTAGTGCGGGAATTTGAACTCAGGGCTGTCAGCATGCTAAGCATGTGCTCTACCACTGAGTTATACATCCAGCCCCTGGTTGGGGTCTTTTTAAATTAATGTTAATTGTATAGATTACTGGGATTCTGTTTATTATTTCTTTTTCTTTCTTTCTTTTTTTCTTTCTTCCTTTCTTTCTTTCTTTTTGTTCTTTTGTTTTTCAAGGTAGGGTTTCACTCTAGCTCAGGCTGACCTGGAATTCACTATGTAGTCTCAGGGTGGCCTCCAACTCAGGGCAATCCTCCTACCTCTGCCTCCCAAGTGCTGGGATTAAAGGCGTGCACCACCACGCCTGGCTCTGTTTATTATTTCTGTACATGCATATGGCATGCAATGGTCATATTGAAAGAGAAATAGGAGGAAGCAAGTTTCTTTGAGGCAGTTTCTGTTAGGAACTGAGGCCCAGAGAAAACAGATGCCACCTCACCCTGGCATGCTAGGAACTCTTGGCAGGAATGGAGCGCATGTCTGGTCAAGACTCATTTACAACAGCTACAGCGCCTTCTGCTGCCCACAGTCTAGCATGCTACCTAGATGGGAGGCCTTCACTACCCAGTTGGGATGACTCTGAAGCCAGACCCTTCAAATCTATACCTTTGCTCACCTGAATCTGACAAAAGAATACATTTTCAAGACTATACAGGTGGTTTTGGGCCTTCTTTCACTCTGTCTAGATCCTCTCGCTTGCCTCAGCTTTATACATTTTTGTGTGTGTGGGGGGGTCGAGGTAGGGTCTCACTCTCTAGCCCAGGCTGACCTGGAATTCACTGTGTAGTCTCAGGCTGGCCTTGAACTCACAGTGATCCACCTATCTCTGCCTCCCGAGTGCTGTGGGCACAGCTTTATATTTTGAGGTAACTTCTCACTTCAATTACATGTATAATTTTCCTCTGTTCTCTGAATCTACCATGTGTATATTTACCTTCTACTCTAGATCCACCACGTGGGTGCTTTCTCTAACTCTGGGCCTATTACCTGTGTAATTAGTCTAAACTTGGGGAAACTATGGGTATAACTCTGTTTACTACTCATTTCGCATTTGAATTTCCTGGTCTCTGCTTTGGTTTCCCTCTGCTATTCTTCATTAAGCCACCAGCACTTTCCCTCTTAACTTTCTTCCCTGGGGAAGCTCAGGGCCGATGCTGTGTGTGTTGCTTCTAGATCTCCGTACACAAGCTCCGGTTCTATGTTCCCCATGCTTGTGACTCCACTCCAGGCTTTCCCTAAAATCCTCAATTTCTCGTACACGAATCTCACAGACTATGTTGGTTTCCCACTTCCTGTGTGCTTATGACTTTGTTGTAGCTTTCTTCCTAGATGCCTTTTTCCCTTAAACAAGCCCCACAATTTGTGAATCCTCTCTAAATAAACTTAATAATTCATGATTTACCCTTTTTAGTTTATTTTAATCAATTCTTTTTTAAAATAGGACATGACCCAAAATTGGGGTTCATAAACTCAGGAGACCCCTCCCACTATACCTTCCACCCTCCTGCCCTTTGCCCCCTCCCTCATCCCTGGTAATCACTACTCCACTTTTGGGTGAGGTACCTTTTATGTGTCTGGCTATTTCACTTAACATAATGTCCTCCATTTCCCTCTATCGGTGGCAAACAACAAGATTTCCTTCTTCATGGCCAAATAATACTCCACTGAGTGCATCTCCCATATTCTTTGTCCATTCATCTGATGGGCACCTATGCTGATGGCTCAGCTCAGCTTAGCTTTGCCAGCAGTCTGGCTGCAGTCTTGATAGGGCTGATCTTTGCTCAGTCTTGTTTCAGACGTGATGCTTGTCCTTCTTACACTTGTGAAGGGCTGCAACTTAGAAGTCAGAATGAACCAGGTAAGTCCAGTTTCCTAGCTTTGTAACCTCTTTAGGCCTTTGTTTCCTCGTGTAGGAAATGAACATAACACTAACAAAGTGAGAGGAAGATGAGTGACAACCCAGGACAACCTAGGATACTGCTATTCTCTGTTTTTTTTCCAGTTAGACTTCTGTGACCAACAGGGACTTTACTTTGTTTACTGCTGTTTTTCTGTAGCTAAAGCAATGCATCACTACGTGCTCAGCAAATATTTGTTGAAGAAGCTGGGGAGGTGACTTAGTGGTTAAAGAGCCTTGCAAAGCCTGCTAGCCCAGGTTCCATCCCGGGTTCAATTCCCTACCACCCATATAAAGTGGACCCAAAGTAGTGCATGTGTCCGGCATTTATTTACACCAGCAGGACCTTGTGTGTGCACACACAGGGAGAGAAATAAATTAATTAATTTGAAAAATACTTGTTGAATCAATGAAGGAAATTTTAAACAAGTGGACCTTGCTCTCATGTCATTCTAACTGGCTTACATACAGGCCCTCTGCTTGCCTGGAACACTACATCTCTTCCTGGTCAACTTCTGCTCGTGCCTCTGATCTTAACACAAGCATCATTCTCTCAGGGAAATCTTGTCTGGCCCTCTTTTTCATAGCATTTATTAGTAATGTTGTGACTTTTATTTGCATAATTGTGTAGTTAATATTTTTTATATTATTTATTTATTTGAGAGAGAGGCAGATAGAGAGGAATGGGCATACCAGGGCCTCTAGCCACTGCAAACAAACTCCAGACACATGTGCCACCTTGTGTATCTGGCTTACGTGGGTACTGGGGAATCAAACCTGTGTCTTTAGGCTTCATAGGCAAACACCTTAACCACTAAGCCATCTCTCCAGCCACTAGTTAATATTTTTGACTCCAAACTTCCTAAGGATAGGGACCATTGAATTCCAAGGGTCTAGGAATAAACAGACCTTCAGTACAAATATGCTGAATGAATTTCTCCATCTCCATTTTTTTTTAAAGGCTCCTTCTGTCTAGTGAGGTCCAGTTTCTAAATTGAATTAGAGGTCAATCCCAGGTTGTTCCAATGCTCCCTGTTTCTGGCTCAAGCATTGTGACTCTCTCCTTCCAGGCCCAATTAGTCAGCCCCAAGGTGTCTCATTACTGTTTATCAGGACTACATTACCAGCAGGAGGTCCAGCAAAGCTGGGATTTTGGCAGGACTGAAAGTCTGGAATGGGATTTGCCATTTATTCCTACCGAACACCCTCATGCCATTCATATTTAGTATTTATCACACTGTGTTGCAACTGTTAATTTTCAGATGTCTCCCTGCCCCCACACAGCGTGGTCAGGATTATCTTTTGCCTCCAGAGGTTACTGTAGTGCCTAGCATACAAGGAATGCTCCTAAAGCCTTCCGAAAAGAATACACTGTTTGCTATGAGTGAAGCTTTATTATTATTATTTTTTTTCCAGTTTTCTGAGGTAGGGTCTCACACTAGCTCAGGCTGACCTGGAATTCACTATGTAATCTCAGGGTGGCCTCGAACTCTTAGTGATCCTCTTACCTCTGCCTCCCGAGTGCTGAGATTAAAGGCGTACGCCACCAAGCCCGGTGAAGCTTTATTATTGAAGGCAAATTCAACTTACAGGAGAGGGCACTGCCTCTGGCATTTCTTTTTTTAAACTGGAGCCAAGAAATCCCCTGTTTGTTTAAGTTAATTTGGGTCTTCTCTTACTTGGAACTTAAAGACATTCTGGTAGAACATAATAAATAGATCAATGACAGCTTACTGTTCAAAAGTATTCACTTTACATTCACCTCCTCTCTTACGTGTCATAAGAACAGATTTCCCTACCTGTTGTCTTGGGGCTCATACCTGGTACTGGCTTTAGTCAATGGGATGCTAGACATGGATGAGCAGCAGGGGTTAAGTATGTACACCACTGCTGTCTGCATGAATAGTCGTTCCTCTTGGGAGCTGCTGCTTCTTTAGCCAGGGCCCCAGAATTAATACTGGGGCATCGGACCAGAGTTCAGACCTTACACAGGAGCTAAAACCCAGCTGGATCTGCAGTCTGAAGCACAGCCTTCCAGCTAGGTCTAGCCTCAATCAGCCACCTCCTACAAGACCTATGAGAAATGATGATTGTCTTGTGCCGCTGGAATGTTATGATTGTTTTTTATGGAGCAGTAGCTGATGATCAAGGTTAGGTCAGAAATTTTCTAACCTTGGCAGTATGCCTGAGTTATTTAGAGAAATTTAAAAGAAATAAGAGATACTAAAACTTCACCCAGACTGTCTGAAGAAGTGTTCAGAAATCTACATTCCTGTTCAACTCTCTAGTTGTTTTTTATGTAGTCCCACATCCTTTTACTATGCTATTTGGAGGCCACAAATACTAAAGTGTATGATGGGAATTTTATTAGATAACCTCTAAGATTTTTTTCCACTCTGAGATCATATGATTAAAGTCAGGGAAATCCTTCCTGAGATTGTATGATTCATGGTAGAAATCCTTTCTCTCAAGGACAGTCCTTTCTGAAGTTGAGTCCTTTTCAATGTGAAAACTTTGGAAAAATCTGTGTTGAATTTTCCTTACCTCATTTGGAGAAGGATGTATATGTAAATTAAATTGTGATTTATAACTCTGGGGTTGGTTGCTTTTAATTTAAAGGTTGTGTCCTCTTAGTATTCCTGTCTGGGCTATGGTCAGCAGGCAAATGAAAATTGAAGGCAGTATATGGGGACCCGGAGCGTGAAGACACAAGTCAGGAAGAGGGACTCAGGAAGTCAATCAAGCTCAGTGGAGAAACTACTCAAGGAGTGGTCTGAGAAGAAGCCTTCCATGTGCCTGTACAGTAAGGGGCTGGCTTCATACCTGATCCAGGGAAGCCAGTGCCATGCCACTGTGAAAAGTGCAGGGGCTCAAGGCAAACCCTAACATAATGTTAAAATGCAAATTTATTTATAGAAAAAGCAGGACAATAGCATAATTTAAAAAGAAATAATTTTTAAAGTTATTCACTGAAAAATTCACATCTTTTTTTTTTACTGAAAATATTCAACAGAAAAAAAAAGTAATATAAAGGAAAGGTATCTATTGTCCCTAATCCAGTTTTCAGAGACAATCACTGGTGATATAAAGCTGTATACTATGGGTGGTGCTGCCTTTCCCCCTGTGGATGCTGTTGCAGTAGTTAGCTCCACGGTGGGAAGAATATCCAACCAGACACAGTTTATGGGAGGAAGGGGTTTATTTCAGGCCTACAAAATCCAGGGGAAGCTGGAGAGATGGCTTAGTGGTTAAGACGCTTGCTCGCAAAGCCTAAGGACCCATGTTCGACTACGCAGGTCCTACATAAGCCAGACACACAAGGTGATGCAAGTGCACAAAGTTGCACATGTGTACAAGGTGGTACACATGTCAGGAGTTCAATTTCAGTGGCTGGAGGCCCTGGCATGCCAATTCTCTCTCTCTCATAAAAAAATTAGAAAAGAAAAAAGAAAAAAAAATCCAGGGGAAATTCTATCTGTGGAGGAAGAAGCTGCTTCTCCCCTTTCATAAATCCAAGCAGAGAAACATCACCAGCAGTCAGCACCAGAAAACATGAACTGCCAGAGCAAGAACTACCTGCACCAAGAACAGCCAGAGCTCAAATTGCTCTCCCCACATCTTTGGGCTGGAATTCAGATCCATCCCCAAACACACTTTAGGGCTAGACTCCAGAATGTGCCCAGGACACAACCCCTCTAGCACGGATCTGCCTACTAGGGGCTAAAGTTGCAAGCTCAATTTTAATAATATACCCGAGTGGATAGGGCCATGCATATAAAACTATCACATTCAAACTACCACATATGGGTACATCCGTGTTTTAGAAAAATAGGATTTTCTTATTACTCATACTCATTAATAACCATTTTTAGTATTGGTAAACATTAACATAATCATTGTTGAAATTGCATACAAAGTTGTACAAAGGCACAACTTACTTTAGCTCCACTGATAAATGCTTAGGTAATATTTTATTTTTATATAAAAGACTATGATGGGGCTGGAGAGATGGCTTAGCGGTTAAACGCTTGCCTGTGAAGCCTAAGGACCCCGGTTTAAGGCTCCATTCTCCAGGACCCACGTTAGCCAGATGCACAAGGGGGCGCACGCGTCTGGAGTTCGATTGCAGCGGCTGGAGGCCCTGGCGCGCCCACTCTCCCTCTCTCTATCTGCCTCTTTCTCTCTCTCTCTGCCACTCTCAAATAAATAAATTAAAATAAAAAAAATTTAAAAAAAGACTATGATGAACAGTTTCCTTATTCATTTTTTTTTAAGGCAAGCCCAACAGACTGTCCTTATTTTTTTTTCCTTTTCTTTTTTTCTTTATTAGTTTTGTATTCAGCAAATACAGTCAGTTTGGCAGACTGTCCTTTTTTATGAGAGAGGAGAGAGAAAGAGAAAATGAGAGAGAGAGAGAGAAAATAAGAGAGAGAGAGAGAGAGAGAGAGAGAGAGAGAGAGGGAGAGAGGGAGGAGAAAGAATTGGCATACCAGAGTCTCCAGCCACTGCAATGGAACTCCAGTGCATGTGCCCCCTTGGGTACATGTGCAACCTTTGCACCCTTGCATCACTGTGTGTCTGGCTTATGAGGGACCTGGAGAGTAGAACATGAGTTCTTAGGCTTCACAGGCAAGTGCCTTAACTGCTAGGCCAACTTTCTAGCCCATCCTTATTCATTTTTGTGTGCTTATAAATCATTTCTAATGGATAAATGAGTACAAATTCCAATATTGGAATTGTTAAGAGTAAACTTCTAAAAGTTTTTCCATACATAGTCAAATTATCTCTCCAAAATGAATAAGTGAGTAGTGCTAGTTTTCCAATTCTTTTAGCTGTTATTAATCATACAAAGAGGAAGACATTTTGTGTTTTTTTTTCTTTTATTGCTAATGGCTTTAAATCTCTTGTCATGTATTTATTGCCCACATTTTTTTGTGAATATCAGCTTTCCCTTTTCCAGTGTGTCAACTTTCTCAACTTTTATAACCTATATATTCAGTATTTACCTTGTATTTCCACTGTTTTTTTCTTGGGGTGGCTTTTGCACTTTTAATTTTACCAGTTGATTTTTATCATTTTCAATGAGTTTAAAATTGTTTCTGGGGTAAGCTCCGTAACAGTCAGAGGACTTTCTGAGAATTCAGTCTGTGATTTCATTATCTATATCTGAGTAGGCACCACCTAAACATGGTAAGGCGGGTTCAGCCCTGGGCTGGAGGTGGGATCATGTTAAGACTCTGGGTCCCAACTTTCTCATCTAGGGAAGGAGATCAGAAGGAAGACTCTTGCAGGGTTGTAAGAAAGCACTGCAGAGAACACACGCAAAGAGCTTCCTCCAGGCCTTGGATATAGCAAATCCTCTCTAAATCGTTGCTATTTTGAATGGGAAAAGGCAATACATAGACTTCTGAGATTCCGCTGATAAATGGTTATCTGGGAAGGTGGTGTGTGTGTGTGTGTGTGTGTGTGCGTGTGTGAAGCCTTAGGGATTTAGCCATTGCCCCCCCCCCCCCCCGCAAAAGCTGAGTATTGCATAGCTGGGGTAGGAACTTGGGTTCCAGTCCCCATCCTGCCATTTCTAGGTATATGACCTTGGACCAGTCACCTCTACATCTTCCAGGTTTGTTTCTTCACCTGGGTAACGGATGATGGACCACCTTGCCTTTCGAGAAAGCGTTTTCGAAAACGTTTTGCAGTGCGCTCGGGGCGACGCTCACAAAGGGTGGCTGAGGACGTGTGTCGGGGACGGGCAGCCGGGGCATCCTAGACGCCCCCGGCCCGGGCCGGCCGCAGGAACAATAGCTCCCCGGGAGTCGAGGGGTGGGGGGGGGATCGCGGCGGAGGCGGCGCGGGCGGGCCTCGGGGCGGGGGGCGGGGCCGGCGGCGCGGGCGCTGGGGGTGTGCGCGGGGCGGGGTCGCCGCCCCCCCCCAACCCCCCGCCACCGGCTCCGTCACGCGCCCCTCACCGGGCGGGCCGGGGTCTTTGTGACGCGGTGGCGACGGCCTCGCGGACACAAAGGAAAGGCGAAGCCGGGCGAGCGCGGTGGGCTGGGCCTGGTCCCGGCGGCGAGCGAGACCCCCCCCATCCCCGCGCCCCCGCCCCTGCGCGCGCCCGCGACCCTCACTCGCACGCGCCGGCTGCCTGCGAGTCCGTCCCGAGCGCGGCGGGCCGGGCCGGGCCGGGCCGGGGCGGGCCTGGCGGGCGGGCGGGCGCCGCGCCGAGCCGAGCCGAGGCGGGCATGCTGACGGGCCGCTCCCGGGCTCGGCGGCGCGGCTGCTAGGAGGCGGCGAGGGGCGCGCGGCGCGCGGCTGGATGCCCCCGGCCTGCCGCTCCCTGCACTTCCCGCCGTCCAGGGGCGCCAGCCATGGGCGCCGCGGCCGCTGAGGCGCCGCTCGGGCTGCGGGCCGCGCCCCCGCTCGCCTTCTGCTGCTACACGTCGGCGCTGCTGCTCGTCGCCTTCTCCCTGCCCGGGAGCCGCGCGTCCAACCAGCCCCCCGGCGGCGGCGGGGACTGTCCCGGGGGCAGAGGCAAGAGCATCAACTGCTCAGGTAGGACCGAGCCCCTGGGCCGAGGGGGCGTCGGGAGGGGGCGTCCCTCTCTCGGTCGCCTTCGGTTCTGCCGGTTCCTCGCGGTCGGGCTGGGGGAACACCCCGGCGTGGGCCGGTCCCGAGGAGCCTGGCACCGCGGAGGGCAGGGTGCGAGGATGCCGGGTGCGGGGTGCCGGGTGCGAGCGCTCGGGCCGGCGCGGGGACCCCTGCGTTGGGGATGGGGAGTGGCGCTGCGTGCGTCCGCGGTGGTCGAGGGGCTGGGGCGAGGGCGGCCCCGCGCGTGGCGGACGGGCGGGCGGGCGGGCAGATGAGACTGGCACCCACGAGGCGGAGCTCCCGCTCGGGCTGCTGGTGATCGTGGGTGTGCTCGGGGGAGCGCGTGTTTGTGTTGTGAAGGCTCAAGGGAGGAAGGATGGTCAGGCAGGTGTGTGCGTGCGTGCGTGTGTATGTGTGTATGTGTGTGTGTGTTGCTTTGGGTGGGAGATGGGGGCGGAGGGCCTGGGAGCCAAGGCTGAGGGCCAGACGAGTGACCCACTGGGTGGGTGGGTGGGGGTCGAATTTCCCTTAAGGCCTCTGGGGCTCTGAGGGGTCAGGTGGGCGAAGGTCCCATAGGACCCGGGCTGGCGATGTAGAGTGCTTCTGTGTATGCGTGTCCTTTGGGTTCAGAGAGGGAATGGGTGCTTGGAGTGTCCACAGGCCTGTGGATCTGGACAGGGGAGAAAGTCCCAGAGCCCAAGAGATGACCCTGTGCTTTTGTGTGTTGCGAATGGAAGCCTGGGGCTTAGGAAGCCACCCTGGAGTACACATTGAAGGAGAAGGGAATGAGAGTCCCCGTAGTGAACCCCCTTTGGCAGAGGGAAAGAGCCAAGGAGTCATCTTGTGTAGCGTTTGGGTATAGAAAGAGGTAATTAGGTCTCAAAGAGTGCTCCAGTGTAGCTAGTGTAACCCTGGGTTAATTAAGGTAGTGTGGAAAGAGAGAATTGATGCTGTGTGTGTTTTGCCCGAGAGCCTGGAGATTGGCAGTCAGGGGACTAGGGGAGTGAGTGACCTCTCCCCTCTCTCCAAGGCCGCCCACCCTCCCACAGCTGTTGCAAACAAAGAGCTTGCTTGGGGCTTTAATGGATGACACTGGGGAGGAGGGGAGTGGCCAGAAAGTTCCCTCTTCCTTTCTAAAAGGGGTCCCCGGAGAGCCCATATATTCAGGCCCTGGGGCTAGGAGTGACATCCAGGTCTCATTTGGGGGTGGGCTGGGTCTTCCTGGAGCTGGCTTAGCAAATGCTAGTGGTCATAAGCCAAGTCCTTGCTCACTTGTTCTTTTATCACTTCTCAATCTTCCTCTTGTCCTGGGGTGGGGGCAGGGGTGGAGAAGGCTGGATCTGAAATCTGCAGGCTTGCCTGCCAGTCAACCTTTGTATACACCTTTGGGCTCTCGAAGAGGCATTGTTTCTGAAAGAGTGGTAAAAGAGCAAGAGGGTCTTAGCACAGGGCTTACTCTGCCCTGCATAAAGAAAAGCTGTTTGAAGGTCTAAAACCCTTTAGTAGTTTTCACGGGGTATGTTTTATGAGGGAGAAGGGGTTTTGGGAATAGTTAACAATGCCATGTTCACTGAAAGCATTCTACCCATGAAATCATTTCCATTTTCCTGATAATAGGATATGAGAAAATAAGTAACTGCACTATTTAAGAATAAAAGCTGTTTGCATATTGGAGTGCCTTTTTATGTAACAAATATTGGTTATCAAACTTGTAAGTGATCACACACCATGTCAAAATACTTTACTGGCTACTGTGATATGGTTATTTGTCTTTTGCTAAGATAATATATCATCAGCAAAACACAGTGTTTGTTGACTAATGTTTTTGAGTATGCCGTCTAATTCTTTAGTGCATAGGACAAGTTTTAAAAAGAAGTAGAGGACTGGAAACCCACATGATGTAGAAAAAAAGAGGACTCATTGGGGGCCATGACCATTTATAAGTAGCTGTGTAGCTTGGGGCAAGTTAGTTAATTTTTCTGTTTCTTCCACTAAAAGGGAGACTTGGGGGCTGGAGAGATGGCTCAGCAGTTAAGGCACTTGCCTACAAAGCTTAACGATATGGGTTTGATTTCCCAGTACCTATGTAAAGCCAGATGCACAAAGTGGCACATATGTCTGGAGTTCATTTGCAACAGTTGGAGGCTCTGGCATGCCCATTCTCTCTCCCCCTCTTCTCTCTCTCTGCTTGTAAATAACTAAATAAAAATAACAAAAGAGACTTGGATTTAATAATATATGAACCTTCCTTTAAGGAACATTTGTTATAAATGTTACAAATGTCAATAGCTTTATATCTATCTATCATCTATCAACAGTCACAAACTTACAAATGGCAATAAATTAGGCTGATCAAATACATGTTTTCAGCTGTTAAGATACACTTAAAATAACTTTAAGTCTAAAGCTAGAGTATTAACTAAATGATATTATTGATTCTTGTTTTAACTTCCTAAGGTAAAGACCAGAAAAGATTTATAAGGAAAATACAAATTTTCTTTGATGAATTTGAGTATGGACATTATAGGCATCTATTAATGCAGCATTAAAGTTCATATAGTTCTTTTAGTAGCTTTTATTATCTCAGTATTTCCTACATAAACCAAAACTTGTTACTTATACTTATGTATTTGAGCTTTAAAATCTAAATACTAGTTTTGACTTTTTGTTGTTAGTTTTGGTTTTGGACTATCATTTATTTCAGCCTTCCATGACCTTTTTTGTAAAAATTTATTTATTTATTTATTTGAGAGCAACAGACAGAGAGAAGGAGGCAGAGAGAGAAAGACAGAGAATGGGCGCGCCAGGACTTCCAGCCACTGCAAACGAACTCCAGACGCGTGCGCCCCCTTGTTCATCTGGCTAACATGGGGTCCTGGGGAATCGAGCCTTAAACCGGGGTCCTTAGGCTTCACAAGCAAGCGCTTCATCGCTAAGCCATCTCTCCAGCCCCTTCCATGACCTTTAATGGAGTCGCTTCAGTCAGGCTGTGCTCTGTTGGGTCACTCAGAGCTTTGTAGCACTTGTAAATGTGAAGAGCAGGTCCATGGCTTTATGAAATTGATAAAAGTTAACTAGGTTGTGGAAAGGGTGCAGTCTGGCATTGTTTTACTAGAGACCAACTTGGTAGATGTTGATATAGTAGATAACCAGATACCCAAGCTATGTATCTTCTTCGTTCAGTTGAACAGACCTTCAAGTTTCTGCTGTTTAGCATTCATTTTGTTCTTTAGCCTATCCTGAAAAGATTTGGTCAGATATCGTGTTAGAATCATCTGTATAAATATCTGTACCATCTTCCCTTTCCCCATTTTAGTGGAAAAGCAAATGTAGAGCCTGCCTTAATAAGGACTCTGTGACGTTTCTCTCTCCACCCCCTCTGTCCTTGTATGCAGACTTGTTATTTACCCATTTTGGACTATTTTTTTTTTTTTTTCCAGCAGCTAGTTGGCAAGCTTACCCATAGATGTTTTTCTGGATCTGTATGTCTCTTTTTGAAGTCTGAGGGTGTGTTCTTTCCGTTTTGATCTTCCGGCTCCTTGTCATGGTAGCTTAAATAATTAGTATTAGTTCTTACATCAGATCTGAAAGTTTTTTCAGTATCATGGGAGGACATTTGTTTGATCAGAAAACATGTTTTTGAACTAGCTCTGAATTCTGCAACTATTCTGTAACTATCTGTGCTACTTACCTTAGATGCTAGCTTCCTTCAGTCAGAGCTCTCACTGTCTCAGCCTGAAGATCATGCTCCTGGCTGAAAGCAGGCAAAGCTGAATGGGTCTGCATTATCCCTTCATCTCTGGATGCTACAGCATCTCTCCTAAGCAGTGGGCCCTTTGTTTATCTATTTTCTATGCAAGCTCTTTTACTTGGCCTCTTGCCACAGTTCTCCATTCATTCTGGACTTTAGGCTCTTGCTGTTTGTTAAGTTTTTGATTTTGCATCTTCTTTAAAAATTTTTTTTGTTCATTTTATTTATTTATTTGAGAGTGACAGAGAGAGAGAGAGAGAGAGAGAGAGAGAGAGAGAGAGAAAGAGAAAGAGAGAGAGAGAGAGAGAGAGAATGGGCGCGCCAGGGCCTCCACAGCCACTGCTAACGAACTCCAGATGCTTGCGCCCCCTTGTGCATCTGGCTAACATGGGTCCTGGGGAATCGAGCCTCGAACCGGGGTCCTTAGGCTTCACAGGCAAGCACTTAACCACTAAGCCATCTCTCCAGCCCTGCATCTTTATCTTTGTCTTTGTATTTATATTTAGTCTTTAGAAAACAAATTATGGAGAGGAACTTCCCTGTTGAGAAGACTGTATGGCAATTGGTGGCTTTTGTAAATATACATGATCTTTGAACTCAGGACACTATTAACTAGTTAATAGTGTCCTGAACACAAATGAATGGTTGTTTTTGAATTTTGTGTATTTGAGAAGAACAAATAAGGCTAAACCTATAAGGCATTTCTAACTTAGAGAATATGGTTAAAAAAATAGAAAAACATGCTGAGATCCAGTAAGTGGCATTTGGTGATAGAATAAGGTTTAGAATTTGAAGTAAGTTTTAAGAATGTCATAGGAGTGTGCCCTGTGGATAGTTATATAGTGGTAAGAATGGCACTGTAAATGGATTGCATAAATGTCAGATTGGCTTTGTCAGTGGCAATTCAGGATTCTAGAGAATACAAAACGATTTTCTCTAGTTAGGATGGAATCTTAGGACACCTTTCTAGATCCCTGGTATGTAACATGTAGATTTTAATTAATTTACTTAGTGAAACTTGATTGAATGTCTGCTTAGTATAATCTAATGTACCAGATGTTAAGGGAAATATATGAGAAGCCATCCCTGTCCTCAGGGGCTTTATAGTTGTAACAGGGGTGGTTAGCCTCTTACAAATATGTACAGTGCTAATTCTTGCTTAGCACATCAGGACCTCCTATTGTTCTTTTCTGACAGTAGGCATTTATTTAAACACCTAAGAGTATTGAAATTTTCAAAAAGCAGTACAGTTAAGTGATAGTAAACTCACAAAATTGAACATCACCACTAATTTCAGATCATTTTCTTTACCCTGAAAGGAAACCTTATATATACTTATTAGCAGTCATCCCTTATCCTCTGGCTGCTATGAATCTATATTTTATCACTCTGAAATTGCTTATTCTGGACATATAAGTAAGTGAAATGATATCTTATGATGTGGTCTTTTGTGTCTGGCTTCTTTTATTTAACATGTTTTCAGTGTTCATCCATGCTGCAGCACATGTTATTTCTTTTTATGGCTGAATAATATTGAATTGTATGGATATATCACATTTTATGGATTTTTTTGTGTTTGGTTTTTCAAGGTAGGGTCTCTTACTAGCCCAGGCTGACCTGGAATTCACTATGTAGTCCCAGGCTGACTTTGAATCCACAGCGATCCTTCTATCTCAGTCTCCCAAGTGCTAGGATTAAAGGCATGCACTACCCTGCCCGGCTTATCACACCTTACGTATCCTTTCCTCCATTGAAGCATACTGGGATTGTTTTGTGTGGACATTTTTTTTTAAATTTGTTTTAGGTGTACATCTTATGAGTGGAATTTCTGGTATACATGGTAACTCAATAACATTTTGAGGTATTGCCAAACCATTTTCCAACGTTACTGTACCCTTTCATATCCTTACCAGGAGTACATGAGGGTTCCAGTTTTTCCACATGCATTTATATGTGTCTTTCTGATTACAGCCATCATAGTGGATGTGAAATTGCATATCTGTTTTTGAAAAAAGTATTTATTTTCACGTGTGTGTGTGTGTGCACACATGTGTGTATGCTCTCACACACACATCAGGGTCTCTTGTTGCTACAAATGGGACATTAGATACTTGTGTTACTTTTTGCATCTGGCTTTATGTGAGCACTGGGGAATTGAACCTGGCCAGCAGGCTTTGCAGGCAAGCACCTTTAACCACTGAGCCATCTCCCCAGCTAATCAGTGTGTCTTTGATTTGCATTTTCCCAATGGCTAATGACGCTTGTTGGTCATTCAAGCATTTTGTTTGGAGAAATATTCATTTAAGTCCTTCCCTGGTCTTGATTTTTATGTCTTGATTTAGCCTTTTCCTTAATAAGCCATCCTCATCCGTTCTCACAGCAAGCATTCAGATGTCTAGACAGCAGGTTAGCTATAGTTTGTTGTTGTGTCATTGGCTTTCCCTGCTTACCAAGCCAGTTCTGTTTGTTCTCAAACTTATTTTATACTGATGGTACTCATGAGTATAATTTAATAAGTGTTACCAAAATCGAAAAAAATGAGTATAATACTTATTTTATGAAATTCTTGTAAAGACTTGGTAAAGGAAAGTGAGGTTAAGACTTGACTTTGAATAAATTAGATTTGTGATCAAGATGACTGAGAGTGGGAAAACCCTGACAATTTCTGAAAGAATTTCCCAGAAAACATTATAAGTATTTTGAAGTCCCTGCTTTACTGAAAAGCAAGGGGAAAATGGACATCAGAGACAATGGTCTATTAGTGTAATTAAGACAATGGGGAATTACTTTTAGTAGGCTCAAATACAAAGAAAAAGTCTTGGTGCTACATTGGGAAACAAGTGCATTTATATATTGAAGTAAAAATGGTTATAATAAGTCCATTTGTATCTTACATTCTTTTACTCATTGCTTTAAAAATATTTTTACTTATGTGCAAGTAGAGAGAGAGAGCAAGAGAGCATTCATGAGAGTGACAGGGTCTCTTGGCACTGCAAGCAAACTCCAGATGCATGTGCCATTTTGTGCATCTGGCTGGCTTTACGTGAATACTGGGGAATTGAACCGAGGTTGGCAGGCTTGAAAAGCAAGCATCTTTAACCGCTGAGCCATCTCTCCAACCCTACCCACTGCTTTTTGGACTGCTTCATCATCACTCTGGTATGTATTTAGAAAGAGGATTACCACTGTACAAAGTGCTCGAAGGAAGGTACTGACAGAGTTGGAAGACTGAATTATTCTGCTTTGCAGGAACCACAGTTCTCTAGAGTGAGTGGTTCTTGAGCCAGGCTTTATGAGGGAGTAGAAAGTCAGTTTGAAACACTAGGTGCACTTGCTAGAGGCCTTTGCTGTTAATGCTCCTTTTGGGTGGATCTCTCTTGTCCCCATCGTGTACCCCTGGGCTCCTCCAGGTATTTAATAATCACCTTCCTAATGGTGCCTCATCGTTGGAGCCTTCTGTGCCTTCCATAGTCTCTCCCCTTTCCCACCCTGATCTTCCATCGTGCATTTTTCTTCTTTACATATCCATGAAAAAGGATTTTTGTCTGTTTTGTCCACTGTTATATCAGTGCCAAGAGTAATTTTTGGCATAGTTAGTTGTCTATTACATAGTTATTTTTGTGGAGTGGATTGATGACTGAATGCATATTGCTTCTGAGGAGAGTTGGGAGAGAGATTCTAGGTTGAGGGAATGGCTTTAGAAAAGGCATAGAAAGTGGGAACATGAAGGCAGAATTTCAGGAATACTGCCTGGGTTGTAGGTAGGAGGCTGGGCAGAGGGGAGTGTGTGTGAGGGTGGGAGGTTGAAGCAGGGAGGAGGCTGGGCAGAGCCAGTGTGTGGGTGTGGGAAGTTGAAGCAGGAAGGAGGCTGGACAGAGGGGAGTGTGTGTGGTAGTTTGAATAGATGGCCCCCAATGTATTCAGTTCTTTATTGTTTGTAGTTTGCATCTTTAGCCACCTGGCTGGAGGCAATGTCACTGGGTAGATCTTTAGGTGTGGTGGTGGGTTTCAGATTTCAGTCTGAAGATATGCAAAGTGTGCCTAGCAGGAGTTCCTGAAGTGTGCTGTGGCCTTTGGTCTTTGGCTTGTGCTTTTCTCTCTCTCTCTCTGCTTGGTCCTGTGAAGGCAGGCCGGCTTCTTCTGCCATTTATGGAACTTCCCCTGGATCTGTAAGCTTCGATAAATATCCCTTCCTCCATAACTGTGTCTGGTCTGGAAGTTCATCTCAGTGAACCTGAAGCTGTCTGCTACAGGCTGGGAGGTTGAAGCAGGGAGGAGGCTGGGCAGAGGGGAGTGTGGGGGTGGGAGGTTGAAGCTGGGGAGGAGTACCAGTTGCTACCATGCTAATGGAAGGCCTTCAAAGCTGATAGGAGTTTGAAGTTTGCTCTGAAGACAGGGAGGCTCTTTAAACAGTTCTTCTCTTCACAGTCACCAAGAAAGATGCAACCCTATTTTCCCCATGCCTAACCTTTTTTGCCACACCCCCTCCTGTCATCCTTGTAACTTTCACTGTATTCGCTTTTTCCACTTTCCCTCTCCCCACCACTATGATAATGTCTACTTGCTGTCCCTGAGGAAGAGGAAGACCACCTGTGACAATGGGGGAAGCAACAACAGGAGACACTTCACTGAAGATCAGTTTTCTTCCTTTTTTAACCCTTTCCTGAACCCTCCCTTATTCCTTTACATTAGGACCTTACCCCAGTATCTGGTTATACCATTTTTCCATTTTTCTTAAAAAAATTCTCTTAATATTTCTTTTTTTAAAGATTTTATTTTTATTTATTAGAGAGAGAGAGGGAGGGGGAGGGAGAGGGGGAGAGAGTGAAAATGGGCATGGGCGTGCCAGGGCCTGTAGTCACTGCAAACAAACTCCAGATGCATGTGCCACCTTGTGCATCTGGCTTATGTGGGACCTGGAGAATTGAACCTGGGTCCTTAGGCTTTGCAGGCAAGCACCTTAACCGCTAAGCCATCTCTCCAGCCCTGTCTTAACTTGCCTTAACCATATCTATCTTTTTCTTTCTTTTCTTTTTCTTTCGTTTTTGTTTTTTGTTTTTGTTTTTCCAGGTAGGGTCTCATTCTAGCTCAGGCTGACCTGGAATTCACTATGTAGTCTCAGGGTGGCCTCGAACTCACAGTGATCCTCCTCCCTCTGCTTCTTGAGTGCTGGGATTAAAGGTGTGTGCCACCATACCCGGATCTACTTTGTCCTTTTTTTTAAACACTAGCCATTTATGATTAAATTCCTATCTTCATTGTAAAATACATGAGTTATATGTGTTACAAACGAATAGTTTTATATTATGGTTTTAGAGCATGTTAGCTGCTTCTAGATTTGCATATTAAAATCTAGGTATATTTTACATCTTGGTTTGAGAACAAATTTTGAGAAGGATTCTTGTATTTCAGAAAAGAAGTGTGATTTCCTTGCCTTCTCAGTTTTCATATTAACTTTCACTTTAGAGATTCTTAATTTAAAACACAAACGTTCAGCACTTGGTTCAGCAGAGGTAGGAGGATTGACGTGAGTTCAAGGCTACCCTGAGACTACAGAGTGAATTCCAGGTCAGCCTGAACTAAAGTGAGACCCTACCTCAAAAAACAAACAAACAAACAAAAACCCACAAACAAACAAAAAACCTCCACAAAAGTTGCAAAGTACACTCACGTTCTCTAGTTGTTAAAGTTTTACCACTTTGCCTTGCCATAGTCTTTCTTATTTTGTATGTCTGCGTCTTTTCTTACCCATTTTCTGTTTATCCCTCTCTTCCATTTTTTTTTTCTTCTGAATCTGGTTCTTCCAAGTTGGCCCTTACTAAGGCACAGGTTTAATTTAATCTTTGTGTCAGTTCTATACAATTGATTTTTTTGTCATCTGTTAATGGATATATTAAGAACTCAAATATGACATTGGTTTTTCCGTTTTCTTACAAACATTTTTGTTATTTAGGACATATATAGTACATATTAATTTGCCTTATTTGTTGTACTTTTTAACCTTTGTATAGGACCTTTGTGTTTGGCATATTTAAGGTATCTCTGAAGTTAAATAGTCCTCATTCTTTTCTGGACTTACCTTATTGTATTTGAGTTGTAATTTGTTTCCAAGTAGAGATATATAGATCCACTTTCATAGGCATTCATCTCGTTTGCAATAGGTGATGTGATTGTGGCTTTTTTTTTTTTTTTTTTTTTGGTGGTGCTGGAGATTGAAACTAGAGTCTTGCATGCAAATCACATGCAAATGCTCTTAAGACTGAATTACATTCACTACCCTTGGTTTTGAGTCAGTCTCACTATGTACTCAAATTTGTGATCTTCTCGCTTTCATGTCTGTAATGCTGGGATCACAGGTGTGCGCCACCATGTCAGACTACCCTCTTTTTTTTTTTTTTTGTTAAATTGTGCTACCTAGTGTGCTTTTTTACTTATTAATAACATATTTTATATGGATACATTGTGTGTTGGTACCCTCTTTTCCCTCATCCCTGCCCCCTTTCTGCTGTGGACCCTCCTTAGTGAGGTTGCAGTATTTCCTATGGTGGTGCTGGTTATGCGTTGTGGCACAGCAGTTATTTTTGGGGGGAGGAAATGCCTCTGGGCATGATGTCTCAACCTATAGCTCTTAGAATCTTTCTGCCCCTCTTCCACAAAATTCCCTGAGACCTGGTAGTTGTGTTTTTAGTCTACTTCAGTGATGGATGAGCTCTTAGGAGGTTTATTTAGTTATTTTTTAAGTATATTCACAGATTTGTGCAATTACTGTCACCATTTTTGTCTGCCCTGAAAGAAACGTCACCTTTGTTACTGTTACTGGAGCTTTAGGGCAAGAGCCCTGTCTGGGTGTGCCAGTCAAGGAGGAGAACGTTGGGGACTGAATCATTCCAGGCCTAGCTTGAGGGGCTGGCAGGAACTTTGAGATTTTATAAACAAAGGGGATTGAAGGCAAAGGTTGGGGGTTTGCATGGCAGGAGGTGGGTTGTGGAACTGCTGGTAGGTCGACCATCTTGTCAGGCCATTGGCTGATCATTATCACAGTTCTGGTTTTGCAAGGCTCCAAAGAAGTCACTATCACCTCTGTTCATGTCATTCCTGTTCTCAGAAGATGGTTTTATGAGATTGCTCCTTCCTGAGCAGGCAGCTTAGGTCCTAATGCACCCCCTTGAGTAAATGCTCCCCCCTCCCCATGGTGGTGATTTCAGCATGGAGTGTTCCATTCTGCCAGGTTTGCTGTTGCTTAGGGGTCATTTCTTAGTGGTAATTTCTGTCCCTTATCACAAAGATGTCTATCTTTATCAGTTAGTCTTTGTTTTTCCTGTTACTCAAGGTAACTGCAAAAAGAAGGCTAAAGGAAAAGTTCAGGGCTGGCCAGAAGGCTCAGTGGGTAAAGAGCTTGTGAAGACCTGAGTTTGGACTCCCAACACCTATGTAAGTGCCAGCTGGACACGGTGGGCCTGCCTGTAATCCCAGCATCACAGAAGCAGAGAGAATTTCCCCATTGGCAAGCAGGATAGCTAGGCCAGCTCAGCTGGCAAGTCTGGGTTTAAGTGAGAGATCCTGCTTCAATACATGAGTTAATTTGGAGAGCAATCCAGGAAGACACCTGACATTGACCTTTGGCCTCCACATAAATGCACCCACACATGCACACATACCCACACGTGTTTACCCACACACGTGAACATACACATATTCATTCACATTACACATGCATGCAAAAAAAAAAAAAAAGGTCTAAGAGGCAGAGTGGATTTAGAGGGGGAGGAACAAGGAATTAGGCCAGTGACTGGACCATTCTTCGTTAGCAATCCCTTATCCCTACCTGCAGTGTTTCTAATCTTTGTAGTTACTTTCATATTGCTGGGTCAGAGCATCTGACCAGAAGCAGCCGATGGGAGGAAATGGTTTACTTTGGCTTACAGACTCAAGGGGAAGATGCATCATGTCAGGGGAAGGATGGTAGAGCAGAGATGGGCATCACATCTGGTCATAGCAGCTGGCAAGAGGGAGCTGGCTATAACCCTTAAGCCCACCCCTAGCAATACACCTTCTCTACCTCTTAAATTGCTACTTGCTTGGGAACCAAGCATTTAAAGCATATGAGTCTATAGAGAGATCCCACATTCAAACTATCACACAACCTTAGTCATACATTAACTTGTTTTTGCTATAAGTTTGTCTGTTCTGGACATTTCATATAAATGGAATCTGATAATATATAGCCTTTTATAATTGGCTTTTTTCATGTAGCATAATGTTTTTACAACTGATTTATTTTGTAATGGTAGACGTCTATTCCTTGCTATGGCTGGATAAAATTCCATTGCATGAGTAATACTGTATTTTCCAACAATTTGCTGAGACGTCAGGTTGTGGTTGTGTTTTTTTGAAGCAGGGTCTTACTGTATCCTAGGCTGACCTAGAACTCACTATGTAACCCAGACTGGGCCTTGAACTCATGGTAGTCCTTTTACCTCAGCCTCCTCAGTACTGGATTATAGGCATGAGCCACTGAATGGTTGTATCTTTTTAAGATTGATTTTTATTGTTTGGATAAAAAGGAGAAATATCTTTGCAGTTTCCAGTGTTCTTTTGTAAGGATCTCATTTAATCCTGGGAGAGATTATTCCCATTTTTCACTCCAGGGAGCTGTGATTTTTTCATATTCAGTGCAAGATCATTTAGTTACTCAAATAATTGGAGCCCCAATTGTGGGACTGTCTAATGCACCAGAATTTATCTTAAAATTCCTGTTTTAAAATAGTTTATATGAAGTTTTCCAGTGTCAACTGGTCAATTGTTTTATAGATTTTGGTCTTTGTGGGTAAGTTCCTTGGGTTCTGGCTACCTTCTCTCCACTTAACATTACACACCCTAAGGAATTCTGGTTAAAAATAGAACCAGAAGCCATTATTCTTGTGTTTAGATTTGTTAAATTTTGAACATATTTTGGTACATTACCTATTCCTGCAAAACCCTGAAAAATATGTATACAGACAAATATATGTTACAAAACATAAATGGGGTTGTAACTATGTATATAGTTTTATAACCTGATATTTTTCACTTCCCATTGAGACTTTATGTATCAGTACACGTGTTTCTACCATACACTTTACTCTCTGCATAGTGTTTTATCAATAATTTATTTAATTAATTCACAACAGATGGAAACAGATTAGTTTCCACTCTGCTGTTATAAAAAGATGAGTATGTTATGATGTGGTGTCTCAGGCCTGAAGTCCTAGCTACTTGGACTTGGTGCTAGAGAGTTACTTTCCAGGAGTCCCAGGGGATCTTAGACAACCTACTCAGACCCTGTCTCAAGAAACAAAAACAAAATGTGGACAATTATATATATATACATATATATATAATATATATATAATATATTACATATATATTATGATATATATATAATATATATTATATATATATTATATATATAATATATATACACACACACGTATATTTTTTATGTGTATATGTTTTATTTCCTTCACAATTTTCTAGAAATGGAATTGTTGGGCTAAAGGATAAAAGACAATCAATCAACATTTTGGGCTGGAGAATGGCTTAGCAGTTATGGTGCTTGCCAAGCTAATGACCTGGGCAACCAGGGTTTGATTCCCCAGTACCCATATAAGCCAGATGCACAAAGTGACACATGCGTCTGGAGTTCATTTGCAGTGGCTGGAGGCCCTTGTATTCTGGTTCTCTCTGCCTGTCTCTCCTCTCTTTATCTCTCTCTGTTTGCAAATAAGTAAATTTAAAAAAAACCCCAACAATCAACATTTTAATACACATAGCCACATGAGAGGCTGGCCAGCATGTCTTCAGTTGATTTGGTGCTCATCTTTCATTCTAGCACAGATAATAATGAAAAAGATAGTAGATGACACTCTGTCAGAATATCAATCATCAAGAAATCCACTGGCAACAAATGCTGGTGAGGGTGTGGGGAAAGAAGAACCCTCATCCACCATTGGTGGGCGTGCACACTGGTATAGACATTATGAAAATCAGTGTGGAGATTTCTCACAAAGCTGAAACATTTATCATGTGATCTAACTAAAGACGCTGTACTTCACTGTAGAGATACTTGGCTCAGTCATGTTTATTGCTGTTCTATTCACAGTAGATAGGAAGTAAAATCAGCTTAAATACCTTCAACTGATGAGTGGATAATGAAGATATACTATATATACACAGTAGACTTTTAGTTGGCTGTAAAGAAAAATAAAATTATAAAATTTGGAAAAAAAGGGGGCAGACCTTGAAAATATTACACTAAAGTGAGGTAACCTAGGTTCAGATGCCACATGTTCTCTCTGCTCGGTAGATTCTGGCTCCCAGTTTTTAGGTTTGTATGTAACTTGGAATGAGACTCAGTAGAGACCAGAAAGCTAGAAAGGGGCCATAGAGTGAGAGGGGAAGGTTTAAGGGGAGTGGATAGTAGTGGAATACTGGGGTACAAAAGTTTTAAGTGAGAATAAGGGTGGAGGGACTGAGGGGAAAAATGGCTGGGGGAGAGGATTAACCAATACTAAAGACATGAAAGAGCTCTGTGGAGTTGGGGAGATAGCTCAACAGTTAAAGGCATTTCCTTACAAAGCCTGTCAGCCTGGGTTTATTTTCCCAGCACCCATGTATAGCTGAAGCAAAGTGACACATGTCTGGTGTTTGTTTGTAAGAGACCCTGGCATGTGTATGCGTGAATGCACGTGTGCACATGCACATACACACTCACTAAAAGCAAAAAGCTATATATAAACTTCTTTCTTTCTTTTCTTTTCTTTTTTTTTTTTGGTTTTTTGAGGTAGGGTCTCACTCTAGCCCAGGCTGACCTGGAATTCACTATGGAGTCTCAGGGTGGCCTCGAACTCACGGCGATCCTCCTACCTCTGCCTCCCGAGTGCTGGGATTAAAGGCGTGCGCCACCACGCCTGGCTAACTTATTTCTTTATTAACTAATTAAGACATAATTTAAAAAATTTAGCAGAAGTACCCCACATGGGTGGATACTGCGTTCCTAGAGACATTGTGTTGCAACAGGAAAATTTTAGTGTTGGGGTGGGATGCCTTGCACTGAGTAGTTGGCAGTGAGTAGTTGGTCAATGAGGTCTCTGATGCCCTCAAAACAATATAGTCTATTGCCAGTGTGCTTAGTGACCACCGAGAACTAGATGGCAAGACCCTGTTGCTGAAAACACCACATACTTCAGTTGTCAGACACTGAGAAATCAATCCAGAACTGAGGTGGAAGCTTCCTCCCTGCTGGCCAGCTGTCATAGTGCTGGAAAGTGCTACGCAAGCTGCTGGGGAGAAACGTTAATAACAGTCTTCCTAGCTGTGGACCCTGTGAGCTACACAACCAAGGCCAGGTGTGTCCATTGGGTACAATAGTGGCATGACTTAATGGAGTAACCAACTGATCTCTGATTGACTTTGAGGCCCACTGCATGGTATCCCCCATACCTAGTATTGAAAATCAAGTCAAAAGCCTATGGCTGGCAAGATCATAGGCCTTAGGAGGAAAGCTACTTCTGTTTGGCTAAATGGATATGTTGCAGCCATCATATTTAAGTATTTATGTTTATGTACACAGATTAGTTCTGCTCTCACACTGACAGAGTGGCTTCTTTTTGTAGTTGATGGTGAATGCTGGGGAGACACAAAACTTGTCAAAGTGTTATGAATAACTATGGAGTGCTCATTGCTAAATGAGACATCTCTATCACCCTTCTAAGGCTCAGGGAGCAACGTAGACCATGGGGAGGAAAGGATGTAAGAACCAGAGGATAGGGAGGAGTGCTTTGGAACAGCCTTCCAGATGACATGGCTATTGCATTTGTGACCTCACAGCAACTTTCAAGTTGTGCATAAGACCTGCAAAAGATCTGCCTATCAAATTCTTTCATGGGTGGAGGAGTGAGGAGACTCCCATCTTTCTCTGAGGAGTTAAATTGTCAGTTAATGCTTTCTGGTGGTGCCGAGGTGGGGTGGAGTGGGGACCACATTTTCTGTAGTAATGTCGCCACTGATAAGTTGCACGTGTTCTGGTAAATAATCCCCTACCTATGCTCATGAAGGCAACCGTAATTAAACTCAGTAGGACACACACACGGAAAAATAAGACATAAAAGAGGGACTTGTTAGGAAGAAAGGATTCAGTGGAAGGGATGGGGTTGGAGGGAGACAAGAGAAAATATTGGGGGAGAGCACTGTGTTCAAAATATATTGTAGGGCTGGAGAGATAGCTTAGTGGTTAAGTGCTTGCCTGTGAAGCCTAAGGACTCTCGTTCAAGGCTTGATTCCCCAGGACCCATGTAAGCCAGATGAACAGACACATGCTCCTGGAGTTTGTTTGCAGTGGCTGGAGGCCCTGGCACACACATTCTGTCTCTCTCTCTCTTTACCTCTTTCTCTCTCTGTCTGTCACTCTCAAATAAATGAGTAAATAAATAAATAAATAATAAAAAACTCCAGAAAGAAACCAAAATATATTGTATGCATGTACAAAATTGTCAATTATAAAAGACACTTAAGTCCTAACCCATAATCAAAAAGATAGCATTCATGTGTCACAGACTGCTCTCCTTGTTTTCCATATCTTTATTTAACCCACCACCAGCATTTTTTTGTTTGTTTGTTTGTTTCTTTTCTAGGTCGGTTCTCATTGTAGCCCAGGCAGATTTGGAATTCACTCTGTAGTCTCAGGGTGTCCTCAAACTCACCGCAATCCTCCTACCTCTGCCTCCCGAGTGCTGGGATTAAAGGTGTACGCCACCATGCTTGGCTCCAGCATTTCTCCTATTTTATTTATTTATTTGCAAGCAGAGAAAGACGGGGGTGGAGGGAGGAAGAGAGAGAGAGAGAAAAAGGGCACCCCAGTGCTTCTAGCCTCTGCAAATGAACTCCAGTTGCATGTGCCACTTTGTGCATCTGGCTTTACATGGGTACCAGGGAATCAAACTCAGGTCATTAGGCTTTGCAGGCAAGTGCTTTAACCATGGAGCAATCTCTCCAG
This sequence comes from Dipus sagitta, assembly GCA_036346955.1. Taxonomy (NCBI): domain Eukaryota; kingdom Metazoa; phylum Chordata; class Mammalia; order Rodentia; family Dipodidae; genus Dipus; species Dipus sagitta. Next base: position 111,679,105 of record CM070770.1, read on the forward strand.
TCCTCATTCCTCCTTTTTAGAGAGGTAATAAATTATTAAAGTCACAAAGCTGATCAGTGGAGGTGGTCTTGTGCCAGGGTATGCCTCCTAAACATCACATGTACATTGTCTCAGAATCTTCCAAAATTTACATAGTATTTTTGTCTTATCTGCATTTATTGTCTTATGGACATAATTCACAGGAAGCAGAACTCACCACTGTAAAGTGTGCAACAGAGTGGTCTTTGGACAGTCATACTGTTGTGCTGCCATCATTACCTGCTGTCTAAGAATATTTCCATCAGCCAGAAGGAATCTCTAATGGAGCCATCAGTCCCCTGGCAGACACCAGGAGGGTTTCTGTCTCTATGTGTTCTGGGCATTTTCTATAAGCAGAACCATATAACATGTGGCCTTTTGGTCCCTGATTTCTTTCTCTTATCATGATATTTTTAAGGCTCTAACTTATGATAACATGGAATTACTTTTTCTAACTTGAAATGTAGCAAAGATTGTAAAACTAAAAAAATTCAGAAAAACAGGATAGTAAATGTCAAATTCCCCCAACAGATAACTGTGGTGTATATTTTATCTTCAGGAGTTTTTTGTATAGGCATTAAAAAAGGTTGGGAAGGGGGCTGGAGAGATGGCTTAGCAGTTAAGGCATTTGCCTACGAAACCTAAGGACCCAGGTTTAGTTCCCCAGTAAGCCAGATGCATAAGGTGGTGCATGTGTCTGGAGTTTGTCTGTAGTGGCTGAAGGCTCTGGCACGCCCATTCTCTCTCTCTCTGCTTGCAAATAAATAAATAAAATATTTTTTAAAAAGGTGGGGGAAATGTATTTCTTTTTGTGGCACTGGGGATTTGCCAGGGCTTGTGCTGCATGCTAGGTAACTGCTCTAACATTAAGCTACATACCTAGCCGATGTGTTGTACAATTTTTAGATAAATCTCCTTTAAAAAACTAATGTGTCATGACAGGGAATGTAGAGATTTGTTATCATTATTTTTAATAACCACCATAATAGATTCACTTTATGAATCTGTGAGAAGAAAACACACAGGTTTTCCAAGCTGGTATCAGTCCCTGAGAGATCCAAAAGGAGAGAGCCTCAGTGCTGAGAGTCTTGGCAGAAGTGGATAGGTCTGGAAACACCCTGGTGCTTTTCCTCAGCGTGGGGCCCAGGTCTGTTCTTGTGATTCTGCAGTGACTGTCCTCTCCATCACCTTGCCTGAAGCATCCTGACACAGGCATTTGGAACTGAAGCCGGCAGCAGGGAGATTGCAGGTGTGGGGGCGGAGGATTGACAGGATCAAAGTGCTGTTTGACGAAGGGTGCTTTGGCAGTAGCATGCAAAATGGATGAAAAATACGGGAGTCAGATAATTGTGTGGCATATGTGAAATTTCTTTGGGTTAAATATAGCTTAGAGAAGTTTTAGTCATCTCTTGCTGTTAATGCATTTTAATATCAATGTAAACTGATTTTGGTTTAATGGCATGAGATATTAACTTTATTTTCTCCCTCGCATCTAGATAAATGCTATAATATGATTAATTTAATAAATAAGTTGGAGAAAGTTTAATTTCCAATTCTTCAGCTTTTCTGGGACTTGAAATCAATAGTTACTAGAATGTTGCTTGATTTTCCCCTGAATTATATTTTCAGTGATTTGTGTTACTACAAGTATCTTTAGATGGGCAGGAAGTTGAAGTAATATATGGGGAAGGTAAGTAAAGGTTTACTACACTGTACCTACTTGTTCTAGGACCTGCTGAGTTTGCACACATTATCTTACCCAATCATGATACGTAGGGAAAGTGTTCTAAGAAGCAAAGACGGCCTGTGAACTTGGCTGGCACTGACCACCAAATGCATACTTTGTCCCTTATGTAGCAACCCGTTTCTGGTTTGGTTTGAAATCACATTTAGGAGTTTCTCCTTCATTAACCTCTCAATAACCAATATATAAGTCTCACAAGAGGGAATATCACCTGCTGTTCAACTGGTTACATGGTTGCTGTTAGTTACATTTTTCCCCCCCTGGCTAGAATATACTCAGGAAATGGTGTGATTTTGTGTACATGTGTGTACCTGTGTTGTATGTATGTATGCATGTGGAGATCAGAGGACAATCGGGTATCATTCAGAGGAAGGCTATCACCCTACCACCACCTTTTCTGTTTTTTTCTTTTTTTTTTTGTCTTGTTTTTTGAGGTAGGGTCTCACTCTAGCCCAGGCTGACCTGGAATTCACTATGTAATCTCAGGGTGTCCTCGAACTCACTGCGATCCTCCTACCTCTGCCTCCCTAGTGCTGGGATTAAAGGCATGCACCACCATGCTTGGCTTTCTGTTTTTTTTTTTTTTTCCCCAGACAAGGTCTTTCTTTCCTTGATCTGGGTTCTCGAGTTAGGTTAGACTAGACGGCCCATAAGCCCAGGCCTCCCCAGGGCTGCCTTTCCAGCATTGGGGTTAGAGGCACATACCACCATGACCAGCATTTTACATAGGTAATGGGGATCGAGCTGGCAAGCATTTTACCCACTGAGCTATTTCCCCAGCCTTCAGTATTTTTAATATCAAATGACATGTATGTGCATAGTTTTATGCTCTGTTTTTCCACTTTTCATAATCTAGACCTTTAAAATATTTTTATTTATTTATTTGAGACACACACAAACAGATAGACAGAGACACTGTGGTTTCACCAGTGCTTTTTGTCATTGCATATGAGCTCCAAATGCATGACCCACTTTACCCATCTGGCTTTAGGTGGGTGGGTACTGGGGAGTTGAACCCAGGTCAGTAGATTTTGCAAGCAAGCACTGCTGAGCCATCTCCCGAGGCCCATAATACAGATCTTTAGGTTGCTATGTAGTGCTCTGTGGTGTACCACATCATCTCCTGGTGAGGGATAGTATATATATTTTAAATATCTCAAACATTTTTCTGTTTTCAGTGTAGATGGGTTAGCTGGCTGTTTGGTACAGTTAAAGAATTTATTTTGGGAGTGAAACCATCTATCAGGGACCTGTCAGATTTGGTTAGTGTGTGTTTTTTGAAAAAGCTTGTTTCCCCCAAGTGCTCGCAGCATCTAGACTATGACTATAACTCACTGAAATTTTGTTTCTAAGGACAAGGTAAAAACTTTAAACATACTTTGTGAGGAGTCAGTAAGGATCAATCTGAGATCCTCTTTTCTCTCCTCCTTTTTCATTTTCATTTGAGACAGAGTCTTTTTCTCTAGCTGTAGCTAGCCTGGAACTTACTATGTAGCTCAGGCTGCCGTCAAGCTGGCAACAGTCTGTTTCTCTGTCTCCTCAGTGCTGGAATTATAGGTGTATGCTACCACTATGGGCTTGAGTGAAATATTTCTATGTTAATAAGGCCTCAGGGAGCATTCATTTACAGGCCTCTATCTAGGAATACTGTAACATTGGAAATGGCATAGGCAAAAACCCTTGAGTTGGCTTTAATAAGGTTGGAAAACCATCCAGATTTTGAAGGCTAAGGATATGACTGAGAAAGGGAGTGAAAGAGACAAGATGATAGGATGGATGGCTAAATAGAGAATGTTTTATATGTGTAGGAACTCTCCTGCCATGTCTCAGTAGCATTCTGGTAGTTAATTGGTTGAGAAAGTCATTTTAAGTGAGGAGTCACAAAAGTGATTTATGAATGCAGGTAGCATTTTATTTTAACTAAAAACTATATTTATTAAGTGATATTTTAAAAACAGAGCTTCTTTTAGAATAGTTTTCTTCTTGAATAAAGCACATTCATAATGCATTGATTCCAGACTTGTTTTAATTTCTTTAAAAAGAAACTTCAAGACTTGTACATACAGAATTGGAAACGTAACTGCAGTTTTTTTAAAAATAGCTCACCTTTTCCAGTATTTCAGGTTGGCTTTCATAGAAAGTTATTTTCACTCCAATGAAATGTCACATGATTATAATAAATGCGAGGCATAATTAAGCTGGGTAACATTGACCCGTAACAGCAGCGCCTTCTGGTGGGAGCCAAAGTAATAGTCTTAAGAGTTCTTGCGCCATGATGGACTGTAGATTTTAGAAGAGAACACTTGATTAACCTAGAGAGTTAAGTTGGAGGTGAATTCTAAGAATGTTGTGGTCATGGGATGGACAATAGAGGAAAGAAAAGAGAGTGAACAGAGGAGCAGTGGTCAGGGTTTGGGGAATAATGGAGATTCTTGCCCTAGAAGGGTAAGCCAGGAATCCCATCTGCCTTAGAAAGATTGAGAGTTTGGAAGACTTGAAAAGAAAAAGAGGGCTGGAGAGATGGCTTAGTGGTTAAAGTGCTTGGTGGCAAAGTAAAGGACCCAGGTTTGATACCGCAGGACCCGAACAAAGCCAGAGGACCTGGGTTCGATTCCCCAGGACCCATACAAAGCCAAAGGACCTGGGTTCGATTCCCAGGACCAACGTAAGCCAGATACACAAGGTGGCACATATGTCTGGAGTTTGTTTGCAGTGGCTAGAGGCCCTGGCATGCCTCTCTCTCTCTCATCTCAAATAAATAAATAATAATAAAAAACTTTAAAAAAGAAAAAGTTTTCAGATTTCTACCATAGGAGATCTTGACCTTGCTAAAAGAGGGAGTGAGAGGAAGCCACACCTGAGAAGATGAAGGAGCCTCAGTTCCCTGGAAGTTAAGGTGTCACAGCCAAAGCCTCTGCTTTGAACCTTAGTGTGACATAAACTTGGAAGCAGTGTGCATAGTACCTCTGTGGAAATGGCAGGTGGCTGGGGTAATATCTAAAATCTTGGACGTTGCTGCTGACTTAACTCATTCCCCTTATGGTGATTGTGTCAGAGAATCAACTGTAAAGCCTTTCATGTCATTTTTCAAAGTTGTCCTCAGTGGGAAGGGATCTGTCCCTCCTGAGGACCTGGAGCCATCTTGCTTATCACAGCTGAAGTGGTCCTATTGGTATCTAGTGAGTAGAGGGCAGGGATGTCACTCAACACTACCAGTGCATCTGTAACACCGTTACCTGCTTGAAATGTTGATAGTACCCAGGTTGAGAAGCCCTAATTCTGTGGTGGCATCTTAACGGGAATTTATACCCTTCTGACTCTGCACAACTGTCAGCCTGACAGAAGCCCTGTCTGTTGCTGGAAGGGTGGCAGAAAAGCCATTTCATTCTGGAGGGCTTCTGGATCTTGTTTTGAACTGCAGCCGGAACCTCTAGTAAGTGGTGCCAAAAGTTGGGCATTTTGGCAGCTCTAGTTCTCAGTAAGCAGCGCTCCTTCCCCTGATGCAGCTCTGAGATGTTAATGAAATTGGAGACAGGGTTTACATTTTGAGAAGTGATGGTGGGCAGCTTTGCAACCAGAGCAAAATAGTTTTGTTTGGAGCCACTCTTCTGAGTGCTGTTTTGTGTAGAATATTTATTTGGAGACGTGACTTTTGAGAGCCTTAGTAATGGCTCATCCACTTTGCTGAATTTCCATCTGGGCTCAGGAAGGCAGGTGTGTAATCACCGTCAGCACTGACAGGTAGCACGGTGTGCCCTTCTCACTGGTACTGTGCAGAGTACTCGGAGGAGAAGCATTCGGAACACACCAGCAGTGAGTCCTTCCCTAGCAAGTTTGAGCTGTGGCCACCATGCTCATGTTTGGTAGGAGGCTGAGGCCTGGAAGTTATGATGCTCCTGACATATTTGTCCACTGGGCTGTGGTGCGGCACAAGAAGTGTAAGAGTTCTGCCTTGAAATACTTGTTTTCACTTTGCATGCAATTATTATATTGGGATTGTATATTGATTGCTTCCATCAGTGACATAGCCAATACAGGCTTATGTGATGGATGCAATGTGATAAGCCCAGCCTCCTGCAGCTTTGGATTTATCCCCTCCCTACCCATGATGGAACATATCCTCCACCAAACTATAAGCCAGAAAAACTCCTTCCTTTGGCTGTTTCTTGTTAGGTGTCTGGTCATGGCAAGCAAGCAAAGTAACTGATGCACTGAGACTCAGTTCTTTATAAACAAGAGGGTTATTTTGGCTCTTGGTTTTCTAGAATCCCAAAGAATGACTGTTGCATTTGGTTGGAGTCTTGGGCATCTTCAGCTTCAGGAAGAGAGCAGATGTACATACCACCTGATGCAGAAGACAGTAAGGGGTTGACCCTCCCAGAATTCTTTGCCCTTTCTTTGAGAAAGGCATTAATCCATTCCTGAAGGGTCTGCCTCCATCCCAAATACACCCTACTGGGCTCTACCTCCTAACACTGGGACATGGAGGACTTAAGGTTTCAACACATGAGCTTTAAGGTTTCAACACATGAGCTTTAAGGTTTCAACACATGAGCTTTTTGGAGACACACTCAAGCCATAGCAGACCTCTAGCTCCCTCAAAAAAGCCTCCCTCCAAGTTTGTTCTTGTCACCACAGGGCTCATTAATGTATTCTTACCCTGCTACATACTACCTGTCTTTTCTTCCTGTGTGAATTGCTGCTCCCACAGGTGTGAATTGGTCTCTGCTGCCAGGTCTTTACCTCCTTGGCTGGCATGCTTTATCCTTGGCATTGTGGTGTGCTGCTAAGGTGACCTAGCACCTTGCTTCCTTTTCTAGTCATGTTGTATGAATGAGATCCAAGCAGAGCTCTTTTGTCTATGCAGAGTTTTCCCAGAAAGCTGTTCTTTAGTTTCTTGTTGTTGCCCGTCTGCCTCTGTGAAAATGAGGTCTGGGGGAACAGCCCAAACAGTTGACCCTGCAGTGTGCTTGGGATCTCCCCCTTCTGCTCAGGGCTTTGTTTATTGGGCCAGGCTTTCTTACCTTGCCTTGGTAAGGATGACTGTTCTGCTAAAATGTTCCTTAGTCCTTTTTGCAAACAGATGTCTGACCGACCTGAGCTCACCAAATGTGTGTCTCATACAGGCAGAGATAATTTTTAGGTTTCAAAAAAATCTGCTGTACTGTGAAATGCAGTGGGTCACACGTAATTCAACCCTATAGAATATCAGGGTAGTGAGTTCTACTCAGCATGCTCCTGACCTACAGACAATAAAAAACTTGAGTTATTCTTGTTTCTGATTGTATTATAGATTGCAGTCGAGCCCAGTATAAAAGTTAAGCCTACAAAGAAAAGAAAGAAATGTATTAAATTTTATTTATTAAATAGTGAAGTTATTTCTATGGCCCTTAAAATGGTTAACTTTGTAGTTGAGCAAAAATTTCTTAATTCTTTTCCAGTACATTTCTTTATTAATATTTAATTATTTTCTTTGGTTCTGAAACTGTGTATTTGAAATTATTTGGAACTAGACCTGTTGTAAATTCCTCAAAGAGTGTAGCTAGATGTTAACAAAAAGTCCTTTGCCTTGGATTGAGCCTCAGGAGTTAAGGTGTATGGTCAACGATGAAGGAGAATGGCAAGTGAGGAGCTGAAGTGCATGGTCAGGGTGAGGGGAATGACGAGTGAGGAGCTGAGGTGCATGGTCAGGGTGAAGGGAATGACGAGTGAGGAGCTGAGGTGCATGGTCAGGGTGAAGGGGAATGACGAGTGAGGAGCTGAGGTGCATGGTCAGGGTGAAGGGGAATGACGAGTGAGGAGCTGAGGTGCATGGTCAGGGTGAAGGGGAATGGGAGTGAGGAGCTGAGGTACATGGTCAGGGTGAGGGGAATGACGAGTGAGGAGCTGAGGTGCATGGTCAGGGTGAAGGGGAATGACGAGTGAGGAGCTGAGGTGCATGGTCAGGGTGAAGGGGAATGACGAGTGAGGAGCTGAGGTGCATGGTCAGAGGTGAAAGGGAATGACGAGTGAGGAGCTGAGGTGCATGGTCAGGGTGAAGGGGAATGACGAGTGATGAGCTGAGGTACATGGTCAGGGTGAGGGGAATGACGAGTGAGGAGCTGAGGTGCATGGTCAGGGTGAAGGGGAATGACGAGTGAGATGCTGAGGTGCATGGTCAGGGTGAAGGGGAATGACGAGTGAGGAGCTGAGGTGGATGGTCAGGGTGAAGGGGAATGACGAGTGAGGAGTTGAGGTGCACGGTCAGGGTGAAGAGGAATGACGAGTGAGGAGCTGAGGTACATGGTCAGGGTGAAGGGGAATGACGAGTGAGGAGCTGAGGTGCATGGTCAGGGTGAAGGGGAATGACGAGTGAGGAGCTGAGGTACATGGTCAGGGTGAAGGGGAATGATGAGTGAGGAGCTGAGGTGCATGGTCAGGGTGAGGGGAATGACGAGTGAGGAGCTGAGGTGCATGGTCAGGGTGAAGGGGAATGACGAGTGAGGAGCTGAGGTGCATGGTCAGGGTGAGGGGAATGACGAGTGAGGAGCTGAGGTGCATGGTCAGGGTGAAGGGGAATGACGAGTGAGGAGCTGAGGTGCATGGTCAGGGTGAAGGGGAATGACGAGTGAGGAGCTGAGGTACATGGTCAGGGTGAAGGGGAATGACGAGTGAGGAGCTGAGGTGCATGGTCAGGGTGAAGGGGAATGACGAGTGAGGAGCTGAGGTGCATGGTCAGAGGTGAAAGGGAATGACGAGTGAGGAGCTGAGGTGCATGGTCAGGGTGAAGGGGAATGACGAGTGATGAGCTGAGGTACATGGTCAGGGTGAGGGGAATGACGAGTGAGGAGCTGAGGTGCATGGTCAGGGTGAAGGGGAATAACGAGTGAGATGCTGAGGTGCATGGTCAGGGTGAGGGGAATGACGAGTGAGGAGCTGAGGTACATGGTCAGGGTGAAGGGGAATGACGAGTGAGGAGCTGAGGTGCATGGTCAGGGTGAAGGGGAATGACGAGTGAGGAGTTGAGGTGCATGGTCAGGGTGAAGGGGAATGACGAGTGAGGAGCTGAGGTGCATGGTCAGGGTGAAGGGGAATGACGAGTGAGATGCTGAGGTGCATGGTCAGGGTGAGGGGAATGACGAGTGAGGAGCTGAGGTACATGGTCAGGGTGAAGGGGAATGACGAGTGAGGAGCTGAGGTGCATGGTCAGGGTGAAGGGGAATGACGAGTGAGGAGCTGAGGTGCATGGTCAGGGTGAAGGGGAATGACGAGTGAGGAGTTGAGGTGCATGGTCAGGGTGAGGGGAATGACGAGTGAGGAGCTGAGGTGCATGGTCAGAGGTGAGGGGAATGACGAGTGAGGAGCTGAAGTGCATGGTCAGAGGTGAAGGGGAATGACGAGTGAGGAGCTGAGGTACATGGTCAGGGTGAAGGGGAATGACGAGTGAGGAGCTGAGGTACATGGTCAGGGTGAAGGGGAATGACGAGTGAGGAGCTGAGGTGCATGGTCAGGGTGAAGGGGAATGACGAGTGAGGAGCTGAGGTGCATGGTCAGAGGTGAAGGGGAATGACGAGTGAGGAGCTGAGGTACATGGTCAGGGTGAAGGGGAATGACGAGTGAGGAGCTGAGGTACATGGTCAGGGTGAGGGGAATGACGAGTGAGGAGCTGAGGTGCATGGTCAGGGTGAGGGGAATGACGAGTGAGGAGCTGAGGTGCATGGTCAGGGTGAAGGGGAATGACGAGTGAGGAGCTGAGGTGCATGGTCAGGGTGAAGGGGAATGACGAGTGAGGAGTTGAGGTGCATGGTCAGGGTGAGGGGAATGACGAGTGAGGAGCTGAGGTACATGGTCAGGGTGAAGGGAATGACGAGTGAGGAGTTGAGGTGCATGGTCAGGGTGAGGGGAATGACGAGTGAGGAGCTGAGGTGCATGGTCAGGGTGAAGGGGAATGACGAGTGAGGAGCTGAGGTGCATGGTCAGGGTGAGGGGAATGACGAGTGAGGAGCTGAGGTGCATGGTCAGGGTGAAGGGGAATGACGAGTGAGGAGCTGAGGTGCATGGTCAGGGTGAAGGGGAATGACGAGTGAGGAGCTGAGGTACATGGTCAGGGTGAAGGGGAATGACGAGTGAGGAGCTGAGGTACATGGTCAGGGTGAAGGGGAATGACGAGTGAGGAGCTGAGGTGCATGGTCAGGGTGAGGGGAATGACGAGTGAGGAGCTGAGGTACATGGTCAGGGTGAAGGGAATGACGAGTGAGGAGCTGAGGGCTATGGTCAGTGTGAGGGAATGACGAGTGAGGGAGGTGAGGTGCATGGTCAGGGTGAAGGGGAATGACGAGTGAGGAGCTGAGGGCACCAGGTCAGGGTGAAGAGGAATGACGAGTGAGGAGCTGAGGTACAAGTCTGGGTAGGGCTGGACAGTGAGGATCTGAGGACATGTCAGGTGAGGGAATGACGAGGTGAGGAGCTGAGTGCATGGTCAGGGTGAAGGGAATGACGAGTGGAGGAGCTGAGGTAGCATGGGCAGGGTGAGAAGGGGAAGAATGACGAGAGAGGTGCTTGAGGTGCATGGTCAGGGTGGATGGGGAATGACGAAGTGAGGAGCCTGAGGTGCATGGTCAGGGTGAAGCGGGGAATGAACGATGTGAGGAGCTGAGGAGCATGGTTCAGGGTGAGGTGGAATGAACGAGTGAGGAGCTGAGGTACATGGTGCAGGCGTGAGGGGAATGACGAGTGAGGAGCTGAGGGCATGGGTCAGGGTGAGGGATGATCACGATGAAGGAGAATGGCAAGTGAGGAGCTGAAGTGCATGGTCAGGGTGAGGGGAATGACGAGTGAGGAGCTGAGGTGCATGGTCAGGGTGAAGGGGAATGACGAGTGAGGAGCTGAGGTGCATGGTCAGGGTGAAGGGGAATGACGAGTGAGGAGCTGAGGTGCATGGTCAGGGTGAAGGGGAATGACGAGTGAGGAGCTGAGGTGCATGGTCAGGGTGAAGGGGAATGGCGAGTGAAAACTGGGAGTCAAGAACTAAGAATCAGGACCATCATAGCCTTAGCTTGCAGGAGTGTAAAGAACATCTTGTGCCAGTGGAATGTTAGAAGAGAGCAGGTAAACAGCTGTGGTAATTGTCTTTTGTTTTAAGTGCAAATGCTTGTACTTTAATGTAATCCAACTCTGTATACTTGGGATCCACGTAAGAAAAAGTGAGGATAATTTTGTTACCCATAGTTACATAGGCTATTCTTACCCCAATGAGGTACTACTTGACGGTTTAGAATGATGACTCATGTCAGTGTTGTTGACTGTCATTTCCTTGTATATTCAGGTCCTTGATTGCCATTGCTTAGAAGCAGCAAAGCCAAGACATCATTGCACAGCAGTGAGGACAAATAGGGCAGGGAGGCCAATGAGATGCTCCCAGTGTGATGTCACAGATGTCGAGTGCCCTTGATTCAATCCATGAGTCTTTTTTTGAAAACTAGGGCCAGAAAATACTTAGGGAAAATGGATCACTGGGACAGTGGGTCTGTTTGCCAGGACCTCATCTTGCTGTAGAAGAGAAGAGACTTCGTATTTTTCCCAGAATCACTAGCTGTTGGACTGCAGGCAGCCAGAGGTTACTTTAGGCCTCTATGCTCCCAGAATCACGTAATTATGACTTTAAAGAAACAGTGTAGTCATTTGTTTGTTGTGTGCATAAGTTCATTTGTTGTGTGGCTGCATTCTCAATAGAGGAGATGTGTAAATTGCATTGCAGTGATTTTTGCCCAATTTCACATAACTGGCAACTTAACTTGAACCTTGAAACAATTTCTTTGATTTTGAGAAAGTTTAGTAGGAATTTTTCTGGCCTGGAGCAGGGCTGACAGTCTTGGAGCACGGACGGAATCATTGAGTCTGCTTCCTGTGGTAGAGTAAAATTAAATCAGCCATAGAAAACTTCCAAGTATAGTAAGATATTATATCTCTTTCATTATCCATACATAAACATTCCATATCTACCTATTGCATGAAATTCAGGTTAATTTTTATATATTTTTTTTGCAAATAAAGTTGTTTATCTGACTAGAATGAATGCTGATTATGTAAAACTTAATACTTGTTATCCTTAAAAAGTAAGAGAGATAATCTATAATCTGAAAACAACAGTAAAATTATCTTGAGTTCTTAGAGAGCCAAAATAGAAACATTCTATAGACTTACCATTGGAAATTATGTTAAATCCTGACATTTTGAGTTCCTTTTAGGGCTATTATGTAAGATTCTCTCTAAACGTTTTGAGTCCTGTAAATATTTGCTTTTTGTGTATTTTCTTAATATTATGTCTGTGAATGGGATGCCCAACACCTTTTAGGGATTTGCTCTTTTATTTATCTTTGTACATGTGGATAAGAGAAAAGACAGATATCTGCATGAAACAATGTTTTTCTCTCTTGCAGAACTAAATGTGAGGGAGTCTGATGTCAGAGTGTGTGATGAATCGTCCTGTAAATTTGGAGGCATCTGTAAAGAAGACAGAGATGGTTTGAAATGTGCATGCCAATTTCAGGTGAGAAAAATTAAACATTTTGAAATTTTTACATTTTCTGTATTTTATAATCCTTCTACATTCTCCCCCTACCCGTGTGTGGGTGGGGGATTGTCTTCTTCTCATTCTTACTCTTCAAATGGAAAGCTTGCAGCACCTTGATCTCCCCTAAGGAAGTTAGGCTAACAGTTCAGTACTTTCCTGTCAGATCTGAAGCCCTCTTATTTGTATCAAAGAATAAAAGATGGGCAGGCTTGACAATAAGAGATGTGAAATTGCTTTGGACAAAATACAGAAGCTGTATAAACTGTAAGACAATTGTTACTGTAGGGAAATAAGGTACAGGCTTCCATAGTCTCTTATTTAATGTGCTTGCACCGCTACCTTTTATTCTCCTGTTAGTGTGTCCTTCCCTCCTGAATTCTCATTTGTTGCCATCTCGGTGCTTGGGCTTGCCTGGCTCTGCTCATGGAAAGTCATGTTAGAGATGGACTTTGAATCAAGAAGTGTGGACAACTTTGCTTTTTCAGTGTGGTTTTAGTTGTGATTCTATTGTCTGAAAAAGTGAAAGAAGTGTTTTAGATCTGATTGTTCCCTTTTGCGTGTTTTCTGTAATTAAATTATAATCTACATTCAGAATGTGTCTCTCAAGGTAGTTCTTGATTCAGGATTGGAGAGGAGATAAAGAAGGTGCTAGACTTCTTTATCAGTGGTCTGTTGTAAATGTACCTACCTTTCTGGATTTTGAGAGAAGGAAAGAGTTCAGAATAAAAGTCTAGTAGAGTTACTATTTCCAGTAGCCCACTGACTTTAGGTGACTTTCTGTATGACTGCAGGCAATTATTTCCTTATCAGTATTCCATCTGTTAAAAGAAGACATATTTCATCATCTTACAGAGCATGAGAGTCACAGTGGGAATGAGGACATACATGTGAAACCTTGAAAACTCAAAACCATCATGCTGTTTACTTTTATTAAAGGAAGCCAAGAGTTTAAGTAAAGAGGAAGAGTAGGTGGGTGTGATTTGGCTCAGTGACATGGGGCCATGCAGTGAGACAGGTTCTTCAAGGCTAAAGGGACTTCTCATTGAGCGGGGTTCTCTTGGGCATTTGCACAGTAGCCACTTTCTTCTGGGCTTACTCACATGCTCTTTGGCTGGAGAAATCACTTCCTTCTGTGAGTGTCTTTTCATGGGGCTCCTCACAAACTCACTGTATCCAGATTGGGATAAGAAGCTGCTCTTGGGCAATATTTGCTTATTCTTAAAATATCTTTTTCTGTCCATTTTCTCCTTCTCCAGGAGCTTAGTGACATATGTCAGACCTATGCCTTATGAAACTGTCCTAACATCCTAAAGCTCCTTTTTTTTTTTCTACTTTTTAAAACAAATGCCAGCCATGCGCCACTTGTTATTTTTATTCGTTTATTTATTTATTAGAGACAGAGAGGGAAAGAGAGTGAGATAGAATGAGAATGGGCACGCCAGGGCCTCTAGCCACTGCAAAGGAACTCCAGATGCACGTGCAACCATGTGCATCTGGCTTATGTGGGGCCTGCAGAATTGAACCTGGGTCCTTAGGCTTTGCAGGCAATCACCTTAACTGCTAAGCCATCTCTCCAGTCCTGAAAGCTCTTTTTTGTTGTTTCCAGTATGTGTGTGTGTGTGTGTGTGTGTGTATGTGTGTCTGCATGTGTGCATGTATATGTTTGTGATTTTGTGTGTGTGTGCACATATTTATGCGCTTGTGTATGTGTGCATGTGGAGGCCAGAGATTGACCTCAGGTGTCTTCATCAGTTGCCCTCCACCTTAACTTCTTTCTTTTTTCCTTTGGTTTTTCGAGGAAGGGTCTCACTCTATCCCAGGCTGACCTGGAAGTCACTATGTAGTCTCAGGATGGCCTTGAACTCACAGCGATCCTCCTACCTCTGTCTCTCAAGTGCTGGGACTAAAAGTGTGTCACCAAACCTGGTTTCCACCTTACCTTTTCGAAATAGGGTTTCTCTCATTAAACTTGGAACTGACTAATTGAGCTAGACTAGCGAGGCAGCAAGCTCCAGGGATCCTGACTCGGCCTCTTCAGCACTGGGATTACAGGCATCCAGGCACTGTGCCTGGGTACCCAAACCCGTGCTTTCATGCTGGCATAGCGAACATTTTAATGATAGCCCTTTCCCCATCCTCCTTTTCCTTTTTTTCTTCTTCTGTTTTTCACATGAAATAAATTTTGTGACTCTATCTTTGGTTCCCTTACCCTTTCTTCTATCATCTCCATTCTAACCCAGTGGGTATCTAATTTTATATCTCTTTTATTTCCAGACTTTATAGTTACTCGTTAGCTCCTGAGGGCTCCTGTCTTTTCATCCTTTACAAATATGTTTTTCTTGAGCATAGATATGGCTGCTTGACAGTTTTTTCTGCTGATGTTACTATCTAGGACACTTCAGTGCTTTCATTTGAGATTGAATTGTGTTTTCCTGTCTTCACTTTAAAGTATTTTAAATATGTGTGTGTATGCATATATGTCATAGTCTCTTGCCACTGAAAATGAATACCTGTCTGGCTTTATGTGGGTGGGTGGGAAATTGAACCTGGCCCAGCAGACTTTGCAAACCAGCACCTTTAGCCACTTAGCAATCTCCTCAGGCCTCACTTTAGACATAAATAAACTTTTACAACTTAAATTAGATATATATTTGTGCCTTTCTTTATATTTCTGCTTTCATTCTTTGAAAGTCTTCCCTTGAAATTCTTGAAAATTATAAAGAAATGGCCTTTTCAAATACATAACAGCCAAAAAAGAAATATATATCCTCCCATGATCTGTCTTGAATCCTGTGCATTCTTACCTGTAGCACAGTTGAAAAGGGAAAAAAAGTGAGGAATTGAGATCAGTCGACATCCAGACTTGCTGTATGCCGTGTCCTAGGCTACATGCCAAGGCTGTGAAGATGGTTAAAAGCAGGCTCCTTGCTGTGCAGGGGCAAACTGCCTACGGGCTTACATCATGGTTTGATCTTCCTGCTGAGGAACTTTCCTTTGACCACTCTGCCTCTCTTTAAGATTATAAATCCATTCCAGTTAAACCCAAGTTATTATAAGCTTAAAAACAATCACTTGATATGCATGTTAAACCCCTCTCTGCTCTGTAAGCTTTAGCAATATCTTTCAGCTCATTTAAAAAATGGCTTGCTGGGCTGGAGAGATGGCTTAATGGTTAAGGCATTTGCCTGCAAAGCCAAAGAACTTCCATTTCGATTCCCCAGGACCCACGTAAGCCAGATGCACAAGGGGGGCGCACGTGTCTGGAGTTCATTAGCAGTGGCTGGAGGCCCTGGCATGCCCATTCTTTCTCTTCCTCTGCCTAGTTCTCTCTCAAATAAATAAATAAAAATAAAATATTAAAATAAAACTGCTTGCTGGTTGGAAAGGTGGCTCAGTGGTTTGAGATACTTGCTTGGAATGCCTGATGGCCTGGATTTGATTCCCCAATACCCACATAAAGCCGGATGCACACTTATGTGGCTTATGTGTCTGGAGTTTGTTTGCAGTGACAGGAGGTCTTGGTTTGTGCATACATACTCCCTTTTTCATAAATAAATAAATAAATATTGCTTGTAATTCAGTGATTCAGCATGCTTTCCGTACCAACATAAACTTTCTGGGACACGAGTAAATATATTTTAACAAATAATAATAGATTTTTATAGATAACTCCACAAATATAAATAATGTATCATGATCATAATCTCCTGCCATCCCTCCCTCTCTCTCCCAAATTCTCCCTACAGTGAATCCTTCATTCTTTCCAACTAGTCTCCTGTTTTGATGTCATTTTTTAAATTTTTATTTTTTTACTTCCTATTATACAGGTGTTGTGTAGGTAGTATCAGCCATTGTGTAACAGATTTTTTTTTCTCTTGAGGTAGGGTCTCTTGCTTTAGCCTGAGTTGACCTGGAATTCACTGTGTACTTTCAGGCTGGCCTGAAATGTACAGCAACCCACCTACCTTTGCCTTTGGAGTACTGGGATTAAAGGCATGTGGCACCAAGCCTTTCTGTGTAACAGATTTTTTTTTTTTTTTTTTTTTAACGAGGTAGGGTTTTATTGCAGCTCAGGCTGGCCTGGAATTCTCAGGGTGGCCTTGAACTCATGGCAATCCTCCTACTTCTGTCTCCCAGGTGCTGGGATTAAAGGCGTGTGCCACCATGCCTGGATCTGTATAACAGATTTTTATATAAAACTCTGATCTTTAAATCAGCTAATAAGAGGTACTATATGGACATATAGGTGACTATTTTTATTAATTTTGTGCAAAAATAAATGATAGCTACTACATTGTTCCCTTAAAACTTAACATCTGTGTTCATTTTTTCTTTCTTTTTGTTCTATCTCCAGGTCCCTAGGTTATTTTGTCTTCCTGAATTTATTATTGTCTGATCTTGCTAGTTTTCATGTCCCTTTTATTAGACCTTTGTATCAGAGTTTCCAGAGAAATGGACACACACACACACACACACACACACACACACACACACACACATGTGAGAGGGAGCTGGAGAAATATTTAAGAGAAATTGGAGGCTGAGAAGTCCCATAATCTGTCATCTGCATATTGAAGACCCAGGAGGAAACCCACTGTTATAAGTCCTTGTCTGAAAGTGAAGGTCTGAGAACCGGAGACCAGATTTCTAGCTCAAATAATCAAGCAAAGAGAGAATTCTTTATTTTTCTACCTTTTTGTTCTTTAGTTTCTTAACAAGTTGGATAATGCTCAATACCCTGAGTAGGGCAAGTTGTTTTACTTGGCCCACTGATAACACATGATAATCTCATCTGGACGTATCTTCATAATACTTTTAAAATCTGGGCACCCGTAGCCTAGTCAAGTTGTCACATGAAATTAGCCATTACAACTATGTAAGTTATACTTTTTATTGCCATGACAAAATATTTGAGCAGGACAACTAAAGGGAGGAGAGGTTTATGTTGGCTTACACAGTTTTGGAGTTTCCACTGTGTCACGGTGGGGAGGGTGTGGTAGAGCAGGGCAGCTCATATCATGGTGTCCAGGAAGCAGAGAGAGAGAATGCTTGTACTGGTGTCTTTCTTATATCACTCACATTCAGAGCTGATCTTTCCTCCTAGTTAATTCTCTAGGAATGCGCTTGCAGACACAGCCAGACGCGTGCTTTATTAAAGCTTCTAGGGGCCTCAGTCCAGTCAAGCTGACAAGATCAGCCATTCAGCAACCTAATCACTTTCTTATTTATTGTGTTCTAAACAGTTTCATACACACAGCAGTATACAATAAATACTTGAATGGTTGTGGCTCCAGCATTGTGTTTGTATACTGCTTGTGTCTTTTAACACTTTAGATAGCTGGCTGTGTCATCATAGTCTTCTAATGAGAAGTTTCCCCAGCAAAGGGAGCAGTATAGAGAAGTTGGACCGTGGGTTAGAGCTCAGCATTAGTGGGCCAGTCTGCATGTTTTAAAATTCCCCATATTTCTTCACTTGTCCATACACATACTGGGAGGCTTCCAAGGCAGACTCCTGGAAACCTAGAGTGATACAGGAATAGCTCTGTCTCCCATCTCAGATTCACTGCTAGGCTTGTGACAGTGAATTTTAGGGACATTGAATTCTCTACCCATAATCACCAAGTGACATGGTGAGACTGCTGAATAACTTAAAGTGCGAGGTGGCTCTAGCACATGGCTTGTGAGTTGTGGCTCTTCCACTTACTAGCTATAACTGTGGGCAAATGCTTGAGATTTTTGAAATGATGACAGTAATAGCAAAGATAGCTAATGTCTACTGAGAATTTATTGTGGCCAGATATAAATACTGTAGATCAATTTTTCTGACTTAATCCTCATAGCAACTTACCTGGTAAAGATTGTCACACTTCCCATTTTACATATGGGGACTAGCTGAACTCACACGGATGGTTGGCCCAGGATTTTGGAAATCAACATTTTTGACTTCAGAGCCCTAGTTTTAAGTATCATGCCATGTGGTTGTTATGATATATAAGCCAGCAAGACATTTAAAGCTGTAGTCCAGTTTTTACAAGATAGATAGAGTTTAATAAATGTTAAGATTCTTAGTCTTATTAAACTCAATACTCTTTTTTTTTTTTACCCCCCCAAGGTAGGGTCTCACTGTAGCTCAGGCTGTCCTGGAATTTGCTATGTAGTCTCAGGATGGTCTCAAACTCTCAGAGATCCTCCTACCTCTTGCCTCCCAAGAACTGGGATTAAAGGTGTGCGCCACCACGCCTGGCTCAATACTCACTTTTTTTTTTTTTTTTTGAGGTAGGGTCTCACTCTAGCCCAGGCTGACCTGGAATTCACTCTGTAGTCTCAGGGTGGCCTTGCACTCACGGTGATCCTCCTACCTCTGCCTCTTGAGTGCTGGGATTAACGGCGTGTGCCACCATGCCCGGCTCAATACTCACTTTTAATAACCAACCAATTTTATTCCATTTTTTGTCATTAACTGGAATTCATAGAAAATGTAGCCCATATAAACATGTAATTAAAGAAATGAGCACAATGCACAATTTCAATATAAAAGAAAAAAGTAATTTATGGTATAAATATTTCAAAATGTAAATGCTTGGAAGTGATTATACTATTATGATGCAGTAGTTAGATGCTTAGATCTACTTCTCATAGAGTGTTTTAGCATTAGCAAAAGTCAGAAGCATTTTTTTTGTTCATTTATTTATTTGAGAGTGACAGAGAGAGGAAGAGGCAGATAGAGAGAAAGAGAGAGAATGTGCGCGCCAGGGCTTCCAGCCACTGCAAACGGACTCCAGACACGTGCGCCCCCTTGTGCATCTGGCTAACGTGGGTCCTGGAGAATCAAGCCTCGAACCCAGGTCCTTAGGCTTCACAGGCAAGCGCTTAACCGCTAAGCCATCTCTCCAGCCCAGTCAGAAGCATTTTTATAGCAGAGGCAAATAAAAACGAAGAAGTATAGGTATGGTGGATGTTGGTGGGAAAGCCGATGTTAGGATAAGGTATAACAGATAAGTTTGTGTATTGAAAGTCTGTCTATAGTTTGTATGTGAATTGCCAGAGAGATATTCAGGTTATGTGGCACTTATCTTTTTACTTGGAACTTTCTTTTCTTTTCCAGTGCATCTAGTATCCTTGGAACCTGCCTGTTAAGTGACAGTAATGTCCCTCTTTCATTGTGATAGTCAACAGTGCAGGTGCCAATATTACTTTGCCTTAATGAGAACTTTGAGAATTCTTTGTTTGGAAGGAACTAAGTATTTGTTGAGGAAGTCGAGTTGGGTTGGGAAGTTCATTGACGTAACACTTGGCATCTTGAAACTTATGATCTCCTCGGTTAGTTTTGTATCATGTGTCATAAAGTAACATACCAACTCATGTAGACATCATAGTAGTAATTGTGCAAATTTTAGGGAGAAAGTGTGATTCATGGAAATTTAGAGGAATATAAAGTTCCCCAAATAAAGCTTTTTATTTATTTATTTGAGAGAGATATACAGAAATAGCGGGGGAGAGAGAGAGAGCGAGAGAATGGTCATGCCAGGGCTTCCAGCCACTGCAAATGAACTCCAGATGCGTGCACTCCCTCGTGCATCTGGCTTATGTGAGTCCTGGGGAGTCGAATTTGGGTCCTTTGGCTTTGCAGGCAAGTGCCTTAACTGCCAAGCCATCTCTCCAGCCCCCAAATAAAGTTTTAATGCTCATAAAAATATATGTAGGATTTCACTGATATTGAATATATAGTAAAATCAACTTGGCCATAAAATATTTTATTAGCTAGAAGTTGATTTTACCTATGGTAGTGTGCTGTGCTTATTCTTCATAAAGTAAACCTGACCACTGTCTAAAAGTAGGTAAATATTGAAAGTAAATCTTGTTCATTGCAGAAAAATTGTGATATATAGAAAATCAAAGACATGGGGAGCCGGGGGGGGGGGAGTGTCGGGGGGAGGAAAAAAATCAAAGATATTATATAAAAAGTTTATAGTTTCTTCTTGAATTTATATACATGCTATCTAAATTGGAATATGAATGCAATTTATTTTCATGCTGTATTTAATTTTATATTAGCATATATTAAAATTGTACATTCAGCTTCATGTAACAGATAATACTTTTAGAAAGTGGTAAGCTGTGTATGGTGGCACATACCTGTAATCCAGCACTAGGGAGGTGAAGGTAGGAGAATCAAGAGTTCAGGCCAGCCTTAGCTACATGGTGAGACCCTGTCTTCACAAAATAAACCCTCCCCAAATCCTCATATTTAGTGTGCACCTCTGATTGCTAATGAAGGCTATCCACTTTTTTTTTTTTTTGGTTTTTCGAGGTAGGGTTTCACTGTAGCTCAGGCTGACCTGGAATTCACTGTGTAGTCTCAGGGTAGCCTGGAACTCGCTGAGCTCCTTCTACCTCTGCTGGGATTAAAGGATTAAAGGCCACGCCTGGCTGGCTATTCACTTTTTTAATACATTAGCAGTCTGTTTATATTTTTATTTAAATATGCTGTCTTTGCCTTACTTTAAACTGTATTATCCTTTTCATGGCAATGATGATAACTTGTATTTTATTGTGATATTTCCCCCCCGCATTTTAAAGCTTTAGTTATCTATGAGACCTTTGACATGTTAAAAAAAAAAAATCAAAGCTTTTAAAACAACTAGGCCCAGGGTTATTTCTCAAATCTTTGTTACTGTTTATCTTTATTTGACTTACTTCTTTCCTTTGGTGGTCAGGCCACCTTCCACTTTCTCTAAGGAGGCTGTCTTGAACACTGCAGCTGACAGTGTGGACTGGGTATTACATATACATTTAACTTCTGTTCTGTGGATTTGGAACAGGAATTAGCATTGGAGTACTTTTTCCCCCATTCTTCTAACAGGATTATAAAGACTAAGAACAGAGATCATTGTGTGTTCTATAATGTTGACCTTGAGACTTTCCTCCTAGAGGTATTGAGCCAATGAATTGTGATAATAATGTGACATTACTGCTCTTTACATTGTCAAGAATTTCCTCATAGTAGTTCCATGAGTTTTCTTAGCAAACAAATGTAGTTGAAAGCATAGGGAGTTTCAGTCTCATTCTTACGGATAATTGGAGGTTATTTTTATTAGGAATGTGAGGGAAAGGTATGAAGAAGAGTCATGTCTTTTTTTTTTTTAAAAACTAAATAAAAGGACAACCTGTTCAGATATAGAAGAATGCCTTAACACTGTGGTATTACCTTCATGACTGTAAGATAAACTTTAATAGTCATGTTTAGTTCTGAGAGTTTATTTTTGTTTCTTTGCAGTGCCATACAAATTACATTCCCGTCTGTGGCTCAAATGGAGACACTTATCAAAATGAATGTTTTCTTCGAAGGGCTGCTTGTAAGCACCAGAAAGAGATAACAGTAGTAGCCCGAGGACCCTGCTACTCTGGTATGTATGATGTTCCTCTGAATAAATAGTTCCACCATTTCTCCCAGAAAAAATGTTTCCAACCAGAGGTATATTTCCCTTATCACTGTGTGATTGTATGGTACAATATTATTCATATCTCATACTGTTGCTTTTAAACCTCAGGTGATTTCATAGTGACTGTATCTGTGTGTGTGTGTGTGTGTGTGCATGTGTGCATGCATGCACACGTGCCTGTGTAGGGGAGACTTTACATTTTATTTGCACCAAGTTGGAACTTCAGACAGTTAGGATTTGGATTGAGGAAATGACATGGCATCCATCTTAGCATCTAATGTTCTATTTCTTTTTTAAAAAATATTTTTATTTATTTATTTGCAAGCAGAGAGAGATAGAAGAGAGACAGAGAGCATGGGTGCACCAGGGCCTCCATCCACTGCAAACTCCAGATACATGTACTACTTTGTGCATCTGGCTTTACGTGGGTACTGGGGAATCGAACTCAGGTCGTTAGGCTCTGAGGGCAAGTACCTTAAGTGCTGAGCCATCACTCCAGCCCATGTTGTTTCTTTAGAAGCTCTTCTCTTTCTCTCTGCCACCTATCACCCCAAGCTGTCTGTATTTATTCCCTTTCTTTCTCATTCTTGAATCAGTAGCAGTTGATTTGGGAAGCTTTAGTGTGACTTTCTTACTTGTGTTTGTTTGTATCTGAGGGTGGGGATGCAGTTAAACTATTGTAATGAGCTGTTGTAAGGAGGCTGGTGTAAGGCGGAGGCTAACATATTATCTCTGTTTCCTTTCTTTCCTTATTATGCTACAGTGTTGAAAAGTTTCTTTTTACTAAATGACAATGTTTTAGGGCCAACTCTAAAATTAGAGATGATAGTCCTCAAGACTGCCCACAGCAGAACTCATGAAGTTCCCCATACTACCGTAGGCTCAGTAATTTGCTAGAAGTCTCATAGGACTCACAAAGCACTATTGTATTTGTAGTTATGATTTATTTAAAGGTAAAGGCTGTGGGACTATGGTTAAAATCAGTTAAAGATGACTGGAAAGATGGCTCAATAGTTAAAGGCACTTGCTTGCAAAACTTGCTGGCCCTGGGTTGATTCCCCCAGTACCCATGTAAAAGGCAGATTAAAAATAGTAGTGCATGTTACCTGGCGTTCATTTACAGTGGCAAGAGACCCTTGCCACATACATATGCAAATAAACAAACAAACAAACAAACTTAACAAATCAGTCAATGGCAAAGATGCAGGGAATAGATTTTGAGAGAGTTCTAAACATGGTATGTCTTGCTGTCCTCTCCATGGAGCTTTGGACAATATTAACTCTTCTAATTACTCTGTGTGACAGTATACATTGGAATGGTGCCAACCAGGAAAGTTGAGCCTTGGTGCTAAGTTTGTGTTGGAGCTTCATTATATGAGTATGATTGATTGGATGGCTGTCTATGTCATCTATCTCAGACTCTAGGTCCTCTACTACCATGTAACCCAAAGCTTCCATTCTAAATTGAATTTCATGACTAGTGGCTGGGGAGATGGCACAGTGGAAAAACTCTTGCCTTTCAAGCCCGAGTCCCTATGAGTATAGTTTGTGTGTGTGTGTGTGTGTGTGTGTGTGTGTGTGTGATTGTGATTGAGAGAGAGGGAGAGAGAGAAAACAAGATGGGTATATACATGTTAATAAAATAAATTACATGATTTATATTTTTATAATGTGGCCAGACTTTATACCCAAGACTATGAGATGTGGCAGGCTCCTTCCTAAGTTCTTACTTATTTTTTTATCTACAAGCAGAGAGAGGAAGAAAGAGGGAGAGAGAGAGGTAATAGGTGTGCCAGGGCACTTTGCCACTACTAATGAACTCCAGATGTATGTGCCACTTTGTGCATCTGGCTTTACATGCGTACTGGGGATTTGAGCCTGGGCCATCAGGCTTTGCAAGCAAGTGCTTTTAACCACTGAGCAATCTTTTCAGTCCCCCTTTCTCAGTTCTGATGTAGTTCTTGCCCCTAGCAGACTCTCCTGTCAGGTAGCATATATATTACTTTCTAGAAGCTTAGACCAAAGTCAAACTTTTTACTGCACAGTAAATAATGAGCGCTTGGAGAAAGCATTATGTCCCTAGGTTGTTAGGCTATCATATGATGTGGCTCTTACCTGCTTCTCTAAGTACAGTGTGTTTTACAGACTTGATCTAGAAACTGAAGAGGAATATGAATTTCTTTCTGATCCCAAATTAATGATGTATCATTTACAAGAAATATGTGTTTTATTTATTTTTTTATTTGAGAGACAGAGAGAGAGAGAGAGAGAGAGAGAGAGAGAGAGAGAATTGGCATGCCAGGGCCTCAGCCACTGAAATTGAACGCCAGACACTTGCACCACCTAGTGGGAATGTGCGGCCTTGTGCTTGCCTCACCTTTGTGCGTCTGGTTTACATGGGATCTGGAGAGTCAAACATGCAGCCTGCATGTGTATTTTTTTTTAAAGAAGTACTTTGATAGGCTGTGAATGTTAAATGTTAGGAGCAGAGTGGTACTGCACCAGGGGTTTGAAAACTGGCTTTCAACTGATCCCACTCTTACCATGTAACTTTGGATAGGTTACTTATATTCTCTGAGGCTCTGAGGTGCTATACTGATTTTGTTACTTGCTAAGGTGGACCATTGTTTATACATCATTTGGTCTGTTAAAAGAGTCTGTTCCTTGAGTTAGAAGTGCTACTCTTTTAGTTATTGGATAACTCCTTTCTTATGCTTTAAGATGAGGCTTAAGCTGTTTCTCTGAAATTTTTCTTTTGTGACATTTCTGGGAAGTTTGTTAACCTTGTGTTATCTTTATGTAACACAGTACTTTGCTATTTTGACATACTTGCCTCTAGCCACATCAGTGCTTTTTTAGGCAGAAGGCAGTGTGTTCTGATAGGAAGTGCAACGTTATCCCAAAATTAGGATGGAGTCCTGTAGACTGGAATAGGTTTGTGTTCTAGTAAATTAGTCTCCAGAATCTTCACAATTAGAATAATTGTAGTATTGAATTTATTTCAGCCTTTTTATTGACCAAAGGAGTTGTGAGGCTTTAAAAATATTTATTAAAACTGGACATGGGTTGAAGAGAAAGGTTGGGAGTGAGTATCTCATGTACTAGAAAAGTGTGTTATTTGTCATGGTAAGGCTGACACTTAGTATGCACCTGGCCAATGTATGTGAAATAGAAGTGGGAAAGGGTTGTTTCTCTATAAAAATTTTGTGCATTATTATTATTATTTTGGTTTTCGGGGTAGAGTCTTGCTCTAGCCCAGGCTGACCTGGAATTCACTATGTAGTCTCAGGCTGACCTTGAACTCATGGCGATCCTCCTGCCTCTGCTTCCCGAGTGCTGGGATTAAAGGCGTGTGCCACCACGCCCAGCTTGCTTACTATTTTTTAAAAGAAATTCAGTTCCCATTTTTCCCTAGTTCTTCACACTTTCTTTTTACTTTTTGCTTAGAGAAGATGTCTTTAAGTGGTTGATTAAATCAAAATTGAATGCACTTGAAAACTTTCACAAAACCTCACAAAGATTATGTACTTGGCACTACACAAAATACATGTTTTTCTCCTTTCTCCTATTTCTGCATGTCTGGGAATTGTCTTATTGTCTGAAGGATCTTGCAAGGAAAGGGATAATATTGTTCTGGTCATTATCACTCATTGTAGAGCCTCTTTGAAGAAGGACATGAGTTCTGTGGGATTCAGATGCCTTCTGCATAGTGGTGGTTAATGTGTCAAAATCTTCACTGACCATCTGTTCTTTTTTATTTTTTTTTATTTTTGAAAATGTTTTTATTTATTTATTTATTTGAGAGAGAGAAAGAGAGAGAGAGAGAGAGAGAGAGAGAGAGAGAGAGAGAAAGAATGGGCACATCAGGGCCTCCTGCCACTGCAAGCCAACTTCAGACACATGTACCATGTTTGTGCTTCCGGTTTTATGTGGGTACTGAGGAATTGAACTCAGGCTGGCAGGCTTTTAAGCAAGCACCTTTACCATTGCATTCCCCCAGCCCTGTTCAGTTTTTTTTTTTTTTTTTTAAAGCTCCATACTTCTGCTGCTACTGCTGATAGCAGAATCACCTTTCTTTTCAACATGCTCTGTGCCATATGTTTATTCTTCTAGCACTATAAAAGAAAAAAGTTAGTTCTGGGTCATTATGTTTCAGTGATAGAGCATTTGCCAGGCATTTATGAGGCCTAGGGTTCAATCCCAGCATGACACAATGTTTTTATATTAATTACATTTTGGGGAGGTCTTCTTTCTGAGATTTCTTCTGAATAGAGTTCTTAGAGGAAGGCAATTTCATCAGTAATATGAAAGCCTTAACCCTGAAATCTCATATACCTTAAGGATTTTTTTTAAGTTGGATAATGCCACAAACTTTTTATTTATTTATATGAGAGAGAGAGAGAGAGAGCGCAAGAGAAAGAGAGAGAGAGAATATGGGTGTGCCACGTCCTCTAGCCATTGCAGATGAACTCCAGACACACAAATTTTGTACATCTGACTTTATATGGATTCTGAGGAATCAAACCTGGGTCCTTTGGCTTATAGACAAGTGCCTTAGCCACTAAGCCATCTGCTTAGCCCAAGGATTTTTTTTTTTTAACCTTTTGACTATTGGCCTTTATCCAGAGATTTTATTAAGAAGACTTTTGGAACAAGACTTTTATCTGCCTTCTTACAAGAAGCTCTGTTTATTATTCTTCTCAAGCTTAACATAAATTAAAATTTATGTTTTAAATGAGATAACTTGATTAAACGATATTAACTGAATTGCTTATATTTAGACATTTAGAGTGTTTATTGCCTTTATTCTGTACAAGGTACCTGGATATTTCCTGGGCCACAGAGATTATGTGAGATACTGATGGGCATGTGTCTAAGGGACATTTGTTTTGAAAGGCATAATGTAGGTACATAAAAATAAATTGTTAACTGTCAGAAAAGGACTATATAGCCGGGTGTGGTGGCGCACACCTTTAATCCCAGCACTCGGGAGGCAGAGGTAGGAGGATCGCCTTGAGTTTGAGGCCACCCTGAGACTCCATAGTGAATTCCAGGTCAGCCTGGGCTAGAGTGAGATCCCACGTCGGAAAAAAAAAAAAAAGGACTATATAATGATTACTACAGTCTTATTTTTGATGAGAAATTTTTCTGTTTGAAAAGATTACATTTCTAGGAAAAAATATTTATATTCATGTTTCTCTTCTCAGATAATGGCTCTGGGTCTGGAGAAGGAGGTAAGTTTCAAATTCTTCTTTTCAAATACTATTTATTTGTTTATGTACTATTATTATTTTTTTGTTGAGACATTCTTGCTTTGTAACCCAGGCTGGCCTAGAACTCACATCAGTCCTTCTACTTCAGTCTGCTGACTTCTGGGATTACAGGTGAAAGTCTCTACACCTGGCTCAATAGCTCATTTATTTTCTTTTTAATAGCTCTGAGACAAACTGTCATGCTACAGGGGTCACTCAGTTAAACTGTAGAAGCCAATGCCTTTGGGTACATTCAGAGTTGAATATTCATCACCACAAAAAACTTGAGAAGAAACCATTAGCTGTTGTCCCTAACGTGACTGTCTCCATCAGTCCTGGACATTCTTTGTTCCATACATTTTCACTGCAGGTTTGTTGTAAAGTAAAGGGGAAAGGCTGCAGCTCCTTGAGGGTACACGAAGTGTCTTCCCCTAATGTCAGCCACACAGTGTTGTAACATTCTCTTACCCCTGCTTCCACTTTAAACATTTTCTTTTCATCCTAAGGAATTTTCAGGGTAACAGAGACAAACATCCAGAATGAATTGTGCACAGAACAGGGAAAACTTGCAGAAAAAATTTGGTAGAATTTAGTTTAAACTTCAAAAAAGCTTTCTATGATTATTTATTTATTTTATTTATTTTTATTATTTGTTTATTTATTTTTGTTTTTTCAAGGTAGCGTCTCATTCTAGCTCAGGCTGACATGGAATTCACTCTGTAGTCTCAGAGTAGCCTCAAACTCATAGTGATCTTCCTATCTCTTCCCCTTACGTGCTGGGATTAAAGGCGTGCACCACCACGCCTGGTTGTTTTTTTTTTTTAATTTTACAAATGCATAATTTCTAATGTTTAAAAATTTAATATTTGGTAATAGCACTTAATAGAGTTAAATGATAAGAATTGAGAATGATTCATCTATGCAAAATAATATTGGAAGTGCTATGACAGTATGCTGAAAGAACAGTCACTGGGAAAACCCACTCCAAATGCAAACTGTAGCTGTAATCCTTTCAACAGTAATTGTATGAAATCACTTTCCATGCTACTCCTTACTCAACACTTTATGAAACCCTAAACTTTCAGAGTTAGAGAGACACTGAAGGTCTAGAGAATAGAACAATCATGAGGGGGAAGTTTAAGGATGTCAATGTCAGCTAAAAAGAAAATGATTAAAGCTCCTGAACAATAGAATTTGATTTAAATGGATGTGTTCAAATGGAAGCTTTGTAATCATGTGTGAAAGATCAGCTCATGAATTTTAGATCTTAGAACTAGAAAGGATTTGAAGAGATCATATGACCTAGCGCCCCTGTGGTCTTAGATTCAGTTAGGAAACTCAGTTCTCAGCTTGCTAATATAATTCAGAACTGGATGTTTTGTCTTGAGAACAAGCATTGATATTTTTTTAAATTTTTTTAAAATTTATTTTTATTTATTTGAGAGCAACAGACAGAGAAAGGGAGGGGGAGAGAGAGAGATGAGAGAGAGAGAGAGAGAATGGGCGCGCCAGGGCCTCCAGCCACTGCAAACGAACTCCAGATGTGTGCACCCCCTTGTGCATCTGGCTAATGTGGGTCCTGGGAAATCCAGCCTCGAACCGTGGCTTCACAGGCAAGTGCTTAACCACTAAGCCATCTCTCCAGCCTTATTTTTTTTAATTTAAATTTTATTTTTAGGGAACACGAGTTAGAAAGACTAAGTGGTTTGCTCATTTATTCTGAATTTCATAATGGTTCTAAGGCCTCAGAATTACGATTATGATCTCTGCAGTCTGTTTGGGAATGTTCATAAAAGTTGGGGAGTATTTAAAATCACTTAGAGTGAAGGTAGATGCCAAAAACTTGGAATTTTAGGCATTATCTGTGTACTTTTAACACCCTCTTTAGTGATTGGTATACCTTGAATATAGTAAGTATTCTTTTGCAAACCAGATCCCTTTGTGGAAGCTGAGATCTTTTATCAGTTTATCAGTGCTCCCTGCCTTCTTTGAGATCAGGCTAGGATCCACTCTAGTTGAGTTCCACGTATGTAGGATCCCATTGAGTGTAACATTTGCTTTGTTCTTGCTAAGTATTAAGAGATCCAGAGACTTCTGCATCTAAGTATGTCTGGCTATGCTAAGTGTGGCCAAGTAGAAAATGGGGGAAAGTCCTTTATGAAGATTCCCATTTCCTTGTCAAAAAGGAGTGCTTCTTTTAACCCCAGAGTTTTTATGTGTTTAGAAAGGCAGGTCTGGAATTGATGTGAGGAGAAGTGTCCTAGCACCTGTTGTGTTAATGGGCAGTGCACTGGCTTGGTTCAGTAGCAGGGTAACCACAGGACTGAATTTACTGCTCATGCTTGTTTATCGTCTGTCAGTTACTCAGTGTTACATGGTAATTCTTTCCAAAGGCAATTTATCAAACCTATCAGATAATATTTCTGCACATATAGTTGAGTGGATTATCTTGCTGACAACACTTGAATCACTGAATTTGTGGTGTGGCCTTAGCAGCAGGTTTGAACTCCAGCTTTGAGAAGTTTCTAGAAGCAACTGTCTTCTAAAGCTTGGGTCCGTTTTCCTTCAAAATAGGATAATGGCTCCTAAAAACTTACACCATATCTGAAAAGGATCCCAAGTTTTAGTTGACTGTTTAATTTTTCTTCCTGAATAGAGGAGGAAGGATCAGGGACAGAAACGCACAAAAAGCATTCCAAGTGTGGACCTTGCAAGTACAAAGCTGAGTGTGATGAAGATGCAGAAAATGTTGGGTAAGTTGGTCACGGGAAAGGGAAGGACTTATTTTCAGGCTGTCCTGTGCATGACTCTTGTAGAAAAAATGTGATTTATCTGGTTCTGTGTATTTTCTGTGTGCTTTTCTAGATTTAAAAAAATGTAAAATTAGTTTAATTGGCCTTTGTCTTAAGTTGATATAACAATGGCTATTTAAATAAGTTATATGTTAGAATGAAAATCCATAATTATTTTGGCGTTTTACCTGTGGCTTTGTCATTGTTCCTTTAACTTGTTTTATATTAACTCTATCAAAATTTGTTATTTTGAATTATTCTATCACGTGTTATATTGTTATCTGGACAGGCCGTTTTCTTTGCAGTTTTCTTCAAAAATTTTTCATATTTCATTGCATTAAGAAGAATCTAGAATTGTTACAAAATTTTTGATAAGCTAATTAAATATTTTGCAATATCTTATATAAAAGATATCCTGGCTGTATAGCTCATATTGTATATCCATGTTTAGCCTTCCTTCAGGTGAGTATTGTGGCTAACAGTCTTGTCTAGTTGCTCATACACTCATTTGTCAGCAGCAGTATTCCTTGGCAGAGTGACAGTATGCATAAATGCAGTAGTAGTATAATCTAAGTAGCATTAAGGTCCAAAGTGAGTTTTACAAATCAGACCATCACATTTTCAGTATTCATGACACAATGTTAGCTTTTCTGGTGGCATTTGGTAAAGTTAAATGTTTGATCTTTTTTTGGTGTATATTTCAAAGTAGGTAAGACTTGGCCTAAGGTAAGTAAACTTAATAAAAAGTGTCTTCGGCTAAACTCTGAATTTACCCTGTTTCTGTACATTGTTCACAGGACTGATTTGTATCTCCATTTCCATCACAGTGGTTTGATATTTGTAGAGCAGGTTTTCCAAAACAGACAGTGGTCCATAGAACAAGAGAGAAATGATGAACAATTGTACTTCGAGAGAGAGCAAATAATAAATATGTTGTTTCTCCCTTTTGATGTTGCTATGATATGGCATGATGAAACAGCATTGTGTCTTTGGGTGTGTACCCGTGCATGTGTTATTTAGTGCTTTTTATTATTTTGCCTTAGGATTGGTTTATAGCAGTGTTTGTAGTCTTCATAGCTGCCAGTGATTGATTAGCTGGGTGTGTTGTTGGTCTGTTTTTATTCCATTAGCAGTATCTTTGTTCAGCCCTGTTTTATACATTTCTCTGCTGTCATTTGTCATACCTAAATAGAAAGATAGAGGTTTTGGAACTAAAACATTCCACCCAAAAGTGGCCCTCAGTAAGACATCAGTAAGGCAAAATGCCCATCTTTACAGGAATACCTCCTCCTATAATGCATGCCCTTTCCACTGAGAACAAATGAGCTTTTGTGTGTCTTTTTGTCTGAGAGCTTGAAGCCACCGCTTTAAACAATGCTAGCGTTAAGTATAAGGAAATGGGCACAGAGCAGGAAGGCCTTACCATCAGACAAAGGAGTCAAGATCAGGCAAGGAGATGATGACACAATAGGAAGACATTGAGGAAATAATTGATGCCTTTATCTAGAATGATGAAGCTCAAAGCGTTGGCCTGTGGAGCTATTACCAAAGGAAATTTTAGGAACATCTAATCTTACAGCCTACAAAATGCTACTGATTGCAATTGTAACAATGTCAGTATGTCTCAGTGGTTATTTAACTTTTTAAGTTTCCCTTGCAAATGTGCCATCCTACTAAGAAAGGTACACAATGGAAGTTATGCAGCTCTCCAAGGTACCTTCCATGTGCTTTCTGCGGTTGCTGCCAGGTAGTAACAGGCTTGTCTAGGGTAATTTTTACCTTGCCAAGATAGACAACTTTCAGATATGGACAACTAAGATGGGCAGAAATATGACATTAGCCATTGAACCTTGACTTTTATATTAAGTATTTTATTAAGATACTATAATTTTCTCATTAAAAGGTAAAATTTTAGTTATTTCAAACAAAAGCTTTTAAGTGTAAACTGAGAACTTATATCATGACTTAATGATTATAAATATCATCAGAATAAGAGAGTGTTAAGTTTGAGTAGGATCTTATCTTGTCATTTTCCAGATGAGGAAATGAAAGACTAAAGCCAGATGTTTGATGTGGGTGTGGATTCTCTCAAGTTCCAGGCAATGTTGTTTTTCTACCTACAAATTGCCTTTCCATTTTTATTTAATGGGAAGAATGCTGTTACATTTCTCCTGTCTCAAGGATGACTGCCTGGTCATGTGTTTTTCCTGGTGCTGAGGATGAAGCCCATGCCCTTCTGGACACTAGACAACTTCCCTGTCACTGAGAGAAAGAAGCAGAGAGAGAGAGGGAGGGAGGGAGGGAGGGAATAGGTGTGCCAGGGCCTTTAGCTGCACTAAACAAAGTCCAGACACATGTGCCACCATGTGCATCTGGCTTACATGGGTCCTGGGGAATTGAGCCTGGGTCCTTTGGTTTTGCAGGCAAGCACCTTAACTGCTAAGCCAGCTCTCCAGTCCTAATTCTTTAGTTTCTTAAAAAGTATTGGTAGAGCTCTACTAAATTAACTTCATAATCTACTTATGACATAGCTTGAAAAATAATGCTCTCACATAGAAAACCATAGATATATATTTCATATATCCTTAGGTATGAGTATTCATTAAACTGTTTTTTCTCATTTTAAAATATCATTCTTAGATGGTTGTAGTGGTGCATGCCTTTAGTCCCAGCACTTGGACAGCTGAGATAGGAGGATCACTCTGACTGAGTTCAAGGCCAGCTGGAGCTGCAGATTAAGTTACAGGTCAGCTGCAGCTAGAATGAGACCCTGTCTCGAAAACAAAAATGGAGTGGAGAGATTGTTCAGTGGTTGAGACACTTGCCTGCAAAGCCTAACAACCTGGGTTCGATTCCCCAGTGCTCACATAAAGCCAGATGCACAAAGTGTCACTTGTACCTGGAGTTTATTTGCAGCAGTTGGAGGCCCTGGCACACCCATTCTCTCTTGTCTGTCTCTCTTTTCTCCATCTCTTTCTGTTTGCAAATAAATAAATAAAAATACTTTAAAAAATCTTTCTTTTCAGAAGAGATGCTATATAATCTATCTGGTTTCCAAAGAACAGATAAAATATTGCTTGATTTAAAGCTCTAAACTAATAGTTAATTTTAAGAAAAATTCAGAATTTTGGAAAAAGGCGTAAGTGGTACCACATAGCTGGGTGTACCCCTTTAATCCAGCACTCAGGAGGCTGAGATAGGAGGATCACTGTGAGTTTGAGGCTAGCCTGGGCTGCATAGTAACTTCGAAGTCAGCATGGGCTAGAGCAAGACCTGCCTCAAAAAAGAGAGATGCTGTTTTTTAATTTAGTGACTAAAATGCAAATTGATTTATGTAATTTTGTAAATCTCTCCCTTCTGTTCCCCATCATCCCCCTTTGCCCCTCCTTTCCTTTGTAGACAAGATCCTACTTTGTAGCCCAGGCAGGCCTTGAACTTGCCATCTTCCCATTTAAGCTTCCCAAGTGCTAGGATTACAGGCATGTGACATCATATCTGGCTTTTCTGAACAGAATTTACATAATATTTTTAATTTTGTTTTTGTTTTATGGGGCAGTGCTTCATTCTGTAGTCTAGGCTGTCCAGGAACTTGCTGCCTAGTCCAGATTGGCCTTGAACCCACATTTATCCTCTTGCTTCAGCTTTTCGAGTGCTGAGCTTGCAGGTGTGAGGCATCACACCCACCTCATACATTCTAACCTACAAGTATGTAGTGCTTTTTTTTTCAACCCAGCTTGTCTGTTAGCTGTTTGTCAGGTAGACAAGAAAATAGCGTTGTGGTTTTCCAGGGGAAGGTGAGCTCAGGACAGCTGGAGTAGCTTGCTCTTTAAGCAGCAGAAACAGAGCACAGGCCTATGATAGGAATTATCAGTGGTGCCGTGCATCGTTTAATACCATGATGCACCAGGAGGCTTCTGCTGTGGCAGGTTCACTGTGACCCTTACGGCTCCATTCTACTTTGTATTTTTTTATATGTATGTGTCCTGTGCATTCACGTGTGTGTGCACGCATGTGTGTGTGTGTGTGCATGTATATACATATGTGACGGCCACAGGTAAACATCAGGTGTTTCTCTCTGTTGCTTTCTACCCTACTTATTGAGACAGGGCTCCCTCACTAAACCCAGAGCTCACTGATTTGTCTAGACTAGTTGGCCAGCAAGTCCTGTGATCCTCTTGTCTCTGCCTCCCCAGTGCTGAGATTATAGGCCCACACCACCACACAGTATTTACATGGCTGCTGAGAATCTGAATTCTGGTCTTCATGTTTGTGTGGCAAGAGCTTCTCCCACTGAGCCATTTCCCTAGTCCCTTTGTTTTAGGGGTGTGTGTGTGTGTGTGTGTGTGTGTGTATAAGCTTACCATGGTATGTGGATGGAGGTCTGAGGACAGCTTTGAGGTATCTGTACTCTACCTTCTCTGAAACAGGGTCTCTTGCCACTGTACACAAACTGGCAGACTGCAAAGGAATTTCAGTCTTTTGAAGTTCTTAGATGGCCCTGTGAGCTTCAGAGTCTGACTCCACCTCCCTTTATTGTAGGTGCATTGAGGGTCACTGATGCAGGGGCCATTTTGCAAGCAGCTTTATATGTGTATTGGTGAATTGAACCTGAACCTGGGCTGGGAGGCTTTGCAGCAAACTGCCTTTAACTGCTGAGCCATTGCCCTAGGCCCTCTTTTGGATTCTTATATTTATTCTTAAAAATAATTTTTCTGTGGTCAGGGATGTAGCTCAGATGGTAAAGTGTCTAAGCATGCATGAGACCTTGTGTTTGTTCCCAGCATTGCATACACCTGCCATGGTGACACATGCCCATAATTTTAGCACTTAGGAGGTAGAGGCAGAAAGATCAGGAATCTTGAGCCAGCCTTTACTATGTAGCGAATCTGAGGCCAGCTTGGATGAGAACCTATCTTAAATTTCTTCCTCCCTCTCTCCCTCCCTGTTCCCCTTTCTTTTTCTTTCTTCTTTCTTCTCTTCCTCTCTCCCTCCTTTTTTCTTCCCTTCCCCTTCCCCTTCCCCTTCCCTTTCCCCCTTCTTTTCTACTTTTCTATCAGGCCATGAGCCATGGTTCCTGTTTGATGTCAGCATGCCTTGTCAGTGAGGCTGACTGAGGTGCTCCCAACCTTTCATTTGCTTCTCTGCCTCTTGGAATAGGAAAATGGTAAACTTGTATGAACTGCATCCAATGTAGAAATAAACTTTTAAATGTAAAATGAGCATATGTAGTTTTTTATGAGCCAAGTGTATGACCTTTATCTCTTCTGTCTGCTTGGTGGCTATTTTCATTCACTTACAATTTAAGTTATTTCTGAGATTCTTCTCTCTCTCTCTCTTTTTTTCCGAGGCCATGTGTTTGCAGTGGCATTGTGAGCTTTGCTTGGGCTTGTGATGGCTGTATTCATCACTGTTTACCTTTTGAGGTTGTATGTAAAGGTAGTAGTCAAGATTCTAAGAATGTGACTCCCTCATAAGTGAGGTTTCATGCTGTGACAATTGCCAAGTGCAGGAGATTCTTTCTCTTAGTTTATGTTTTCTAATCACTCCTACACAATTGTCTCCTGGTTTTTTGAACCAGTGAGTCAGACAACCCTTATTTTTCATAAAAGTGTCAAAGTAATTGATGATAAAGTCTTGAGGACCACCTTCATCTGAAGGGACTCTCTCTGTTTGGTGACTAACTTTGCTATTTTCATCTACCACATGGTATTTCAGGACAGCCAACTTAAGCTTTTTTCTATGCTTATTCTTGTTGGGAGTGGTGTAAAACTTCTTCCTCTTTTATTTATTTATTTGGGAAGAGAGAGAGAACATCAGAGCCTTCAGCCACTGCAAATGAACTCCAGATGCATGCACCACCTTGTGCATCTGGCTTACATGGAATCTGGGGAATTGAACCTGGGTCCTTAGGCTTCTTAGTCAAGCACCTTAACTACTAAACCATCACTCCATCTCCTTTTAAAATATTTTTAAATTTTTTCCTTCTTCCTCTTCTTAGACCCACCACCAAGTTGCAATACAAGATGAAGAGTGGACTCATTTTGAATGTTGTAAGTCAGGTAGATTACACCATCTTGTGGTTGCTTACCAGCAAAGGTTCAGGAGGAATACCATTCTGTTCCTGGATCTTGGCCTTTACATTTTCTAGTGTCCTAGGATCAACATTGAGCACAAAGGCCTTCACTTTTAATTCTTTTTACAAAACTCTGCATCTTGATGGTGGATTCCACTGCAGATAGAAGATTAGAAAGCTATCTGTCATGGTCAGTTATATTTCTTAAACTTCATGTTCTTAGTATCACCCCACCCCCACTTCTTTTCTCTGTGGTATTTCTAATTTGTCAAGACAGCCATCAGCTATTTCTCTGGACAGTAGGGACATGATGATAGGATGATAGGATTCCTTCCCTTTGTAGCTAATATACTTGACCTAAATCCTGTGGATGCCTCAGGCATCACACAATACAGGTGAGTTATAAACATCCTCACATTATTCCTTTTGAACTTAGTTGTGCCACATCTCATGGAAGCGGTCTCTAATCTTCTGCATGCTTAATGTAATCTTCTCACCTGAGTGGCTGTTTCTGCCCCACGCCCAAATGATATAAATATTGTAGAGGTTTTTAGAGAATTGTACAGGTGTGTGGTGTGACAGACAACGTTGATAATCAGCCTAACCTACCTGCTGGACATCTTTGTCATCTGTGCTGCAGTGTCTGTTTTAGCAGATTGTTCATTCTGCCGAGTCTCTCCCTTCAGGAGGCAATAAAATCCTTCTCCTGTTAAAAAAGAATAATGCTATATCTCTCTTTCCTTTCTCAATATGCCTTTAAAAAAAAAGAACTACAGAAACCCTTTGTTGTTTTCTATTTTTCTGCTTTATTCCTTCCCAATCAAAGATGACAATAATTATTGTATTTAGCAATGTCTTACTAGTTTTTAAAAATATTTTTATTTATGAGAGAGAGAATGAGTGTGTGTATGTGTGTGTGTGTGAAAGAGAGTGTATATGGGTACTCCAGGGCCTCTAGCCACTGCAAACGAATTCCAGGTGTGTGTGCCACCATGTGCATCTGGCTTACACGGGTTCTGGGAATTGAACCTGGGTCTTTAGGCTTTGCAGGCAAGTGTCTTAACCACTAAGCCATCTCTCCAGCTCAGTGTCTTATTCTTGACATTTAGAATAGTAGACTTTAAATAATATAGGTTTAATAATTGATCCTTTGGCCCCTTAGATTATAATGGCAAGATAATTTTATATTCTTTTTCTTCTGATAACAGAAAATAAATACCATTAAACATTTAATTCAAAGTATAATATGGATGCAAGCCATGACAGGTTCCTCCATCTAGAAATAACTTCTGACAGTTCTATGACGGGTGACAGTAAAGGTTTCTTTTTTTTTTTTTTTTTTTTTTTTTCTTTTACAATTTGCCTTTAAAAAAAAGAACTACAGAAAACCCTTTGTTGTTTTCTATTTTTCTGCTTTATTCCTTCCCAATCAAAGATGACAATAATTATTGTATTTAGCAATGTCTTACTAGTTTTTAAAATATTTTTATTTATGAGAGAGAGAATGAGTGTGTGTATGTGTGTGTGTGTGTGAAAGAGAGTGTATATGGGTACTCCAGGGCCTCTAGCCACTGCAAACGAATTCCAGGTGTGTGTGCCACCATGTGCATCTGGCTTACATGGGTTCTGGAATTGAACCTGGGTCTTTAGGCTTTGCAGGCAAGTGTCTTAACCCACTAAGCCATCTCTCCAGCTCAGTGTCTTATTCTTGACATTTAGAATAGTAGACTTTAAATAATATAGGTTTAATAATTGATCCTTTGGCCCCTTAGATTATAATGGCAAGATAATTTTATATTCTTTTTCTTCTGATAACAGAAAATAAATACCATTAAACATTTAATTCAAAGTATAATATGGATGCAAGCCATGACAGGTTCCTCCATCTAGAAATAACTTCTGACAGTTCTATGACGGGTGACAGTAAAGGTTTCTTTAGGGGAATTTGTTTTCAGAATACCAGCTTCCATATCTCCCCAGGCTCTTGCAGTGTTCTGAGTGCACTGTTACTGGTTGATTGTCCCTGCTATTCCCTTTGCCTAGATCTCATTCCTGTTTATCTGTTTAACTCCTACTCCTTCTGGATTGAGATCAAATGTGGCTTTGGTAAAACGTCACTGCCTCTTCTTGGCCAATCTTGTTCTTTTCTCCAGACCCCAGGAGCTTTTCCTTGGTCCTAAAAAGCAACCTTTGAATGCCCCTTGTCCCACTACATCTTGGCATCACTAGCAGATTGTGGGATCCTTGGGGATAGGCACTTTCCTTCCTGACTTCTGTATTGGGTAAACTTGCAACAAGGTTGGGAGAATTGGGGTGGCCTGTGGTGGTTTGATTCAGGTGTCCCCCATAAACTTAGGTGTTCTGAATGCTAGGTTCCCAGCTGATGGATATTTGGGAATTAACACCTCCTGCATGCAGTGTAATGTTGGGGGCGGGCTTATGGGTGATATAGCCAGTGTCTCCTTGCCAGTGTTTGGCACACTCTCCTGTTGCTATTGTCTACCTTATATTGGCCAGGGGGTGATGTCCACTCTCTGCTCATGCCATCGTTTCCCCCTGCCATTGTGGAGTTTCCGCTCAAGTCTGTAAGCCAAAATAAACCTTTTTTTTTCCCCACAAGCTGCTCTTGGTCAGATGATTTCTACCAGCAATGTGAACCTGACTGCAACAATAAAGTGGTACTGAGGAGTGGGGTTGCTGCTAGACACTTGGCTGTGTGGCTTTGGCTTTTTGGAGCTGATTTTCAAGAGGAATGTGGAAGCATTTGAAACCATGGCCTAAGAGACACCTTGTAGTGCTGTAAGTACAGCTTGATTGACTGTTCTGGTCAGAGCTGCAAGACCTGAATGCAGTAAGAACTATGGACTATGAGGTTTGGCTTATGAGGGTGAGAAAGAGCTTTGCTTGGACTGATCTAGAGGCAGTTTGTGTGAGAAGCTTGCTGTTATGCCCGTGTCTTGAGAAGCTGTGCAGGGTTGCTTTGCGTAGAAATGAGCTGGAGTGAGCAGAGGGATATGACACAGAAAGAAAAATCTTTGGGTGAACTGCAGCCTGTTCATCTGCAATTGAGAGATTACAACCTTTGAGATTGGGTCAGCTGACCTGCACTGGGGCAACAGGAAGAATGTAGACTCTTTTGAAGGGGCCTGAGTGCTCAAGAAGTGTCCTGTTCTTCAAAGTCTGCTTTATTCCCCCTTGGATTAACAAATTGGCACCCTACCTGGTATTGTGGAGTATAGGAAATGCAGGAAAGAGAGGGTCATTGAGTTTGCAACATGGTCTTGTGTTTTGGAAATGGCCATGGGCAGTGTGAAGCAGGTTTGCTGGATGTCTGCATGGAGACCCGATGGAGTGGTGAGGATGAACCGTGGATTGCAGTGGAGACCCAGTGGAGACCCAGTGGAGATGCTGGGACCATGAGATGGCTGCTAAGGAAAGGTGCCAGCCCCGATGAAGTTTTCCAGGATTGTGAGTACCCTAGCTAGAGGGGCAGAATTTGAAGTCCAGAGACTTGTTGCTAGTTAGAGTTAATGGACTGGGAGATTTGTCACTAACTAGAGTTGCTGGACTTGGAGCTACAGTTTGGTATTGGCCCTGTTTATATCATGTATTGCTTGAGTATTTATTTGCTATGCCCAATGCCATCTTTTGCAGTGTAAATGTTTATTCTGTGCATTATGGTTTTTTGGGGGGGATTTTTTGGTATTATGGCTCAGTTAAAAGACCTTGGACTATGGGGATATATGAACATCATTGGAATTGATAAAAACAATGGGGACTTTTAAAGATGGACTGAATGCATTGCATTTTACATCATGGATGGTTAACAGTTTATGGGGGTCAGGCAGAATGTGGTTGTTTGATTCAGGTGTCCCCCATAAACTTTGGTGTTCTGAATGCTAGGTTCCCAGCTGATGGAGATTTGGGAATTAATGCCGCCTGGAGGCAGTGTGTTGTTGGGGGCAGGCTTATGGATGTTATAGGCTGTTTCCCCACGCCAGTGTTTGGCACACTCTCCTGTTGCTATTGTCTGCTTTATGTTGGCCAGGGGGTGATGTCCAACCTCTGCTCATGCCATCATTTTTCCCCTGCCATTGTGGGGCTTCCCTTCAAGCCTGTAAGCCAAAATAAACCTCTTTTTCCCACAAGCTGCTCTTGGTCAAGTGATTTCTACCAGCAATGCGATCCTGACTGCAGTATGGTCCTTCATAGATCTTTGTGAAGTTAGTGGCACTCATTAGCCAAACTCTGCTATTCACTTCGAGAGGCTTGTGAGGATTTAATATGTGTGAAAAAGACTAGCATTTAACTTGTTCCATGCTTTATTAGATGTTTGTTAAATTTGTATAGCTTCACCTGAATTAATTTAGGCCAACATTTTCCCAACTGCTAAATAAACAATATTGAAAAGAAGTGGCACTTTTTATGTAGAATTAGAAGAAAGAAGGGGAAAGGGATAGGTGTGTTTCAATAATACTGATGCCTTTCAGATGTGTATGTGTGTAATGTGATTCTAAAGCTGTTTTATTTTTCTGGTCTTACTTGGTTCTTTGGGAAGTGCTATGACATATTATCCTTGTTTGCAGATTTAGAGTTGTGACTCAACAAAATCATAAAGCTAAATCATTGAAGTAATTTTATTTATTCATTTGTTTACTTATATATGCATGTACTCATGCCTTTGAAATTCAGTGTTAAAACTGGAGAAACTTTACAAGGTTGTGTAGTGAAAGGTTTCTTTTCCACCTGCCCCAGTCACTCTGTTGTCTTCACTAGAGGCAGTCATTGTGATCAGTCTTGTGTTTAATCTCTGAGGAGTGTTTCATGCATGTGAAAGCAGATCTTTGTTAAAGTAGTGGCAGTGCACTACAGCACAGTTCTCTTTCTTATTTAACTTTTTTTTGTTTGATTTTTCTAGGTAGGGTTTCGCTCTAGGCCAGGCTGGCCTATAATTGACTATGTAGTCTCAGGGTGGCCTCTATCACAGCGAACCTACTACCTCTCCTCTTGAGTGCTGGGATTAAAGGTGTGTGCCATCACACCCGGCCTTATTTAAATTTTTGATGTCATATCTGTATTGCATAAAGAAGTCTTTAAAACATGCACATGCAATCTAGGGAAAACCTGTGCCTAATACCCAGGCACAAAGTGGAATATTGCCATCTTTCCAATACCAAGCATTGATCTCACTGTGCAATGAAAGGTCCTTAGTGACACTGTTAGCTGAAGCATGCAGAAGAAACAGCAGCCTCTGTTTCAGAGCCTGGCTTTTTAGCTGTGTCAAGGTTTACAAGGTTCCCTTTTGAAGAAGTCAGTCTCAGTGTGGAGAACACAGACTCATTTCAATTGAGACATTAGGTAAGATTTCTTAAATATTATTTATTTATTTATTTATTTATTTATTTATTTATTTGAGAGAGAAAGAGTGAGAGAGAGAGAGAGGGGCAAATGGAGAAAAAGAGAGAATGGGCACTCCAGGGCCTCTAGCCACTGCAAACGAACTCCAGATGCATGTGCCCCCTTGTGCATCTGGCTTATGTGGGTCCTGGGGAATCGAAATGGGGTCCTTAGGCTTCCCAGGCAAATATCTTAACCGCTAAGCCATTTCCTCAGCCCAAGATTTTTTTTTTTTTTTTAGGCAAGCCAAACAGACTGGCCTTTTTTTTTTTTTTTTTAAATGGAGGGGTGGAGAGGGACAGAATTTGCGCACCAGGGCCCCCAGCCACTGCAGTCAAATTCCAGACATGTGCACCACCTTGTATACATGTGTGACCTTGTGCATCTGCTTTCGTGGGACCTAGAGGGTAGAACGTGGGTCCTTAGGTTTTGCAGGCATGTGTCTTAACCACTAAGCCATCTCTCCAGTCCCCTTAATGTATTTTTAAAAGCTTTTTATCCATCTAGGTTTTCACTTGATATTGTAGTTGTTTCAAATAATTTTTTATCTTATGAATCATAGTCTTCATTAAATTTTTGTTGTTTTTTAAAAAAATGACACTGACTTTTTTTTAATCTTCCTTTGTTGTTCACTGTTCAGTCTGTTGTCCTGATTAGGATTAACTTTTGGCTTTACTGATCTCTGGTGATTTTTTTAAGTTTCTGCTTATAGATTTCTTTTTATTTTCATT
Source organism: Dipus sagitta (assembly GCA_036346955.1). Classification (NCBI taxonomy): domain Eukaryota; kingdom Metazoa; phylum Chordata; class Mammalia; order Rodentia; family Dipodidae; genus Dipus; species Dipus sagitta. The sequence goes on from CM070770.1 coordinate 111,721,107, forward strand.
ATCTTTCTAACATTGATTTTCTTTTTGCCATTTCTTTTTAAAAAATATTTGAGAGAGAAAGAGACAGAGAGAGAGAAAGGAGGGGATGGGCACACTACCTTGTGCATCTGGCTTTATGTGGGTACTGGGGAATCAAACCTGGGTCTTTAGGCTTTGCAGGCAAGCATCTTAACCACTGAGCAATCTCTTCAGCCTCTGTCTTTTTGCCTGTTCTTTTAAGACTTGAGAAAGACATGGTGGTGAGTGATTGAACCAGCAAAGTATTTCAGGAAATGTGGTGTCGGAAGAGAGGAAACCCTTGCGAACTGTGAGAAAGAAAAGAAGGCAGATGAGTCGAAAGATTTTCTCCATGGGACCCACTTGGCAGAATCCATGCATATAGATCCACTTTAGATAACAAATACAATGAATAGAGAAAACATTGTCTCACCCCTTCATCTTGGGTTTTTATTTTCAGTTTTTTATTCATATTTTTTAGTCAGGATTAAATGATATAAATGTGACTATACACACTCATCAGTACAGAGTCAATGTTTGTTAAATGTTTTGAATTTGGTGTTGTTTTTTTTAAATTTGGTGTTTTTACTAGAGTGATTTCTTTTCCTGTGTCTGCACCCTTCTGTACTTTGAGCATCCTGCCCTCTGTTGCTGCAACCAGTCTGAGAACATCAGTAGTCTTTGTAATCAATAGTGTCTGTGGCCTCTGTAATTTAATATTTTCCTCTCCCATTTCCTTGCTTCACTGAGCTGCACTTTTTAATTTAAGATGCATTGGGGCTGGAGCCATGGCTCCGAGGTTAAGAGCACCTCCTGTGCAAGCATGAGGTCTTGAAGAGGCCCGAGAGACAGCTCAAGTTCCAGCCCCAGGAACCGCATAAACAGCTGTGTGTGGCTACATGCATCTGTAGCCCCATTCCCGCGGGGAGCAGAGACCTGAGTAGAGTATCACTGGAGCTTAGGTGGACCTGGTAACAAAATCTACAAGCTCAAGGAACAGTTCAGAGACTTGAGACTCCAGCTCAAATAAGGGCGAAAAACAATGGAGCTGGACACCCAAAGTTCTGGTAGCACAGCCCAATACAGGCAAGCTTATGGGCAGCCACATAGGTGCATACACAGACAGTGCATGTACTGCTCGTGCATGCACATGTGCATGGGGACGCACAGGAGAAACTTGTGGGTCAGGATTCAAAACAATAGGGAGAAAGGGGTGCTCTCTCATCCCTAGAAAAAGAATGAGTGGGGGATTTTAAGGGTTATGAGAAGAGGAAAGGGACTTGCCCTGTAAGGGACGGGCTTTGAGTGACACTGAGGTAGGGACTAGGGTAAAGTAGCATTTCATTTTTCCTTCCCACATGTCCTGTCCTTAATTACCATAGTAAGAGGTGGTCCTAGAATCCCAGACCTAGTCTGAACATGGCCAACTAGGAGGAGGGGGAGAGAGGGAGATTAGAGAAGGAGATGGATTTGGGACTCTTATACTGTTTTTCTTCCCTCATTTGTCATAGAAAACAGTAGGAAAAGGAATAGGGCTGGGGGCATGCAGCTCCGTGGTAGAGTGCTTGCCTGCTTGTAGTAGGTCTTTAATTCAATCCCCAGGTCCAAAATAAATAAATAAATGGCAGCAAAGAAAGTAGAAGTGGTCTGTTCCTAGTTTGTAGAAGTGGTATCAATCCATCAGGAGCCCTGCTTTTCAGAGGCCTGCTCATTCATTTCCCGGTTGATTCCATCTAATGCCTTGAACCAGTGCCACTGGTTAAACAAATGATGGGTGTGCCTTACCAGTTTGACCCAGTGTCTTTTCTTTTTTTTTTTATTTATTTATTTATTTTTTTTTTAAATTTTTGTTCATTTTTATTTATTTGAGAGTGACACAGAAAGAGAAAGAGGCAGATAGAGAGAGAGAGAGAGAATGGGCGCGCCAGGGCTTCCAGCCACTGCAAACGAACTCCAGACGCGTGCGCCCCCCTGTGCATCTGGCTAACGTGGGTCCTGGTGAATCGAGCCTTGAACCGGGGTCCTTAGGCTTCACAGGCAAGCGCTTAACCGCTACGCCATCTCTCTAGCCCCCAGTGTCTTTTCTTTATGGCCAACCTTGTTCTTGTTCCTGAAACAGTACAGTTCTTGTCTCCATTAACTATCATTTCTATTTTATTGCCATTCCACTTTTGCCTACTTTTACTTTTTAAACCAGTGGGAGTTAGATTTCAAGAAAGTTGTCTCCCCTGTCCACTGCTTCCGAATGGCGTGCCCAGGATGAGACAGTCCCTATCTACTGTGAAGGAGATTGACTAAGCCTTACTGCCCAGGTTGTAGATGAAGTATGAGGCCTCCTTCTAGCCACCACCTGTGGCCCTGCGTGAGGATGAGTCAGTTTAAACCATCCCTCTCTGGAAGAGTTTCTACTGGTAATTCAGAGAACTCTAATAAGTGGTCATAAAATCCATAGTCGGAAAAGGAACCTTCCACCCTGCTTCCATCACATAGGCCTGAGTCATAGTCCTTTCTTGTCTCTCTCTTTCTCAGTGAAGACCCTTCCCCAAAAGCCTTTAAGTATCTCTTTCTCTCCTGGGTGGTGTGGAGTTCCCTTCCCTCTAAACCCTGCCATTCTCACACTTGGCATTAAATAAAACTTTGGGCCCAAGAAACGTCTTGATCTTTTACTGTGAACCCTGAACCTGACAGTGGGCAAGGCTCTTATGTAAAGAGTTAGGTAGTACGTGCTGCAGTCTTTATGAGCCATATGTGGTCTCTGTCACACTCTACTCTTCAGCTTGTAGGCTCACCAAGACAGGTTTTGGTCCACATAGACCCACAGCTCTTGTTTTCTGGCCCTTGTTTTGAACTATTCCTCAGACTATTTTTCATAGTGATGAAGCGATAGCAAATAGCATTAGTTTCTCCTCTGTTATTTCTTATTAATTCCTTTTATTTTCATTACTTCTCCATTTCTTCACATTTTGTTATATCTTTCTTCTCCATTGATCTCCCGCACCCCAGCCCCCTGCCCAGGTAAGTTCTCACTCTAGCCCAGGCTGACCTGGAATTCACTATGTAGTCCCAGGCTGGCCATGAACTCACAGTGATCCTCCTTCTTCTGCCTCCCACGTGCTGGATTAAGGCATGCACCACTGTACCTGGCTCCACTGATCTTTTCTATAGGTTAGAAATGCATTTTGCTTGGCTGATTTTTGTGCATTATTCCTTCCCTCAGTTGCTTCATTAGTTCATTTATTATAAGTGTTCTTCAATCCTTGGGGCAGTCTGAAAGAAAAGCTCCCTCTCTCCTTTTCATTACATTTAACTCATTTTCTTTTCTAATAGGAATTTATCACAAAGTATGTTAACTTTGCCAGATTGCTTTTTGGAATCAGTTTTATGTGTTCTCCTGGTGGTTTGACCTCCTCTCTCTCTTTGCTAGTTCCTCCTTGTCACAACATTTCACAGCAGCCCATCCACAGCCTCAGAACGATTGTTCTCAAATGTTGTTTTTCCCAAGGGTAAACATATTTTTAGATTTCATGTTCATTGCGATATATTCAAATCTGGGAGGAATTTAAAACCTTGTTTTATTTTCACATATTAGAAACAAACTTATTTGTTTTCTATGGAATGAGTAAGGTTTGTTGATGTGGATTGAGCTCTGAGTGGGAGTAGAACTACTCAAGCAGTGGTTCTCAAACCTCAAGTTGTTATCCACGTTTAGCAAAGAATTGAAAAATGTATACATAAAGAGTAAATTATGAAATATTTACTTATTTTGTTTTTTTCGGGATAGGGTCTTCCTCTAGTCCAGGCTGACCTGGAATTTACTCTGTAGTCTCAGATTGGCCTTGAACTCACAGCGATCTTCTTACCTTGTTGTTTTGTTTTTTGAGGTAGGGTCTCACTGTAGCCCAGGCTGACCTGGAATTCATTATGTATCTCAGGCTGGCCTCAAATACACAGAGATCCTCCTGTGTCTGCCTCCTGAGTGCTGGGATTAAAGGCTTGTACCATCACTCTTGGATAAAATATTTATTTTAAGAAATGTTACAATATTTATTTAGAGAAAAGAAGTAAAAGTTCCCAAACTGAGGAGCTGGGAAGGGAATGGGTTGTCATGCCTAAATTGGGTCTCTTTATAACATTAGAAATGTAAACTGGGCACTCTATTGGGATGGGCATCCTTGTCAGGCTTGGGTGTATAGCAAGTACCCTGATTGTTTGGAGGGCACACAGGACAGAAGCACAGGCTTAGGAAGAGCCCACCAATGTGGGAGGGGTAGAAACAAATTTGGAAAATCTTGAGGGAAAGGACCAGGAAGTGATTCCTGATGGTCATCTTAAATCAGAGTGGAGTTTCTTTCTGGTCTGGTCAGGACAAGTCAGACACACCTGTGTTCTTCTTGGGCTGCGTCCCTGACTTTCTGCCTCTACTAAAAAAACAAACAAACAAACAGCTATCTTGCTCCTATTTTCTGTCACTATGGCAAAATATAATGGTGTATACAAATCACACACTTTTCATTTGTGTGAGCAGTGTGGTACTTTATTTCTACAGTAGTAAAAATACATTGAATCCTAGGAAGCCCATTTCTAGGAACAATATCATGGGAGCTTTTATATAGAGCTTGCATCATAGTAAAGAGTTCAAAAAAGTTGGCAAAAGTCATTATTGTATAATTCTTTTATTCCCCCCTTTATGCTTTTAAGTCCCATAGTTCTTTCCCTCCACCTGGTCATGTTTAGACTAGGTCTGAGATTTTAGAAACACTTCCTATTAAGGTAATTGAGGATACCTGGGGGGGGGGGTTGAGAAGAGGGAATTCCACCTCCCCTAGCCCCCTTTTTAGCACATCGCCCAAGGTCTCTCCCTCACAGGCCAGTCGCCTTCCTTCCTCTTCCCATAACCCTTAAAACCCTCTCTCTTGTACCCTCTTGCTCCTTCCCTGACATAAGGTCCACATCTTTCTTCCTCTATCTCTCTTTTCCTTTCACTCCACCAACTTTTACCTATTAAAGTAAAGTCTTGAATTCAAGAAAACCATTTGTTTTGATGCCTTTATCTTGACTCCAAAATCTAACAATGCTAAGCCTGGAGGATAAGAAACTGGGACAGCAGAGAAAAAGGAGAAGTGAGGCTTTTCCTTGATAAATGGTCATCAGGTACTTTTCACAATTAATACCTCAGGTTTGTTCATATAATGGGCAATACCTTCAGAATATGTTTAATACAAAAGCATTGCTATTAACTTTGGCAATAGGTAAGTCATGATCTTTGAACTTCAGTGGCCTTTTAGCATTGGATTTCTTTTAAGTCTCCTGAGATTTTATTAATTTTGTACCTGAGCACATGCTAAGATTTCTGGTAGCAGCATGGGCTTCCCAAGAACAAGTCAAGCTAAAGGCAACTTCATTTTCTTTTTTGGTGGTACAATAAGATTTTATGTATTGGGACTAAGCTTTAATTATAGTGTCTATCCCAGCAAAAGATGTTCACTGATCTAGTATGGTATACAGAATTCAGAAAAGTAGGTCAGATGCTAGGTACCCTTGTAGCTGGCTAACAGCATCTTTTTTTTTTTTTTTTTTTTTTTTTTAGGTTATAACCTAGGCCAGCATTGAACTCCCTGTGTAGCTAAGAATGACCTTGAGCTTCTGATCATTCTGCCTCCACCACTGGAGTGCTGGGATTATAGGAGTATATCTCCATACCTGGTTTATGTTTTACTGGAAACCAAACCCAGGACTTTATGGATGCTAGGCAAGCACTCTACTAACTGAGCTACAACGCAGCTCAAAGCTTTTCTTTCTTTTTTTTTTTTTAATTTTTTTGTTTGTTTATTTATTTATTTGAGAGCAACAGAGAGAAGGAGGCAGAGAGAGAGAGAGAGCTCGAGAGAGAGAGAGAATGGGCACACCAGAGCTTCCATCCTCTGTAAATGAACTCCAGATGCGTGTGCCCCCTTGTGCATCTGGCTGACGTGGGTCCTGGGGAATTGAGCCTCGAACCAGTGTCCTTAGGCTTCACAGGCAAGTGCTTAACCGCTAAGCCATCTCTCCAGCCCGCAAAGCTTTTCTTTTTATTTATTTGAGAGAGGGAAAGAGGCAGAGAGAGAGAGAGAGAGAGAGAGAGAGAGAGACACACACACACACACACACACACACACACACAGTGGGTGTGCCAGGGCTCCCAGCCCTGCAAACAAACTCCAGGTGCATATGCCACCTTGTGCATCTGGCTTATGTGGGTACTGGGGAATCGAACTGAGGTCCTTTGGCTTTGCAGGCAAATGCCTTAACTGCTAAGCCATCTCTCCAGCCCAAAGCTTTTTCTTTTTCTTTTTCTCTTTTTTCTTTTGGTTTTTCGAGGTAGGGTCTCACTCTAGCCCAGGCTGACCTGGAATTCACTATGGAGTCTCAGGGTGGCCTCGAACTCACGGCAATCCTCCTACCTCTGCCTCCCGAGTGCTGGGATTAAAGGCGTGCGCCACCACGCCCGGCTCCAAAGCTTTTTCTTAATAGGTGTTCAGTGGTGGCTCAATCTTTCTATAAACACTGAAGGCAGTTCTTTAATGATATGATATATGATTCTATCTTTGCCAGTGCTTTTATTGATGATTTGGTTTAAAAGTATAAGATACATTGGAAAAATTATCAGTATAGGAGAAATATTCAATGATAGAATTAGAGCCTCAAAGATCTCAGCATTCTGAAGTTACCTAATATATAAAATAATTAATTAATTAATTAATTTGAAGCAGAGAGAGAGAGAGAGAAAGAGGATATGAATAAATGAGTATGTGGGTGTGCCAGGGCTTCCTAGCCACTGCAAATGAACTCCAGATGTATGCACTGATCTGTGCATCTGGTTTTTCATGGGTACATCGGTGTTGTTAGGCTTTGCAAACAAGCACTTTAACCTTAGTTTTCTCTCTAGCCTGTTACCTAGTATTTGATAGAGACTCATGTAGTCTTGACCCTGTGTTCCAGAGAAGAGTGGGTCATACTTCCAGAAATGAATGCATTTAAAAACCTCAGTGTGGGCCTTTAAGTTAGATGTAACCACCAGGAATGTTAAATATTAATATAATTTTCTCTCTTTGTGTGTATGTATGTACATGCACATATACTTTTTTCTGTGTTTATTTATAGTGTCCAGAACAGGTAAAGTAATCTTTTCTCTGTACCATAGACACATTTTGTTCCTGGCCTCACATATTATAAGATACTATGGCTGGAGGGTGGAAGGCATGTAAGGGTCTTGGGTACTCCAACAATGAGAAGTCATTGAATAATCTTGAGATCTAGTTTTCAGAAGTGAATACTTACACACAATATGCTGATTATCTTTGAATATTTAAAGGATGGTCTAGGGAGATATCGTGGGTCTGCTGTCTGCAGATTCAGAGTGTATTCTTTTTTTTCAGCTGGGACCAAATACCTGAGAGAGCAACTTAAAGGAGGAAATATTTATATACCTTACTGTTTCAAAGGTGTCCATGGTTGCTTGGGTCTTACTGTTAGACAGAAAATCACAGTAGCAGGAGCATACAGAGGAGGCAGTTCACTTCATGGCTTATGGGAATCAGAGAGAGGAAGGGATTAGAGGCTAGGCACAATCTTCACATACAGGTCCCCAGTGACCCACTTCCTTTTGTTAGGTGACATCCTTCAGAATTTCCACCACCTCTCTAAATGGTCCCCCCAGCTGAGAACCAAGCATTTAACTCATGATCCTGCGGGGACATTTATATTCATTCTATAGAAAGAGGTAGAATTCATCAATAGGTGGAAGAATTTGGTATACAGGTTTGAGGCTTAGTCTGAAAGGAGAGCTTAGTCACCATAAAATATATTGCCTGGTGAGATACCAAGTTGTTTGTTACTGCATTGCTGCAAATTCTGTAGCAGGGGCTGTGTGACAGTGTAGTCACAAGTGTGGCTCTGGGGAGCCCTTCTTTGCATGCAAGATTGGGCGTAGTTGACTTTTCTAAAGTCCCTTTTAGCCCTGGCAACCTTTCCGTACTCATTTAGGTAGATAGAGAGGTAGGACTAACTATGTTTGTGCAGGTGTCTTTACCCACACTTGTGCTTTGTGTCCCTTCCTCTCATCTGAACTCACCTTTTCTCATTGGCTCACTTTCCATTGTGTTCTCTAGTTCTTCTTTCAAATCTTATTTTCTAGGAATTAAAATTTATACAAGATTATTTTTTACTTTCTAGTGAATATTCCTATGAACGTAAATATTTTTCTTTTGCTCTACATTTTTGATGATGAAATATAGCAGATGAAAAACTTACATGTTTGGCTCAATGCATAAAAATAAAACTAAAGAGCTTGGGAGCTGGCTCATTGGCTAACAGCATTTGCTGTATAAGCTTGAGAGCCTGAGACAGTCCAAATTTGATTTCCTAGTACCCATGTTAGAAAAAAAAAAAAAAAAAGCTAGGTGTGGCCACACACTTCTGTAATCCTAGTCCACAGGGGTAAGGAGGGAGGCAGAGGTCTGGGGCAAGATAGCTATTTCCTGCTTCCTCCAAGTAGGCCCCACTTTCTAATTTCCACCATCTCCCAATAATGCTGATAAATTATGAATCCATTGATGATGGATGGATCCCTTGATGAATTCAGAGCCCTCCTGATCCAGTCACTTCCCAGAAGTACTTCATGTGAACACTGCAGTACGCAGGCCCTTTAACACACAAGTCTTTGGAAGGAACTTTACATCCACGCCATAACATTTCCTAGTACTTCAGGGCCCTGCTTGTACCTCTCTTCCTCCTACCTTAATGCATCTTGCAGAACCTTTAGTTGTACTCTTTATAGTTTTACCCTATGTGGTAGATTCCTTAAATATTGTCTTTTGCTTTTGATTGATTTTGAATTTATTTGAATAGTCATGCTGTGTGTATTCTTGACCTTTTCCACATAATGGTGTGGTTCTGAGAGTAACTTGTGTTACACAGAGCTGTAGTTCAGTGTTACTGCGTGTTGAATTTGATTGTTTGACTATATTACATCCTGTGGATGGTCCCATTTAACTGTAGCTCAGGAGTGTCCCATTTTAGCTTCTTGGCCACACTAGAGGAAGAATTGTCTTGGGCCACACATTCAATGGTCATGGGGTTATTTCTACTATTTTTGTTCTCATGTAACCCCGCTGCATGTCTTCTTCTGAGTGTCTCTTGGTGATCAGGTATAAGACCTTTATGTCTTCTCTAGTAGTGAAATTGTACAAGTCTGGATTTTCATGTTAACGTCTGTTTCCCAAAGTGATTCTAGTAGGCTCATTCACTAGCATTTGCTCCTTGTCCTTCCAGTACTTGACAATGTCTTTGCTTTCAATTTTAACATTTTAGTGAATGTTGATGGTGTTCTTTTTTTTTTTTGAGATCTTAGTTTTCACTTCCATGATTATTAATCATGTTGAACAGCTTCATAGTATTGTGTGTATGTGCTGCTTTTATTCTTAACCCTCCCTCTTCCATTACAAAGCTGATTCGTATTTATGCATTGTGGATACTAATTCTTTGGCTGGTTCTGTGGCCTATAATTATCTTGTTTTTTTTTAACTTTTAGAAGTTTTTATTTATTTATTTTGTTAGAGAGAGTGAGCAAATGGGCATGCCAGGGCCTCTAGCCACTGCTAATGATTCCAGACACATGTGCCACCATGTACATCTGGCTTACATGGGTCCTGGGGAATAGAACATGGGTCCTTAGGCTTTGCAGGGAAGTACCTTAACTGCAAAGCTATCTCTCCAGCCCTTGTTTGTTGCCTGTCTTTTTTTTCTTTTTCTTTTTCTTTTTCTTTTCCTTTTTTTTTTACATTTTTAAAAAATTAACTACTTCCATAATTATAGAAAATAAACCATGGTTGCTTGTCTTGCTACAAGATATTCTTTATTTCAAAGTTCTATTTATCAGTCTCTCATGTTTGATCTTCTCAATCTTTGCCTCTCACATCTAAGTCTTCAGTAGTTCAGGAGTTCGGAAATCTTCAAACACATAGGAAAGAAAAACAATAAATATAATGGACCCCTCCCCACACACTTGTCACTTTTCTTCAAAAATTCCAAGTTGGTTTCATCTTTTCTCCTTATCTTTTTTTGGAAAATATTTTAAGCAGGATCAAGCATCAATGTGGGGACAGAGAGGAGAGGGAGGGAGAAGGGGGAAGGGGAGAAGAAAGGAGGGATGGATAGATGTGCACACAGAGAGACATATTTCAGTTTTATGTGTATTTTAATATGCTTGCTATATGAGCTACTGAGAAAAGATTTCATTGTAGTTTTATCAGTATTGATTTGTAGAGTATGAGACTATTTAAAAATGTTCAGAAAACCTTTCTGATAAAATGTTTTACTGTTATGAAGGGGCCTAATCTATTGTGATCTGTTTTGTCCTGAAGTCTCATCTGATATTAATTATAACCCTAACAAGTATGGTATCTCTCTCACTGTACTTTTATTTTCAATTTTTGTATTATTACTTCTTAGCATGTCTTGCAAGCAGCATATAGCTGGGTTTTATAATTTTAGTTAACTTGTCTTTATTGTTTAACTGAAAAATTTAGTCCACATAAATATGTTTTAAACATAATATGTTATCGTGTTTTCTACTCTGGTCTTGCCTTTTATATTTCTTTCTCCTTTATACATCCTTTAGGATTTTTATGTACTAGTTTCAAAGTGACTAGAAAGATGTCATTGTCTTACATCGTGTTTTGGTAACATTACCCACATTTTTCTTCATTTGTGTCTGCCTCTCAGACTTTTATGAAATCATTTTTTGTACCGTATTTAGAATTTTCTTTAAATAGAAGGTGACAAACTTAAACTATTACTTTTCTTATTTTTATTTCCCCTTATTTGTTTAAGATGCTTCTCTTGTTATAATTTTGTTTTATTTTAGCACATTGCAGCTATTATTTCACTTTCTTTTGACTGTAAGTAATTGGCTTCAGTATTGCTTTTGAATTAGGCTTCTGTTTTATTCTTGACTTTTTTGAATTTATCTTTCAGGTTGCTTTCAAGATAGTCTCTCCTTTTTTGGTTGATAACATTCTACTATTCATTGTATGGAATCATTTTTTTCCCCTAAGAATTTGTTTGAGGTTTTTTTTTTGAGTTTTCTTTTAATTTTAAAGAGTTTGAAGAGAAATTATTGGGATCATTACCTTGCTTCATTCTGAGGTAGGGTCTCACTCTAGCCCAGTCTGACCTGGAATTCGCTATGTAGTCTCAGGCTGGCCTCAAACTCATAGTAATGATGATGCTCCTCCTACCTCTGCCTTCTGAATGCTGGGATTAAAGGCGTGTGCCACCACACCTGGCAACCTTGGGTTTTATTCGGTCTTTTATCTGTTCTCCATATCTCTCAACCTATTTTTCACACATTATATTTTCTTGACTGCTGTGGTCTGAGACGTTTCTTTGGTCTTTCATTTCATCAGTTACCCTTTAACTTGTCTGACCCACTGTCAAATGTGGCTCTTGCGATGTTTTTTGTTTGTTTGTTTTTAGTAAAACATTGTTTATTAATGGATGATCTGTTTGGTTCTTTTGAAAGTTTGTTTTGCCTAATGGTGTATTTTCTTGTTTGGGGTGTGTATGTGTGTGTGTACACACGTGTGTGTGCTTTTGGGGGGTTGCTTATGCATTTTCAGGACTATATTTGTAGAGAATTAATGAAACAGGGTTTTTCTAGAAAAGATCTCATTTGTTTCTGGTCTTTGTCCAGAGACCCTTGCAGGTTTTGGCTTTTTAAATTCTGGACTGGAGAATTTTTAGAACATTCAAGTAGTATTTTAAGTTGTAATTACCCATGAGAGAGCTGGCTTGTGGTTTTGAATTTTCAGGGGAGATATTTTTCTTTCTTATTTTCATTGCCATAGCTCAGTACAGCCCTGCTTCAAAGCTAGGTCCTTCGGAATATGTCCATTCAGTTCTAGTTAACTTTCATGCTAGGGCCTGTCGCCTCTTAAAGCGCTCCAGATTTGACAGATTATGTGGGTCATTGTTATTTGTCTCATGTTCACAGAGGCACACAAAATCAAAAAGTAGATAACTGAACTTACCCAGTTTGATAAATGCATTCAAGGCCTAAAACCAGCTTTAGAGAGCTCAATTGAGCCTTCTCTGTTGCTGTCTTCATTTAGCTTTTGTTCTGAATATTCCTTGTTTTATTACCAGTTTATACATGTATGTAAGAGGATGTTTTAAAGTGGGTTATACAGTATTGTGTGTTGTTTACAGGTGGAAGGTTAGTGTAGGTTCCTAGTGCAGTGTGCTGCTAGAGACCATGTATCGCATCCCTCCAGTAGGGTTAGTCTCCTGGAGAGAGGTGCCTATGGTGGTGTGAATCAGGTGCCCCCCCATACACGCCACTGTGGTGGTGTGAATCGGGTGGCCCCCCAAGTACTCCACTGTGGCGGTGTGGATTGGGTGTTCCCCCCATGTACTCCACTGTGGCAGCGTGGATCGGGGGTCCCCCATGTACTCCACTGTGGTGGCGTGGATCGGGGGTCCCCCATAAACTCATGTGTTCTGAATGCTTGATGCCCAGCTGATGGTAATTTGGGAGGTGGAGCCTCATTGGAGGGTGTGTCACTGAGGATGGACCTTGAGGTTTATTAGCCCAACTTGCCAGTGCTAGTTGGCTCACTCTCCTGCTGTGGTAGTAGTGATGCCCACTCTCTGTTCATGCCGTGCTTTCCCCTGGCATCATGGAGCTTACCCACTACACTGTAAAACATGTTTCCTGTTGATTATATCTTTAAATCTTCCCACTTAGTAGGATAGGTACATTATTATTTCTATTTTACAGGTGAATAAAATAAGACTTTGAGGATACAAATTTTGATCCCCCTCCCCCTGTAGGATCTCACTCTGGCCCTGGCTGACCTGGAATTAACTGTGTAGTCTCAGGGTGACCTTGAACTCATGTCAATCCTCCTACCTCTGCCTCCTGAGTGCTGGAATTAAAGGCATGTGCCACCATGCCCGGCACAAATTTTGATCTTTGAATTAGAACACAGTTCTATGTTTTCTACTTCCAAGTTATCATTCTGATATTGGGTAGCTCTGATTATATGAACTAAATATGATCATGGGTTGGAGAGATGGCTCAGCCCTTAAAGGTGCTTTCTTGTAAAACCTGATGACCTGGGTTTGATTCCCCAGTACTCATGTAAAGCCAGATGCACAAAGTAGTGCATGCACCTGCAATTTGCAATGGTGAGAGGCCCTGATGTACCCATTATCTCTCTTTCCTTCCCTTAGTAACTGCTTGTAAATAAATAAATAGAATATTTTTAAAAATGTGACCACCAGAGTAGTAATTCTAGGTGAAACTATCTCCAAATTTTCACCTGAAATAAATTTTTAGCTGAGTGTTGAATTTGCTTAAGATTCTATCAGTGGCACAAAGTAACAAATATGTTTAATTTTTGTAACAAAAAGCAGAGAAAAAAGAATTGCTATATTTTTCTTATAGCAGCATTGTAAAACACCTTTTTTGCATGTAAAATATAGGTAATTCTTTGTCTTTTCTAACAGGTGTGTATGTAATATAGATTGCAGTGGATACAGTTTTAATCCTGTGTGTGCTTCTGATGGGAGTTCCTATAACAATCCCTGCTTTGTTCGAGAAGCGTCTTGTATAAAGCAAGAACAAATTGATATAAGGCATCTTGGCCATTGTACAGGTAAAACCCATGCTATCCATATAGAAAACTTGTCTTTAATAGTACATGTCTGAATCTTACTTTGTAATGCTTTAAACTTGTAAAATGAGAAATCTTTGAAACTTCACTATGGAGTCTCAGGGTGGCTTTAAACTCACGGTGATCCTCCTACCTCTGCCTCCCGAGTGCTGGGATTAAAGGCTTGCACCACCATGCCCGGCCAGAAACTTGATATTCTTTTTTACTGTACAACTCAGCATTTCTTCTGTTACTTAGATTTTAAATTATTATTTTGTCTTCTCAAGGTATGCTTCTTGCTCGTATAGTTACTAACTTATCCTTGCGTGTATCCCAACATGGATATGTATGTATCCAAATCAGTATTCAGATTTATAGTTCTGAGGTCATCTCACGTTTGCTTACAGCTAAGAGTGAGGCAACTTACTTCAATTACAGTAAAACTATGCATTGGCCATACTATTTTTATAGCTTTTGCTCCACAAATGTTATGTGAGTTGCAGTTTTTAGTGTACTATTGTAGCATATAAAAATATTAATCCCAGACTGCTGAGATGGATCAGCAGTTAAAGATGCTTGCTTTCAAAACCTGTTGGCCTAGGCTAGATTCCTTAGTACCCATATAAAGCCAGACACACAAAGTGTTGAATGTGTCTGACATTTGGTTGCAGTGGCAGGAGGCCCTGGCTTGCCCCTCCCCAATAAATAAATAAAAAGGACAGTTACTCCCTTCAGTTTTGAATTCTATTTGCCGTCTTCATTTTTATCATGGTTTAGAAGACATGATACTATTTAAGAATGAGTTTTTATTTATTTTTCATCCCTACTAGAAATATTACCAGTCATATAAATGAGTGGTTTTAGTATTTTTCTCTCAGTATACAGAGGTGGGCTGGGATAATGGATCCTTTCCCTAGGAACACATGTGGGCCAGGCACTTTTGTATGGACCATAGTCATACACCTTTCCTGCTTACTAGTTCCACATCCTCATACCCATGCCCCTTTTGGGTTTACTAAAGAGATAGGCTTTTATCTGAGCCAAGGCAGAAGGTTGTAGAGCACAGTTTGGTACTATGCGTGAGTAATGGATTGCTGTGACATAACTCTCATGTGACTGCACAAGCTCTGCACTGAGTTGCTAGAGTATACACGAAGCTCCTTGGAGTCCCTAGGCAGGGTAGATATGGGCATGATAGAGGAAGCCATTTCCCAGCAGGGAACTTGGCTTTGGTCTTGAAATACAATTTATGTTATTTTTTGGTCTGGCATTTAGAGGTTAGATAGGGTATTTGAATGGTCCTTCCTGGAATACTAAATTCAGAGCAGTTGGCAGGAAAGCTTGAGAATTTTAATTGAAATTTATTCAGCTTTAAACTGTTTTAAAGTAGATGGACTTTACGTTTTATTTTATTCTCTTCCATGATTTTTCCATCCATACTGACTTGTACCTTCCCACTGCGTACTGGAGGCTGAAGCTTGTGCCTCCCAGAAGGTGCTTATTGATAGTTCCTTTTCAGTGTTACCCAGTCCAAATGCAACTCATTTCTTTTTTTTTTTTTTTACAAAAAAGAAAAACAGTAAATGTTGTTTGATAATGTAGCAGAGATTCCATATTAATTTTAATCAGATGTGTGTAAGAAAAGCAGTGGTCACAGAAGGTAAATCTTGAGATCATTGCTCCTTGGAGAGAGGAAAACCCCTTTCTCCAAGGAACAATGCTATTTTAGTTTACTCTGGGAAGACTTTTAAAGTAAGTCCAAGTAAGGAAAGACTGTTCATCTTATGCAGAAGTCATATGCCTGGGATGCACTGATGCCCGAGACAGAAAAGGGACAGTTGATGACTAAAATGGGGGAACTCTTCCCATGGTGTGTCATGCTTCAACATATAATTTTATTCATGATAAATATATACAGTGTTGTCTGTCAATTAAAACAAGAGAATGGTGAAACATGAGAATGGCGTAGGTGGGCAGAGTTAAGGAGGACCTGCTGTGATTGGAGTAGTTGGGAGCTAGCTCCTTAGTGTGACTTCAGCATTATGTTTGTTAACTTGATATCTGCTTTGTCTTTCAGATACAGATGATACAAGTTTGTTGGGAAAGAAAGATGATGGACTACAGTATCGACCAGATGTGAAAGGTACTGAACCATGATTTTCTTCCTTTTTGAAATCGTGTGTAGTTTTTTGCGTGGGTATGGGGGGAAGTGCACATGAACATGTGTGTGGAGGCCAGAGAACAAGCACCTGTGTTCTCTGCCTGTATCTCTCATTGGCTTGGGGCTCACTATTTAGGCTAGATTGCTGAGCTGTGAGCCCTGGGATCCTCCTGTCTCTCCCCAGCACTTGGATTACAGTCAAACACTGCCACATCTGGCTGGGTAGATAGTGGGATTGAATTTAGGTCCTCATACTTGAGAGACAGTTGACCAACTGATGTATCTTCTCTACCTGATTTTTATTTTAACTTTTGACTAACTCTTGAAGTATAATTTTTTGTTATCTCTAGTAGCTGTATTTCCATCATAACAACTTCATTTGCTTTCGTTCTGTAGAAATGTATTTATACAGTTGATTAAAAGTTTTGTTGAATGGCAGCTGAGTTACAGTTTGCAGTGTTTCCATGTATGCTTTTTATTGATTAAAATTATTGAAATTGTAGATTTACATGAAGTTTTAAGAAGTTGTACAGAGAGATTTCCCCATAAATGCTTTAAAAAAAATACCCTTCACAAATAAATGGGAAAATACACTCTTCTTTAGCCTCTAATGTTAAAACTTTTCCTTTGGGCCCAGGTCTTTGAACCTTCTTCCCTCTGCTTTGGAAGTCTTTATTTCTTTGTCTGATTAACTCCCACTCATCTTTTCAGTCTCAGAGTGGAAGTCATTTCCTTTAGAAAGTATTCTTTGACCCTTAAATCTGGATCAGGTGCTTTTACATCTTCTTCTGTGTGAACACTTAACCTGCTCAGATAGAATCGTTTTTTAATCATCTGCATTTCCCTGTAGGCTATGAGTTCTGTGTAGACTGGAGACTATCTGTCATCCTCACTTTGTGCCACTAATCCTAGCAGAATGTCTAGCAAATAAGTATCTAGTGGGTACTTGTCAGGAGAATGGACATGGCTAAAAGAACCTATAGGATTGATTTGTACGAAGTTTCATGTTTAGTAAAGATCAGAGCTGAGCCTGGGATTGCAGGTTCCTTGACTTCAAGTTCAATTGCTCTTTCCCATTTCACATGCATTATTTTATTCGAGTTGTACAAGTACTGTAGTGAGAAGAGAACTAGACTAGTGGGATTACTGAGACTCAGTGATGTTTACCTAAGTAATCAAGGCAGGTCTAGATCTTTGAACTCTCAGATCACTACTTCCATATACTTACGCCATTACAAGTGTGTCCTCTCCTCATTTATTGGGCAATACTAATGGCTATTAAAAATGTGTGATCATGCCAGGTGTGGTGGCACACACCTTTAATCCCAGCACTTGGGAGGCAGAGATTGGAGGATTGCCATGAGTTTGAGGCCACCCTGAGGCTACATAGTGAATTTCAGGTCAGCCTGAGCTAGATTGAGACCCTATCTTGAAAAACAAACAAACAAACAAACAAACAACAACAAAAAAAAAAGTGATCTTCCTGACATGGAGGTACATGCCTATAGTCCCAGTACTTAGAAGCTGAAGAGAGGGGAATCAGGAGCTCAAAGCCAGCTTGAGCTACATAGCAAATTCAAAGCTAGCTGATGTTACATAGGGAGACCCTGTCTCAAAACACCAAGGGCTAGGGATGTAGCTCAGTGGTAGAGCACTGCAATGCCCTGGTTTTTATCCATACTGCCACAGTAGGGGAAAAAATAGTGTTATCTATCATATAAACCTAATTTGTGTAAAAAACAAACAAACTAACTCAAAAAAGCCAGGTAGGAATAATAACTTGTCTCATAAAGTTTCAGAAAAGTAAAATATCATAATTCAGAAGTACTTATTAACAGTGTCTGGTATGCTTATGAGTGCTCAATGGAACTGTTTCTGTCACTGAATAATTTATTTTGTTTACTTGAACTATACTAAGCCTGAATCCATTATAACCCATGAACCCCTGGAATACCAGTTTTCTATGGCGATACAAATGTTGTATTTAAAACAGGAAATCACCCATTCTAGGTGAATTTCAGGACATACTAGATCAGTAGAGACTAGTTTAGTTTCTACTGATGTTATGTGGCTAAGACCATTTTTTGTGTGTTTTTAGCAGCTTATATGCACAGACAACTTTGTATATACCAAAAAACTGATGTTCATAATCCTTTAGCTATATATTGATAATTTTATATCTGTAGCACTTTTAGGATACTGAACATTCTAAACACATAAGAATTGATCTATAACTTTAATGACATAATAATTAGTAGGCATAATTTATTACATACCTAATGTATACTTATTTTATCCTGCTCCTTTTAGTAGACAATACTTGTAGCTAGAGTGATAATCTCACACATGATATGCATAATTAGAGTTTGTGCTATTGAAAGATAAGCACATAACTAACTTCTAACAAAGTATAATTTAAGTACTGTCATAAAGGTAGTAAAGTTAAAAGGTAAAGTGGGCTTCATTCAGAAAAGATGGGATCACTCTTGGGTGGAGGACAGTGAGAAGAGCCATGGAAGAAGGTGGAATTTGATTGAAACTTGATGTATAATTTGGACTTGAACAGGACCCACAAAAATATTTAAGGAGAATAGAGTATAAGCAGAAGCATGGTTGCAACATCCCCACAGGATGCATTGCAGAATACTAAGGAGTCCTTTTTTGGCTGGGGTTAGGGAAATTTAGAGGTAAAAGTTTGAAGCCAGGTTAAAAAGATGGCCTGGGGCAAAATTCTGCTCTGTTGGGGAATTTAGACTTTATTTTGGACAGTGGGGAATCTAAGATAATTGAGAAAGTCAGGGAAGGCTCCAGAGTTGCCAACTTGAATGAATGATACTTGGTGGGAACACTGTGATTATTGTATGTTGGAATAAAGGCAGAGAGTGTAGCCACAGGAGTCCAGTGGCTATTAGTGTTGAGCACAGAGTTGCAGGAAGTTTCATTGGACAGCTGTGCTATGTAGAAAAGGAGAGGAGGCCCAGCACGAGACAAAGCAGGAAGAGAACAGAGAGGAGGAGAAGCAGAAGAACACAGTGCTGTGGAAGGCTCAGGAAAGGACAGCAAACAGTTCAGAATGCTACAGAAAGACTTCAGGACAGTGGGATTGTTGATGGTCCTGGGCCAAAAGTTTCTATAGAATTTTGAGGTGAATCCCAAATGGAGAGTTGAGTATTCTCACAGTAAGGAAATAGAGGTTGAAAAGTAGCTCTATTGTTGCATTTTCATCCCATTTGATTCTTGTTTTCTGTTCTCATAGCATTTATAGGAGAGAGAGTCTTAGTAAATACCTGTGTCTGCAATATACAGCCATGACTAGGCAGGTAGGCAGGCACTTGCGATGGGCCCCGCAGTAGCAATCAGGAACACTGCACTAGCAAGAGCCTGGAAGAGAGCACTCAGTGAGAAAGAAAGTAGATCTCCTAGAAAGAAGTTCCGGGCAATGGAGCATTCGAGTGTTCAGAAGATGCCCAACCTAGGCTTATCTTAAAACCTGTGGTAAACACTGGGATTGAAGCATTGGAAGATGTTGAAGCCATAAAGGATGTGGGATTGATCATGACAAGTGCAGGAAATGGGTAAAACCTGTATTCTAGGAAATGTCAATGATAATATAAAGAGAATAATGTGGTGAACCCTCGTGCACCCAATAACAACTTCAACTTTTATTTAGCAGTGCCATTCTCATTTAGTCTGTGCACCTCCAGTGCACATTGTCATGGTTCTAACTGTACGGTTTTTTTTTTTTTTTTTGAGGGATTATTTACAATCTGAGATGCAGAAATCTAAACGTTTGAAGCTAGGATCCACATGTGAGTGAGAACATCATATATGACAGTTTTGACAAATGGACACACTACATGTATATCACATCTTACTCTGACTGATTTGCAGCTATCTAGCAAGTCTCTTCATGGAGTAGACACTGTAGTCTAAAGAGACTTTCAGACAGCTTAAAATTGAACTTTAATACTTAGAAAGATATCTGCACATTCCTGAGGTTAACCTCATCCCAAACCTCACCTTACTTTGATTTTTTAAAAAGTTCTTTGCATGTTTGTAGGTATATATGTTTTTTTTTGAATAGTAATTATTTATTGGTGTGTTCACAGCTTAAACTACAGTAATAAATTCAACCGAATAAAAGGTAATTATAAAGAATACATCAATGCTAATCATCAGAAAATCTCTGTCCATTTGGGCTGTCACAGAGAAATCCAAAATCACTCAGAGGCCAAATCTTAAAGAAGATCCGTCCTCTTATTAGTCCATAAGGTATAGGACCATAGTACCGGGAATCTGTAGAATTTTGTAGATTATCACCTTCTAACCAAACATGACCTGTTGGCACATAATTATGGCTTTTATAGAAACTTGATGAACTAGTAGTGAGGATCTTGTCTCCTTCCAAACCAATTACTCTTTTACATATATTTGATTTTGGATCACTTGGGCTTTTTGCAATTACAATGTCACCTCTTTGAATAGCATAAAAATGTCAGCTAAGATTTTCTGCAAAGACAATATCTGAATTTTGAATTGTAGGCTCCATTGATGGTCCTGAACACATAGGTTTGTTCTATAATACATTCAATTCTTAAGATAGGTTCAGGGTTGTGATTTCCAGAAAAAAAAAAAAAAATCTAAAGCAGGTCTCAAAGTGTATGTGCATGATCCATGCTTTCAAGGTATCTGGCCGGCCCAGACGTCCCAGGTTGGTATATATGTTTGTTTGTGTGTGGATACATGTGTGTGCATGCATGTGGAGGTCAGAGGACTACTTCCATGTCATTTCTTTAGATGCCATCAACCTTCGTGGTTTTGTTTGACATGCATATGTGTGATGTGTGTGCACATGTGTATACATGTTTATATATGTTTGGGTGCACATGCCCATGTGTGTGTGTATGTGGAGGCCAGAGGACAACCTTGGGTGTTACTTCATGTATGCTGTTCACTTCTTTTTGAGACAGGGCATTCACCTCAAACTCACCACTTTGGCTAGAGTGGTTGGCCAGGGCCATAGGGTCTATCTGGCTCTACCTCTCCAGTGCTAGGATTACAAGCAAGTATCACCACACCTTTTTTTTTTTTTTTTTTTTTAAACGTGTTCTCAGGATTGAACTCCTCATGCTTACAAGGCAAGCATTTTACCAACTGAGATATCTCCTCAGCCATGAATTCATTCCTGAGACTCATTTGTTTCCTTGTTCGTGTTGGCCAGGGTTACCAGAGATAGTAAGATGTCATTGTCATTGGCTGGGAATGTTTGCGTATTTCCATACAATTCTTTTGATGTTTGTGCCCTTTTAATAAAAGTGCTGAGCTGGTGATGCAGGTGCTAGATTCACTGAAGGAAGCCTGTGAATGTGTGGGAGCAGGTGGAGCAGCGTGTGTGGGATTTTGAAATCTCCTGAGAGAGGGAAAGTGTAGGGGAATGAGAGTGGAAGACTCACCTGGAAGCTGTGGTGTGTCAGGGGGAGGTGGAAGATGAAAGGTAGAAGGAGAAGGGATCTAGGAAGCAGTATGGACGTGCTGCATCAGGGAGATGGAAGGAATACTTTCTAAGGGAATAGTGGAAGAGATAGATGAGTTTATATACAGTAAGAAAGGTATTTCTCAGGCAGCCTCTGGAAAGAGCGTCAGAATTGGGATGGAGAGTAGTGAGTTTAGAAATGAGATTGTGAGAGGCTGGAGAGGTGGCTTAGCCATGAAAGGCATGTGGTTGCAAAGTCTGATGGTCTGTATTCAGTTCCCTAATGCCCACATAAAGCCAGATACACAAAGTGGCACATGCATCTGGAGTTTGTTTGCAGTGGCAAGAGGCCCTGGCATGCCCGTAGACACACACACACACACACACACACACACACTCTCTCTCTCTCTCTCTCAAATAAATAAAAATTTAAAAAATGAGAGTGTGGGAGGTATTAGAGAGAATAGATAGGACTACATTCTAGGTAGATACTTCCTGGGTCTGGGGAGACTGGTGTAGGAAAGTGTGTGGAGGGATATGTAAGTGGTAAAGGTTGGCACACAGGGCAGTATAGTTTGAGAATCCAAACAGAATATTTTGAATTTTTAAATCTATGTATTTGAATATGGTGAGCCCTAGTGACTGATGCAGTGTTGATTTAGCTGTAGTTTCGGCAGCTTGCCTTCCAGGTGCATCAGTTGCTAACAGCAATTCCTCGTGCTCTACCCTGGGGTATTCACAGATGGAACAGACCAGGGCCAGTGGAACAAGCCTTTGCAGATAAGCCACTGGGCACTGGGTTTTCTTATAATATTATTACTTAGAAGCACACTGTCCTTTGTATGTGAAAACACTGCAGCCTGTAGTGGATTTGTTTGTGAAAGCTTCAGTGGGTGGAGCAAGCCACTGGGTGGCCAAGTGTGCTTTGTGCATCGCACACACACCAACATTGTTCAGACACCAGCAGTTGCAGCTGTTGTTTGTGGAGCCTGTCACCACGTGCTTAAGGACATTGTTTGGATGAGATGGTTCTGTGCCCAGTTCTTACTGTCTAAGGCTGCATCTCTACATCCCTGGTTTCTGAAATCCTACTTGATTGCATTTAAAGGGCCTTTTAAAATCTTTCCTTTTTGGAGTTATCTAATTCATTTGGCCTAGAGATTAGGAGATTGGATTGGACATTATGCCTTTGTCCATCCCCTGTACATCACCTAGCATAGTCTGGTGAGATCATAGTCTAATAGTCAAGAGAGTGTGCTCTGGAGTCAGACTTGGTCTACACTTAAAAGCTGTGTGGCCTGATCTTGCTGAGCTTCAATGAAGTTCTAGAAGGGTGTGTGGGGGGGCAGTAATATCTGTTGTCTGAGACCACTCTGAAAATTAAACACCAGATTTCTCAGCTCACTTTTGATGTTACGGTCATTGCCAGAACTTTGGGGTTCTAGTTTTGCTGTCGGTAACTGTGCTCAGGTTCTTGCCATTGATGAGTTGCCTGTCTTGCTATTTCATATCATGGCTCATAAGTGACCTCAGTAGTATCTTTGTTCATTTAACAATCACTAACAAAGTACCCACTATGTGCCAGATGCTCTTACATGTTTGTGTTGTGGTTGAGTCCTCATGGCATGCTGTTGCATTTTGCAAATGATGAAGCTGAGATGCATGTTCCTAATATACAGTGGCAGAGCAAGGACTGGCAGCAGGGCCCTGGACCCTTACGTCATAGCTTTTAGGCATCCTGATGTATCCCGTGCTTCCTTTCTCAAGCTCCTTCAGAAGGCTTACTGTATTCACAGCTCTTATCTTGGGAAACCTTCACATTTGATCTCTAGTCTGATGTTTCTCCAGGATCTAGATTAACATACTTAGTTGGTGAGTGGGTCTTTGTGCGTTCTTTGTGGATTCTGCCCTTGCCACCAGCTTCAGGTACTGCTGTGGTGCTTGGAACACAGAAGGTCCATAATAGATGCTTTATGAATGACTGGAGACCTGTCTACTGGACTCCCATCTTTACGTTCAGATTTAGACATATTTTATGTCAAGAACATCTTTAATAAAGATGGTTCTGTTCTATTAAATTAGTGATGGGTACAACTCTTAAAAGATAGTTGCCAATTAAACTTGTTCAAGTAAGAACAGGAATGAGTAGTTTGACCTCATAAAAGACTTGTAGGCAATGAAAGAAGGGGTGAATAGACAGTAGGAAATTTATGCAAAGTCAGACATGAGGAAAATCAGACAGTATTGGACTTCACTGTGTTTCAGGTGCTCTCAAAGGGTTCAAGAAGAAACAGGTTCTCAGGTTTAAACTAAAAGGATTCCTTCATCCGAGACTAGGGTGTGGCCTCCATGAACCTTTCACATTTTAGCTCATTCATTCTGAGCACCTTCCAGCACTCAACTGTTGGTCTCTCTCTCTCTCTCTTTCTCTTTCTCTCTCCCTCCCTCTCTGAGTATGTGTGGTGCTAGGAATGAACCAAGGGCCTTGTCCATGCTTGATAACTACTCTTAGCAGCTCTTGGATAGATCACTGTATAGTCTAGGCCGCCCTTGAACTCTTGAATATCAGTTTTCACCCTGTTCTTCCCAAAGGTAGATAATAGTTATGTGCTGCCACACCCTGCATTTATTAATGCTCTATCTTTGGATAGTAACATACAAGGGACAAAGGTATTCAATTAATTATTTTAACAGCTTAATTGAGATACAATCCACATTTACCACATCAAGTTAACTTGTTTAAAGCATACAAGTTAATGTTTTAAAAAATAATAGTGTTTTACAAACATTATGATAATCTAATTTTAGAACATTTTTCAACCCTACAGGAAACTTTATACCCGATAGCAGTTGGTCACTTGGTATTTTTCTCCACCCCCAACCCTAGGCAATCAGCTCTCCTTGAGCTGTTCACCAGTGAAGAGGCCTTTTGTGTCTCTTATATCTGTGTGATTATGAAAACACATGTCACCTGGGATTCAAGTTCTTCCATGACCTGGCTTCAGCTTGCTTTTCCAGCTTTGCCTTACACCCTCCCCGGTCTTTCTGTGCTGCTCCTGCTGGGTCCCCCTCCTCTCGTTCTTGAGAATGCTGGTGCATTAGGTGTCCCTTTGCCTCCCACCATCCCACTGTCTAAGATGTTTCTGCCTTGAGACCTAACTTGAGTCCTGCTCTACCTACAAGTCCTTTTCTGATAATTTAGCTCAGTCTATTTTTTGCATGTGAACTACTAGTTAGCTTTTCTTTTCCTTAAATTCATTGTAAGCTCCTTTAGGGACAGGACCATATATTCTTTTAAAAAATTTTTTATTTATTTATTTGAAAGGGGGAGGGGGAGAGAGAGGAGACAGGCAGAAAATGGCCACGCCACAGCCTCTAGCCACTGCAAATGAACTCTAGATGCATGCACCCTCTTGTACATCTGGCTTATGTGGATACTGGGGAATCAAACCTGGGTCCTCTGGCTTCAGAGGCAACCGCTTTAACTGTTAAGCCATCTCTCCAGCCTATCTATCTATCTATCTATCTATCCACACACACACACATACATAGATATACATGTATATATTCTTTTTCTTTATATCTTTTGTAGCTTAGTTGAGCCAATGTAATAGCAACAATAATAATACTAATATTGAATGGAATGCTGAATTTGGACTCCTTCAGCCAGACTTTAAAGCTGTATTAGATGTGCCATTACTTATAATTTTACTTTGGCTATAGCATGATATCCTTTCTTTCATAGTTCATGTAATTTTTTTTTTTAGTGCCATGCTTTGTCCACTAATTTCTAAAAACCCTGTTCTCAATTTATCTTACTTTTTTTCTTATTGCTTTCATGCAGTTGAATTCTCTGATAGCTTTCAGCTCTGCATTATTCTTGAAATTTCCTGCTATTGTTAGGAGTTTTTGGTATATTAGTCCATTGCCTCACACTTACAGATTGTTTTTGCCTTATCGTTATATGCCTTATAGGATTTTCTTGTTATATGTTGGTATGTGAACTCACTCTCCACAATCCCTTGATTATGTTCCTCAGGGCACCCCACTACAAAGTGTCATGTCTGAGGACTATGGAGGAGGGTGATGACTGCTTTCCTCTAGTCACTTGTGACCTGATTGAGAGTGCAGGATGGGCATTTTCAGTCTGACACTGCAGCAAAAGATGGTTTATGTTAAACTGTTTCTCATCAGGGCTAATTGCTTGAGTGTCTTCTACTTTGATCACAAGTATTTATAGATGCGAGATCTGTTAACTAAACTCTAGCCTGTATTGTGAAATACAGGGCATGACTGCCAAAAGTAGTTCCATTCACTAAAAGGGATATTCAGAGTGGAAACCTCTGTGTGTGTGTGTGTGTGCGCGCGCTGTTGTGCACATGTGGAGATCAGATAGTAATTTATGTACGTCAGTCCTCAACTTCCACCTTGTCATCATCACTCTCTGGTCACTGGGGCTTGCTAGCCTACCTGGCTTGGAGCTTCCTGAGAATTCTGTCTCTTCCTTCCTTCTTTCCACAAGTGTGCTAGGATTACAGATGCCTGTCTCATCTTTGGCTCGAAATCGATGCTGGGGATCCAAACTCAGCCACTCAGGCCGGGCGTGGTGGCGTACGCCTTTAATCCCAGCACTTGGGAGGCAGAGGTAGGAGGATCACTGTGAGTTTGAGGCCACCCTGAGACTCTATAGTGAATTCCAGGTCAGCCTGGGCTACACTGAGACCCTACCTCGAGAAAAATAAAAAAACAAAAAACAAAAACTCAGCCACTCAGGTTTTTCAGAGCAAACACTTTATCCACTGAGCTATCTTTTTAGCCCTTTCTTTTCGATGATAACGATTTTAAAATGTAAGACAAAGATGATATGGTTTATAAACTTAAATTTTCTTTTTTTTTTTCTTTTTTTTTTTTTTTTTTTTTTGGTTTTTCGAGGTAGGGTCTCACTCTAACCCAGCCCAGGCTGACCTGGAATTCACTATGGAGTCTCAGGGTGGCCTCGAACTCACAGCGATCCTCCTACCTCTGCCTCCCGAGTGCTGGGATTAAAGGCGTGCGCCACCACGCCCGGCTAAACTTAAATTTTCTTTTGTGATCAAACCTAGGGTCTTAAACATACTAGGTGAGTGTTCTACCATTGAACTATACTCCCATCCCAGAAAGCTCAAGATTTTTGGGGCTCAGGATATAAACTCAGGTTGACAGGGTACATAGCTAGCATGCATTGAAGCTCTGCGTTTTATCACTAGTATGGCATAACACTGGACATAGAGTCAGACACCTGTACTCCTAGCATTCCAGAGGTAAAGATAAAAGGATCAGAAATTCAAGGTCATCCTATGTGAGTTGAGGCCAGCCTGGGCTACACAAGATCCTGTCTTAATGCAGTATAATAATTTAAAAAACATCCAAAGGTTTTTGTAATACAACATGGCAGCAAGTGGAAATTAGGATTCATTCATGTAACATTCAATGGCCATGAAATAATAGTTGGTAAGATTTATTAAGTGCTTACTCTTTTATGTTCTGTACATAATAATAACTAGTACACTAAATATATCACTTCACTTAGTCTTCAAAACAACCTTATGAACAGTGGATATTGTTATCCCTGTTTCTCAGATGAGGAAGGAGGGAGCCATAAATGATTAAGTACCTGCCTTTAGGTCATACAATGTAATCAAGATTTAGACAGTCTAACTCTAGAGCTGCCCTTGTATATTGTGTGTACTGTGTTCTGAGAATTAGAAGCTACATGGAAACAAATAACACAAATATCTAGATTCCCAAGGATCTCAGTTTCATGGCATTGCTGGGTGTTAAGGCTCAATAGTGTGCCACCCACACTGTTAGGTGTGTTCTAGTGGTGGACTGTGTCCTCAGGGTTGTAGCATCCTAAGAGAGGACTTCTTTTTTTTTTTTCCTGACACAACAGCATTACAGTCTGAAAGCTGGAGGAAGCCCTGTGTGTAACCTTTTGTGATCTTGTGCCTGCTGTTGTATTTGCCATGTGGAAGATGATCAGAGAAAAGTTTAATTTAGTAATCTGTTCTGTGTGATCATCTGTTCAGTGTGGTAACTACCATCCACTGAGTACTACCAAGTACTGGAATTGTCTAATCAGAATTGAGATGTGTTATGGGTATAAAATTCCATATCTTAGAGACTTAAAAAAAAGAAAAGAAAAGAATATATGACAGGGGAGAAAAACTCAGTTGGTAAAGTGCTGGTGTCACAGCATGAGGAATTGAGTTCTGATTCCTAGATCCCATGTGCAAATGGTGGACATGGTGGTATGTGCTTTTATGTAAATTTTTTTTTTTTATTTATTGAGACAGAGAGGGCAGAGAGTGGGTGTACCAAAGTGGCATGTGCCACTTTGTACATCTGGCTTTATGTGGGTACTTACGAATTGAACCTGGGTCACCAGGCTTTGCAAACTTAGTGTCTCTAGGCACTGAGGCATTCTGCATTCCTTGTGGTAGGTGCTTTTGATACCAGTGCCAGGGAAGTGGAGAGGGGAGAATGTGTGGGGCTTGTTGGCCAAACAGTCTAGCCTAATTGGTGAGCTCTGGGCCAATGAGAGAACTTGTCTCAAAAAAAAAAAAAAAGTTGGACAGCGTTCTTGAGCATGGCACTTTAGGTTGTCTTCTGCCATCCATATGGATATACATACCTATGTGAAAGTAATATAAATATCTTAATGTTTCTATTAATATGTTAAAATGCTAGTATTTATTAAAGTATATGATTAAAATTAACCTTTTTTACTTTAAAATATGGCTACTAAAAAACAAAAAGTACATCTATGTCTCATATTTTGTGTCTTGGAGTATATATAAGTTGATCAATTTCAAAAGAACAAGCAAAGATTTTTAAAGTTGAGAATTTATATCTTGGATTCCCTGACTTCTAGTTTAATTCTCTTTCTAGACATAAATTAGCACAATGTAAATATATTTTGAGATAAAATGGCATCCTCCGGTCTTGTTAGTAGTGACATCATTTTTCTCCTTTAATTATTCAGTAATAGAGTTTAGTATTCGTTACATTTTTATGTGTAAATTTTGTTTTCCAGAAAATCTGCCTTTGAGCTTCAGTTTTTCACACTTGGCATCTCTATTCTTTCTTCTCCCTTGATCTTCCTCTCCCCACACATGCATGTACAGCCTCCTATCCCGTTCCTTCTTAATTTGCTTCCATTAGCATACTTTAGATTTATTCAGCACCTTTATGGTTTAGGGAGATAATCCCTCTGCTGTTACACAGTTGTGTCATATAGCCAGATGATTATTTTATTCATATTGTGCATGCATTAGTTGTCCCCCATAAACTTGTATGAAGTATAGGTTCTACTCTCCTGATTTTACAGTTACGAAAGCTAAGACTTAAAATAAAATGATCAAAGTCTCAGCCAACGTGCACAGAGTTTGTAAGCAGGAGAACCTCTGGAACAGTAACAGAAGCGGCAGGAAGACTGGGGTTTTTCTTGCATGTGGACATACCATGGGGACTTTGATTCTAGGGTGCTGTGACTAATGTATTAGTGAATATGCTAAAGCGAAGGAGTAAGAACACTGATTTCAGAATTTGTGTGTGCTTGTGAGCATGGTGGTTGAGACAGGGACAATGATTGATCTCAAGGCTGGGTTCCATTTTTTTCTACCCATTCTGTTGCCCTTCTGACTCTCCCCCTTTAAATGGTATGATGATAAGTCACCATGCTTCCATTCCTTCACTTCAGTCTAGATCAGATCAGTCGTTATGCCTGGGGCCTGAACAGATGATCAGTGGTTCTCTTTAGAGAAAGCACTCTCAGATGATTTAAAAATAGTTTTTAATTTGATTTTTTATAATGACCATTTACTAAAAAAAAATGTATGGAAAAATTAGCCAAGCTATCTCCTCCTTCTCTCTCCTCTCTCCTTTTCTGAGATAGGTCTTACCATGTAGCCCAGACTGTTGTCAAAGTTAGTCATCCTGCCTCAGCCCTCCTGAATGCTGAGATTGTAGTGTGCTAACATGCCCAGCTAAAAGATACCTTCATTTGGAACAAAAAGCCCAATATACAGTAGTTTTCATTCAAAATGAAATCTTTTACCCTAGAATTCTGAAATCCCAGAACTTGATCTCTGCCATTGCAGTGTTTTGGCTTCATCTTCATGGAGTCCAGGTGAAGGGTGACTTCACTTCTCTAAAGCCAGTGCTGTCTACATTGTTTGAGTGTACATATGTGTGTGGCATGTGTGTGCATATGTGTATGTGTGCTATGTGTGGGGGTGCATGCTGAGTAGATGCTAGGGGCAATGTTTAGTGAAGTCACCAGGAGTGCTATACTTTTTCTGAGACAGGGTCTCTCAGTGACCTGTAGCTCACCAATTAGGCTAGACTAGCTAGCAAGCAGGCCTTGGGAATCCTCCTGTCTCAATCCCCCAGCACTGAGATTACATGTGTATGCATGCCTACCAGCCTGGCTTAAAAAAGAAGTGTTTGTGTTAGCGTATGTATGTGGGTGTGCAGGTGGAGGTCAGAGGACAACTTTGAGGTATCTGTGCCTCACCTTCTTTGAGACAGGGTCTCTTGCTGCCGCCAATGAACTGTCAGACTGCAAAGGGAGGTCAGCGTAGCTGGCCCATGGACTTCAGATTCTCCTAGTTCCTCCTCCCCTCCCCTTGTCATAGGTGTATTGAGATTGCAGATGCATTGGCCACAGCCAGTCCGGCTTTATATAGGTGCTGGGGAATTGAATCCAGGCCAGTCAGCTTTGCAAACAAACACCTTTAACTGTTAAGCCATTTCCCCAGCCCCCATGCCTGGCTTTTTTTACTTGGGTACTGGCGATTGAACTAAGGTCCTCATTCTTGCAAGGCAAGCACAACTAAGCTAATCTTTCTAGCCCCTATCATTTAAAAAATTGATTTACTGATTATTCATTTTAGCAAAGATGTTTAATTTTCTTTGGAAGATCTTTCTTTCTTTCTTTTTTTCTTCTTTTCTTTCTTCCTTTCTTTTTTCCTTTCTTTCTTCTTTTTTACAGATTATACACTTTTATTCCCTCTCCTTGTTTCCCTGGGGCCCTCCTCTGTTGGTTTATGGGATTTACTGTGGGTTCACGATGGCCTTAATCAGTCCCTGTGGGGTAGTTAGTAGAGGAGGGACACCAGGCCTCAGAGTATTCTTACCCACTCTGTGGCTCTTACAGTCTTTCTGCCCCCTCTTCTTCAATGTTCCCTGAGCCATGGTAGGCTTGTTGGCAGTCTCATTTAGTGTTGAGTTCTTTGTAGCCTCTGGATTTCTGCTTTGATAGGTTGTGCTTTATGACCATATCTGCCATCATCACCCTTGAGCTGGTTGTCCGGTTATCAGTAAGAACAGTGTTGATGGCGCCCCTTCCATCCACTGCAAGTTCTCCTAGCAGATGTGGAAGAGGTGGCAAGTCTCCTGGTGGGAAGTCGGTTATCTTCTTGTCTTATTGATGGATTTTCAACTCTCCTCTGTTTTCTATGGCATTTTTAAAAAGCAGATTCCCCAACCAAGAGTGAGAGCAGCTTGGGTTAGAGGGAGTATTCAAAGTTATATGAGGGATTTTTGGTGTGCAAGCCATTCCTCTTCTCCAGAGAGTAGTGGGGGTTTTCTGTGAAGTATGAGCTTCCTGACTATGGGAGTCTGACTTAGTTTCCAGTATAGGTATGATTTCTCTCCCACTGAATGGGCCTCATGTCCAATCAGAGAACAGTTGGGTACCTGCAGAAGCTGTGTGCCACTATTGCACAAGTGTGTACTTCTTGTCTGGCTGGTTGACTTCATAGTCTGCAGGGTCCCCTGCTTATTCATGCTGTTGTGAACGTTTTCTTCCTGCAGCTCCCATAGTGCTTTCCAGTACTATGGGGCTAGCCAGGAGGGAGCTAGTTTCATTTTGGTTTCAGAATGGTAGTTTGATATCCTGTGCCCATGGCCTATGGTGTCTTCAGAAATAGGGTCTTACATTTTAGCTCTAACAGATAATCAAGTGTTTTGGCAATGCTTACGTTGTTTTGGGGACTTCATGGGTCTCTTTGGCCAAAACAGCTCACTGTTTGGGCCAACCCAACTCTGGGCCTGGGAATTAACAGTCAGAGTTTGTTGTAGTCAGGTTCACATTGCTGACAGAAATCTCCCAACCGAGAGCAGCTTTTGGGAAAAAGGGGGTTTATTTTGGCTTACAGACTTGAGGGGAAGCTTCATGATGGCAGGGGAACGGATAGCATGAGCAGAGAGTGAACATCACCCTCCTGGCCAACATAAGGTGGTCAATAGCAACAGGAGAGTGTGCCAAACACTGGCAAGGGGAAAATGGCTATAATACCCAAAAGCTGGCCCCCAACAATACACTGCTTCCAAGAGGCATTAATCCCCAAATCTCTGTTAGCTGGGAACCTAGCATCCAGATCACATAAATTTATGGGGGCGGGACACTTGAATCAAACCACCACTTTCTGCCCCTGGCCACCATAAGCTGATAACCATCCATGCTGTAAAATGCAATTCATTCAGTCCATCTTCTTTTCCCCCCCCCGAGGTGGGGTCTCACTCTAACTCAGGCTGACCTGGAATTCACTATGTAGTCTCAGGGTGTCCTCGAACTCATGGTGATCCCCCTACCTCTGCCTCCCAAGTGCTGGGATTAAAGGCGTGCACCACCATGCCCGGCCTATCAGTCCATCTTTTTTTTTTTTTTCACATTTTAGTTTTTTTTTTTAATTTTTTTCTCAATTTTTATTAATATTTTCCATGATTATAAAAAATATCCCATGGTAGTACCCTCCCCTCCCCACTTTCCCCTTTGAAATTCCATTCTCCATCATATCCCCTAAAGTCCCTCCTCATAGGTTTTTTTTGGGGGGGATGTTTCAAGGTAGGGCTCCACTCTAGCTCAGGCAGACCTGGAATTCACTACATAGTCTCAGGGTGGCCTCAAGCTCACAACAGTCCCCCTGCCTCTGTCTCCCAAGGGCTGGGATTAAAGGTGTATACTGCCACACCCGGCTCCCCATAGTTTTTATCAATTCCAATGATTTTCAAACATCCCCATAATCCAAGGTCTTTTAACTGAGCCATAATACCAAAAAATCCCCCCAAAACCCATAATGGCATAGAATAAACATTCACACTGTAAAAGATGGCATTGAGCATAGCAAAGAAATATTCAATACACGATTTAAACAGGGCAAACATCAAACTCTGTAAGTCCAAGTCCAACAACTGTAGTCACTGACAAATCTCCAAGTCTTATAATTCTAACCAGCAACAAGTCTCTGGAGTTCCAATTCCACCCCTCCAGCTAGGCTACTCACAATCCTGGAAAACTTCATCTGGGCCAGTAGCTCTCCCTAGCAGCCATCTCCTGGTCCTGGCATGTCTACTGGGTCTCCACTGCAACTCACAGTTCATCCTAATGGCTCCATTGGGTCTCCATGTAGGTAATCCAGCAAACCTGCTTCACACTGCCCATGACTGTTTCCACAACACAAGACCGTGTTACAAATTCAATGACCCTCTTTCCTGCATTTCTTATACTCCATAATACCAGCTGGGGTGCCAATTTGTTAATTTAGGGGGTAACAAAGCAGACTTTGAAGAACAGGACACTCCTTTAGCATTCAGGCCTCTTCAAAAGAGTCTACATTCTTCCTATTGCCCCAATGCAGGTCAGCTGGCCCAGTCTCAATGGTTGTAATATCTCATACAATTGCAGCTGAATGGGTAGAAGTTTCAGCCCAAAGATTTCATTTCTGTGCCATATCCCTTTGCTCACATTAGTCTGTTTCTACACAAAGCAACCCTATCCAAGTTCTCAGGACACGGGCATAAGAGCAAGCCTCTCTCACAAACTGCTTCTAACCCAGTCCAGGCAAAGCTCTTTTTCACCCTCACAAGCCAAACCCCACAGTCCACAGTTCTTAGTGCATTCAGGTCTTTCACCTCTGATCAGAATAGCCCATCAAGCTGTACTCACAGCACTGCAAGGCATCAAGGTTTCAAATCCCTTCATATTCCTTTTGAAAACCAGCTCCAAAAGGCCAAAGCCACACAGTGTCCAGCAGCAAGACCACTCTTGGTACCAACTTTCCTGTTGCAGTCAGGTTTGCATTGCTGGCAGGAATCACCCAACCAAGAGCAGCCTTTGAGGAAAAAAAAAATGTTTATTTTGGCTTACAAATGTGAGGGGAAGCTCCATGATGGCAGGGAAAAATGACGGCATGAGCAGAGGGTGGATATCACCCCCACCCCCTCCGCCAACATAATGTGGATAATAGCAATAGGAGAGTATGCCAAACATTAGCAAGGGGACACTGGCTATAATACCCATAAACTCACCCCCAACAACACTGCCTCTAGGAGGCATTAATTCTCAAATCTCCATCAGCTGGGAGCCTAGCATTCAGAACAACTAAGTTTATGGAGGACACCTGAATCAAACCACCACAGAGTTCATGGTTTTAAGAAAGTTAACTCTTTCCACCTTCTGTCCAGACATCCCCCTCTGTTATTGGTGGTTATAACTTATAGAATGTTAATCAGAATTAGGATTTCTATGGGACTGATTCATGTTGTCTTAACTTTTGTGTAATTCCCTTTCCACCTTTCCTACCCCTTATTCCTCCACCCCCCCATATGCAGCTCTCCCATAAATTGTCAGGTAACTCCTCTTCTCCTCTCTGCCTAGTTCTTCTCTCCACTCATCTTCTAGTTTTATACCCATATTTCTGATGTTGACTACCATTTGCACTCATCTCTAATTGGTCTCAGTCAGGAACTGCAGATGAGAGAGTACATGTGACATTTATCTTTCTGTATATGTGTGACCTTGCTTAGAATGATTTATTTTCCAACTTCATTCATTTACCTATAAATTTTATTGTTTCACTTTTACTTACTGCTGAGTAGAATTCTGTTGTGCATATGTACCACATCTTCATTATCCACTCACCAGTTACTGGGCATCTGTGCTGATTGCAGTTCCTAGCTGTTGTAAATAGAGCAGACACAAACATGGGATGATTTGCATTTCTCTGATGGTTAAAGATGTCAAACATCATCTTAAATGTGTATTGGCCATTTGTATTTTTTCCTTTGAGAATTTTCTGTTCACATCTCTACCCCATTAAAATTTTTTTTAATTTTATTTTTTATTAACAACTTCCATGATTGTAAAAAATATCCCATGGTAATTTCTTCCCTACCCCCATTTTCCCCTTTGAAACTCCACTTTCCACCATATCCCCTCCCACTGTCAATCAGTCTCTCTTTTATTTTAATGTCATTATCTTTTCCTCTTATTATGATGGTCTTGAGTATGTGGTGTCAGGCACTGTGAGGTTGTGGGTATCCGGGCCATTTTGTGTCTGGAGGAGCACGTTGTTAGGATTCCTACCCTTCCTTTGGCTCTTACATTCTTTCTGCCACCTCTTCCGCAGTGGATGCTGAGCCTTGGAAGGTGTGATAGAGATATTTCAGTGCTGAGCACTCCTGTCATTTCTTCTAAGCACCATGGTGCCTTCTAAGTCATCCCAAGGTCACTGTCATCTGAAAATAAAAGGTTCTCTAACCAAAAGTGAGAGTAGCATTAATATATGGGTATGAACATTAAGAGAAGTGCTTACTGGGCAGTTTGGTGAGCATAGTATATACATTTAGCCAGACAGCACCAGACGTTATACCCTTAGGGCTCATGACTACCCCCTGTTTCAGTATCAGATATATTCCCTCCCATGGAGTGGGCCTCCAGTCCAATTAGAGGGCAGTTGGTTTCCCCTATAACAGATGTGCCACTATTGCACCCATTGGCTCATTTGGCCTGGCTGGCCAAATATAAGGCTTGCAGGGTCCACTGTTGAGTATCTTCACTGTCTATGTCTCTCTCCCCCATTGAACTGCATGCAATGTAGCTTTTTCCAGCTTTCTATTAGCTGATCTACATGGGGGAGGTTTTCAGCTCAGCTCCAGCAGGGTTTCTCGGTGACCTTGCAGCCCAAGTATGTGGAGTCTTCAGCAATAGGGTCTTATCATCTATTCCTGGTGGGAAACCAAGGGCCTTGGCAATTAATGTTTTGGGGGTATCAGGGACCTCACTGGAAGGTATCCCATCTCTGGCACTGAAAATTTTCTAGTAACAATCTATGGTTCCTGTGTGTTCAATTGTCCAAAAAAGTAGGTTTCCATATGACTTATTTATATCCTCTTAGATTTTGATTAGCCCATTTTTTTCAGTAGGTTGTTTGATGTTTTATTGCTTAGTTTTTTTTTCTATTTTTTTAATTAACAACTTCCATGATTATATACAATATCCCATGGTAATGCCCTCCTTCCCCCACTTTCCCCTTTGAAACCCCATTGTCCATCATATCCCCTCCTCCTCTTAATCAGTCTCTCTTTTATTTTGATGTTATCATCTTTTCCTCCTATTATGAGGGTCTTGTGTAGGTAGTGTCAGGCACTGTGAGGTCATGAATATCCAGGCCATTTTGTGTCTGGAGGAGCACATTGTAAGGAGTCCTACCCTTCCTTTGGCTCTTACATTCTTTCTTCCACCTCTCCCACAATGGACCCTGAGCCTTGGAAGGTGTGATAGAGATATTGCAGTGCTGAGCACTCCTCTGTCACTTCTTCTCAGCACCATGATGCCTTCTGAGTCATCCCAAGGTCACCACCATCTGAAAAGAGAAGGTTCTCAAACAAAAGTGAGAGTAGCATTAATATATAAGTATGAACATTAAGAGAAGTGCTTACTGGGCAGTTTGGTGAGCATAGTATATACATTTAGCCAGACAGCAGCAGACGTTACACCCCTAGGGCTTATGACTACCCCTGTTTTAGGTTTTCAGTATCAGGGATGTATTACCTCCATGGAGCGGGCCTCCAGTCCAATTAGAGGGCAATTAGTTTCCACCATGACAGATGTGCCACTCTTGCACCCGTTGGCTCATTTGGCCTGGCTGGCCAAATATAAGGCTTGCAGGGTCCACTGTTGAGTATCTTCACTGGTGATTTCTCTCTCTCCCATTGAACTGCATGCAGAATGGCTTCTTCCAGCTTTCTGTCAGCTGGTCTACATGGAGGAGGTTATTAGGTCAGTTCCAGCAGGATTTTTCAGTGGCCTTGCAGCCCAAGTGTGTGGAGTCTTCAGCAATAGGGTCTTACCTGGTGGGAAACCAAGGGCCTTGGCAATGGCCTATAATGTTATGGGGGCATCAGGGATCTCCCTGGCCAACAACTCACTGGAGGGTATCCCACCCCAATTTTCTAGTAACAATCTACGGCTCCTGAGTGTTCCATTGTCCAAAAAGGTAGGTTTTCATATGAGTTATTTATATCCTCTTAGATTTGATTAGCCCATTTTTTGAGTGGGTTGTTTGATGTTTTATTGCTTAGTTTTTTTTGAATTCTTTGTAAATTTTAAAAACTAGACCTTTGTTGGAGGTATAGCTCGTGAAGATTTTCTCCCTTTCTGTGGGTTGTCTGTTGACTCTGTTGATGGTTTGCTTGTCTGTACAGTAGCTTTTTAGTTTCAAAAAGTCCCATTGGTTTAGTGTTGATCTAATTTCGTTTCAAAGAACCAACTCTTTGTTTCATTGATTTAATTTTTGGTTTGTCTTGTTCTTTTTCTGAGGCATTAAGGTGAAGCATTAAATTGTTTACTTGTGAACTCTCTAATTTCTTGATATAGGCACTTTGAGCTATAAATTTTCCTCTTAGGACTGCCTTCATTGTTTCCCAAAGGTTGTTGTATATTATATTCTCATTATCATTTGATTCTATGAATTTATTGATTTCCTTTTTGATTTCTTCAATGACCCATTGATGATTCAATAGTATACTGTTTAGTCTCCATGAATTTCTGTATGCTCTGTAGTTTTTCTTGTTGCTGATTTGCAGTTTAATCCCATTGTGGTCAGATAAGAGTACAAGGGATAATTTCATTTTTCCTGTGTTTTTTTTGAGATTTGCTTTGTGTCCTAATATATGGGCTATTTTAGAGAATGTTCCATGTGCTGCTGAGAAAAATGTGTATTCTGTAGCATTTGGATGCAATGTTCTGTAGATATCTATTAGGCCCATTTATTCCATGACATCATTTTATCCAGATGTCTCCGTTTATTTTCTGCTGGGATGACCTGTCCATTGATGAGAATGGGGTATTGAAGTCACCAACTACAATTGGGTTTGGTGTTATCTGTGACCTTAAGCCTAATAGTGTTTGTTTGATGAAACTGGGATTGCCCATGTTAGGTGCATATATGTTTAAGATTGTAATGTCCTCCTGTTGGAGTATTCCTTTAATCAGTATAAAATGACCTTCCTTATCTTTCTTCACTAATGTTTGTTTGAAGTCTATCCTGTCAGATATTAGGATAGCAACCCCTGCTTGTTTCCTAGGCCCATTTGCTTGAAATACCATTTTGCATCCTTTCACCCTAAAACATTGTCTATCTTTTATTGAGAGATGAGTTTTCTGGAGGCAACAAATGTCAGGATCCTGGCTTTTTAATCCAGTCTGCAATTCTGTGTCTTTTGGTTGGGGCATTAAGGCCATTGATACTGAGTTATTATTGAAAGGTATGCATTTATTCTCGCCATTCTTCTTATTTTGTAGTGCTTCCTGTTTTTCTTTACTCACTTCTTTTTTCCAAGGTAGGGTCTCACCCTAGCTCAGGCTGACCTGGAATCCACTGTGTAGTCTCAGGGTGGCCTTGGACTCATGGCCATCCTCCTACCTCTGCCTCCTGAGTGCTGGGATTAAAGGCGTGCTCCACCATGCCCGGCTTTACTCACTTTTTAAACTGTTATTTGAGTATGGTTTATTTTTTTCCTATTTCCTCCTCAGTGTGTTTTGCTTTCTCTTCAGCATGAAGGATTCCTTCAAGTATTTTCTGTAGAGCTGGCTTAGTTGTCATAAATTCCTTTAGCCTGTTTTTGTTATGGAATGTCCATATTTCTCCATCAATTTGGATAGATAGTTTTGCAGCATAAAGTAATCTTGGTTGACAGTTTTTAACTTTTAGAACTTGGAATACATCATTCCAAGCCTTTCTGGCTTTTAAAGTTTGTGTTGAGTAATCTGCAGTTATTCTGAAGGGCTTGCCTTTGTAGGTGACTTGCTTCTTCTCTCTAACTGCTCTCAATATATTTTCTTTGGTTTGTGTCTTTAATAGTTTAATTACAACATGGTGAGGAGAAGTTCTTTCCAGGTTTTGTCTGTTTGGTGTTCTAAAAGCTTCCTGTATCTGCATTGGCATTTCTTTCCCAATTTGGGGAAAATTTTCTTCTATGATTTTGTTGTAAAATCCTACTAAGCCTCTGGATTGCAGTTCTTCTCCTTCTACCATACCCTGAATTCTTATGTTTGATCTTTTCATAGTGTCCTAGATACCTTGAAATTCTCATTCATACCTTGCTATTAGCTTGTCTTTGTCTTTGTTGGACTGTATCAGGTCTGCCACCTGGTCTTCTAGTTTAGATATTCTGTTCTCTCCTTTATCCATTCTACTGGTGAGACTTTCCACAGAGTTTTTTTTTATTTCATTGACTGTATTCTTCAGAGCTAGGATTTCAGCCTGGTTGTTTCTTTAGTATTTCTATTTCCTTATTCATGTTTTGTAATGACCTTCTTATTTCATTAAGCTGGTTTCCTGTGTTCTCTTTCAGGAGTTTGTTTTCTTCTTTAATTTCTTTGGTTTCTTCTTTGGTTCCTTTCATTTCTTCTTTGATTCCTTTGAGTACAGATACAATTATTATTATTTTTTTTGAAATCTTTGTCAGGCATTTCATCTTAAACAGTCTCATTGGTGACCATTTCTGATGAATTTATAATTTTTGGTGGGATTGTATTGTCTTGATTCTTTGTGTTTCGTGTATTATAATGTAGTGACTTTTGCATCCTGAATTAATTTGATGCTTGGGGTTTCTACTTATCTGCAGTGTTCTTACATGTGGTGGTCCACCTTTATATACTTTCAGGATAGGAGTTTAAGGTGCCAGGTGTAGCTCTTGTACCGCAATCCAGCCCCAGAAGTAAGCCTTGGTGTTGAGTTTCTTTGCTAAGCAAGTATTCTAGTGGACTGGGTGGAACAACTGACTGGCAAATTCTAAACTTCAACTGAGTAGTATACACATTCAGTAAATCCAGCACAGAGTATGCAATTGTGGGGATTAAAACAAACAGATTGTCTTTTTTAAAAAAAATTACTTTTGTTTATTTATTTGAGAGCAACTGACAGAGAAAGGTGCAGATAGAGAGAGAGAATAGGCGTGCCAGGGCCTCCAGCCACTGCAAATGAACTCCAGATGCATATGCCACCTTGTGCATCTGGCTTATGTGGGTCCTGGGGAATTGAGCCTCAAACTGGGATCCTTAGGCTTCACAGGCAAGTGTTTAACTGCTAAGCCATCTCTCCAGCCCCAAACAGATAGTCTTATAAAGCCCAAATACCCAAGGGTTTGTGTTGCTCTACACCCTTAATCTTGTCAGGTGGGACATTGAGATTTCTGTTCTCAATTGGGTTCCAGGTCAGCCTGGATCTTAAATCAGACCCTGCCCCCAGTAATTACAGAAGCAAAAGACAAAGGTCCTATGAATCTAAAAGCATCAAAGGCAACATTAGTCAATCCCCAAATACAGCTTATTTGAAAATGGTAAAGCCAACCAAGAATATGTAACCCATAACCTGCACTGACATTGAAAGAAAGATTAGTTCTTCCAGTGCAGGCCTATGTACTTTTTTTTTTCTGGTCTGTCTTCCAATCTTACCAGTGCTGAGTGCGTACTTTGATCCCTCCGTGTTGTGCTGTGGAGCTGGATTCTGATCAGCTGTGCTGGATGTGCTGCCACGTGGGGGGGGGGGGGGGACCCTGAATGCCGGAGGTTCACGGTTCTGTTGGTTGGGGGATGGAAGAGTGTAGAAAGCCTGGAGTTGCTCACACAGTCCTGCCTGTATCCCTTTCAGTAGCTCCTTAGTCAATCTCAGCTGTCTTTCCTTCAGATTTCTTGACCTTGCAAGGAGGCTGATGAGATTGGAATATCCCCCTTGTTTGGTCTCTGCTGCGGCCACTGCTTGGGCACTGCTGGGCATGTCCGTGGGTCACACAAATTGGCGAGCCACAAATACCTCAGTGGGATTCTGGCCATTTTTCTCCTTTCTGGTGGATCTTGGTCTCTCCTGCTTCTCTGCTGTGTCTAAGAATAACCTATACTCCTTCACTTTTCAGAAGAGTATATTTTGCTTTGGTTTTGCTTACATTTCTCTAGGCTGGTTTCACATGGCTGCTATGCTGCCATCTTACCCAGAAGTCCTCTACAGTGTTCTGATCATGAAGGTGTTTGTATTTTGTCAAAGGCCTTTTCTGCATCTATTGAAATAATCATGTCATTCTTGTGCTTAAGTTTACTTATGTGGTGAATTACATTATTGGATTTCCCATATGTTGAACCATCCTTGCATCCCTGGGATGGAACCTACTTGATTAAGGTGGATGATGTTTTTGATGTGTTCTTGAATTCTGTTGGTGAGGCTTTTATTGAGCATTTTTGTGTCTAAGTTCATTATGGATATTGTTCTATAATTTTCTGTGTTTGTTTGTTGCGTCTCTGGTTTATTTTTTTTTATTTTTGGTTTTACAAGGTAGGGTCTCACTTTAGTTCAGGCTGACCTGGAAACGTCTCTGGTTTATATATTAGAGTAATGCTGGCTTCATAGAAGAAATTTGGGAGCATTTTGACTTTTTCAATTGTGCAACATAGTTTGAGGAGAAGTGGTTTTAGCTCTGAATGAAAGTTTAGTAGAACTCGGCCGTGAATCCATCAAGGCCTGGACTTTTGGCAGGGGGAGAATTTTTAATTACTTTTTCAATTTCATTAGAAGTAATTAGTTTGTTTAGGAACTCTGTCTCTGGATTTATTTTCAAATGGTGATAAGAGTCAAGGAATTCATCTATTTCTACAAGGTTTTCTAATTTTGTGGAATATAGGTTTTAAAATATGTCCTGATGCTTCTAATTTCATTGGTGTCAGTTGTGATGTATCCATT
This sequence comes from Dipus sagitta, assembly GCA_036346955.1. Classification (NCBI taxonomy): domain Eukaryota; kingdom Metazoa; phylum Chordata; class Mammalia; order Rodentia; family Dipodidae; genus Dipus; species Dipus sagitta. Next base: position 111,762,492 of record CM070770.1, read on the forward strand.
TTTAATTTCTAATCTTGTTGATTTGAGTCCCCTCTTTTCTTCTTTTGATCAAATTGGCCAATGATTTATCAATCTTCTTGATTTTATTTATTTATATATTTATTTTGGTCTTTCAAGGTAGGGTTTCACTCTAGCTCAGGCTAACCTGGAATTCACTATGTAATCTCAGGCTGGCCTCGAACTCACGGCGATCCTCCTACCTCTGCTTCCTGAGTGCTGGGATTAAAAGTGTGTGCCACCATGCCCGGCTTGATTTTTTTATTTTTATTTTTATTTTTATTCGAAGAACCAGTTCTTTGTTTTTATCAATATTTTTAATTGTTCTTTTTTTCTTTCCAGTTCATTGATATCTACTTTGATCTTTCCATCTAGTACTTTTGGGTTTTGACTGTTCTTGCCTTTCCAGCACCTTCAAATGCATATTTCAGTTGTTTATTTGAGGTCTGTTTTTGTAATGAAGGCATTGAGTGCTATGAATGTCCCTCTTAAAACTGCCTTCATTGTGTCCCATGTTTTAGTACGTTGTGTTTTCATTGCCATTCAGCTCAATAGACTTATGCATTTTCTTTATGATTTCTTCAACAACCCATTGTTTGTTTAATAGAGAGTTGTTCCATCTTCAGGAGTTGGTGTGTTTTCTGTTGTTACTGTTGTTAATTTCTAGTTTTAATGTGGTTGGATATAATACAGGGAATTATGTCAGTTTTTCTGAATTTATGTAGACATGTTTTATGCCCTAATATATGGTCTCTTTTGGAGAAGCTGAGAGGAATGTGTATTCAATAGAATTAGGGTAAAATGTTCTATAAATGTCTGTTAAGTCCATTTGCTGTATGGTATTGTTTAACTCCAGTGTTTCTCTGTTCCTTTTCTGCTTGGAGGATCTGCCTACTGATGATAGTGAGGTATTAAGCCTCCTACTATTATTATATTGGGATTTATATCTGTTTTATTGTCTAGTAAATTTTGTTCTATAAAATTAGGTGCCCCTGTGTTTGGTGCATATAAGTTTATGATTGTGATATTTTCTTGTTGAATATTTCCTTTAATGATTAATGAAGTGGCCTTCTTTAGCTCTTTTGATTCCTTTTGACTTAAAATCAATTTTGTCTGAAATAAGTATAGCTATTCTTGCTTGTTTCATAATTCCATTTGCTTGGAAAGTCTTTTTCCATCCTTTTGCCCTAAGGAGGTGTTTATCTTTGTTGGTTTCTTGTAGACAACAAATGGATGGGTCCAATTCCCTGATCAGCCTATTAACCTGTGTCGTCTTTTTTTTTTTTTTTTTTTTTTTTTTGGTATCTTGAAGTAGGGTCATGCTCTAGCCCAGGCAGACCTGGAATTCACTATGTAGTCTCTAGGTGGCCTTGAGCTTATGACAATTCTTCCTACCTCTGCCTCCTGAATGCTAGAATTTAAAGGTATGTACCACGACACCTGGCAACCTGTGTCTTTTGATTGGGGAATTGAGGCCATTTATGTTCAGAGTTATAGTTGTGAGGTGTGAATTAATCCCTGTAATGTTGGTTTTGTGGAGTTTGGTGTTGTCTTGGTCTTCACACACTTTTGTGACCAATCTAGTTCTGATTGTTTCTTTTTCTCCCTTGTGAGTGTTGGTTGATCTCCTGAGTGTGGAATATTCCATTCAGTATTATCTGTAGGGCTGGTATGGTGCTTATGTCATCATGTAGCTGGTTTATATCATGAAAGGTTTTTCTTTCACCTTCTATTATGAGAGAGAGTTTTTCTGGGTATAGTAGTTTGGGTTGGCAGCCATGGTCATTTAGTTTTTGAACAATCCATTTTAAGCTCTTCTGGCTGTAAGTGTTTCTATTGAAAATCTGAGGTACTTCTGATGGCCTTACCTCTCTGTATGTTAGAAATTGTTTTCCCTCTAGCAGCTTTTAGTACTCTCTCCTTGTTTTCTGTGTTTAGTGTTTTGATTATTTTATATTGTCAGTGTATCTTTTCTGGTTCTGTCTGGTTCTGGTTCTGTCTGTTCTGGTTCTGTTCTGTTGTGCACCTCCTTCCTGGACCCGTTTATATATTTATTTTTTCTTTCAGGTGTCCCAAAGTTCCTTCGTGTTCTGTTCACACACTTTTAAACCTGACACAATGTTTTTGGATTCTTGCTCTCATTCTTCTGTCTTGTCCTCAAGTTCTGAAATTCTTTCCTCCATGTTATTTATTCCATTGTGAGGCTTTCTTGGGAAACTTTTAAGAGGGTTATTGCATTTGTTTTCTGTTACATTTTTCTTTAGCATTTCCATCTCTTGCTTGAATTCTGTTTTTATTTCCTGAAGTAACCCCTTTATTGTCTCTTGGGAGTTCACTCTTGCATTTGGATATGCCTTGTTGAGCTTGTTCCATTGACTCACAAGCTTTTTTATGTGTTGGTTCTCTTCACATTCCTTTAGCCTTCTATTAGTCTCTTTTTGATTGTCTTTGATTTCATTAAGCTGTCTTTTGAGTACTGTTTTGACTTTTTTTTGTTTATTTTCATTTTCTGATTTTCTTTGGTTTCCTTCCTTCAGCCATTTATTGATGTTCTTGTTGGATACCTTCCATTTTCCTCATCCATCCTTTGAGTTCTTTTGTTGTCTTTCTTCCAATTCATTGAGCCAAACTTTGATTTGTATTTTGAATGCTTTTTGATGATTTTCTTCTGTTTTCTTCAGCCATTCTTAGAATTCCTGTTTGATTACTCTTTGTCCCATTCTTCCCATTCAGCAAGCTGTTTGTTCATGGTTTCATTGAGTTCATTTAAAATACTTGTTGAGATTTCATTCTGGGCTTCTGTGTCTTAGGTTTTCTTTAAGCTTTCTTTGGAGGCTTCCATTGTGAGAGTGGGGATCTCTTTGCTGGGTCTTTGTTGTTTGCTTTGCGCTGGGATCTGCCCATCTCAAGATCACTTGTCTCACTGAGGACACAGCAATAACAGCTCTTATGTAGTCTGTGTTGGGTAGCCTGGTTTAAGTTTCAAGATAGGTGTGGGATTGAAGACTATTCCTTAGATTGGGGTGGGTGCATTTGAGCCTGAACAGGGTCTGCTTTGAGTGTAGTTCTGGAAGACCTGGCTTTCTTAGGCTGGGCTGAGTGCTTCTCATGCAGTTTTATTCCCTGCTGCTTAGATTTTTGGAATGAGTTTTGCTCCATGTTTCTCCTAGTGACTGAGGCTGCTGCATAGCCCTTCTTTGGATAAATTTTGGTAGGGGGCAGTTGGGGCTGAAAGGTGAATGTGAGGAGTAGGCTCGAAGTTGGTTGGTTGCTTCCAGCTGTTCTTCTGCTGGTTTTGCTCTCCTAGGCAGCTGCCCAGGCATGGACCCACCCTTGGTGGGTAACCCCCTAGCTCAGCCCTGTCTCGCAATGGCATGTGCTGTGGCCCTGCTTCCAGCCCCTCTCGCACTAGTTTTGCTGTCCCAGACAGCCGCCCAGGGATGGATTTGCCCTTGGGGCTCTATTATCCGTATGGCAGTAGCTTATAATGGTCACATCCTACAACTTCTTTTTTTTGCATGTGTGTGCACATGCATGTGGAGGCCAGAAGTTGATGTCAGGTGTTTTCCCTAATTGCTCCACTTTATATACTAAAGCAGCATCTCTCACTTGAACCCATAACTCACCAACTGAACTCCTCTAACTGTCCAGCTTGCTCCTGGAATCCTCTGTCTGCCTCCCTTGTGCTAAGATGATAGGTGGCTCCACACTCCTCACCTCTTAGCCTTTCAGAGGGTGCTGAGGATTCCAACTCTCATCAGAATGCTTGCAAGTGCTTTCTTTGTCCACTGAGCCATCTCCCCAGCACTCCCCAGCAACTTTTTAAAGGTGCTATGAATTTAAATTGTCTGCCTGCTGAGTTTTTGGCATAATGGGTTTTGCAATAGACCTTGGATCGCACCCTCCTATCTGATAAATCTTTCTAAATTGCCCAATAGGTGGTTGACAAGAGGTGAATTTGTTATTTCAAAGCTTTTGAAAAGTCTTTATTTTCCCTTTGCTTTTCAATATTCACTGACCTAGTTTATGTTCTTTTAAGATGCTAGTGATCAAAGAGAAGATGTTTATATTGGAAACCACATGCCTTGCCCTGAAAACCTCAATGGTTACTGCATCCATGGGAAATGTGAATTCATCTATTCTACTCAGAAGGCTTCTTGTAGGTAAGTCAGTGTCTGCAGAACAGTGTTGAGAACTTTTTTCCATCAGTTGTCACTGCCTTATAGAAGGCAGTGAATGAAGTGTTGGCTAAATATTAACCAAAAAAGTAGTGGTTCCACTAACAGACAAGAAAAACGTCAAACAGCCACCCTGCAAAAAACAACACAAAACAAAAAAAAACTTGCAAAAGAAATAATGCAAAGAGAGCTGGACAAATGGCTTAGTGATTAAAGCATTTGCCTGCGAAGCCAAAAGACCCAGGTTTGATTCCTCAGGACCCACATAAGCCAGATGCACAAGGGGCACATGCATCTGGAGTTCATTTGCAGTGGCTAGAGGCCCTGGCATGCCCATTCTCTCTCTCTGATTGCAAATAAATAAATAAAATTAAAAAAAGAAATAATGCAAATATTAAAAAACATCTTATTAGGGGTTTGAGACTGTGGGCCTGATATCTTTATGATAATGATACATATTTTTAATATAAAAGTAAACAAGCCATATTGCAAGTCTATTTTGGTCTTCAGGCAATCTGTCACAAGGTGGTTGAAGGCCTGAAGAATATATTAAGAATAGAGAAGTAACGCAAATAAAGTATATGCTAAAATAGATTTCTAAAAATAAGGGAGTAGGGATGAAGAACCAGGTGTGAATTGAGAGAGGGAAGTGGAAAGAGTGTAAATCTTCAACTCTGCCATTCCAGTTAGGTTATGTACTTTGTTCAAGGTCAACAGCAGGTTGGGAAAAGCTCAGTCTCAGCTCTCCCGAGAAGCTCAAGTATCCCAGGGGATTTGCTGCCTTGTGTGTTTCAGTGCTGCCTTCTTGAGCTCTGTCTGCTCGTGGCTTCTCTGTCTACCAGACTGTTCCCATAGACAAGAGGCCATTGCTATTATTTTACTCACTCCTGCCTTTGAGAGTTGGGCCCAGGCCCATAGTTCCTTTTATAGCAGTTACCTTCTTGTAGTTTGGAACAGACGCTTTTATCCGAAGAAGCTGATGGATGGATGGATGAAAGGGAGGGAGGGAGGGAGGAAGGGAGGGTTTATTTCTGGCTTACAGTTTTGAGGGGAAGTTTCATCATGGCAGGGAAAGAATAACAGGAGTAGATAGCTGGACATCACATCTCCTCTGCAGAGGGAGAAAGTAAGAGAGTGAGCTCCCTTTGACAAGTGGGGATGGGCCATAACACCCTACAGTCCACCTCCCAGTGACAGCAAGACTACCTCGCAAACGCAGCAGCAGCTGGGGATTAAGTATGAGGTTTAAAACAAACACATGAAGCTATATGGGGCGTTTTACATTCAAATCAACATACCTGCTCTTAGTCAAAACACAAAAACAGGGCTGGAGAGATGACTTAGCAGTTAAGGCACTTGCTGGCAAAGCCAAAGGACCCAGGTTCCATTCCACAGTACTCACGTAAAGCCAGCTACACAAGGTGGCACATGTGTCTGGAGTTTGCAGTGGCTAGAAGCCCTGGTGTGCCCATTCTCCCTCCTCCCTCCCTCTATCTGCATCTTTCTAGGTCCTTGGTAAATAATTAAAATTTTTAATATGTATATTACAGAGAGAGGGAGGAAGAGAGAGAGGGAGAGAGTGGGCACGCCAGGACCTCTAGCCACTGGAAACGAACTCCACATGCATATACCACCATGTGCATGTGCCTTATGTGGATTCTGAAAAATTGAACCTTGGTTCTTAGGCTTTACAGACAAGTCCCTTAACCTCTAAGCCATTTCTCCAGCCCAGTAAATTTTTTAGTGACATGCAATGATTACTAACTTTTTCTGTAGGAGAAACTGGAGAAATTTCTTAAATTCTAAAGAATCTCTTCCATAAACATATATTAATTCAAGAAAGTAGTTATTGTTTTCTTTTGTCTGAGTATTTATGGTATATGTAGAATCAGGGCAAAAATATCATGCACCTGCAGTAAGTAGCCAGAGATGAACAACCTGAAGGGCAGTTCTGTTATTAGAGTAAAATCTACTAGCATTATTCCACCATTGATTTCCTGTGGATTTACACTTCATACCAGATTCTATCATACTAAGTTGTTAAGCTTGACTAAGGTATGTAGAGATATTGTCTTCAAAACTATAGAGCCTGGTGGAAAAGACACACAAATGAGAAGCAACTAAAATGCAATATGAAAAATATTGTCATTCCCATGTGTACATGAGAAGATGACTTAGATGTCATAAAAGGCACTTCAGCCTAGGGGTAGGGGGAAATGTTGCCCAAGGAGGGGAGTCAGGTCATATAGGAACATTTGCGCCACCTCAGGAAGGTGGCCTTTGTTTTAAAGGCAATGATAACCCACAGTAGGACTTGGGATAGCAGTGGTGTGATCAGATGTGAAAGGCATTCTTGTGGCATGTAGAAAGCGGACTAGAAGAAGGAAAGTGAGACTTTGTAAGAAGTGAGAGCGTAGGCTGAGTAATGGATGAGATAAGTTGGTGGAATGCAGAGATAATGGAGTACCTCAATCCTCAGATCCTGGGGACAGGCTGTATTTGAGGATAAGAAAGTGGTGCAGGGTAGGGCAATGAAGAGCCCAGAGTCTCGCAGTTACTAGCTAGGACAAAACTGAAGAGGAATTACTTTGGGAAGAGAGACAAGGCTTGGGGGAAATGATCCAGGGGTGTCAGGCCTTGTGACATTGTGACATGACGTTGTTACCTACAAATGTGTTGGCCTATGTTTGTAGCTATACTGGGATGCATGTGGCTTGGACACACCTGAATGGATTCAGTTTAACATGCCAGTCTTATATACGTGTGTGTGTGTGTGTGTGTGTGTGTGTTTACGGTGTATGGTGTGGTACCCTATACTCTCACCTGTGGTAGATGGCGCTTGCCTGCAGTGACAGGAGTGGAGTGTCAGGTGATCCACCCTATTGTTCTTGTTACCTGTCTAATTTTGAGCTGGAGTTGTTTTACTGATTTCAGAGCTTGCAGGGCTCTGATGATTCCCAGGTCTCTGCTCCCCTGCTGGACTTGGGTCACAGGCCTGCATGGCCATGCTCAGTTGTTTATGTGGAATCTGTGGATTCAAACTCTAGTGGTCTCAGCCCCTCATACTTGCACATAAAGCACAGCTAACCTCTGGAGCCATGGCTCCACCCTGAGGTATTTGGAAGTCATAGGAAATGTGGTTGAGGAAGCTTTTTCTTTAGTGTCCTCCTCTAATTATATGTAGCAGTGAACCCCACTGGGCCTGTCACCTTTTCCGTGTCACTCACTGTAGTTGGTGCCTTGCCTATGCTTCCACCCCTCTCTTGCCTTTTCATACCCATTTAATAAATTGGTAGTCTTGGTTTATTCCAGCTTCCCACCCACCATATTGCTGAGCAAAGCTGCATTCAAAAAGTGTACCCCAAGTTAACTTTGTCTCAGTAGGTCTCAGAGTGTTCCCTTCCTGCCTCCAGGTAGTCCCTCAGTAACTTCAGTCCACTCATCCTCCTACTTTTCTGCATGACAGTTGCGTATCTTTACCTCCCTTCTTAGACTGTTGGCATCTCCTCTCATTCCTACGCCCAGCTCATGATCCTGTGTCCAGGTTTATGGAAACCTGAGCCACATGAAGAACCCTTCCACAGACTCTCACTGTCACCTACCATAAATTTTTTGTCTTTTTTTTCTTAGTGTTATATATCTTGGTATAAATATTTTATATATTTATAAATACATCATACTTATACTTCTTCATGAAAAAAGCCAATCTTATTTCTATTAGCACATTCCTTTCATTTGGAAAAACTTGAATAATTAGTAGTCTGTTTATCTCTTCTCATTTCCAGTATCTTTTGGTCCTAGCTTTTGTCAGAGCCTGTCCTCATTGCTAAAATTTTGGTCTTAAATTACTCAGTTTTTCCCTTACTATTCTAGGGTTCTAGGGATTGCATTCAGGTCTTCATGCTTGCAAGGCAAGCACTATACCAAATGAACCATCATCTCCCTTGTTCCTTCAATTACTTCATCATTTATGTGTTTCTCTTTGTTTTAGTGTGTGTGTGTGTTGTATGAATATGTGTGTGCAGATGCATATACCCCATGTGCACAGGTGCAGAGGCCAGAAGAGGATGTCCTGTATCTTCGTCTATTGCTTTTCTTCCTTATTTCCCTGAGATACAGTCTCTCACTGAACCTTGAACTCCTTGTTTGTCACTTAGACTGGATGACCAGGAATCCCCAGCTGTCCACCTTCCCTCCCCATCAGCGCTGGTGCTACCCTTCCCTGTTTATCATGTGCTGCTGGGTCCTCACGCCTACATAACAAGCACTCGCACTTGCTGACCATCACCCCAGCCCTTTAAGTTACTTGTTGCATTGGCCATGATTGATGGCTCCCTTTGTGTGATATGCATTCTTTTAATGTTTATTTTATTTTTGATAATGTATATAATGCTTTTATTTGATCATAGTTACCCTTTTTCCTTCCCTCTCCTGCTGAACCCTTTCTTCTTTCCAACTAGTGCCACTTCTACTTCAATGTCTTTTTGTGTGCACGTGTGAGACTTGTGCCATGGTTGCTTCATGAGCATGGGTGGGGCATTATTTACTACAGCATGGGCAATCTACCAGTTTTACCACCACTGAAGTAAATCTCTCCCCATTTCCCATTAAATGGCAACCATTAAGTGCTAGTCACTCCTTAGTGAGAGCTGAGGCCGCATGCACTCCCCCACCATCCGTGACTTGAATGTTGGTGGATCATTACTGTCATGTTGTATGATGTGACTGCTTGACTTGGCTTCTAGGATTACATTTTCTTGGTTTTTTCCTACCTTGCAAGTTCCTCCTGTTTTCTTGTCTGGCTCCTCCTTTGCTCCCTGACTCTTCAGTATTGGCAGTGCACCAGGGATCAGTTCTAGTACTCTTCCTTAGTGATTTCACCTCATCCTCAGGGATTTGCATGACAGGTGCCAAAGGCACCTAATTTACATAACCCCAGTCCTTTCTCTTGAATCTGAGACTCCCATCTATCCTGTCTGTCTTGGGCAGACTGCAGCTGACCTGATCTGCTTGCTCTGCCCTCCTCCACCTGCACCCCTCTCCATGTCAGTGAAGACCAGCGCTGTCTTTTCAGTCGCTCAGACCGAACACTTTTGATTCATCTTTGACTTTATTCTCTATGTTCTCTGTGTCTAGTTAGTTGGGGAGTCCTTCGGCTCTTTTATTTCAGAAAATATCCTGCCCAGAATTTGATTACTATTACAATTGCTACTGCTGCTATTTCTAGTCCATGCCAACTATTCTCTCTCTTTCTCTCTCTCGGATTATTGGAGAAGCCTCCTTAATGGTATTTTACAAACCATATTAAACACAACAACCAGAGTGAACTTTCTAGATAAAACTAGAAGGGTGGGGATATAGCTCAGAGATAGAATGCTTACCTAGTATGCACAACACTCTGGGTTTTGATCTCCTAGCCCTGAAAAAATAAAAAACAAAAACAATCCTTGTCATCCCTCTGCTAAAACCTCCAGTAACTTCTCCATTGCACTGAGTGCAGATGCCCTGCCCAGCTCAGCCCTGACACCGCTCTGCCTTGCTGTCCTCTCCATTGTCACATGCTGTTCTGGCTTCTTCCTTTGCCTGGTGTGCTCTCCTCAGTAGCAGCTCAGCAGACTCCCTTACCTCTTTACTCACTGTTACAGCCTCCTCTTGTCTTCCCCCCTCCTCCTTCCTTTTTATTTATTACTTCTGCTACTTTCTCCTTTTGACACTTCTGCTTCTAGTTCTTGTAGGCTGGCAATCCAATCCAGGGTCTTGTGCATTGCAGGCGACTGTTCTACCAACTGAATCATATCACTAGCCCCTCAGGGTCTACTCTGATCACTTTATTTAAAATTGTGCTCCTCTCTTCTTCTTTTTTTTTTTTTTTATTTTCTGAGGTAAGGTCTCCCTTTCTAGCCCAGGATGACCTAGGATTCACTGTGTAGTCTCAGGGTGGCCTCAAACTCACAGAGATCCTCCTACTTCTGCCTCCCAAGTGCTGGGATTAAAGGCATATGCCACCAAGCCCGTGCTCCTCTTTTCTGACCTATGCATAGCATTCAGAGCATCCATTGACACCCCACCCCGTTTTCTCATTCTGTGTTTGTTTCACTGAATCCTTGAGTCTCTCTCTCTCTTTCCACTATTAACATAACCATTTAGTTTACTAATTATGCTTTTTGACTCCCACTATAGGGTAAACAGCATAGAGAACCTGTCTTTCCTCCTTTCCCAGGTTCTTGCTGCAATAGTACCTGAAACACAGCAGGTCTTAGGAACCATGCAGGATGAGTCAGTGCCCTAGGAGTCAGTGAGATGACCTGTGAGGGTACATGGAATGAAAAGAGTAAAGGGTGGTGGATTGAACTCCTGGGTCTGCCTTTGAAAGCAGAAGAAGGCTGGGGAGTTGATAACAGAAGAAGAAATAATAACTTACAGCTTAATACTCTAGATATTTGGAGAGTATGAAAGGGACATGCAGGAAATAATATTCAGGGAGAATTACTTGAATGATATATAGTCTAAATAAAGGTTCTTTTTGATACTATGATTTTAATCTTTGAATTAAGCTAAACTGTTTGAGAGTTCCATGGTTTGGGTGTCATCGCTCTCTGTGGGACTATTTTGATTCTACTGAGTTTTGACTTTTGGCCATTATCCTACCATGAAGGGTAGTATTTTAAGAGTCCTATGAGACTACATTTTATTATCAAATTTACTGTAGCTACGTTGTTGAGAATGATGTTCTCTGTGTTAGAAGGTGCCTTCTTTAAATGAAGACCAATGAAAGGAAGTTCCCTTGAGTTTAATAATTGAGTAATAACTGCTCTTTTGTAATGGCTTGTTTGATTTTATTTTATGGAAATTGCTTTTTGTGTCAGTGATCTCCCTCCCTTCCCTCCCCCCTCATCATCCTTCCTCCTCCCTCCCCCTCCCTCCCGCTCCTTTCTCCTCCCTCCCCTTTCCTCCCCCTCCCTCTCTCCTCCTTCCCTTCTGTCTTCTATCCCTTTCTCCCTCCTTCCCTTCTTTGCTCCCCCCCCCACTTTCAATCCAGTGTTTTAATATATTACCACCATGGTCAATTTTAGTACGTTTTCATCACCTCAAGAAGATATTCCATACCTGCTAGCTATTACTCCCAAGTCTTATTTACACCAGCCCTGGGTAGCCACCAATCTATCTTCTGTCCCCTTAGAGTCACTTGTCCTGGACATTTCATATAAATGAGATCATACAATGAATGCTTTTCTATGATAGCTTCTTTCATGGAGAATAATGTTTTAACCTTCATCAGTATTATAGTTAGGTATATTCACTTGGTTTCTTTTCATTGCTGAATAATAAATACTCTTGGGTAGATAACATCACATTTTAAAATCCAATTGATGAAAATTGAATTTGTCTCACATTTTAGCTTTTGTGAATAATATCACGATGAATACTTGTTTTCAGGCTTTTGTGCGAACATATGTTTTGACTTCATGTGGGTAAATGTCTAGAAGTAGAATTGCTAGGCCAAGTATTAACTCCTTTTACCTTTTTAAGAACTACCAAGCCACTTTCAAAATAACTGTCCATTTTTACATTTTCTACAGTACCCTTGCTTATGATCATCTTACCTTTTGGTTCAAGCTTCACTGTGGGTGAGAGATGATATCTTACAATATGTGTGTTTTAAACATTTATTTATTTATTTGAGAAAGAGAGATAGAGAGAGAATAGGTGTTCCGGGGCCTCCAGCCACTGCAAATGAATACCAGATGCATGCGCCACCTTGTGCATCTGGCTTACATGGGTACTGGTGAATCGAACCTGGGATCTTAGGCATCTCAGGCAAGCGCTTTAACCATTGAGGCATCTTTCCAGCCCTGCCTGTCTTCTCTTCTCTTCTCTTCTCTTCTCTTCTCTTCTCTTCTCTTCTCTTCTCTTTCTTTCTTTCTTTCTTTCTTTCTTTCTTTCTTTCTTCTCTCCTCTTTCTCTCCTCTCTCTCCCTCCCTCCTTTTTCCTTTTCTTTTCTTTTCTTTCTTTTCTCTTCTTTTCTTTTCTTTTTTTCTTTCTGACAAAGTCTTGCTGTATTTCCCAGGCTGGCCTTGAAATTGTGATCCTCCTGCCTTAGTCTCCTGAGTGCTGGATGTATAGGATGTACCACTAAACTTCGCTTTCCTATATCTGCCTTACTGTTTTGTCTGCTCTGAAGCTGAGAATTCAATATGAAACCTGAAGCCTTAGAGGGTGGCTTCTTCTGTTTTCCTTTACCCAGGTTCTTTTCTGTTGTTGTGTGTGCATGAGGAAAACTGTTTCAAATCCTTTTTATTTTGCTTGTGTGTATATGTGTGTAGGGTATGTGTTGTGTGGTATGTGATATGTGGCATGTTTTTATGTGTGGTGTATAAGTGTGTGTGTATGTGTGCAGATGTGCATATTTCTCTTTTGCATATTTCTTTGAAGTGGTGTCTCTCCTTCAATCTAGACCTGCTGTTCTCTCCCCCACATCAGTGAGCCTCAAAGATTCTTTGACCTCTGTACCCTGACCCATGGAGATTACAGATGTATAAGCCCATGCCCATGCTCAGCTGTTTAATGGGTTTTGGGGACTTAAACTTGAATGGGCTCAGGCCCTCCCAAACCCTCATACTTAAGTGACAAGTGCTCTTAAACCACTGAGGCATCTCTTTAACCCCTGAAATCCTTTTGTAATGAGGTATGGGGCATGAATAAATATTACATTGTCTAACTTTCACATGTTTTATTTAATAAGTTACAACTAAAATCAGTCTAATTTATACATTTCACTTCTAGTATTTTCTGTTAAATATCTTCAATGTTTCTCTGTCAACTAATCATCAACTGATAGTATTGCCTTTGTATTTACTTTTAATTGAACTAGATAATTTCTCAGGTTAGCATCAACTTGACTACTTTGCTCTGTTTGTTATTAATAACTTGTCTTCATCTTGCTCTGCATATTAAATGTCTTGAATATAATTTGGTGCTTTGCTCGTAGAATTATAAATGTTTATTCCTATTCACGAAGCAATCCCATTTCAAGGTATCTAGCCTAAGGAATAACTAGAGTAGTTCACATTTACAGGCTGTTCTCCACACCTAGCTTATAACTAAGTTGTGAAAGATGGAGAATGACAAACAGGTAAGCTATCTCTGTTATGGTCGGTCACTGGCTGGAATATTGTCATCTTTGTTTTGTTTGTTTTGTTTTTGAGGCAAGCCCAATAGACTGGCCTTTGTGTGTGTGTGTGTGTGTGTGTGTGTGTTTGTGTGTGTGTGTGATAGAGAGAGAGAGAGAGAGAGAGAGAGAATTGGCACACCAGGGCCTCCAGCCACTGCAATCGAACTCCACTTTGTGCACATGTGCAACCTTGTATGCTTACATCACCTTGTGTCTGGCTTATGTGGGACCTGGAGAGTTGAACATGAGTCCTCAGGCTTCACAGGCAAGCACCTTAACTGCTAAGCCATCTCTCCAGCCCTTGCTATCAGTTTGAAAATGCTGGTGATAATATAGTTTAGTAACTTTTGGATAATATGATGTAACATAAATGAAGGAAGCACCATGTAAAATAGATATGTCAGGAAGATTGTAGGAAAATACGTACATGCCATTCTTTTCAGATTGAGGTAAAGTGGCTTTTCTATTCCTGTTTAACCTTTTGGTTTTCTTTTGTCTCTTTTATTTTTATTTGTTTAAATTTTTAAACAGTTTATTTATTAGAGAGAGAGAGAGAGAGAGAGAGAGAGAGAGAGCAAGAGAAAGAGAGAGAAAGCGGCAGATAGAAAGGTAATGGGCACAGCAGGGCCTCCAGCCACTGCAAATGAACTCCAGACCATGTACCACCTGTGCATCTGGCTTACGTGGGTCCTGAGGAATTGAACCAAGGTTGTCTTTTGGCTTTGGAGGCAAGTGCCTTAATCGCTAAGCCATCTCTCCAGCCCTCTTTTTTATCTTTTAATTTAGAAATTGGCAGTATAAAAATTTGAAATTCTCACCAGGTGCAGTAGCACACACCTGTCACCCCAGTCCTGGGGAGGTGGAGGCAAGGAGAATCAGTAGTTCTAGGTTATCCGAGGATATATAGTGAGTGAGACCTTGCTTTGCCACCACCACCAGCAGCAACAGCAAACAAGAAAAAGTAATTCTTTTTTAAAAAATGTATTTTATTTATTTATTTGAGAGACAGAAAGAGGGGGAGAGAGGGAGAGAGAGAGAGAATGAATGAGCACACCAGGGCCTCCAGCCACTGCAAATGAACTCCAGATGAATGCACCCCCTTGTGCATCTGGCTTACATGGGTCCTGGAGAGCTGAACTGGGATCCTTTGGCTTTGCAGGCAAATGTTTTAACTGCTAAGCCATCTCTTTAGCAAACAGAAAGTAATTCTAATAGGAATTGCTTTTTTCCTTTTTCTTCTCCTTTCAGATGTGAATCTGGCTATACTGGACAGCACTGTGAAAAGACGGACTTTAGTATTCTCTATGTGGTGCCCAGTAGGCAGAAGCTCACTCATGTTCTTATTGCAGCCATTATTGGAGCGGTACAGATCGCCATTATAGTAGCCATCGTCATGTGTATAACAAGGTGGGTAATGACCTTAAAATTTCAACTTCAACTAGAGGTGGATAGCTGAAAATTCAAGAAAAGTCTTGACACATACTTATTGTAATCCAGGCCTTTAGTCTACCAGTATTTGAGGAAAAATCCTAGGGTCTGTTCCCTGACATTTCCATATGAGTCTTGCTTCATTAGAATATGGGTAAAAACTCATTCTTGGAGCTAAAGATATATTTGGGTTACAGGCAGAGAGGATGTTAGAGCACAACAAAATAAAGGAATTTCAGGATCTTGGAATTTTATACTATGAGCACTATTTTCAGGAGCAGTAATAACTATAGCAAAGTTTCTGAAATTGTTCATATACTCACAGGAAAGCCATTCAGAAATGCCTTAATCCCTGCAGAAGTGTAATATATTTTATGCCCTGAGAATATACCTTACCCATAGTAAGTATAAAAGATAGAAGGGGCTGTTGAGATGCCTTAGTGGTTAAGGTCCTTGTCTATGAAGCCTGAGGACCCATGTTCTACTCTCCAGATCCTACGTAAACCACATGCACAAGGTGATGCAAGCACTCAGGGTCGCACATATGCACAAAATGGTGCATGCTTTTGGAGTTAGATTATAGTGGCTAGAAGGCCTGGTGCACCAATTCCCTTTCTCTCTTCCTCTCCCCTCTCACTCTCTCATAAAAAAATACAAAAACAAAACAACTCCCCCCCCCCAAAAAAAAACCAAAGGGCAGGGAGAAGCTGGGTGTGGTGGCACATGTCTCTAATCCCAGTACCCAGTACTGAGGAGGCAAAGGTAGGAGGATCACCATGAGTTCAAAGCTACCCTGAGACTATATGGTGAATTCCAGGTCAGCCTGGGCTAGAGCGAGACCCTGTCTCAAGAAACTAGATACAAAATAAAACAAAACAAAAAGGAAGAAAACAGAGGTAAAAGGTAACTACTTTTCTTACTTCGTCATTGTCTTAACATTATAGTCCAGAGTATATTCATAAGCAAGTAGGAATTACAATGCTGTGTCAATAAAATTTATTTCTTATAAATTAAAAGACTTAGCTGGGAATGGTGGTATACACCTTTAATCCCATCATTGGGAATGCAGAGGTAGGAGGATTGTTGTGAGTTCAAGGCCAGCCTGGGACTACAGAGTGAGTTCCAGGTCAGCCTGGGTTAGAGTGAGACCCTGTCTCAAAAAAAAAAACAAAAAAAAAAAAAACTATTTGTAGTATAGTTGGAAAAAATAAGTGTTTTCTAAATGGAGTGAAAATGGGTCAGACTGAACTAGACCTGCAAGAGTGAGAGGGCAGTGCCTCCATCTCTCACCTTTCTGACTGTTATTCACTTTCTACCTCCTGTGAGGGTTGGCTCAGATACTCCATGAGTGTCCTGCATTTTTCTGGGTAGAGGGTCATGGCATATCAAGTACAGATATTGACAGGCTACACTGGATGTATGGCTCTTCTATCTACAGTGTCTGGGTAAAAGCCAGACCTTCAGTAGCCTTTATTCCCTGGAGCTGCAATGATAAATCTAAGGATGATGGAAAAATGTTCTCCAAGTAACTGATTTTTCATGAAATTTAGGCACTAAATTCAGTGTGTTTTATTCCACAGAACAGATGATCTTCCCTTAGGCAAGACTACTGAGTATAAAATTGGGCAATCAATCAAAGTAGGGACACAATGGCATAACAAATAATGACAACAGGAAGGGAAGATAAGAAAATTCAACAGCAGTGCTGGCTGTGGCCATTTAATACAGGCTCAGAGGTTAACTACTGTGCCTGTGGCCATCCCACTATGAAGTACCTGGGTTTGGATTCAGTACTATTTGATTTTTACTCCTCTTTCCTCTATCAAGAAGTGGGTTGACATGGAGTCCTTTGGGGAAGTAAGTTAGTCAGATGTGACCAGTACATGTGGCAGGGTTCAAACTTGATTTTGTAGCAGTTTTGAGTTTTTGAATAGGGGAGGGACATTAGGGTAGATGTGTGATAAAGGGAAACCATTTACAATGTTATTAGAGGGAAACATAATTGGTTGATAAGTCATTTAAAGGTCAAAGAAATAGGGAAAGGAAGATTTGAGGCCAGGTAGTTAGTGCCCTTTTAGAAGACCCAAGGATGTCAGAGTCCTGGAGAAGCAGCTTTTGTCTGATCCCTTTGTTTAGAGTGGAGAGAAAAACTGAAACCCTGAGCTAAAAAGTACTTTGCTCAAAGTCAGAGAGTAGTTGAGCCTTTTACAACTCTTTAACTGAGCCTTTTACCCCACAATGCGTGTCTGCTGTCAGTATGCTATAACTCTAGCTTACATTACCTGGCAAATGTTGGTATCCTTGAGTTTATGCCCCAGGTCCATTTGCTGCCTTCACAGCCTCTTGGGTGCCACAGCCACATTGTCTCCATTGTTTACTGTCTGTGTGACTGAAGAACCACTGCTCTGTATTTGTCATAGATTTCTCCTTGGAGCCCATCTGTTTATCATGATGGCATGTCTCTCTCCATCTCCACCCTTGGGTATCTTGCTATTTTGTATTTGGAATATTATGGTCATGTGCTTGGACTTACTGCCATTGAATTTTTAAGGAGTGCGTCTCCCACGCAGTCCATTAGGAGACAGCTGTTCATTCGAGATGACTGTTGTTTGTGGGGAATCTTCCTTTAAAAGGATGTTCCTCCTGACCCACTTATAAAGACTATGAGTCACATTTTCTTTTTATATATGGAATCTTATTTCATGGTTTCAGACTCATGGAATAATAGATTGGTAGGAACCTTGAACATCCTCTCCCTTTATTTTATGGTAGAAAAGTACCATGGGTCTAAGAAATTAGAACTTAACGTGGTGGGTTATATAGTTAAATGGGATGTTAACCTATAAACTAGATTCCTCACTTACAAAATGGACAAAATTCCAGCTTGGTCTCCCTCAGATTATTTTCATGAAGATCAGTGATATAAAATCTCTTGAAAACCATATACAAAGTAGAAGTATTGTTACTAAGGTTTTTAAGTTAAGGTAACACACTCCTCCTTGAAATTGAATAAAGATGTGGAATGTTAAATAGGAACATTCATTGTTACAAGACTTTCTTTCCATTAAGGAAAATTGAGCTTGCATAGCTGCTTATTAGCAAGGCTCAAACTCAAAATTACCACAATTCATCCCAGCCTCTTTCTGTAACACAGCACCTTGCAAGAGCTGAGTTTGCAGCCTAGCAGGGGGAGAGGAGAGTAGTTCAGTATCATGGCCTTTGCTCCACAAAGGGGACTCTAACTGTACAATGAGAGCAGACTCAAGGACTTTCTCTTCTTAGGCTCCCAGCTCCCTGTGGGTTTCCCTGGTTTGCCCAGCAGGGAGTGCAACCCTCCTTTTGAGACAACACCTTCTGAGTCATTGTCAAAACTCAGTAGAAACTCAGTGCATTCCTGTCTGAAGTTAATTAGCACAGTGCTACCTGGTTTCTGTGTGTTACTTTGATGGTTATCTTGCACATAGGCCAATTCTTCTCTGTCACAGGTTATCTTCTGGAGTTTGGGAGTAGTATCCTCTAGTATAATCACTGGGAAAGACTTTTGCTTGTGTATCTTCCTAATTATGTATATGACCCCCTCCCCCATTCCCAAACTCCCAGCTTTATCACAGAGGTAAGCAACCAGTCCCATTATGTTTGTCTCACCTGGACTTGAACTAAACAGCTTACTTCCTCTTCATATAACTGCATGTAGCTTGGCTTTATGCATAAACTGTGTTACTTGGATACATTTGAAACATCCTTAAAGTGATTTTTTTTTCTTTCTATATTTTCTTACAACAGAAAATGCCCCAAAAACACTAGAGGACGCCGACAGAAGCAAAACCTAGGTCATTTTACTTCAGATACTTCATCCAGGATGGTTTAACTGATGACTTTTATATGCACACTGACCATGTGATGTACATTTATTATGTCTTTTTTTAAAGAATGGAAATATTTATTTCAGAGGCCTTATTTTTGGACATTTTTAGTGTAGTACTGTTGGCTCGTATTTAGAATATTTAGCTACAACAGTTTTGGACTGTTCAGTAGTCTTTGTTTTATGTTTCTAAATACAAAAATTGATTCCATGAATTTGTACCACATGGTGATACTAAGACTTGTTCTTTACCCGTGGAATGTAATATTTTTTCAAAGACAGGCCCACTTCACAAATAGTTACAAAGTCATACTCCTTCCACGGTGACCACAGCAATTGACAAAGCATGAACTAAAGATGTTTACAGATTACTTTTCTTACAAAATAATCTAGAAAACACTGTGTTAAATAGATATTTAAATGTTTTTGAGATTTAGTACCTGAATTTTTAGACACTGCCTACCGCATGAACTGTAAATCTGTGTGTGTTAGATGTAAAATATTTATAACCTGTATGGACTGGAATTTGATTATTCCTCTCTTTAAAAATAATTCTAATAATTTGAAAAATTACCTGGTAGTAATGGCAGAACAGATCACTGAAAAGTAGATTTAGAGATTGTAAAAATAGGCTATTTAACAAATGGATTGGAATAGAGCCTACACTATCAGTTAAACTACTTTAATACACACTCATTTTCAAATACAATATTTGTTTTAATATAAATATACAAATTGTATCAGTGTTTGTGAATACAATGCAAAAATAATTGTTAATGATTGGTGCTCTTAGAGTGAGCTTAAAAATGACCTAAGACCTCTATCCAAATTTGTCCTGTAGTAATAGCTATATTAATAGATTGTTGGTGTTTAAAGGTCCAAAGTGTGAGTAGAATGTATCAGGCGTTTAATGTGTAGTTTAGATACTCAAAAGTATGCATGTAGAATTTAAATCTAAATTTAAATATTAATTTTAATAATGTGGCTTGGAAGAGCATGTTATAATACAAAGTTTTCACTATATGGTCTCTGTTTTGGTGTGCTTATTTATTACATTCCTTGAAAGTGATGCTTTCATTCATCAGTGCCTATAATAGGTACAATTAATAGGAAAAGAGCAGATTTCCATTCAAATTTTGTCTTTGCTTTTACAAAGTACTATTTGACATGGTTCAAAGACAAAAACTTTCCCCAGAATTTGGAGTTTGCATTGTTGTTCCTTGGCTTGTGGGCTTAATGAGTAACAGTGGCTTGAGTGAACTTCCTAAGCAGCTTTCCTTTCCTACCCACATAGTCTTATTTGGGTCCCTTAGTCAGTCAGCAAGCATGCTTGGAAGCGTCCCTGGTGCTCAGCCAGGGCTCGTATTGCAGAGCAGTCCTAGATGGGTATTTGTAGTTATAAATACTTGACCACTCTCCAGGGTGGGGCTTTCAACACAGTAAGCAGCTTCCTTGCCTCTTATCAAGCGGGCTTTTGGCTTCAGGTGCCAGAACTCATTTGTATTAGGGTATCTTCCCCTGAGGAAGAGAGAAAATGGAACAGAACGGGTCTCCTTCTAATGCTAGTAAGATCCACCAGAACCGCCTGTCACATGTCTCTGAGGACGAAGACCAAGATGCTGCTCTTACCATTGTGACTGTGCTGGACAAGGTGGCCACCATTGTGGACAGGGTGCAGGCAAGCCAGAAGAGAATAGAAGAGAGACACAGGGACATGGAAAATGCCATCAAGTCTGTTCAGATTGACCTGCTGAAGCTTTCACAGTCACATAGCAACACAGGCTATGTCATCAACAAGCTGTTTGAGAAAACCCGGAAAGTCAGCGCTCACATTAAAGATGTGAAGGCCAGGGTAGAGAAGCAGCAAGTTCACGTAACAAAAGTTGAAACCAAGCAAGAAGAAATCATGAAGAAAAATAAATTCCGTGTGGTTATATTCCAGGTAAGCTAGCTCATGTGTGTATTCACTTTGATTACGATAATTTCTTATATCCTTTCATTGTCAGGAAGTTACCTCAGAGCTTCCAGTGTCACAGCTTAGCCAGTGTATTCCTAATGTGATGGAGCTGTGTGAGCAGATCCTTCAAGATACAAACGTGTCTGTGTTAACTGATGTTCCTATCTGCCCTGTTAGTATTTTGAGTTCATGTAATATGAACTGTGACTAATAGCGAAGGCTATTTCTTGCCTTTGAAACTTAATATTGGTAAGGCTCTTTCAATATATTAACCTTATTTTTTAAGTATTATGTCCCTTATAGACTTTGCAAATGTTAGAACTAGAAGAGAATTTAGAACTATCTAGTTTAAAACATGTCTTTGTTGCATAAAATAAGAAACTAGAAGGGTTGAGGGTATAGCTTAGGGGTAAAATGCTTGCCTAGCAGGGGTGATGCCTGATTTTGACACATAACACCCCCAACACACAAACTAAAAAGAAGAAACCAGTACCCCCAAATCATGGTTTTATTTTTATTTTTGGATTTTCAAGGTAGGGTTTCACTTTGGCCCAGGCTGACCTGGAATTAACTGTGTAGTCTCAGGGTGGCCTCGAACTCACAATGATCCTCCTACCTCTGTCTTCCAAGTGCTGGGATTAAAGGCGTGCACCACCACACCCGGCCATGGTTTTATTTTTATCATTTGAGAGTCTGAAGTCCAACCAGCATGAGTCAAACATTTCAGCATGTAATTTGTCTGTTGGAATTTTTACAAACCAGTCGTTATAATAAGTTACCTCTGAATAATTAGAATTTATGTATTTTTAAGTGAAAATTAAAAATATTTTATTTATTTATGAGGGAGGGATAAAGCAGGTGGGGGGAGAGAGAGGGAGAGAGAGAATGGACACACCAGGACTTCTAGCCATTGCAAACAAACTTCAGATGCATGCGCCACCTTGTGCATCTAGCTTACATGGGTCCTGGGGAATCAAACGTGGGTCCTTAGGCTTCACAGGCAAGTGTCTTAACTACTAAGCCATCTCTCCAGTTTTACAACATAATTTTTAAACTTGTACAAATTAAAAGAAAAAGTTTTAATCCTTCTCCCAAGTTAAAAAAAATCAGAAGAAAGTCATTATCTGTGACTTCACAAAAGTCAAAATAAATGAGGACATATTTTTTTCCCACCTATTTAAATATTGGCCTTTACAAAGACCATGAGTGCAGAGTTTAAGGGTTAGAAAAAAATAGCATTTCCATAGAAGGTGACCTACCAGTTCTAGGGTGGTGGTGTTTTGATGGTGTGTATTATGAACTTCAAAATTTTCCAAACTTCTGGTGCTAAAATTTCATGTCAACAAACTCATTGTAAGCATAAAATCAAGAATGTGTTAGGGGATTGTGCATTTTCTGCATGTGTGCAACTATATTTTTTAAATGGATGTCCATGTGCATAAGGGAAAAATCCCTAGAATACTAACAAAATGAAATAAGATCACCTAGGCAGATATTTGCTGTAAACTACCAAAGATGTGGTGTTGCTGATGTATTACTCAGTTCTTCCTAGTTCTTTGTTGACTGGTCAAGTTACACTGCAGTGGGAGAGTAGTACTTTTGCATCTGTTTTTAAGAGTCTGTGGATTGTTCAAGAAAAAGAACAGGGAGGAGAGAGACAGCATTCTTATTTCAATGGTGGGAGAGTGGACTGTGCCATGAGAAGTACTTTATCCTTTCTCTTTCCTCCCAGCTTCCCAGAGACCCTTCTCCAGGTTTAAAAATGTCACTTATTTTCAGATGCCAGTTGCAGTTGTTAAGTCTGTAGTGGGAACCAGATCTAGTATTGGAGAGCTCAGTGTCCATTTTTCAATTGACCTTCCAAGGGCATCAGCAGCTGTGTGGGATGCCTCACAGCCCACTTGCCTGTGGTCTGCCAAGAAGCATACTTGGTGGCTCATACCTTTCCTAAGGACTTCTGTACAGAAGCGCTGGACTGGGTCTCACAAAAATTATAGCAAATAAGTTTTTGGAAAATTCTGACCCTCTCTATTGATATAATTCTTTTTCTTCTTCTTTTAAAGCTAAGGTGCTTTTTTATTTGTCTCTTCATTTTCTGTAACTCATTGGTGTACTTCCCTTTCTTAAGGTTCCTGTATTACTTAAATGAATGGAACTGAAAGGCAGTAGTTAAAAGCAGGTCTCTCTCCCTCTCTTTTTTTGTTTTGTTTTGTTTTAAGCTACAGTGTCTTGAGGATGCTGTGAACTTAAGTTCAGACTAAAAAACAGTTTGTCTTAAAGCAATTGCTATCTTATATATGGTTTCAGAAAAACTATGAATGCACATATAATGGAAATAGACCTCAGATTAATATGCTCATTAAATGTGAGAACACTGCATATAATATTCACATGCCTGCCCTTAGCGGTTAAAGGTAGATATAGTTAACTCTTAATCTGTATAAGTGATTATTTGATGATTGCCCCTTCTTCTAAGATTATCTTGAGCTATGGTATAGTTTCATTTTCATTAGAGGTTTCCCTCAGAGTTTTCCCTGGTATGTCTTTTGGCTGTAGTCTTTATTAGTAATTTGGCTCCTATAGTCATGTATAGCTGAATTTTGCCAGATCCTGCCTATTGACATTTAAAAACATTTTCTTTGAACACATGTTCACCTTGACCATTGCTCCCATCATGCAAGGCAGGAGCCATATCATTTCATAATTTAGGTGACTTACTAAACACAAGTCTATGGTTACTAAATGAGCTTGACCATTCCCTAATAGCTCTCAGACTTTTGTGTATCGATAATTCCTCTATTGTATTACTTTCCAATACATTCAAGTCCACTTTGCTGTGACCTATGGTATTCATTCTGTTGCAGAAATGGTATTTTTGTCAAGGCATGATGGTACACACCTGCAATCCTAACACTATGGGAGGTAAAGCCAGGAAGATTAGGAATTCAAGGTCATCCTTGGCTACACAATGAGTTAGTTTGAGGCTAGACTGGAGTACATGAAACTGTATGAAGAACAAGTTCCTTTTACCTGGACGTTCACAAACAAATGTAATTGTATTTGGAAGTCAGTGATAATTCAGCTCTATAATCTTCAATTATTAGTATAGTGTATTCACCACCCTTAACTGTGTCTCACTGAGTTAAGAAAGTTCGGGACAGATCTCCATAGCAAGTGCTTTTCTCCCACTGCCTCTGTTACTTTATTTTGAAGCTTGATTTGTACTCTCCATTGTATAGTTGAAGAGTATGTGATTCCCGAGTTAAACTATATTCCATTTCTTCACAGCGAATCCAGGGGGTTTTCTTCCTACCAAGCATTAATTACTCTTGGCTCCTTCCTTTTCTAATTCTACCTTGAGGCCAGCCCAGCCCAGCCCACATATGGTGAGCAGCGTGCTCCCTGCAGGAAATGTCAGGAAAGGAAAAGAATCACTTCCTTGATTCCAACTGATGCATCAGTGAGTTATGAGGCACCTGCCTCTGCATTTATGTAGCTCTTAGCTGCTCCAATCCTCTACCCAAAGGATTTAATTCTAAATAAGTTCAGAAAGAAGTAAGATTCTAAGGATACCTTCTTGACTGTGAGGCTGAGTAAGTTTTAGAATATGTGTGTGTTTTCTGTTGTAGATGACTTAACTCTGTTGTTTGATTGAATAGAATTAATCTGGATCTCAAGTAGCAGTATAGTTTCCTTTAGAAATTTTAATTTATAGTTCAGTTTTTTAAAGATGCTATGGTCAACAGGTCTTACCTGTTAAGTTTTAGAAGTGATATCTATATGAGAAGTTAGGTTCCTTTCTACCTGGCCTGGCTCTCAAGGCCACCAGGGTCTGCCATCTTCTTCACAGGTTCTTTTCCAACAGGTACTCAGACTTTGCCTTCCGATACCTTGGCAGATTTGGTTCTCCTCTGAAAGTACCTTCCTTCTAGTCTCTGGAGTGCGTTCTTCACTGGTTGATGCTTTTCCTTTGTAAAGATTCTTTTCATCCATAGGTCCAAAATATGTGATCTGTAACACTAAAATCCAAAAAAGTTATAAAAGCTGGGTGTGGTGGTGCACACCTTTAATCCCAGCACTCAGGAGGCAGAGGTAGGAGGATTGCCATGATTTTGCAGCTATCCTGAGAAAACACGGTGAATTCAGGTTAGCATGGACTAGAGCTAAGCCCTATCTTGAAAAACAAAACACAGAACAAAACAAAAAAGTTTAAAAACAAGACTTAAAAAAACTTATTATTATTTTGGAAATAGGTTCTAATTGTGTAGCCCAGGTTGGCCTCAAACTTGGGATGTCCCTGCCTCAGCCTTCTGAGTGCTAGGTTTATAGTCATGGGCCAACATCCTAGGAAACAAAACTTTTAAAATAACTTCTTTAGCAGAAATACTTGAAGTTATTCTGGGATTGGTTAAGTAATATACCTTACTAGTTTTCCAAAGTCTATTTCATCCTTAATTTTAAAATATATGTTGCATCCAAGGTTTTATTTTGTTTTCCTGCTTGTTTTTTGAGATGAGGGCTTATCTCCTAGTGATGCAGGATTTTGGAGTTCAGGAGGGGGGTCACTTAGTATTTATGAACCTTACATTTTGGGTTCTGTCCTACCTTTAATAAAGAATTAATAGAAACTGACTCAAGAAGTATAAATTATGAGTTATTAAGTTTATTTAGGGGGAATCACAAATTGTGGGATTTATTTAAGAGAGATGGTGGTCTAGGAAGGGAGGCTAAGTAGGAAAGAGACTCTCATGTGGAAACATTGTATAGTTCATAAGGTTCATTTAAGAGAAATTGCAGTTTTAGAAAATGATTATAACAGACTTGTAAGCACATGGAAAGTAGGTATTTGTAGAGAGACTCGGAAAATACACATGGCATCCTCCATGTGCTTTCCTGAAGAGAGAAAATATCAAAGCAGAAGAGAAATTGAGGGGAAAAACTGTAGTAGAGCCACAAACATGTGGAGAGGAATTAAACTGAGACTTTTAAAGAGACATTAGGATGCAGCTACAAGCATGTGGACTTAAGGGAAACAGGCTTTTAGAGAGAAATTAGGGCAAAGCTATAAATAGGATCTAGGAGCTTGGTGTAGGGAGACCTAGGAGGAACCTACATGGCATGTGCAAATGGTGAGGTTCAATGGGAAAAAAAATGAGAGGGCAGATATCAAAAAAGAAACCAAAAGCTTCAGAGGAGAAAAGAGTGATGAAGAGGGTTACACTCATGGCTATCCTGAGTTTAGAGGAAGTACACAGATAGCAAGTCTAGGGTTGGTAAGAACACCCATGTGGTAGATTCAGAGATCAGAGAAAAATCATACATGTAATTAAAGTGAAAAGTTACCCCAAGCTATAAAGCAGAGGCAACCAGAAAAGTTTAGATCAAGAAACAATGCTATGCTCTCCCACCCCCACACTCCCAGGTTGGGTGGGCATAGAGGCCAGATTTATATTTATCTGAGCAGTACAGGAATAGAACCCAAAGTGTGTGTGTGTGTGTGTGTGTGTGTGTGTGTACATGTGCACACACACACACACACACACACACACATTGAGGGTTGCATCCACAGAGAAAAGAGGGAGTGTCCAGCCTTTATAGCATCAGATGATTCACTGTGTAAAGGGGAAGACCTGACTGGCTAGTAAATTTAGCGGGATGAACCTGAGGGTCAGGCCATTTGGGTCAGCTCACTCAGGTAGCACAGTAATCCTTTGAGCAGGAGGGGGAGCTGTGGATCAGTCTCAACGGACATTTTTGCCAAGAGTTTCATTCTGGTGCCAGGGCAAGGTGGCATGCGATCTCATACCTCCTGGTTCTCCTTGAGCCTCAATCCCTCACTGAAAATAAAGCTAGCTTTCTCCTGTCCTCCTTTACTAGGCTGGCCTCCAACTGCTAAGTAGTGACCTTGAGCTTCTGAACCTGCTGCCTTTGCCTCCTAATTTTTTTAGGAGTGAGATACCTCTATGCAGTAAAGAATGTTGGGTGCCAATAGGGTTAAGGTTATTCAACATTCTTTACTTGTTTATTTCCCTAAGAATAAACTCTTGCACTGTTTTCTTCACAGAGGTATCTCACTTCTTAGAATACTGACTGATATATTATTGAAGTCTTTTATTTGTCGAAACAAATTTTTCTTGTACATACCCACTATATACAACACACTCACAGATACCAGACATAGATATACGATATACTGCTTTGAAGGACCCCATCCCTTGTGAAGACCTCAGGAACACATGTATAAGTTAGTAAAATTCCAGTGCAGTTCAAACTGTTAGTAGTATGTACACATTCTTTCTGTGTAAATCTGAGACAAAACCAGTTAATTGTAGAAGTTGGGACATTTGATTTGATTCTTGAAGAAAGCTGTCATCTATAAATCTAAAAGGAAGTAAAGGGGCATTTAAGATAATGGGCTGGGGAGATTACTCAGCCATGAAAGGTGTTTGCTTAAGGTATCAGCAATCCCATGTATAAAGGTGCAGAGGGTTGAAAACATTCTGTGCTCAAGGAACTTGGAAGTGATGTATTCTTCTGGGCTGGAGAAGTGGGAAAGGAGGGCCAGGTCGACTGAAGAGCAAGGAGGTACAGGTGTGGAGGATGGACAGTCCTCGAGTCCAGGACTTGGTAACTGTTAGGTGCTGTGTGACCTCTAGATGGAGAAGCTTACCCACCAGTCATTTTAGTGGAGAGTGAAGATGAAGATAAGAGGAGCTGGAGAGATTGCTTAGTGGTTAAGGTGCTTACTTGGAAAATCTAATGACCAAGGTCCCATTCCCCAGTACCCTCATAAAGTCAGATGTACAAAGTGGTGCATGTGTCTGGAGTTCGTTTGCAGTGGCTTGGGGCTGTGCACACAAATTTGCTGTCTCTCTCTTTCCCCTCGCACATAAATAAATAAAATATTTTAAAAATATTTGTAAGAAACTAAGGGGGAGAGAAAGCCTGAGAAATGTCAACATTAGGGGCTGACAGAGGATACACAGCACATGGAGGTTTGCGTGATTGGTAAAAGCTGACCTCTGCCGCACAGGAGATACTCACAGGCTTTGCTTTCTCTCCTTCAGGAGGAGATTCGATGCCCAACATCCCTGTCTGTTGTCAAAGACAGAAGCCTAGCAGAGAACCAGGAGGAGGATGAAGAAATCTTTGATCCCCCAATAGAACTCTCATCGGATGAAGAATATTATGTTGAAGAAAGCAGATCTGCCAGGTTTAGAAAGTCAGGCAAGGAACACATCGATCATATTAAAAAGGCATTTTCCAAAGAAAACATGCAGAAGACACGGCAGAATTTTGACAAGAAAGTGAACAGAATTAGAACAAGAATAGTGACGCCCGAGAGGAGAGAGAGGTTAAGGCAGTCAGGGGAGAGGCTGAGGCAATCAGGAGAGAGGCTGAAACAGTCAGGGGAAAGGTTTAAGAAATCTATTTCTAATGCGGCTCCCTCCAAGGAAGCCTTTAAGATGCATGGCCTTAGGAAAGCGAAGGATCCTAAGGCTGAAGGTCAGGATGGGGACAGGGAGATGGGTGTGGACATTATTGCAGGGTCTCATTCTCTGGGTCCCATTCATGAGTTCCACCCTGATGAGTTCAGCGAAACAGAAGAGCAGGCAGCTAGGGTGGGGTATGCTCCGCAAGAAGGAGGGGACCTCTCAACCCATGAGCCTTTGAAGGTGACTTTTAAACCTCAGGTGAGAGTAGAGGATGATGAGTCTCTCTTGCTGGATTTAAAGCAGTCCTCATAAAGAAGGAATTAAGAATAAGCATAAATGTCTAGGAAATTAATTAGTTTTAGTTTGAATAGAAGAATAGTCATTTTAATGCCAGTAGGAAAACAAATGGTGTGATAGCTTCATATATGTTTAGAACTTTAAGATTATATAAATACTATATATAATCATCAGTTTCTTGGGAATTTTTTTATTGCCTCTGAGCATATGTGATTCTAACAGCTTTTGCTTTTACATTACATCTTCAATGGCAGCTGTGGCTTACTGAGTTCCTTTCTCTTGGTGGCCACTGAGAAAAGAGTTGCCCAGCTCAGGTCAGTTAGGTGCTTGGTCATCTGAAATATCTGAAAACAAATGTGTGCCCATCATTCACTATAGATTGTGGTCTGCATTAAAGTTGTGGCCTGTCTCAAAGGGAAAGAACTAATGTGTGGATTGCATCTTTCAGATGTTCAAATCAACAAATTCATTGGTAAATCAATAGTAGTTACACCCTTGTAAAGCTTTTGTATGAAAAACATGACAAAAAAGTAAAGTTCTTGAATTGAGCATTTAGCTGTAGCATCAAGCTTTATTCTAAGCAAGACCCATGGCAAGTCACCTGCCCATTCTCACTGATAGAAATGGGGAGGGTTCTCCCATCCTGCCCTTCTCGGAGGACTGTTGCGAAAATCAAAGGAGATGCCACACACTTTAGGAGATTGAGAAGCACAACCACACGAGCTACACCAGTCCCTCAAAATTAAAGCACTTATGCCTCGTGAAGAAGCTGAGACAGTGAGGGCCCGGGGTGGATAGAAACTAGTGTGGATCTCCAGAAGCCTTTTCACAGAATTAGGACTGAAAAATGAATGCTTGCATGACTACTTTTTCATCAGAGACTGAAACCAAACTTCGGATTTTATGTAGGTCTCTATGTAGTCCCTAATGTTGTTTAGATTTGGATCTGGTGTGGACTAGAGCAGATTTTGCTTGAGTCTCATGAGAGTTAGTACTGAGGTGCTGTTATCAAGTGGCCCGATATGGCAATGGCAGAGATGATCGCTAGCAGTCCTGTTTTCCAGAGCGAAGCTTTTAGGGCTTGCATGTCCAAAACAGTGTTCATAATCATCCTTCATCGCTGATTTGGAGGAAGTCAGAGCCTGCTTAGCCTTTAGCTGTAGGCCTGTGCAATCAGGAGGCAGATACCTGAGGAGATGGCCATACTGCTGCTGCATTTCCAGTTTGTTTACCGCTTCCATTTTAATAGGAAACAAATAATGGAATTTTTGGATTTGGAATTGACAGTCGTCCCCCCCCCCCCACACACATTCAGATGAATTTTGGCTAATTTTATAGTAGTTAAATATACCAGGCATGGTAACATGCCCATAATCCCAGCACTAAGGAGGCTGAGCTGGGAGGATCATAAGTGAGTTTGAGGCCAGCCTGTGTGAACACACACACACACGCATGCACGCACACACACTCACACTCATGGGTACACATACCTATGCACACATAAATCAGCTTTAAAACATTGGCTGGGTTATATAGTGGTTTGGGAGTTTGGTATAGCATCATTTTCTGTTGTTTTTTTCTTTTTTCTTTTTTTTACTTATTTGAGAAAGAGGGAGGGAGAGAGAGAGAGAGAGAGAGAGAGAGGCAGAGAGACAGAGAGAGGCATGAGTGGGCACACCAGGGCATTTAGCCACTGAAAATGAAGTCCAAATGCATGTGCTACCTTATGCCTCTGGCTTGCGTGGGTACTGAGAGAATCAAGGCTTAGACTTTTCAGGCAAGTGCCTTGACCATTGAACTTTCTGTCCAGCCCCATCATTTTCTTTTTACTCTGCCTGAGTGCATAAAATCACAAATTGTTCATCTTGTTGTTATGTTGAAAACTAAAGCATTTGCATGCAACATTGAATACAACTTCAAAAGTATAATTATAAAAACATTTTTATTATAGTGACAAAGGAACTTGGATGTCTCATGACATATTTAAGAGCCATAATAAATTTGAGTTTAAAAAGACATATTGCAGAATGTGAGGTCAGTGTCCTAGTTGTAAATATTTTACTAATGGCGAATGCAAACAGCGGCATGCCCAGACTGAGCTGGTAGAACACGTACAAGCTTTTTCTTCTAGTACTGTATAGAATAAAAATCGGGCTAAAATACTTTTCTGCAAGTATTGTTATCAAACAATTTTACCTGCTGACCCAATATATAATCAGACTTGATGTCTTAGGCAACATTGCTTATTGAAGTGTGTGGAATTTTGATGGGTTAGGAGTGATAATCTGGTCAGCTCTTCATCTTGGTAGATTTTGTGCAGTTCTAGAAACACAATTTCATGTCTCCAGAGGTTCATTGTAACCTTGTACTGCATCCTTGCTGTTAGGATCTTTTTCCTCCACAAAAATATCTGTCAACATTTCTGCCCATGTTTAAGACATTTATAAAATTCCACATTCATAATTTCTTTTGCTTGTACCCTGCTTTAGTGGCACAAAGATAATGGGCTGCAAAGCCATGCATCTCATTTAATGTAAGGCATCATCTAGTCAACATTTGCAGCTTTCAGGAAACAGGGCTAGGGAGGGGGCTCAGGGATTAAGAGAATTTACCATTTAAGCATGAAAAGTTTCACTCCCCAGAACCCATGAAAAAAGCTAGGCATGTGGGGTTGGGGCAATGGTTTAGGTTAAAGGTGCTTGCTTGCAAAGCCTGCTGGCTCAGGTTCTTTAGCCATATAAGTAAAGCCGTACAGACATTTGTTTGTAGTGGCAAGAGACCCTTGTGCTCCACCCCTACATGCATGCATGCATGCAAATGAATATTTTTTTTTTTGAAGTGGGGTCTCGTTCTAGCCCAGGCTGACTTGGAATTCATTATGTATTCTCAGAGTAGCCTTGAACTCACGGCGATCCTCCTACCTCTGCCTCCCGAGTGCTGGGATTAAAGGCGTGCGCCACCACGCCCAGCCCTTATAAAATGTTTTAAAAAAGGTAGGCAAGGCTATGCATATCTGTAATCCTGGTCAGGGGTGGGGGACTTGAGAATCACTGGGGCTGCTTGCCTGAAAATGGCAGCTCTGGGTTGAGGGGGAAACCCCATCTCAAGGATGATGAATAGAGAAGTTCTTCAGTGGCTTCATGCACTATACAAACAAGCATGTCTGCTCACACATTCACACCACACAACATGTATTCTGCACACACACACACACATGCAAAACGTACGAGACTACCCCTGGGTTACTCATCTTTGATATCAGGATTATACATATCAGACTTTAAACAGTTTATTCAAATAACAGCAGAGCTGATTTGCTTTCATGCTAGGAGGCAGAGCATTCCAACAGCCATAGATGCCAGGGGCGGGGCCCACGTCGAAGCACTTGCAGAGTAGACAGAAGGAAGCACCAGGCTGCCTCCTGTGTGGAAGGGTCCAGGGTCTGCCCTGAGGGGGGAGTGGCTTGGCTCTTGCTTATGGAGAAGCAGACAACATTAGCATGTGTGGACAGTCAGCTGGCTGACAGTGTACTTGTGTGTGTATCCATGAGCAGGTTTTTTAATAAAAGAAGAACAAATGAAAATAAAAGTATAAACCACTTCGACTTCATTCTTTGTTTTTTATGCACATTAAAGGGTTTGGTATAGAACAAAGCCTGATGTTCTTTCTGATTCTTAATAGCTAGAGAACATAGATTATGTTCTGTAAAATATTTCCCAGGACTGGGGGCTGGAGAGATGGCTTAGTGGTTAAGGCGTATGCCTGCGAAGCCTAAGGATCCAGCTTTGATTCTCCAGGTCCCATGTAAGCCAGATGCACCTGGTGGCGCGTGAATCTGGAGTTCGTTTGCAGCGGCTGGAGGCCCTGGCGTGTCCATTCTCACTCTATCTTTCTCTCCCTCTCAAATAAATAAATAAAATAGATAAACAAAATGTTTAAAAATATTTCCCAGGACTGTTAACTATACACTTCATTATATGAAATCACTGGGTGTTCCTCCCCACTCCCCCACGGGTATTCTATAGCTGCTTTTTTTCTTTTTTTGATTGAACTGTGTTAGAGAAATTGACAGTTTGTGATTTCCAGATAAGGAGAAAGACCATTATGTTTCCATCCTCAATTCTATTTCAGTTTGAGGCATGCCAGTACTGGTCTGTAGTGAAAGAATGATGAAACACTCTGTGCTAAATTTGTGTCACTCCTGTGACTACTTTTGAGTTAGGTGGTGTCTGAGAATTTATAGCTGTCCCTCCTAGGATCAGCTGCCGTTACAAGTAGTGGCAGGAGGTCTGAAATAACTACTGCTTCGCTGAGAGTCTCTTAGGGCTCACGTACACTGCAGAAAGAGCAGCTGCAAAGAGCTGCTTTCCTCACCCTACTAACTGCCCCCCACCTTGTCCATTGGAGGCCATTGTGAGTTTCTCTCCAATCTATTATTTGCCCAAGGCCAGAGTTCTGTTTGCTCATTGTGTTTTCCAAAGCAAAGCTCCTCCTTGTTGAGTTGTTTGAATGGGTTCTTTCTCGTCTCATCTCATGCATTGTTTGGCACTGAAGATTCCAGCCAATGCTGGGCTTTATTCCAGCTGACCTTACAATAGAGGCTGCTGTAACCTGATACACTGGCCAAGGCCAGTTGCCCTATGGCTGTTCACATCAGCTTCAAGGGCCTCTAGCTCATTACATCTCATCCCTTGATGTCTATCATGTTGGATCTGAGCATGGCATCAA
This sequence comes from Dipus sagitta, assembly GCA_036346955.1. Lineage (NCBI taxonomy): Eukaryota > Metazoa > Chordata > Mammalia > Rodentia > Dipodidae > Dipus > Dipus sagitta. Next base: position 111,795,547 of record CM070770.1, read on the forward strand.
AACGTGTTAGAGGTTCAAAATAGGTTTGATGCAACCCATTCTTCCCCTTGAAGGTTCTATGTAATGGCAACATCATACAAAGATTGCCAGAAAAATGGGAGGCCAAGACATTATTTTTATTATGGGTTTGTGCAGATCTCCAGTAAATCCCAAAAATGTAGGGTACCTGGTAAATTCTGTTGCCAGAGGTGGCCTGGGCTTGGGAAATAGAAAGGCCCTCCTGTGCTCTTGAGGGTCTGTGTGAGCCCTGGTGTAGCAGTAAGAAAAGCAAGGTTTGGAGCAAGAAATGCTGTTTCATCAGCCGGCAGTGAGGCCCACAGGCCTGTCATCCAGAGCAGCTGGAATGGAAAGCTTCCCCTGTGACCCACAACTCAAGTTGGGTAGGTATCAAGGAGACATGAGGTGAAGGTGGAGAAACCAGGAGTCCTGGAGCACAACAGCTGAATGTAGGATCCTGTTTGAAGGCACATCTTTGGTTTGTGTTTGAGGCCTTCTGTCTGGTTAAAAATGTGGCCCAAATGAACCTCACTGCTACTAATTTTTTGTTTATTTTATTTAAGAGCAGGAGAGAGGGAGAGGGAGAGAGAGAAAATGGGCACACCAGGGCCTCCAGCCACTGCAAACAAACTCCAGACATGTGCGCCCCCTTGTGCATCTGTCTAACGTGGGTCCTGGGGAATCGAGCCTCGAACCGGGGTCCTTAGGCTTCACAGGCAAGTGCTTAACAGCTAAGCCATTTCTCCAGCCCATCTTTATTATTATTTTTTTATTACTGAGATAGAGCGAGCACACATATGTGCACCAGAGCCTCCAGCCACTGCAAACAAACTCCAGATGGCGAACACAACCTTGTGCACCTGGTTTACGTGGGTCCTGGGGAATCGACATGAGGTCCTTTGGCTTTGTAGGCAAACACCTTAACTGCTAAGCCATATCCTCTCCAGCCAGTGCCAATCTTAAGTGATGACCAATGAAGGAGGGTCGACAAGTCATATTATATACAGATCACAGCCTAGAGGAGAGGGTGGAATATACTCACACTTCCTTTTTTATTTTTAATTTTTGTTTTATATTTTTTATTTGAGAGCGACAGAGAGAGAGACAGAGAGAAACAGAGAGAGACAGAAAATGGGTGCACCAGGGGTGAACTCCAGACACGTGCGACCCCCTGTGCATCTGTCTAACATAGGTCCTGGGGAATCGAGCCTCGAACTGGGGTCCTTAGGCTTCACAGGCAAGCGCTTAACTGCTAAGCTATGTCTCCAGCCTGACTCACACTTCTTAACAGTGCAGATAAGTGGTGGGTTCATGAGCAAATTCAGGCAATTTGAAGGAGGAGTGGATGAAGATCTTATAGTTGATTATATTCCAAGTTAATCTCTTCCTTCAGGGCAAACTTTCTCCTGATTAGTCTGGGACATCATTATTTAAAAGGGGCAAGGATTCTCTATCACACACTGGTTTCCAACCCCCCAATTTCATTTACTACAAGAGAAGCATGGTTTGTTCTAAGTGGAAATTTAGGACAAGAGTAAATAATCAGTGTGTGAGGTTTGGCTCAGTTACTTCCCAAGTCCATTAAGGTATTACTCCTGGCTAGTTTGCCCATTGCATAATATTGTAAAGCAGCCAAGTTCCTCATAACCTCATGGTCCAATATTCATAATTTATTATTCTCTCATTAGGCTTTTTACCTGGACAATCTTTAAAATTTCAAATTATACTTAAATAGATATTTTAATGTAAAATAAAATTACTGGAATGAGGATATCACTTTAATTTTATTAACACCTTTCAAAGTGGCCATGTTATTTGTGATTTTTCAAAAATGATAAAAACAGAATTATACATGGGATGCTGTTGGTTCTAGTTCAAAGCAAAAGAGAAGGTTTCAGAGGGAAACATTGATGCACTTGCCAACTGTCTTAATATAGAACTAAATTTTCTTTTAACAGGAGAGAAAATAAGTAAATTGCAGATTGTAAATATATCAGGAAAATGCACCAAAATATTCTCTACTTGAAATTCATGCATGTTTTTCATGTAAAAAATGTTCTTTATATTAAAAAATCAACATTTCAGGCAAATCCGTCTTAAGAGAAAATCACCTAAAATCTAGTTACTTTTCCATATTAAAATCAGTTGTGCTGGGCATGGAGGCGCATGCCTTTAATCCCAGCACTTGGGAGGCAGAGGTAGGAAGATTTCTATGAGTTAGATGCCACCCTAAGACTACATAGTGAATTCCAGGTCAGCCTGGGCTAGAGTGAGATCCTACCTTGAAAAAAAAAATCAGTTGGGTTGGTGAGATAGTTCAATGGTTAAAGCATTTGCCACACAGGCATGAGGACTGGAGTTCAGATCCCCAGCACCCATCCCACGCTAATCCCTTGGTCTGGTTAGCTAGACTAGCTGAAGCAGGGAGTTTGGGGTTCAAACAAGACTGGCCTCAGTAAAAGAAAGTGGAGAAGAATCGAGGAAGACACCGAATGTCAACCTCTGGCCTCCACACGCACATGTGTGCCCCCACCCTTCATACAAAAAGTTAATCATGTGGCGAAATCTGCTTAAGCGTTCCTTTCCTTTCTACGATAGGAAGTGTCAGTGGATTGAAATTTACTCTTGTGACTTGATAGAAGCTAGTCCACGTATAACGGATTTTTGTCTTGACTCAAAATTTTGTTTAAAAAGAATGATTATTACATTTAAAAAATCAGCGCTGCTGTTAGATGTAGGAATATGGGGAGAATGGACAAAAAAATCATGAAACGTGTTTAGATAATTGAATCTTCTAGGCACAACAAAAACAACCAACAGCCAACCAAGTGAACAAACCAGAAAACTCTCAACTGAATGAAGGATAAGAGCCAGGAGAAGTGTGACTGAGTGGTCTCTAATGTTATTGAAGAGAAATGGGTTTTCAGTGCAGAAGGGAAGCAAAGGCTCCTGTGCTACAACATCTCTCTCTCTCTCTGGAGGTTTTGGGTGTGTGCGCACACGCCTAGAGGCCAGAGGTTGGTGCTGGGCATCTTCCTCAATCACTCTGAACTTTTTTTTTTTTTGAGATAGGTTTTCACTGAACTTGGAGCTCATGGATTTGGCTAGTCATTGAGTCCCAGAGATCCTCCTGCCCGCCCCCCCCCCCCGAGATTACAGCTGTCCACTACTGTGCTAGTTTTATCGTGTGGGTGTTTGAGAGTGGACCTCAGTTCCTCATACTGGCAGGGCAAGCACTCTATTGACTAAGCCATCTCCCCAGCACCCCTTAGGGAGGTTTTAAGAATCAATCCTGTATTTGGGGGCTGAGTAGTAAAACTGCTCAGAGATGAATGACTATCATATTTCTTTTGTTCCACAATAGTTTGCAGTGGGCAGCTACAACTCATTCACATAGCTGTTTTTTTTTTTTTTTTTTTTTTTGTAAAGCCTTTTACAGTGTTGTGCAAGAGACTTTGTTTCTCATCCCAAGATGAGATCTCTTGTATCTCCCAGTATTCGATGCCCCCCCCCTTTAAAATTTTTTCTTTATTTGAGAGAGAGGGACAGGGGACAGAAAGAGAATGGGCACACCAGGGCCTCCAGCCACTGCAAATAAAATCCAGATGCATGCACAATCCTTGTGCATCTGGCAGATGTGGCTACTGGGGAATCGAACCTGGATCCTTAGGTTTCACAGGGAAACACCTTAACCACTAAGCCATCTCTCCAGCCCTTTGATGCCCTTTTAATCTTAAGAGCCTAAAAAAAAAGAGCCTAATAAACTGAATAAAAACAAATGTCTGAAATGTTAGCTCGAATATCTTTGAGTTAAAATCTTTTTTTTCCCATACATATTCACACACTTCTAGGTTCTAGGAGTAAAGTAGTCAGTGAGAGAGTTTTTTAGGATAACTAGTTCCAGAGACAAACAGGAAGTGACTGTATGACTTAGATGGCTACTAGTGTCATGAAGAAAGTTTAGGTTGGGGTTCAGTGTTACAGGCAGAGAACAGGCTGCTGCTGCTGCTGTTTTAGGTGTCTGGAAGGCTTCGCTGATGAAGGTGGACAGTCTTGAATTTGAATCCACCATGCAGGTATCTCTGGGAAGAGTTTCAGGAGTGTTTTGGAAAACATGTGGCTAAAGAGAATAAAGATGGCAGAGGGAGGGTCAGGATGCTGTAGTACCTCTTAAGGATTTAGGTTCTCATTCTGAATGAGGAGGCTCAGAGTGTATTGAACAGAGGCGTGGCATACTCATTAATTTATTGCATTATTGTTGAAAAATCAAATCATTGCGTCTCATACAAAGAGCTACCTTCAATTTGGTTCACATTGCAAGGGAAATCACCCAGACTCTAAATGTTTTCCCCTAGGGAGTCTGGGCTCAGTCTTTACAAAGTTCTTCTTCCTGGTGTCCTAGGAAACACCATTGCAACTGAACAGTGACATCTAGTGGACATTTTTATAATTGTCTACACACCTGGAGCAGAATTGAGGCCACATTTTAACATAGAAATTCACTTTAACACTGCAAATCACACACAGGATAATAGAATGATTGTCACTTTATTACAATGAATTCAGCTCAAACTTTGGCCTCTTTTCAAAAGTTTTCAGTTCTTTAAGAGCTGGAGGTTTCATCTACTAGAAGATGGGGACACCAAAATCATAGAGGGGGCTGGGGAGATGGCTCAGTGGTTAAAGGCATTCATTTGCAAAGCCCACCAGCCAGGGTTTGATTCCCCAGTGCCTATGTAAATCCAGATGCACAAGGTGGTATGTGCATCTGGAGTTTGTTTGCAGCAGCAAGAAGCCCTAGTGTGCCATTCTCATTCTTTCTCCTTGCAAATAAATTTAAAAAAATCATGGGCAGGCAAGTGAAGGAGAGTTAAGTGTGCATTCAATTGGATGACCCAGGAAAAAGTGCCCTGGTTCTGTGGTTTGTTGGTGATGTCTGAGGTGAGGTTCTGAAGCTGGGCTTGAATCAGGTTGGTGTGGATTTCTGGCGTTTGTCTACTGACTAGGGCATGGTGAGGGGAATTCAAAGCAATAGGAGATGAGGCCATATAAATTGGGTTTCCTCAAAGCTTCAAGAGAGTGTTTCAGGATAGAAACAAGAGACTTAGCCTTACAGTTGGACATCTGTCTTCATGTCTCTGCCACACATTTACTAACTCTGAGAACATGTGCCAGTTACACTCTGTATTTCAGTGTTGAGAACCCACTTTGTAAAGACGTTGTATCGAGTCAGGCTATTTATTTATAGTACTTGACAATATAAGTGTTACTAGCAGGGGTGTACGACTTTTTGACATTGTGAAATGATGTCATCCTTACAAATGTATTGAGCTGTATTTGTAGCTACCCTGGGACATATGAGGACCACAGGTTGGACATTCCTAGTAGAGAAAGTAAGTGGATTTTAAAGAAGCAACCTACTGTAGTTACATCTGTGTTAAAACTGTATTTATGCCCTCCACATTTGGTGTTGGTGGAATTTAACTTTAAGCCATTTTGTATATCTATATGATCCATTGAGAGTAGTTGTACAGTTGTCTTAGCTGAGATATGTCATTTTGCTGCATAGAGGTTAAAACCATCCAGAGGCTTTGTTACAGAATCTGGTTTCTGCCTACATTTCCATCCTCATTTCTCATTGCTCTATCCCTCAGTTTTTGCATTCTAGGCTTGCAAGCCTTTCAGATCCTCCAGTATCTTGCATAGTTGGTATAGAATCTTTGCACAGACAGTGCCCTTTGCCTGTTCACACCTCTCCCACTTCCATGCCAGCCAGTATCCAACCACATACTAGTTAACTTCTGTTCATCTTTCAGATTCCAGTTCAAATGGTATTTCTTTAGGGAAGCATTCCAAGCCTCCTCTCCCCACTCTCTGACTGGGAAGGCCTCCTGTTACACAGTTTTGCAATAACCACCATCATTTAAATATATGTGGGTGATCATTCACACTTCCGCTAGATTGTGTCTTGAGACATGGGCTATGCCTGGCTCGTTGCTCCATCCCTGCTAAAGCCTTGGATTTTTTTAAAATATCTTTTTTAAAAAAGAAAAAAGTTATTTTTATGTATTAATTTTCAAGGAGAGAGAGATATGGAAGAAGAAGGAAAGGAGAGAGAGAGAAAGAGAGAGAGAGAGAGAGAGAGAGAGAGAGAACAGGACATATGGGTGTACTAGGGTTTCTTGCTGTTGCAAATGAACTCCAGATGCATGTGTCACTTTGTACATCTGGCTTCATCTGAGTAGTGAGAAACAACTCAGGCTGGCAAGCTTTGCAGGCAAACGCCTTTAACTTCTGAGCCATCTCCCCAGGTCCCTCAGATAATTTTGAATAGTGAAGAAGGCAATCTGTAAGGGAGGGATGTTGTGTGAAAATTAAAATGCAGAAATAGGCAAAATTTAGAGTATGGAATATAGTGGGTGATGTGACGTGATGCCTTGTGTCCTTCTGAGACTACTCATTCCTGAAGATGCTGAAGGTTTTGGTGAGTGATGGCTCTCAGCCAACTCTCTATAGGAATTTCTCTCAGCACAGAGAGCCTCCTCACCCAAGGTCATACCACTCCTGAAAGCAGTTCACATCTGGTAACTGGTCGATTGGTGGATAAATGTCTGGCCACTGGCCTCAGCATAGAACAACTCTAAAAGACCATCCATTGCTGAGCTCACTGTAGCGTCAACTTCTTAACTCTCCTCTGCCTTGCCAGATGCTGTTTCTAAGAGGAGCCCTTCCTTAGAAAACACTTGCACACCAGTCTCAGAGTCTTTTTCCCAAGTAACCCAGCTCCCAACTGTCATGATGGGGTGGGGTAGGTCTACAATGGCTCCTATATTTCTGGTTTGATTGGCACACATGATACCTTCCACTGAGATGGAGAACACAGGAGAAAAGAACTAGATGCAGGGTAGGAAATGAGCTCTTTGGGAGGTGCTAAGTCTGATACCCATGGAAGAGTCAGGAATCTGAGGTACAGAGGAAAGGTGGGCTCTTAGATGTACAGATCTGGGAGTTGGCACACCAGTCAACAACATAAAAGAGACAGTCCATGATACTGGAAGGTGCCATGCAGGCTGCTGGGGAGAAAAGTCAATAGTGTTCCCAGCAGTGGATCCTGTGAACAATGTAGCCAACTAGCCAGATAGGATGTGTCTGCTAGTGCAATAGTGGCATGACTGTGATGGGCATATCCAGCTGCTTTCTCCTTGGATTTTGAGGCACTCTCCATGGGAAAGAATTCATGCCTGGTACTGGAAACCAAAAACACATGACTGGGTAAGTCATAGACCATAGGAGGGAAGCTCTGACTGTTGTTTAAATAAATGGATATGTTGTGCCCATAAAATTGTCCTCTCAATATTTATATTTTTACTCATAGTCTAGTGCTGCTATCATCTTTGGTCAGAGAAATTTCTTTCTGCAGTTGGAGGTAATTACCAGGAAGAGTCAAAAGTCATCAGAGTGCTGAGAATACGTGACGATTGCTCAGCATTAAATGAGACATATGTGTGACCCCATTCCAAGGCTCAGAGGACACTACAGAAGGAGGGAGCAGAAAGAATGCAAGAGCTAGAGGCCGGGGAGGAATGCTGTGGAACTCTGTCACCTGGGCGTGACATGGCCATTGCACTCATGAACTCACGGCAGCTGTGTTTACCTGCACAAGATAGGGTCAGTCAACATTCCTTAATGGATGGAGGAGAAGCTCATGAGACCCCAGCCCTGTCTGAGGAGCTAATGACAGTTTGTGAGTTCTGGGGGAGGGGGAATCCTTCTTTCCTTTGATATTGTCACTGGTAAGTGGTGGGAAGAAGGGGATCAGCTAGAGTGGGAGGAGAATGAGAGGGTAATGGGGGTAGATATGATAAAAATATAATATCTATACATGTATAAAATCACAAAAAAACATAATAAAAGACCCCACATAAAAGTGTGAAGAATGAAAGGAAACAGGGCTCTCATGTGATCTGGATTTCAATAGCAGGGACAGGCTAGGAAGACAATCTGTGGTAGGTAAAGTGTCTTGTGAGAGAAGAAAACATGGAGTGTGAGCGTTACGGATACCGGCAGGACAGGAGAGGGCTTTGCAGTGAGGACGGGCAAATGTGTCCAGAGCGGTAGAAAGTACAAAACGGGAGGCTGGAAAGATGGTTCGGTAGTTGAAGGTGCTTGCTTGCAAAGCCTTACGTCCTGTGTTCTATTGCCCAGTACTCACAGAAAGCCAGATGTACGAAGCGGACCATGAGTACAGCAGGATTGGTTTGCATCGGCAGGAGTCCCTGGTGCATCCATTCTCATTTTCCTTTTCTTTCCTTGCAAATAGATAAAAGTACTTTTGAAAAAGAAAATACAGCATGGGATAGTGTGGGCTGTATTTACTGATGGCCACCAAAGCCCTCGCTAGGAGCAGGCCTGGTGGAGTGGGTAGAGTACGCAGATCCAAGTGTGTTGGGTTGAAGGGCTGTGAGGGGTGAAGGGACAAGTGTGATAATTTCCTTGAGCTGCAGAGACGGCACCAGGGAAGGTATAATGGACAGTGAGGAGCACAGGAGCATTCATCTCTAATGATGGGGGAGATGCACTGATGCACAAGGTCCACTGAGGAAGGGCCAACGTAAGAGGAAGACTGAGCGCACAGGATTAGCCTTGGAGTAGAAGAGCCAAAGAACTCTGGCATCGGAAGGAAGGAAGGAAGGAAGGAAGGAAGGAAGGAAGGAAGGAAGGAAGGAAGGGGGCAGGAAAGCAGGCAACCATAGCTACAATTTATCATACTCTGTAAAGCATCAGGAAACATTAACCTGGCTGAGTGCCTGTTTGGGCCTTGAAGGCTATGCTCCCCAATGCTGGGCAGCACCAGAGGCCACTCATCACCATCTTGAGAATGGTCTTCAGGAGAGGAGGGCAGTGACCAAGAGTTTTGGACACAGAACCAGCCAACAGCAAGATGTGGGCTTTGCTGAGTAGCACAGACGAGCCTTTTCCATTGGCCAGGTGCTGAGGCTTTCAACCCTAATTCCAGTTCGGACCCTGACCTGTAGCTTGGTTTACTCTGCTATTTGACTACTAGAAATTGATAAGAAAAGTTGGTCATGATCCAGCCATATCTGTCAATAGGAATTTTGATAGTTAATAACATAGTTACATACTATTTTTGCAGTCCCACCCATGTGAGCAGAAGTTTATTCGGAATATTTATTATTGGTGACCAATGTGTTGTCAAACCTTTACAGTTTTCCTCCATCCGGTTAAATGTAGAAATGAGTACTTACAATAGAAGGGCGAGTGTGTTTTTCTGGACTAAGTGGGTCAGTGGTAGGGAACTGGAGTGGCAGCCCTTGAGGCAAATTCTCCTGAAGAAGATAAGACATCCCTCTGAAGATGGGGAGACCTCATTGGAAAAGCTGGAGCTGCCTTGTCAGGCACTGAAGTTGAGAAGTTTAGGGGATGTTAAGGACTTGCTGACTTGGAGGCATCTCCCAGGGAACCTTTGAAAGTACTATGCACACTCATGTACACACACACACACACACACACACACACACACACACAATCAGCCCCAGGAGCTGACACACCTGAAGGCATCCCTGTTCTTCAGGTTTCCAAGTCAGGAGTCAATCATCCACTCTGTCATGGGTTGAAAGCTCCCCATGAAGGTCCCCTTTGCTAAACTTAGAATTAGAGGTAGACTACACTTCATCACTTTTAGCGGGAGGTTCACTGGACCTCTCCAAATGACTTCTGTGACCTCCCTTCCCAACTCATTTACCTTTTATACCTTCTTTATGGGCAGGATGGTATGGTAGAGAAGTTCTGAGGTTAAGTCTTACTCTGCCATCTCTCTGGGAGGGTCCCTGCCACTATTCATTTTGATGTATTTTCCATATTTCCAGAACAGGAAGAGTTTTAGTCTGTTGTTGCAATATCATGGAGTAAAAGGGAGTTCAACTCTATTTCAGAAACATGCCAGGGGCCTCCAGCCACTAGAAACAAACTCCAGATGCATGTCCCACTTGGTGCATCTGGATTTACATGGGTACTGAGGAATCAAGCCTGGGTTGTTAGGCTTTGCACGTAAGTGCCTTAACCTCTGAGTCATCTCTCCAGCCCCCATCATTTTTTTTTTAATAACACTTCCTATGGTTATTGTCATACTAAGAAATCTGAACTCAAAGTGTTTCTAGTAGAGGGAAACTTTCCTCACTGGCCATTTCAGGCATATCCTATAACTTCTTTAGTATCAGGTAACAAAATGTCCTACAGTTACTTTGAGATCTAAGGGTGTTTTGTCTAAGTTATTAAAACTATAAGCCCGGTATCATAATCATACAACTTTCTCTTGTCCAATGGAGGGTTTCCCTTCACTTCCATGAACTCATCAGACAATAGCACTCTGTGCAGTGTTTTCTGAGAAAGCAACAACCACCTCCTCTGCTCAGCTCCCCACCTGCAGTTCCACCACTTGAGAGGGACAGTTTATTTTTAATTTTCTTTTTCTTTTTAAACATTTTATTGCAAAGTTTAACATGTGGAATACTGTTATTTAATCATATTCCTGTCTCTCCCCCACTCCATTCTACTGCACCCTCTCCTCTTTTCCAAGCAATCCTTTCTCTGTTTTGATGCCTCATTCCTTTTGTCCCCCCTTTGTCCTCCATGTTAAAATGTTGGTGGGTGCAGATCTTGTGAGGGCAATGACAAGCACTGTGAGGTCATGAATGCACCAGTCAGCTCATGTCCGGAATACAGTGCCGCGAGAGAGCCATTTTAACAGCTTATGAGTGTGTTTAAGTAGTAAACTGGGGATGCTGACAAACTGCTTCACCCCGAGGAGCTCAAGTTCTGCCACTGGTGATGTCAAGGTTTTGGAGTAGTGAGGGATGGTTCCTACTTGGGGATGGGCTGTGTCTTTCTGTACTAGTCAGGGTTCTCTAGAGGAACAGAACCAATAGAATTAATTGTATTAAAAGGGAATTTGTTGGGTTATCTTACAGCAGTCCAACAATAGCAGGTTGCAGGCCTGAGAGTCAAGGAACCCGGTAGCTGCTCAGTCCTCGAGGCTGGATGCCTCAGCAGTCCCAATGTGGCACTGAAGGCCTGGAGGCTTCCTGGAGAGCCGCTGCTGTTCAGTCCTCGCTCGTCTTCAGTCCACACTGAAAGGCAGCAAGCAGCACCAGCAACCAGGTGGGAGGAGGGGATACTTTCCTACCAGAGCTTTCTTAGATAAAGCCCACCCCCTCCCAGGGGCTGCCCACTCTGGGGAAATGGTCTCCTTGGGGGAAGGATTCCTCCTTTAGTTAATCCTTCCTGGAAGCAACCTCAGAGACCCATTTATGAGGAAAATGTCTGTGGATTCCTAAATAGATCAAGTTGAGACAAACTTAACCATCATACCCTCTATCCCTCACCTGTATGGGCCCTGTTTCTAAATGATCTTAGCTGCATGAAGCTGCAGAAAGCCAGGTTTGCTTCCTTAAAAAAATGCCCTTTCAATAAATTTAGGGAAAATTTAATGGATGAAGTCCCCTTTTTAGCCAAAGACTGGTGGGAGCTTGACATTGGAGAGCATAATCTTTGTCTCCATAGAATTCTGACCTAGTTCCCAACTCCAGATATGAGTTCATTTCCACTGTGCAGATAAAGGTAAAAAAGGTAAAAAAAAAATTTAAATAACAACAAATGTTGGTGAGGATGTGGAGAAAGAGGAATCCTCATTCACTGTTGGTGGGAATGTAAACTTGTACAACTACTCTGGAAATGAATATCGGGATTCCTGGAAAGGATGAATATAGAACTACCAACAGACCAAGTTATTCCCTTACTGGGCATCTACCCTAAATGCTCCATATGTCACTACAGAGATATTTGGTCAACCATGTTTATAGCTGCTCAATTCATAATAGCTAAGAACTGGAACCAACCCAGATGCCCATCATTGGATGAATGAATAACAAAGTTGTGGTACATTTTCATAATGGAATTCTACTCAGCAGTAAGGAAAAATGAGATAATGAAATTTGTAGAAAAATGGACAGACTTGGAACAGATCATACTTAGTGAACTCACATTGTCACAGAAAGACAAACACTGCATGGTCTCACTCATCTGTGGTTCCTAACCTGGATCAGCTCAAGTTGCTAACATATATAGGCAACTCGAGGCCCAGACAATAAGGATTGAAGGGTTTGCATGGAGGAGAAATGGAGGGTGGGGTGTGTGTGGGGGAACACAAAACTAAACCCAAAATGAACTGGTGCCATAGGAACCTTTATTCTTCAATATAGACTAAAAAATTGAACCCTCAACAGGAGTATGGGGCAATCACCTGAAAAGAAGGACCCTGGAGAGGGTGGGATGAAGCTTAACCTTAAATTTTTTTGACTCTGGCTTGTAACTCCCAGAATCAGTAATTGGTTGCTACCCACAGTGAACTGTTGATCAGAGAGACCTATGAGGTCCCCAAAACAACACAGGTATCGTCAAAGCACTTGATTACCCACCTGAGGTAAAAGGTAAGACCCTATTGCTGAAGATACCATATGATACCCACACAGAACACACATAGACCTGGCTGGAATCTGAAGAAAGCCAGTCTCCAAGTTAGTCCTTCTAGTGCTGGGAAGTGCTACATGAGCTACTGGGGGAAAGCGGCCAGCAATGGTCTGAGCAATCAGTGGTCTAAGCTACTCAGAAGCAAACACCCTGACAAAATGCACACACCAGTGCAATAGTGGCACACAGCCTTGGTGGGTAACCAATGGCATTCTGATTGGTAAGAGATCTATCTGCACAGTGGAAATGAACTCATATCTGGAGTTGGGAACTAGGTCAGAATTCTATGGAGACAAAGATTATGCTCTCCAATGTCAAGCTCCTACCAGTCTTTGGCTAAAAAGGGGGCTTCATCCATTAAATTTTCCCTAAATTTAAGACAAAGACACTTATCCCATTTAACCTATGCTGACTTCACTCTCCATTGGAGCATCTGTTTTTTTTTTTTTTTAAGAAAGTAGTGAGACCAGAGGAGATAAACTACTCCTTGTACTTCAGCCACACCACAGCTGAAACCACACAGGAATTGGGGAGATGAGCAAGAATACTGCTTCCACGGTGAGCCTGACAATCAGTGCCAGAGTGAAGGAGACAGATGCTGAGGATACTAAACACTTACCAAAGCAGAGATCCAGAGGCTCCTCAGAGCTCATCACTCAAGTAGACTTAAAACACACCCACCATGTCTCAGGGAATTTTGTGGAAGAGGGGCCGGAGAGATTGTAAGAGCCACTGGTTGAGACATCATTCCTAGAGGCATTGTCTCCTCCCAGTAACTGACTGCTGCTCCCACAACACAAAAGCTGCAACCCCACAGCAGAGGACCCCAGCGGAGTGGGGGCAGGGGTGAGGGAAAGGATGGTACCAGTGCGTGATGTGTCCATCCTAAGTTTTTCCATAATAAAAACAATTAAAAATGCCTTTTACTTAAAAGCTTATTAAAAATAGGAATGATGGTTTGTCACAAGTCCTGCTCACTCTAGAAGGTTTTGAGGCTCAAAGCCCTCAAAATAGCAAACCTGGCTGGTAGTGTTTGTGGAATAGGTATAGCTGTGATTGCCCCTGATGTCCTCACTGAGCCTCGAAAACCTGACTCTCAGAGTGGTATCACTTCTGTGCCATTCCTATACTGAGAACTGACTGGATACAGCTGGTGCTGCCAGTCTCTTGTCTTAGGAATTGTGACAGTTGACCTTCATTGCCCTCCACGCCTTCCAAGGCAGCTCTTTTAACAGTGCAGAGAGCACAGGAGCATGAACATGCTATTTAGTGTCCTTCCTTTAATCCACAGAGAACTTGATTGGGTAGATTTTTGAGCATCTGTGGGTTCTTATTATCTCCTCTGCCCTCCCTGGCCCCCCTCAACACCTTCTAAGTGGTCCAATTGCATCCACTCTTAATTTTTCTTCCAAAAGTTCTTCATGTAGAGGTTAATGTGCACTGGCCAAAAATTGATAGTCTCTCCTATAAATACACCAAAAAGTGATCAGCATCTTTAGCCATCTGGGAAGTGCAAATCAAAACTACATTGATATTTTATCTCATCCCAGTTGGAATATTTATTATAAAACAAAACAAAACATGTACTTAACCAAAATTAAGTTTGTGTATCAATAACAAATAAAGGAAAAAGAGAAGAGACATAGCTGGGCACGGTGGCACAGAAGGCTTAGGCAGTATTGGTGTGAGTTAGCAGGTAGTCTGGAGTACATAATGACTTCCAGATCACTAGCCTGAGTAACGAGTAACACTCAGTCCAAAAAACCAAACGAAGCCTAAACAAAAAACATGACAATAGAGAGAAGAAAGATATCCTTGCTTGATATGTCCTATGACGTTTTGCCACTGTGCTGGAATTGCAGCCCAGATCTAAGCAACACTGGAGAGTTACCAGAGTTGCCATCAGATGGAGCCAGTCACCTCCACAGAGCTGGAAAAAGAACGAACTAAAGAAAGAAAACAACATGCTGGAGATGATGTCAGGGATGGGAGAGGAACCATTATTCACTGCCTGCAGGTATGTAAACAAGTCCAGCTGCTATGAAAATAAGTAATTTGGCTATGTCACCTCATACCCAAGGGAACAAAAGTCAGCATAAGATGGATTTTTGCACACCTATTTTTGTTGTGGCTTTTTTCACAATGGCCCAGTTATAGCATTTGGCTAGGTGTACAACAGTGTGCAATGGGCAAGGAAAATATGGTATACATATAGGATGAGCATTTGTCAGTTGTCTGTCTAGAAGAACAAAAATCACACTGCAGGAAAATGAACAGAACAGAAGGCCATCATGTTAAACAAAACAAGGCAGACTCAGAGAGACAAAGACTGCCTGTTTAACATACGTAAGATACTGATTTAAAAAGATGTTAAAGCATGACAGGGTCTATTTTGGAATTGGAAAAGGACAAAAAGAGGGGACCCGAAGATAATAAGATTAATGGGGTGATTATGATCCAAGTACATCATATACATTGTGAGGGTTTGACTCAGATGCCCCCATACACATGTGTTCTGAATGCTTGGTTCTGAGATGACAGCAATTTGGGAGCTGAAGCCTTGATGGAGGAGGTGTGTTCTTGGGGAAGGCTTTGGGATGTAGCAGTCAGCTCCCTCTTGCAAGAGCTCAGCTCACTCTCTTACTGCTATTTACCACATGCTGTGGCAGAGGTGATGTCCAACCTCTGCTCATGCCATGCTTTTCCCTGTCATCACGAGGCTTCCTTCGAGACTGTGAGCCAGAGTAAACCCTTTCCTCCAATCAGCTGCTTTTGGTTGGGTGTTTGTTCCAGCAACGAGAGGGTAACTAAAGCATACAGGTAGGAAAATGTCATAATCCATTAATTTATACAGTTAATATGTGGTTAAAAACTTCACCAGAGATAGACTTTTATTTTCTAAATTCAATGTGTTTCTAGTTTGTAATGAGAAAGACTTTTACTTGGTGTTTCCAAAAATATAAAAAATAAAACTATGGCCTCTCATCTTCAAATCCAGTCTGCATTGTTTGCTCTGCTGGCTCCTCCACATACTTTTCTTGGCTAGTTGGCATGATGCTGTATATTGTCAGTAGAGGGCACTAGAGAGACACCAGATAAATAGGGAAGATTCTCTAGGTTCGGATGCATGGCTCTTGCAGGGCGCCTGGCTTCCCCAGCGCTGTTCTGTGCAGATTCTTGGGCACTAGGCTCCTGAGCCCATCCACTGTGTGCTGTACCAACAGCACCCTGTGGCACCTGTGCAGGAAGTTTCATAGAGTGTCTTTTTTTGGCATGTGTATGCATGTATGTGTCTGTCTGTGGTATGCATGCTTGTATGTATGTGCACGTGTGCATGTGTGTAGGCACCTGTGTCTGTACATGTGAATGGTCCAGAGCTTTCATATTCCTGTCTGTGCCTCCAGAGTGCCTACTGAGTGCTGGAATGACTGGCAGCTGACATGTCCACCTAGCATTAATGTGAGTGTTGGGGATCCGAACTCTAGTCTTCACGCTTGCCACTGAGCCATCTCCCCAGCCCCTGTTATAGCATTCCCTATATGTATATATTTTTCTTTGTTTCAGTTTTCCTTCCTTACTTCTTTAAAAAATTATTTTTTTTTGAAGCAGGGTCTTACTCTATCCCAGACTAACCTGGAACACACTCTGCAGTCCAGGCTGGACTCAAACTCATGGTGATCCTCCTACTCGGCCTCCCAAGTGCTGAGATTAAAAGCAGGAGCCATCACACTACTTTCTTTATTTTTTATGGGCCAATTCTTCAGTATGTTAATGTTCTGTTAATCATTACTGATATCAAACTTCCATGCTTAAAACTGTTGCAGAGTCCCTGACTCCTGATTGTGGTGATCCTCCTACTCGGCCTCCCAAGTGCTGAGATTAAAAGCAGGAGCCATCACACTACTTTCTTTATTTTTTATGGGCCAATTCTTCAGTATATTAATGTTCTGTTAATCATTACTGATATCAAACTTCCATGCTTAAAACTGTTGCAGAGTCCCTGACTCCTGATTAGATCCTGACTGACACACAGTGTCGACTTTTTTTGAAATGAATGAGATTCTGGGGGGTTGGAGAAGAGTTGAGAGAGACAGAGACAGACACTGAGTTTGAATGAATGTGATTCTCTCTTGCTTAAGATCATTTCACAGTTTAAAGAAGCACCCTCCATTTCTGTGTATATGGTGCCGCCACACCTGGCTTTTTGGTGCTTCTCATCCCCTGGCCTTCTTTCACTCCAGGGTCCTTCTTGCTTTTCTCCCTCTGTGAGAATATTTCCTTCACTTTCCACCCACTCTTTTAAATTATTTATTTGAGAGAGAGAGAGAGAGAGAGAGAGAGAGAGAGAGAGAGAGAGAGAGAGAGAATGGGCACGCCAGGGCTTTCAGCCTCTGTAAACGAACTCCAGATGCATATGCCACCTTGTGCATCTGGCTTACGTGGGTACTGGGGAATTGAACCTGTGTCCTTTGGCTTCACAGGCAAGTGCCTTAACAGCTAAGCCATCTCTCCAGCCCTCCACCCCTTTTCTTGAGGTAAGGTTTTACACTGTAGCTAGGCTGTCCTGGAACTCATGGCACTCCTCCTGCCT
Source organism: Dipus sagitta (assembly GCA_036346955.1). Lineage (NCBI taxonomy): Eukaryota > Metazoa > Chordata > Mammalia > Rodentia > Dipodidae > Dipus > Dipus sagitta. Next base: position 111,812,681 of record CM070770.1, read on the forward strand.
CAGTCCTCTCAGTGCTGGGATTATAAACATGAGCTCTTGCTCTTCTGGGGAGCTGGGATGTAGCTCAGCTGGTAGAGTACTAGATCTCCACTACTGCACAAACTAGACATGGTGGCACTCAAACCTGTAACCCTTGCACTCCAAAGGCAGGAGGATAGCAAATTGAAGGGTCAGTCTAGGTAGGGCTAGAGAAGAGAACACACACACATACACACACACACACACACACACACACACACACACGAGAGAGAGAGAGAGAGAGAGAGAGAGAGAGAGAGAAATAGAGAGAGAGGGAGAGAGAGAGAGATATTTTCATTTTCTTTCCCCCCTCACAGCAGGCTTCAGCTTGATCACGCTATCTGTAGGGAAGCTTTTCTCACCTCCCTGCCGGTGGAATTCCTTTCATCCACTTTCAGAGCGCGACGGACAGCTCCTTCGGATCACTTTCCAGCTTCAGTTTTACATGTGTTCCTGCAGTATTTTGGATTCATATATGTCCATTATCCTACAGGCTGCAGGCTGCCCCGTGTGGTCCCAGAGTCCCCTGTTAAAAAACATTCAGGCACCTCTAGGCTTGTTGTGTTGGTCCCATAATGTCCCTGTCCATGCTTTAGTTGGCCACAAGATGGCAGGCTAAGACATCCTGGTGCTTGATTTCCTCGGAGGCAGAACTAAGGGTTTATGTTAACACGCCTTTGAGCCAGAAGAGGTCCCTTTGAAGTGAGTCCCTTGTTGGAGATTTCTGGGAAAATGGCCTCCACATCCTACACTCCTTCTCGGATTCCGAGAACAGTCAAGGATGCCGACCAGCAAGACAAAAGGAGAGTCTGAGGAGCCTGGAGGGGTCGGGGTACCGCATTATTTAGAAATCCCGTCTAGGGAGAAGGGAGAGTATAAGACCCCTGAGGTCGGCTCTGCAGGAGGAAATAGAACTTAAGGCCATATTTTTGGCTCCTCTCCGCAGGCTTTGTGTTAAATGAACTTCGATATCTAGAGCAAGGGGCCAGCGAGCTATGCTCCAGGGCCAACTCTGGCTCTTGGCTCGTTTCTGTAAATGTGTAATTAGATGGCTATTGTGAATAGCTGTGACAGAGACCCTATGGTCTGCAAAGTCAAATATATTTACTCTCTGACCTTTTACAGAGTTTGGGATCTTCTGGTCTAGATGCATGTAAACATTTTAGAAACCTTACTATCTGGTTTAGCATATAGTTGATGTTCCATAAAAAGTGAAAGTACCCCATTGGGGGGAAGATGTAATTCTTGTGAGAATCAAACATTCTGGGTAGGATGGTATGGGTTGAATTGTCAAGGGCTCTGAGAAATATAAATCAGAGGGCTGGGGAGATGGTTCAGTGGTTAAAGGAGCTTGTTTTCAAAGCATGCTAGCTTAGGTTCAATTCCCCAGTTACCCATGTAAAGCCAGATGAGAATTCATTTGGAGCAGCAAGAGACCTTGGCATGCCCATAAGCACACATGTGCAGATAAAAATTGAAAAAGAAATACAAATCAGAATTACGTGCCCATTCACTTCAGGAACAGAGTTAGGTGTGCTGTATCTGCCTATTTTTTTAATGGACAAAGAAGCAAATATGGGTTGAATCCCTTGTAGTTTCTTAGCATGCTTTTCTCAGAGCAAGCTGTTTACTAATTACTTCAATTGTCAAGATACTGACGAAAGGCCTGGAAGCTATTTACCTTTCATTCAAAGAATGTTGTTGGCATGGATTAGGTAGCTTAATTGTGAACTGGTTAGTGCTCAGACATCCTGGAGTCAGGACTATGCTAACTCACTTTGCAAATTTAGTAAAATTAAATATGGTTCATACAGACCATATTCCTGCCAAGCCTTTTGGGTAAAGACAGTGGATACTTCTAACAGGTTTTCTTTCTTTTTTTGTGTGTGTATGTGTGTTCTTGTACTTACAAAACTAGGAAAATTAGAACGAAGCTATCTTTTTTTTTTTTTTTAAGAGAAAGAGAGTGTGGCAGACAGCTTCAGGTTCACTGAGATGAATGTCCACACCAGGCACAGTTATGGAAGAAGGGATACTTTTTGAAGCTTAGAGATCCAGGGGAAGTTCCATAATGACAGCAGAAGCTGGCCTGCCTTCACAGGTCTTTGGTCTTGGGGAATGGAACCTGGATCCTTTGTCTTTGCAGGTGAGTGTCTTAACTGCTAAGCCATATCTCCAGTCCTGTAATTTGCATTATTATAAGACACCATTTAGTAGCCAGGCATGGTGGTGCATGCCTGTAATTCTAGCTCTCAGCATGCAGGGTCAGGAAGATGATGAGTCTGAGGTCAGATTGGGCTATCTAGCAAGACTCTGTCTCAAGAAAAAAGATATTTTTGAAATAATCCTTTAGAGATGTATTTGCAACCTATAGCTATCTATAGCTATTTACAGAAATTTATGAGATTTCAGTGTTTAACATCAGTTCTTTGCTGTCACAGAGTTCTTAATCCCAAGATGGATGTCCTTGATCATGAGTTGGGTGGATTATGTTTAATGCATGGGTACATGTAAAAGTTCCATGCTCCCTCCAAATTTTCCAGAAATTGTTTTGGAATTCACAGAGGAGGGGAGAACTTGCATTGCTCATAAGAATACTTATAACCTTAATCTTCTACATCTTCCCTCCCTCCCTCTCCCTCTCCCTCTCTCTCTCTCTTCTCTCTAACTCTTGTATATTAGTTATATTTTTCCTCATTTTCTTAGTGGGCACTGACCTGTAACTCCCAGTACCAGCATGGCGCTATCATCCACAATGAGCTTTTGATCAGAGAGACCTACAAGGTTTCCTAAAAGACAGACAGGTTTCTGTCAGAGTACTTGATGACCCACCAAAGGTTAGTGGTAAGACCCCACTGCTGAAGACACTTTATGTGGTTGACATGTAAAATGGAATGGCATGGCTGGAAGTTGGAAGAGAGTCAGTCCCCAGACAGTCAGCGCGTCTAGTGCCAGAAGGTGCTACATGGGCGACTGGGGGAAATTGACCAATATCTATCGAAGCAACGCGTGGTCTAACCTACTTAGCAGCAAATAACTTGTTGTGATGCCCACACAAGTGCAGTGGTGGCACACAGCCATGGTGGGGAACCAACTGCTCTCAATTTGGCTAACTGATCCCCTCACTGGTATGGGACCCATAGCTGGAGCTGGGAAACAAGTCAGAACCATATCCAAACATAAGCCCAGTCTCCAATATCAAGCTACCATCAATTGTGGGCTACAAGAGGGCCTACACCTATTAAATTCTCTATTAAAAAAAAAAAGTAAGGGTTATCTCATTTGTCCTGGTGCTAACTTACTCTCCATTGGAGAATCTGCTTCTCTTTTTCAGATAGATGTAGATCCTAAGGAGAGAGCCACCCCATCATACCTCAAAAGGGCCCTGGCTGAAACTAAGAAAAATTGGAGAAACAAGCAAGGGGGCTGTTTTCCTGATGAACCGGATACCAGCACAAGGGGGAAGGAGATCAGCACAGAGAAAAATCAACTCCTACCAAATCAGAGAGCCAGAGCCTCAGAGGCCCCCAACACCTCATCACTGAAGCAGACCAAAAATGAACCCAACATGGCTCAGGGAAATTTTGCGGAAGAGGGGGCGGAAAGAATGTCAGAGTCACATGTTGGGTCATGATATGCAGAGACATCTAGCTTACCCATAACTGTGGGCTAACTCCACAATGCATGACCCGTATACCTCAACAAGGAGGGGCCAAGGGGAGGGGGTAGGTCACGGATGAGCCTAATAATGGTACCAAACTGACTGTATTTGCTGAATACAAAACTAATTAATAAAAAAAAGAATACTTATACTATACATTCAAAAAGTGGCTTAAGCTGACTTTGTGAAAGTGGATAATCATGACAAGATGAAATCCACACTGAAGTCAGATTCAGTTGTAGCTTTGGAAAACAAGGGGAATCACAGTAACAAAGTGATTATGTTGCTGGTATATTGAAGGGGCACTTCAGGAGGCTGTGGTAGTTGACTGTTCTCCCCACACAGACCCGGAGACCACCCCATCTGCCTTCCAGTAGGTGCTGCAGTGGAGTGCTCTTTCTAAAGTAAATCATCTAATTATCCCTCATTAGTGGTTTTTCAGAATAAACCCAGAATGTCTTGGCTGGGCTCATAAGGCCTTGGCTGGCTTGCCCCCCCCCCCTCCCGTCTATCTCTCTGGCTTTGTCTTGGGCTGTTTGTCTTTCCTTTCTGGTGCTGCAGGCGTGGTGCTCCTGCCTCCATCTCCCTGGAATGGTATGCTCCCTTTGCCCCTTCCCTCTGGCTGGGACACCTCCCTGCCTGTCTCCCACCTTGTGAGAGCACCAGGCTTTTTTCCCTTCCAACCACTGACCCAAGTTGATGATCATTCATTCATTCATATGACTATTTGGTTAAGTTAGTGCTCCCTGCTCATCAGGCATTAGACAGCATCTGCAAATGGTGCCCTTCTGGCTTGACCATTGTCCATAAAGTCAGGACAGTGTCTATACCTGCATGCTCCTGTTGGGGCCGAGAGACTGTGAAACCCTGTCCCACCCCTCATGAGGATCATGGCACACACTCCTATGGTGAGTTAGAATTTTTTTTTTTTACTTTTTTTTTAAATTAATTATTTATTTATTTGAGAGTGACAGACAGACAGAAAGAGGCAGATAGAGATAGATAGAGAATGGGCGCACCAGGGCCTCCAGCCACTGCAAATGAACTCCAGACGCATGCGCCCCCTTGTGCATCTGGCTAACGTGGGTCCTGGGGAATAGAGCCTCGAACCAAGGTCCTTAGGCTTCATAGGCAAGTGCTTAACCGCTAAGCCATCTCTCCAGCCCAAGTTAGAATTTTTATTAATGTATTTTTCAGATCTCTCACTGAAACTTGTATTGCTCAGCAAGACCTGCTGCTAGCCAGTCATATCTAGAGATTCTCTTGTCTCTCCTTCCCCAGTGCTGGGGTTGTAGGTGTGCCACCAGACCTGGCATTTATGTGGGTGCTGGGGACCTGAACTCAGGTTCTCATGTTTTCATGGCAAGCACTTTATCCACGGAGCCATATCCCCAGCAAAAGGAAATTTAGTAAGGGAAAATAAGCACAACAGTCTTATTTAATTAAAAGTTTACACTGGATATGGTGACGCATGTCTGCAGTCTATACTCTAAAGTCAGAGGCAGCAGGATCAAGAGCTCAAGTCAGCGTTTCCTACATAGTGAATTCAGGGAAACCTAGTATACATATGATTGTGTCTCATAGAAAATAACTAATGCGGGTCCTACATGACATGGCATCCTTTTGATTCCCAAAGACCTAGGGAAAACTGGCCATTTTGTGTTTGGATTTGTTGAAGAATAACTGACAGCCATGTAGACATATGCTTGGACAAAAAGGGCACGACAATGTGATAGAAAACAAAGGTGACCTCCACTAGACCTGTCTGCCCAGATTTCTTCTATGCCTTTCGGAACACTTCTTCCTCCCAAATATGGGGCAGGACTACTTCTGCAATGAGGGTATCATGAGCTATAATAAGTCAGAGAATTTCTTTATGGGCAGTTCTGAGACAGAAAGGCATGAAAGTTGGGTGATATTTTTAGGCTGTTGTAACTTGCTTTGGGAAAAGGGGTTCTAGTTTTAAAGATCCTCTGGGAAAAGGAGTTCTGGTTTATGCAACTTCTTTGGAGGAGTCTGACAGGGAGGAGATAGGAGGGCCAGAGAAGATGGGGGGTAAACTGTTTCTGAGGCCTCACCATTGGCCTTCAATTCAACTTACATGACATGCCAAAGTTCTGTACCTCGAGGCATTGTTTTCTGAGTCCAATCATCACTTCATGCTCAGCACACAGCAGAAATTCAATATTAGGGGTTAAAAATTGTAGCTTTTTGCTTTGAAGTTTTTAATGGCAGGAATTGAACTCAGAGCCTTGCACATTCTAGGCAAGTACACTGTCAGTGAGTGATATCCCTATACTTCAATACCTATGATTGAATAAATGAAAGGCTACTGGGATGCTTCTTTTTTTAAAAAAAATATTTATTTATTTCCCAGCAGAAAGAGAGGAGAGAGAGAGTGGGGAGATAGAGATAGATAGATAGAGGGAGAGAGAAGAAAATGTTTGGGTGTTTCAGGGCCTCTAACTGCTGCAAACAAACTCCAGATACATGTGCCACTTTGTGCATCTGGCTTCACATGGGCACTGGGGAATCGAAGATTAGGCTTTGCAGGCAAGTGCCTTAACCACTAAGCCATCTCTCCAGCCCCAGTGATGGTTCTTATGTGGCTCATTTCTTCAACTTAAATTATAAAAGTTCATAAAGTTTCTGTGACTCATTTGAACATATAATTCATTTCTATTATTTGCGCTAGCTGTAACCTGTAAAGATACTTGAACACTGAATTACTGAGTGTGGAGCCATTGCTTCTAGAAAAATATAGAATAAAGTTCCTTCCTGCCTCCAATCACAAAATTTTGTCAATCAATAAATATGTGATCATTTTTTTTTTGAGGCAAGTCCAACAGACTGGGATTTTCTTTTTTCTTTTTCTGAGAGAGAGAGAGAGAGAGAGACAGAGAGAGAGAGACAGAGAGAGAGAGAGAGAGAGAGAATTGGCTCTTCCAGGGCCTCTAACCACTGAAGTTGAACTCCAGATGCATGTGCCCCCTTGTGTGCACGTGCAACATTGCATGCTTGTATCACTGCATCTGGTTTACCAGTCCTTAGGCTTTGCAGGCGAGGACCTTATCCACTGAGCCATCTCCCCAGCCCCAATATATGATCTTATGTGCTTCTGTTTTAAGACACTTTATTTCATATCATTGTTGCTTTAATATTGAACTTGTGGTCTGTAAGGAAAGTGTAAGAGAAAAGAGAAAGAGAACACCAGACTTGATCTGTACAGACAGACTGATTATTGAGCAGTACAGCAAGGGGCAGCAGCCTTCCTGTGGGAGGAAGGCTGAAGCACGGAGCTAGGCTTGGGTTCAAGTTTATAAGGAGAATCCTAAGAAAAACAGACTGAACCAGCTGCAGTAGGTAAGAAACTTGTAGCTGTTTGTGTCCTTGTTCAGAATAGGCTTCTTCAGCCAGGATTGTCTAAGGGAGGATACCCCAGATGGCTCTGTACCTTCAAGGCCTTCTGAGCTAAGGGGAGTACATCAATCAGGGGAGGTGTTGGGCTTATCTGGGGCTGAATGCTGCTGATGTTTCTTATAGGCCTTCTAGTCTTAGGGATAGTTATTAACTCTTTAGTTCCCTCGGGTTTTCAGGGAAAGCTATATCACTTAAGTTAATGGGAGCTTATTTTACATATGCAGTTTTTATTTAGAGTATATCAGAGCTGCCTTGTTAAAAACATGAAATAGTATCACAGCCACAAGCACTGGGATGGCTTTAAACAGTAAAACTACAAGCAAAATAGAACAATAACACCAACATCCCACCAAAGCACAAAAATGTGAAAAGGGTGGCAGCAAATAAAGTGTAGAAAGGATATTTGCTTGCTGTAAAAGAGCAGAAACATGAAGGCGGAATGTTGGCTTGTTTGACATCAGCTGGGACTATGTATGTAGGAGGGCTCAAGATTCTTGCCACTACAGAGATGGGTACAGTGGCTCAAGTCTATAATATCAGCACATGGAGGTTGAGGCAGAGGGATTGCTATGAATTTAGGACTAGCCTAGGTATATAGTGAGCTTTAGGCCAGCTTGGGCTGCGCTGTGAGACTTTCAAAAAACAAAAGCAAACAGGCAAATTTTGCTGCTCTGCATATGTCTGAGACTGACTGCAGAAATGCAATTAGGTGAATTTTCAAATATCGAACCCATGAATAATGAGGATTGGCTGCATATGTATATGTGATAAAGACTTTACAAATATTTTTTATATAAAATACAAATATAAAATTATACATTTATTAATATCTTCTACATTGCATTGTGCTGCTTTACTCTTTCAATCAGATGCTTTTGGAATTATCAACAATTTCTAAGCTGTCAACACTACAGCACAAACAATGCTACACACATTGTTAGTGATGGGAGCAATTTCTAACCTCAGTAAACCAGACCCCAGGGAGGTTTGCTATGATAACACATTTTTCACTTGAGATCAATGAAGACCAAGCACCGCTGGAAGCTGTCCACAGCTTGGCATTAAGATTGTGGCATTTTCTGAGGTCTGAGCACCATAGTTGACATCTGGTATGTTAAAACATTATTTGAAAAATAAAATTGTTAATTGACACAGCATAATTCCTGCTGCATACGGCTTCTAAAAGTAAATGTATATAATCTTCACCCTTTAGAACTTTTCTTCTCCCTTGTTGTAGCTATTTTTTTTTTTTGTTGTTGTTGTTGGGATAAAGCACCTGAACAAATGCAACTGATGAGAGGAAAAGCTTTTTTTATTTTTATTTTTATTTTGGCTTACAGTCTTTAGGAGAATCTCCACAATTGCAGGGAAAGCATGGCATGAACAGAGATTGGGCACCGTCTCTGCCACAGCACGTGGAAAACAGCACAGCGGAGCGAGCTGAATTCTGGCAGGGGAGGCTACAACACCCCTCAGCCCACCCCCAGCAGCACACCTCCTCCAGCAAGGCTCTACTTCCCAAATTGTCATAAGCCGGGAACCAAGTATTCAGAGCACATGCTTTTATGGGGGACAGCTGAGTCAAACCACCATATTCCTGCTTTCACATTTTTTCCTCTAACTTCTGAATATAAACAAACAAAAACTGCCCTGATTGTGAATATTTTCAAGCATGTTTTTATATGCTTTCCTTAATATTCTCTTAAAGATTTAAACCCCAATGAATAATTGTGTTGTACTGATATTTTATGTTTATGAATTGTAAATGCTAAAATATAGAAAACAATGGTCATACAAAAAGCTCTGTCTAGGAACCCCTAGGATATGATGAAAATGGCAATCAGCCAAATATAAAACCCATGGTCTTTATTCTTTCATTATTAGATGACAATTAAAGTAAATAAATCATCATAACTGTATTGAAAGTAAACAACAACCCTGTAAAGAGCTCTTATAAAGTAATTGGAAAAATTCTGGTATTGTCAATGAAAAATGAGCTGGGCTGTCCAAAATGTCCATTCACAAGCCATTTTGGGGTTCTCAGAACAGGAATACTGATTTAAAAAGTTTTCCAATGACATCTGCTTTGGAGCTCTTTGACCGCAAGACCTTTGCTCCCTGTCATCTGCTCAGGTGAAAGATATGAAAAGCAATTCATGAACGGACAGCTGCAGGTGCCACTAGAGCTAATAAATGCCCACACTTAATTAGTAAGCTGGAATGCAAACATCATACGGAGCCCGACAATTGGCAAAAACAATGAAGGAGAATATCCAGGTGGAGGAGGGTGTAGGAAAATAAGCATTTTCATGCTGCCTTTGGAAAATCAGGTAGATTCACTTATGCCTAAGAGCAATCTGGGCCCTGTGGGTCATGAATCTCTTGACCCATTGATCCCACCTTCAGGATTTTATAGAGAAGGACGCTGGGAAATGAGCAAAGGGAGGTAAATAAGAATTTGCTTGTGGCATTTATAAGAGGGGAAAGCAGGCTTCCATGAAGTCATCTGACAGACTCATTCTTCTCTACGAAGCATTCCGTTGTACTGAGTAAATGCACTATTCCACCTGGGAGATCCTTGATTTAAAAATGTGGCTTAGAGAGGTCATGTAATTTGTTAAAGCTCACATAGTCAGGAACTAGCAAGCTGGCATGCAATCTCAGCTCCCACTACAATAATAAATGCTTTAGCATTGGAGAAGAAATGACAGAGAAACTGTTTGTAATACACTACTAGATGGAAAAGATAAGGTCATATCTGTTTCTCTAATAATACAAGATTATTCAGGTTTCCTTTGTTCCGATTCAGTGGCTAAATTATCTTTTTTTTTAAATTATAGAAGCTGTCAAATATACTCAAAGATGAATTTGATAGTTAACCCCCATGCCCCATCATCTAGCTTTAACATTTATTTACATATGACTATTTTTAATTTTTTTAAAAATTTATTTGGGAGACAGAGAGAGGAAGAGGCAGATAGAAACAGAATGGGCATTCCAGGGCCTGTAGCTGCTACCAACAAACTCCAGATGCATGTGCCACCTTGTGCTTACGTGGGTCTTGGGGAATCAAACCTGAGTCCTTTGGCTTTGCAGGCAGTGCCTTAACTGCTAAGCCATCCCTTCAGCCCTAAATTATCTTTTTAAAAATTAATTTATTTATTTGAGAATGAGAGAGAGAGAGAGAGAGAGAGAGAGAGAAGGAGGCAGACAGTGAGAGAGGGTGGGCACACCAGTGCCTCCAGCCACTGCAAACAAACTCCAGGCACATGCACCCCCTTGTGCATCTGGCTTATGTGGGCCCTGGGGAGTCGAACCAAGGTCCTCTGGCTTTGCAGGCAAATGCCTTAACTGCTAAGCCATCTCTTCAGGCCCCGTTACCTTTTTTTTTTTTTTAAAGGAATGTCTATTTAGTTTATTATCACTTTTAAATTTATTGACATAAGGTTGTTAGTAATATTCCTGCTTATAGCTGAGTATTTCTAGAAACTGTAGTTTATGTTATTATGTTACTTTCTATTCCTGTTTTTTTCCCCTTTTAATTATTCTTGGTGTGGACAGAGGTTTGTTCATATCACCATGCATTTCAAAGAACAATTTTCCTCCTTTGTTGATCATCTAAAATGTTTTTGTTTAAATTAATTTCTGACAATATCTTTAGTATTTCCATCTATCTATCTATCTATCTATCTATTTACAGACAACAAACTATAGTATTTCCCTCCCCTTCCCTGCTTTCCCCTTCATAACTCTGCTCTCCATCATATCCCCTCCCTCTTTCCATTAGTCTCTCTTTTAATTTGATGTCATCATCTTTTTCTCCTATTATGAGGGTCTTGTGTAGGTATTGCTATAGTATTTCCTCTTCTTTCTTCGGACTTTTGTCTTCAGTTTAATTTAGATGTGTGCTGTGCTCATACTGATTTTCTCTTATCTTTTCTTATTTTTCTTATGTGTACATTGGGACCATGAATATCCTTTGTATATTTTAGTTTTCCATCTACAAAATGGACATGTAGTTATTGGCACTCCATATAGGCCTCACTTTTGTTATATTCTTGGACTCATTGAATATTTGTGATTTATTTTTTATTTATTTTGGCATGTGTAGAGTATTATGTTGTGGTGTGTATGATGTGTTGTGTGCATGTGTGTGTGTGCAGATATGTGTGCCCTGTGTGGAGGCCAGAGGTGTCCTCCTCTCGCTCTTCTGCTTATTTTCTTGAGGTGGATCTGCAGTTTATATTTTATATTTTTTATTTTTCAGTCAGATTGGCTGACCAATGAGCCCCAGTGGTTCTCTTGTGTCTGTTCCCTACAGGACTGGAGTTACAAGTATGTGTGGATATGCCCAGTTTTTGAAAACCATTTATTGATTTTTAAAATTTATTTATTTTTTTATTTTAGAGAGGGGGTAGGGAGAATTGGTATGACAGAGCCTCAGTCACTGCAACTGAACTCCAGTCACTTGTGCCAACTAGTGGGCATGTACAACCTTGTGCTTGCCTCACCTTTGTGCATCTGGCTTCAGTGGGATCTGGAGAGTGATCCAACATGGGTCCTTAGGCTTCCCAGGCAAATGCCTTAACCGCTAAGCCATCTCTCCAGCCCTTATTGATTTTTTTAAATAAAAGGTTATACACGTAGACCCCCTCTCCTGTGCCCCAATTCTGCTGAGGGTCTTCAGAGGGTCTTCAGTGGTGTTATTGGTATTTACTGTGGGGACCAATAGGCCTTAGTCAGTCTCTGCAGGGATAGGGAAACATGGTGTCTTAGGCTATTCCCACCAGCCCCGAGGCTCTTACAACCTTCTCACCCCTCTTCTGTGATGCTCCCTGAGCCTTGGTGGGCAGCTAGAGGTCTGATTTAATGTTTACTGTGTAGACTCTGCATTTCTGTTTTTTTTTTTTTTTTTTTTTTTTTTTAGGTTTGATCAGTGTCTGTCGCCATTTCACTGGAAATGGTTTCCAGGCTAGCCATGAGTGCAATATTCGTGTCACGGCTTCCCCTGTAATGCCCTCTGGGCCCAGGCAGATGAGGTGGAGGTGACCCATCTCCTGGTAGACAGTCAGCTGTCTCTTCCTGATGTATTGATGTGTCCTTGTTCTCCCCTGTATTCCTCTCCATCTATAAAATAGAACAGATTCACCACCCAAAAGTGAGAACAGTTTGAATAAAAGGGAATAAGCCTAGTCTTTAGAAAGATATATTGCTGTGCATATCCATTCTTCTTAATTAGAAAGCAGTGGTGCCTATTGGCTTCCTGTTCCAGGGACTCTGGCTTGGTTCTCAGAGCCAGATATGAGTTCTCCTCCACTGAGCTGGTCTCATGTCCAATCCACGAGCAGGTGGTTACCTACATCAGCTGAGTGCCACTATGACACAAGTGTATACTTCTTGCTCTGCTGGTTCATTTTGTAACTGGCAGGATCTCTTGCTTGATCAATCAGTTGGCAACTGTTTTTCTCCAGCCAATCTCATAGATCTTTCCAGCACTATGAGGGATAGCCGGGAGGGAGCTGGATTCCTACTCAGTTCCAGCATGATCACTTGATGTCCTGAGGTTGCAGGCTGTTACCTTTCAGCTCTTGCAGGTAATGAAGTGTTTTGTATGCCCAGCTTTTTATATGGATGCTGGGAATCAAACTCAGGCCCTGTGTTTCAAGCACTCTTACCTGCCAAGTCATCTTTCCATTCCCTATTTGTTTATTTTTTATTTATTTTTTTGTCCACAAAAAACAAGCAGCCTTTATTGCAGTATTACAAAACACTTTCCATTTTGGCAATATTTTACACTGCATGTAGCTTTAAGGGTTGGGCAAGACAAGGTGGGAAACTAAAAGGGAGAATTTCAATGGACATTAAAAAATATGGAATGCTTCACAAATTTCTGTGTCATCCTTGCATAGGGGCTATGCTAATCTTCTCTGTATTGTTCCAATTTTAGTATATGTGCTGCTGATGCGAGCACTATTTGCTTATTTTTGAGACATACTTTTGTTCTGAAGTCTAGGCTATCCCAGAACTCATTATGTAGCCTAGGATGGCCTCAAACTTGGGATAATCCTACTACCTCAGCTTCCTTAGTGCTATAATAACAGGTGTGAGCCACCATATTTTGCCTGTTTCACGGGCTATTTTTATTTTTATTTTTGTAGTCAATGAATACAGTCAAGTTGGTACCATTGTTAGCCTCCTCCCTGTCCTCCTCCCCCGCCACAGGGACCCTCCTTGTTGGGGTATATGGATCGTGCATTGTGGGGTTAGCCTTTAGTTTTTGGTAGGAGGAAATGTCTCTGTGTGTCATGACCCAACGTGTGGCTCTTACATTCTTTCTGTCCCCTCTTCTGCAAATTTCCCTGAGTCATGTTGGATTCATATTAGGTCTGCTTCTCACAGGCTATTTTTTATTTTTATCTTTTTGTGATTTTTTTTTCTGGTGCTAGGAATGTAACCTAGGACCTTGAGCTTGCTAGGCAAGTATTGCACCACTGAGTTAAGTCCCAACCCCTAGAAGGGTAGTGGTTAACTTCCAAACATAAGAGGATATTTTGCTTATCATTTTGGTATTAATTATAGCCTTGTTTAGTCAAGACATAATCTGTATTAGTATTAGTCTCTGTCCTTATTTCCTCATTTCCTGACTCTATTGATTAATTGAATTGTTTTACCTTTCTTTTATCCTTATTTTAGGGATTATCCCAGAGACTACGACATGCATTCTTGATTTATTAAAACAATATATAAATTGTGTATAACTTATTAGTTTTGTGTAATACAAAGATGGCAGGGTAGTCTCTGCTTGCCTTATAGGCCACTAATGTTGGAAAATTTTATTTTTTAAATTAAGATTTTTGTTGTTGTTGCATGTGTAATTTTATGGTGTGTATATGTGTGTGTTCTTATGTGTATGTGCACATGTGTACAGGTGTGCATGTACACGTGTGCATACACAAATGTACATGTGTGCCTGTGGAGGCCAGAGGTCAACTTTGAGGGTCTAGCTCTCCACTTTATCTGAGACAGGGCCTGTCACTAAACCTAGAGCTCACCAACTCAATTAGATAAGCTAGTCCGTAAGCTCAGGGGACCCTGTCTCCTCCCTCCCAGTGCTGGGATTACAAGCATGCTTCACCATGCCTGACATTTTATTTTTATTTTTTATTTAAATTTTTTTGGTTTATTTTTATTTATTTATTTGAGAGCAACAGACAGAGAGAGAAAGAGGCAAAGAGAGAGAGAGAGAATGGGCATGCCAGGGCTTCCAGCCACTGCAAATGAACTCCAGACGCATGCACCCCCTTGTGCATCTGGCTAACGTGGGTCCTGGAAATTGAGCCTCGGAGCTGGGTCCTTAGGCTTCACAGCAAGCGCTTAACTGCTAAGCCATCTCTCCAGCCCAATGCCTGGCATTTTATATGGGCTCAAGGGATCTGAACAACAAGCACTTTATTTATTGATCCATCTCCCAAGCCCCTAATGTCAAGAATTTTAATGCCATACTTAAACCCTATATGAGGGCTGGAGAGATGGCTTGCGGTTAAGCACTTGCCTGTGAAGACTAATGAACCCAGTTCAAGGCTCGATTCCCCAGGACCCATATTAGCCAGATGTACAAGGAGGCGCATGCGTCTGGAGTTCATTTGCAGTGGCTGGAGGCCCTGGCACATCCATTCTCTCTCTCTCTCTCTGCCTGTTGCTTTCAAATAAATAAATAAAAATAAGCAAATTTTTTTAAAAATAAAAAACCTTATATGATATTATTACTGTCATTTTAAATTCAATATTTACTTAGATATACTGACCTCCTTTCTCCTCTTTCCTCCCCTTCCCTTCCCCTCCCTTTCCTTTCTTCCTCCTTCCTTCCCCCTCTCTTCTCTCATTCTTTTTTTCCTTTCTTCTTCCTTCTTTCATGCCTCTTTCTTTTTTTTCTTTTTCTTTTTTAGAGAGAGAGAGAGAAAAGTGTCATGCCAGGGCCTCAGCCACTGCAGTTGAATTCCAGATGCTTGCACCACCTAGTGGGCATGTGTGACCTTTTGCTTGCCTCACCTTTGTGCATCTATCTTATGTCGGATCTGGAGAGTTGAATGTGGGTCCTTAGGCTTTGCTGGCAAGTGCCTTAACTGCTAAGCCATCTCTACAGCCCCTCTTTCTTTATTTCTTCTTTCTTCTCATACTAAAGATTGAACCTATGGTATATTAGGCAGGTTGTTCATATAGTCAGCCATCTTTTTTCACTTTTCATTTTGAGACAGGTTCTTTAGTGAATTGCCAAGGCTGGCCTTGAACTCACTGCACAGCCTAGGCAGGCCTTAGCTTCCTGATTAGCAGAGATTATAGGCCCATCTGGTCTAGTTTACAGTAACACTTTAAAAATATTATTAGTGGGGCTGGAGAGATGGCTCAGCAGTTAAGGCGCCTTACATACAAAGCCCAATGACAAGGTTCAATTCCCTAGTTCTCATGTAAAGTCAGATGCACAAAGTGCTGTGTGGTGGTTTGATTCAAGTGACTCCACAAACTTAGGTTTTCTGAATGCTAGTCTCCCTAGCTGATGGCAATTGGAAATTAAAGCCTCTTGGAGGCAGTTTATTGTTGGGGTGGGCTTTTGGGTGTTATAGCCAGTGTCCCCTTGCCAGGGTCTGGCACACTCTCCTGTTTCTGTTGTCTACCTGATGTTGGCCAGGGGGTGATATCCACCCTATGCTCATGCCATTGTTTGCTGTGCTATCATGGAGCTTCTCCCTCGAGCCTGTAAGCCAAAGTAAACCTGTTTTTTCCCGTAAGCTGCTCTTGGTTGGGTGATTTCTAACAGCAATGTGAACCTGACTGCAACATGGCATATGTGTCTGGAGTTCGTTTGTAGTGGCTGGAGTCCCCGGCATGCCTTTTTACTCTGTCTGTCTCTGTTTTCTCTCTTTTTCTGCTTGCAAATAATAATAAATAATAAATAAATAAATAAGTAAAATATTTTAAAAGTTAGGATATATTAATTATACATAGACAGGGATTTCATTATGACACTATGTATATATACCAATTTTGCTTGTTCCTTTCTTTCCTGCTAATTTCCTTCTTCCCAGCTATTTTTCCTTCTACTGTCATGTTTTCTTCTTTTGTGAGCCAATGAGTTCAATAGGGATATTTATAGAAGCATAATTCTGGATTATTTATTTTAGCATGACAACTTACCACTCTCTTTACTGCTGAAGAAAATCTACCTCAACCATTGACTGCCTATAGATCCTCAAGGGTCATGAGTCCCTTCCCTTTGAATGGCAGAATGTTGATGGCACCAATCTTGTGCAGGTCTTATGTAGGTAACATAGCTAGTGAGAGTCCAATGGCCATGCCATACCTGGACCTCCATTACTTCTTCTAGTACTACATTCATTCCATGTCCTCTTCATTAGTGTTATGAGAGGCTTGCAGAGGTGATATAGATGTCCCACTTAGGGTTGAGTCAATAGTCGGTTATTTGTAGCTCTTCAGCCACAGCCCATTATAAAAAGAAACTCCTCTAACCAAAGCTGACAGCACAATTTATGGGGAAACCATAAGTGTATGAAAGGCAGTTTAATAGACACATCATATCCATTTAGCAAGATGAAGCAGTTACTCTCTCATTGCTGGGACAAAACACCCGACCAGAAGCAGCTGACAGGAAAGGTTTGTTTTTGACTAAGAGTTTCAAGGGGAAGCTTCATCATGGTGGTGAAAGCATAGCAGAACCAAAAGTTGGGGTGTTGCAACTTGTCATATCTGCTGGGAGGAAGTGCCAGCATGACCTAGCTCCGAACTCCAAGAGGTCTGTACTGTTAAACCTCAAGGTCCAACCCGCCTGCCCCAGTGACACATCTTTAACAATGCACCACCTCTCAAAGGTTCCACTAGCTGGGAGTAAGCTTGATATCTGATCACAAACACATGAGGCTATGGGGGGCATTTTACATTCAAGCCACCACACAACACAACAGCAATAGTTTCCTCACTAGGACCTATGACCTTCCCAGCCGTGGGGTGTTTGACCAGGTTTACAGTACCAGACATAAATTCCCTCCTGTGGAGGAGACCTCAAATCCAACCAAACAGCAGTTGGTTTCCACTATAACAGTCATGCCACTCTTATACCAGTGGGCACATCTTGCCTGGGGGGGGTCAGTTATACTTCCTTTATCCTTTTATTGTTCTACATTGCATTCTATATCTCAGTACTTCTCTCTGGAATTATTTTCTTCCTTCTCAAAGAACTGTCTTTTGTAGTTGTATTTCCATTAATGTGTTTGTACTGACAACAGATTCTTTTTCTTTTCTTTTGTATCAGGTGTATTTCTGCCTCAAATTTGAGGAATATTTTGGTAGACACAGAATTTTTGCTATTTACTTTTAGCACTTTGAAGTCTTGTTGCTTTTTATTCCTATTAGAAAGTTAGTTGATAGTTCTATTGCTATTCTTCTAAAGTGACAGACAGTTGTCATTTGCAATGTGTGGGAGAATTGGTTCCAGGATCCTCACTGATATCAAAATCTTCAGATGCTCAAGTTCCATATATTTAATACTGTAGTATGTTTGCCTTAGCATTTTTATAAAACATCCATACATCCTCCTGTATGCTTTTGTCACTTTTTAAAAATTTTAATTTTGTTATTTACTGTATGCTTTGACCTCTAAATTCCTAATAGTACCAGTACAATGTAAATGCTACAATAAATAGTTGATGTAGTATGTTGTTGTAATGTATAAGAAAAAGTCTGTACATGTTCAGAACAGCTTGATTGAATCTGGGTGTGAACAATGCTTGACTAGGGAGGGCTGGCTATGTGTCTTCTGGCTCATTTTTTTGCTTGCTTTTAGTAGTTTGATCATAATGTGCTCATGCAGAGTTTTCTTTGCATTTTTAAATACTTAATTGAGAAAGAGATCCAGAGAGACAGAGAGAGAAAAAGAGAGAGAGAAAGAAAGAGACAGAGAGATAACATTGACAGATGGAGGCAGAGACAGAGAGAATGGGCGCATCAGGGCCTCCAGCTACCGCAAATGTACTCCAGATGCATGTGCCACTCTGTGCATCTGGCTTACGTGGGTTCTGGGGAATTGAACCTGGGTCCTTTGGCAAGCACCTTAACTGCAACACCATCCCTCCACCCCTGCATTTATTCTTTATTGAGATTGTACAACTTTTTTATTTTGTTATTTTTAGGAAATTTTTGGAATTATTTATTCAAATATTGCTTCTACTTTATTCTCTCTTTTTCTTGGACCATTTTACTATCTTGCATGTGTTTTTAATGTTCTTTTCCACATATACTCATTCATTTGATTCTCTGTTTTTCAGCTTGTATGTTTTCTTCTGATAAGATACTCTACTAATTGTCTTTTAAGTTGTATGTAATCCTTCATCAAGTCTATCACAGTTTTAATAAGTAATGTTTTATTTTTCATGTCTAAACTTTCCATTTGATTTCTTTCCTGATTTCCAGTTAGAATTTTCTACCTTCTCATTTAATGAACTGAGCATAACAATCATTTTCTTGCCTGTCTTTGATACTTCAATATTAAAATCTTTTGTAAATCTGTTTCTCTCTTTTTTTTTTTTCAGACAAATCTTATGCCCATGCATACTCCTCTTCCTCCTATTTATTCTTCTTTGTGGAATGTAAAATACTATTTATGAAGTGCTTTAATGATAATTTGAGGATCTAGCCTTATTTTATTTCAGTGGGGAAGATTTTTGTTAGTTCTTCCAGAAAGCTCATTTGGCTGGGTCAGTGTAATCATCTGAGATATTGAGATGATTCCAGGCCCGGCTTTGGTCCCTGTGAGGGTTAGTCTGCTTCTGGCTCACCCGTATTCTTTAGATAGAGTCTCACAGACAGTGTAGTCATTTTAATAGAGAGCCTTCTCCTTGGGAGGCCTTGAACTCAAGTTCTGTAGAATGGAGAAAATGGTGCTCACTTTCTTTGCCTCTCATTTGTCACTTTCATGTTTAGAAACAGCATTTGTTTGTTTGGAGTGTCTTAAGTTCTAGAATTTCCTCACATGGTTTTCCTTCCCTCATAGTTTTGGTCTTACAATTTTTCACTGTCCTTTGAGGCCAACATGTACTTCACATGTATATGTTAAAACATTCTGGGAAGTTTTAAACTGTTCTCAGCAGGAGTCTTATTCTATAAGTATGTCATACATTGCTGGAAGTGGACTCCAGCTTTGTTCTTTGTTCATATACATATGTACAAGCAAAGCACACAAAGATCTTAGAACTTTAGTGGAAGCACAAAAGCTTTTGGTTTATGTTTTAAATTCCCTTATGATGTATGTTTTCTTAAAAACACATGAATGACTCGTACTTATTAAAATTAATTTATAGAATTAGGTCACTAATATCAGCTTATAAACTAGGACACTACTAGCAATATTCATAGGCAATTGCTTAAAAATATTATTATAAAATTAATAAAATATAATCCATAATAATTAAACCTATGTTTAAAATTCTTCTAGTCTGTGTCTTTGTTTCAGGTGTAGATATTATATTTATTATATTACATTATTATATTTATTATATAATTCTACAATTATGTTTACTAGTATTAGTATGCATACTGAGTGAGTGTTCAAAGCATCAAAACTTAATGATGTATTTAGAAAAAATAGCACCTTTTTGAGTTGACTTTTGTGCATGGTGAGATGAGTGGGTTGAATTTCATTTTTGTACACATGGATATCCAGTTTATCTAGAACCATTTGATGAAATTTCTGTCTTTTCTCCAGTGTACACTATTGGCTCCTTTGTCAAAGATCAAGTAGATATATTTACTTCAACTAAGGCCCTGGTCTTAAATTCTGTTCCATTGGTCTAAATGTCTGTTTTTATGCAAGTACCGTGCTGTTTTTGTTACTATGGATTTGTAGTATAGCTTAATATCAGATATGGTGATACCTCCAGAGGTGTTTCTTTTGATGAGGATATGTTTGGCTATCCAAGGTCTGCTGCCATCCCATATGAATTTTGAGATCATTTTTTTCTGAGAAGAATGTTGCTGGGGTTTTTATTGGTATTGCATTAAATCTGTATATATATATTTTGGTAGAATTGCCATTTCCACAATATTAATTCTACCTATTCAAGAGCATTGGAGGTCTTTTCATCTTCTCAAATCCTCCTCTATTTCTTTCATGAGTATTTTTATGTTTTCATTATATAGGTCTTTCACATCCTTAGTGTTATTCCAAGGCATTTAATTTTTTGTTACTATTAAAAATGGGACAGCCTCACTAATTTCTTTCTCTTTATATTTGTCCTTTGAATATGTCATCTGCAAATAAGACTAACTTGACTTCTTCCTTTCCAATTTGAATCCCTTTTATTTCTTCCTCCTGTCTTATTGCTTGGGCTAGTACTTCTAGTTCTATGTTAAAGAGCAGTGGTGAGAGTGGGCACCCCTGTCTTGTTTCCAATCTCAATGGGAACTCCTTGAGTCTTTCCCCATTAAGTATTATTTGGTCTTAAGGTGCTTTATATATAGCCTTTATTATGTTGAAATATAAACCCTCCATGTCTATTCTTTCCAGTATACTCTTTTATTTATTTATTTGAGAGAGGAAAGAGAGAGAAAGAGGGAGAGACAGAGAAAGAATGGGTGCACCAGGTCCTTAAGCCACTGCAAATGAACTCCAGATGCATGCGCCACCTTGTGCATCTGGGCTACTGGTAGGTCCTGGGGAATTGAGCCTTGAACCGGGATCCTTAGGCTTCACAGGCAAGTGCTTAACCTTTAAGCCATCTCTCCAACTCTCCAGTGTACTATTAAACTACTGGAAGAAAAAATAGGAAGAACTGTCAACAGTATAGGAGTGGGGAAAGACTTCCTGAACAATACGCCAGTAGCTCAGGAAATTAAACAATCACTACAACAGTGGGATCTCATGAAGCTAAAAAACTTTTGCACAGACAAACATACCATAGACAAAGTCAATAGATTACCCACAGAATGGGAGGAAATCTTCACCAACTATACCACACAGAGATCTAGTATCTAGAATCTACAAAGAACTCACAAAACTAAACTCAAACAACCCTCTTAAAAAAAAATGAGGCAGAGAACTGAATAGGGAGTTCTCAAAGGAAGAAATGCAAATGGTTAACACATACTTAAGGAAATGTTCAATATACTTATCCATTGGAGAAATGCAAATTAAAACAACTTTGAGATTCCACGTTACTCCAAACAGGATGGTAATTATTAAACAATCAAATAAAAAAAAAAAGGTTATCTCATTTGTCCTGATGCTAACTTACTCTCCGTTGGAGAATCTGCTTCTCTTTTTCAGATAGATGTAGATCCTAAGGAGAGAGCCACCCCATCATACCTTAAAAGGGCCCCGGCTGAAACTAAGAAAAATTGGCGAATCAAGCAAGGGGTCTGTTTTCCTGATGAACCGGATACCAGCACAAGGGGGAAGGAGATCATCACAGAGAAAAATCAACTCCTACCAAATCAGAGAGTCAGAGCCTCAGAGGCCCCCAACACCTCATCACTGAAGCAGACCAAAAATGAACCCAACATGGCTCAGGGAAATTTTGCGGAAGAGGGGGCGGAAAGAATGTCAGAACCATATGTTGGGTCATGATATGCAGAGACATTTAGCTTACCCATAACTGTGGGCTAACTCCACAATGCATGACCCATATACCTCAACAAGGAGGGGCCGAGGGGAGGGGGTAGGTCACGATGAGCCTAATAATGGTACCAAACTGACTGTATTTGCTGAATACAAAACTAACTAATAAAGAAAAAAAAAAGGTAAAAAATAAAAAAAAAAAAAGAAAATAAATACTGGTGAGGATGTAGGGAAAAAAGAACCCATATTCACTGTTGGTGGGAATGCAAACTTGTACAGCCTCTATGGAACTCAATATGGAGACTCCTGAAAAAGATGAAAATAGAATAGATGAAAATAGAAATTTTTGAATGAAAATAGAAATAGATGAAAATAGAAATTTTTATTCCTCTACTGGGCATTTACCCTAAAGGCTCCACACTTCACTGCAGAGATATTTGCTCAACCTTGTTTATAGCTTTTCAATTCACAATATCTAAGAACTGAAATTAACCCAGGTGCCCATCATTGGGCAAATGAATAATGAAGATGTGATACATTTACAAAATGGAATTCTACTCAGTACTAAAGAAATGATATAATGAAATTTGTAGGAAAGTGGGCAGACTAAGAACAGATCATACTCAGCAAACTCATATAAACACAGAAAGACAGCACCACATGTTCTCACTTATCTGTGGTTCCTGACCTGGAATAGCTTGAGTTGCTGGCATGCCTGACAGGCAACTCAAAAGCTAGACAATAGGGATGGAAGAGTCGGGGGGAGGAAAGTGTGAGGTAAGGGGGAGGAAATAAACACAAAATGAACTGGTATCATAGAAACTTTTCTCCTTGATAGAAGAATAAAATATATAACCCTGAACAGGAGTATGGGGGTATCATTTGGTAAGAAGGGCACTGGAGAGGGTGGGATGAAGCCTAACCTTAAAATACTTTGCTCTGGCCTATAACCCCCAATACCAGAAATCAGTTGCTATCCACATTGAGCTGTTGATCAGAGAGACCTTCAAGGTTCCCAAAACAAGACAGGCTTCTGTCAAAGCTCTTGATTGCCCACCAACCTGAGATAAAAGATAAGACCCTATTGCTGAACACGCTACATTTTGCTGACACAGAATACCAAGTGACCCAGCTGGAATCAGGAAGGGAGCCATTCTGCAGATGGTTTGCCCATATAGTGCTGGAAAGCACTACATGATCTGCTGGGGAAAGTGGCCAACAATGTTGTGAGCAAGCAGGGGTCACAGTTACTCAAAAGCAACCAGTCTGACAAGATGTTCACACCTATGCAACGGTGCCATACAGCCTTGGTGGGTAACCAATGGCTTTCTGGTTGGCTGAGAGATCTGTTCAATGGAAAGGAACCCATGGCTGGAACTGGGAACCATGTCAGAATCCAATGTAGACCAAGATTATGGTCTACAATCACAAGCTCACACTAATCTTTAGCCAAAATAGGGTCTACATCCATCAAAACCTCCCTAAATTTACAAGGCTTAACCCATTTAACTATGCTGACTTCATCGTCTATTGGAGAATCTGTTCTTCTTTTTCAGAAGTTAGTGAGACCTGTGGGGATAAACCACTACTGGCACTTTAGCCAAGGCTCAGGTGAAACCACAGAGGGTTTGGTGAGATGAGCAAGAGTGCTGCTTCCGTGGTAAGCCTGACAATCTGCACCAGGGAAATGGAGACAGAAGCTGAAGATGCTCACCACATTCCAAAGCAGAAATCCAGAAGCCACTGAGAGCTTAACAGTGACATAGACTTAAAACACATCCACAATGGCTCAGGGGGATGGAAAGATTGTTAGAGCCACAGATCAGGAGGGCATATGCAGAGACATTTCCCCTTGACCCAGTGACTTACCTCTGCTCTTACAATGCATAATCCACAACCCCATGGTAAATACCAGCAACCCCACTGAGGTTGACCCTCCACTGGATTGGGAGTAGTGAGGAGGGAAATGATGGCACCAACACACGATGTGTCCATAAAAAAGCATATTCTTAATTTTAAAAAAGGAAAAATAGAACCTGCATTTTGTAATTTTTTGTCATGTTTATAATTCTTGTTCTTGTCATTATTTTTAAATATATATATGTACATATATATATGTGTGTGTATATATATATATATATATATAGAGAGAGAGAGAGAGAGAGAGAGCGCTAAAATGTTATATAATAGTTCAAAATATTCATATCACTGAAAATGTATGTAATACCTTTTTCTTCTTTCTGATTTTGAGGAACTACACACATGCTAGGCAAGTGCTATGTACCACGGAACTATATCCATTGTTCCTATATGATAGCTTTCTGATTTTTATTCAAATCAGAACAGACATGAGAAGAATTTGCTTCAGATGATTACATTTGACTTTGCCTGACTTTAACAGCTTTCTTTCAACTGAATAGATTACTTTCTTCTCATCTTTATTTGAAATCCATTTATGAAACTACAGATGTAGCTCCCTTCCCAGAACAATGCCTATATGTCATTAGTGGTGACAGTATTGATCTTTAATAATACAAGACTCTGAAGACTTAAAGTCCTTTGATTATATCTCTGCTACTAGTGACAAACTTTTAGAAAAGATAAATTATTAGTCAGATTCACATGAATATCATTATACATATAGGTATCTTAATAAAATTCATGATAATGTAAAAGGAAGCCAAATTCTAATTGAAGACAATCTGTAAAAATGGAAGAATTCCAAGATTCTTGGTACCTAGATAATGTTATATATAAGAAAATAGGAAATAAAATTGGTTTGGTCTCTAAAATGGTAAAAAAAATTCAGGTATTAGTGAATCTTAAGGAAGTCTTTTCTGAAAATGACTCTATTAAGTCTTAGCACTTGAAACACACCAGTCATATTGTGAAAAACCATAGGCTTATAAAAGTTTCCAGTGAAGAACTGAGGAATGCCAGCTCGGACTACACATGGAGGATATAGAACACCGGCCTCTTATTTTCCAGGTGAGTCCACAAGGTTATTTCAGGCATCAAGTTGAGTAATTTCATGAACATTCTTAGAACAACAGTTGGCCTCTAGCAAGTGCTCTTTAAATCCACTTTGCTTCCCTATTTCCTAAAATACTGATACCAAGTTTCAACATTCCTGGGATGAGTCACTCATGATTTTCTACCTGCATTGATTATCTAGTCTGTGATAAAGAGAGACTCCCCCATCCTTGAGCCTCAGACAAAGATTTATTTCTGTTTCATGGCACGTCCCCTCTGGATGGGCTGTTGAGGCAGCGACCTGCAGTCGCAGCTGTGGCTGAGGCTCTCCTCCATGTGGCTCTTTCCATGAGTCTTCACTCTGGAATCCAGGCTGAAGGTGCTGCCACTCAGAACACACTGCTCTTGAGGCTGAAACTGAAAACAAACAAACAAATAAATAAAAGAGTGGGTCTTTTAAGTGAGCTTTTGCTTGACGTAAGCATGCTGTCATTTTTGTCAAATTCACTGGCAAGTGAAATTCATTGCCAAATCTGATGATGGACAGGGAGGGATGTTCTGCCTGAAGAAGTTCAAGGCAACAATGAGGATATGTAATTCTCTTGCAGGGAAGGGAGCAACTGCATGGAAACATTATGTATTACCACACAATGGACAAACTCACTTTATAGCCCAGACTGGTATTGAATTCATGATGATGATGCTGATATTAAGGATATGAGCTTCCACACCTGGCTTACAGTTGACAAATATTCTAATGTCAATTCCAGTCTGGTAACCCTTGCAATATTTTCTTTTCTTTCTTTTTTTCTGGTTTTCCAAGTTATGGTCTCACTCTAGCTCAGGCTGACCTGGAATTCACTATGTAGTCTCAGGGTGGCCTTGAACTCACGGTGATCCTCCTACCTCTGCCTCCCGAGTGCTGGGATTAAAGGTGTGTGCCACCATGCCCAGCTCCTTGCAATACTTTCTATGGAGGGTCTGAATTCTCAGTTTTTAATTTTGGACTAACATTACAGGTCACTTTACAGTTACTCTGGAAATAGTCTTCAAAGCCGCAACTGAGTTTAGGCTTATATGTAGTAATTGATTCTTTGATTGAATTATTCTTATTAAACTTGAGGAGGTTTTTTCCTAAAACTGCATGATGAAAATGGAATATAATGTGCCAGAGATCATTTTTTACCTCTTTTGAAGATGACTTGCAAGCCCTCATCTTGGCCATCAGAGAAGGTTAAATTTTAGGTGGTTAGATGTTATTTATATCCTAGAACACCTGGACTACTATAACAAAATGCCATGGGTAGCTTATAAATAATGCAAATTTATTTACCATGGTTATGAAATCAAAGATCAAAATGCCTGAACATTTGTGGTCTGGTGAGGGCTCACTTTCTGGTCCATGCTGTGTCCTCACATGGTAGAAGACATATAAGGTCAATGTACTTCCCTTTTAAATATTTTTATTTGTTTTTTGACAGTTCCATACATGTATATATTGTATTTCATCATATGTGTTCCTATTATACTCTCTTTTTCCCCTGCCACTTCAGGTGAATCCCTTCATACCACCACTCATTGGTGGTGTATCTACTGAAGAATATGACTTCTCTTTCCCCAGCACCCGTCATCCCCTCTTTTTAAGGGCATTAGTCCCATTCACAAGAAGTTCATCTTTATGACCTAATCATCTATCAAAGCCCCGTCTCCTACTGCTACAATCCTGGCATTAGGGTAGGATTTCAATATGTGAATTTTGGGGGACACCAACACTGAGATCATAAACCATATAATGGTGAAAACCAAGGGTATGCTTCTACCAAATCTTCTGAAAACACTAAGCCTCCATATAACAATCAGGAGGCTGTTAACCACCCTCAGAAGCTTTCTTTAAAGTTTATTTTCAGAAAACGAAGGGTCTGGATAAGGAGAGGAAGGGTGGGAAGAGGAATTGTCTACTTCAGAACACTTTAAGTTTTAGGACGTCCTTCAGTGGATCTGTGGGTGCAGGGTACAGAGAGAGATGGTGCGAGAGATGAGGGTCATCATTCTCATGCTAGAGAGGTAGATGATCTCAGTAGAGTCTTTGTGTTAAGATCTGTCTGCCGTCTGGCTATATCTATTGAGTAGCAAATAAATTCACACCAAAAGGGGCCTGGAGAGACAAGATACGACTTTAGAATATGTAAAAGGAACAGTAGGGAGAAGTCCTTCTCTGGGGCTCCCCTAGCCTCCCAGCCCTCTTCCATGGAGGTAACTTGTGCTATCAATTTCTATCCTATTCTAGGCATGTTTTCAGCATTTACACAGCTAAATATAAATATGTACTCACACTTAAATACATATTCATTTTTAAAATAAATGTTTTATTTATTTATTTGACAGAGAAAGAGGGAGAGAGAGAGAGAATGGGCATGCCAGGGCCTCCAGCCACTGCAAGCAAACTCCAGATGCATGTGCCATGTGGGTCCTGGGGAATTGAACCTGAGTCCTTTGGCTTTGTAGGCACATGCCTTAACTGCTAAACCATCTCTCTAGCCCCTATTCACTTTTGTGCACAAGAGTGATCTCTTCTGTACTTAGCTTTCACAAAATATTTTTCAGACCATATTTTGTAAGTTGATGGGATTCTCCTTTTAATAACACAATGAAGCATTGCATTTTTCCTGTTTATATGAAAAAATAGCAAGTTGTCTTCCCAGCAGTAGCATTTTTCAGTAGGATGGGGTGTGAAAAGGAGAGTACATATGGAAACCTCGACAGCTCCCTATACCCACTTGCCTCCGCCTGCATGTGCTTTCATCGACTATTCAGAGTGTCCTCCTCTTTTGTGAGGTTTGTTTGAGTCTTTGTAGAGTCTTTTGGCTGTTAGAGTAGTTCTTTACTCTGGACATATGTATTGAGTCTTTTCCTTCCCAAAGACCATGTTCCACCCAAATGATAATTCCTAGGAGAGCCCTGAAATTTTGTCTCATATGCATGTGGTACTTTGATTCACTCCTGTCCATTTTCTCATAGTGAACACCTGCACAATGTGGTCACTTGGTCAAGTCACAGTGAGGGAGAGGTGAGGATCAGGGAGACAGAATCCTACCTGCCTCTGCAGTGCAAAGGGAGAGGTTCCCTGAGAAACTGCCCAGGTGACAGTACTTCTGAGATGGAAAGGAAATCAGGTTTCATCCAGCAGGGGGCACAGTGGCCCCTAGAGGTGGAGATGCAGGCGGTGGTAAAGTGAGGACATGACAGGCAGGTCAGAGCAGGCCGTGTGTGGTTTCCTGATGCACTCGCCTTTTCATTCCTCAGTTTCCAGAAGAAACATCCTGGTGAGACGAGAACTTGTTTCTGCATGCAAACATGAGATGTTCACCCACCTCTTCAGTGTGAATCACATCAAGAGAGTTTGAGATAATATGGCATTTGACTGACTTACTTATTAAATGTCCGCCTGACTCAATAATGTGTTTCCCTTGTGTGTAAGATGGTGGTGCCCCTCCTCAGCTTTCTCAGGGCTGTTTCTTCAGTCTTGTTTGCTTTTTTGGAGTGAGGGGTCAGGTGGAAGTCAAGTAACACAGTGACAGTAAACAGTCTTCACAAGTTGGTCGAAGTGTCATTGAAACCTTATTTGGTATTCTCTTGAGATTAATCAGCCTCAGGTAGTGATTGGATAGTTTAATAATGAGTTGTTATACTTTTTATAATCGAGGGCAAACAATAATATAAACAGTTGAATGAGATTTTCAGAGCAGTATAACAGATGTAAGAGGTAAGATTTTTTATTGTATTCCACTTAATCTGAATCTTTGTGAAGAGGTTTTGTTTGGAAGAAGTTGCATCTGTTGCTAGGTGGGCGCACACATCTTCACTGTGCTTGAGACAGAGCACTTATCCACTTGGCAACTCAGAACTCCTCTATTCATGAGTTCACACCCCAAACTCTGTCACCTTAGTTTCTCAGCTTTTCACCATGACAAATCTGCTGATCTTGACTTCTGTTTGAAATCCAGAAAATATAAATTTTACAGAGCTGTCCCCCAGACCTATAGGATGACATTTTCAAACATTACAGTATGCAGTGAGACCCTGAAGTCTGCATTCTAATGAAGAGCACACACAGGCTGGTGGGAATGAGCCTCATCAGGAACGTTTGCAGGAACCATTGGCTTCGGTGCTTTCATGTCCTCCCCTGCCACAGATTCCTAACTTCACCCTCTCCCTCAGTTCTTACGGCTGTGCTTGTGACAGCTCAGGACTGGGCAGCTCCTGAGCCTGGTGGACAGAACAGGACCAAAGCACCCAGCTTTCCCATTCTGTGAATCTTGGGATTAAACCTTGGACAGAGCTTGGATACCTGCATCAGTTATAGGCCATTTACATATATGATGTTTACAGGTTAAGGAGCCTTTGGTCTCAGTCCAGCCCTTCTCCTTGACTTTGTGATTCCTTTGCTCTGTGATTGAACATGGTTGCTTTGAAATTTTCTTGTGACAACACAGCCTACTGGGTAAGAGCTGGGTTCTGAAATCATGTGACATAACTTTTATTCTGGTTACATGAGGAGCATGACCACACAAAAGTTATAGACCCCTCTAAAAGCCTCTGCTTTTCTTATTTATAAGATGGAGATGGTGATGTTGCCTCCGTCATAGAGTTGTTAAACGATCATGTATAATACCTTTCAAATGTGTGGAACAGAGTGATTTCCCAGTAAGTATGAGCTATTATTATTGTTACCCAGATGTTGACTCTGAACAGCCAGTATAGAAGATGAAACTCTATAGCTTCTTATGGGCAGAGACGTCTGGTAGATCCACCTGGCATGCTAGTTAATGTGTACAAAATGAGTAAATATTGAGATGGCTCATTATACAGTTGACATTCCAGTTATAGGGGGAAAGGGGAGCAGATTGATTTGCTCTCTTGAAATATTTTCTATTGCCTTATATATAAAAGGTTTTTTTGTGATCCAAGTTGTTTCCATACTTAACATACCAATGGCTCTTTTATGCCCTGAGAGTAGGAAACATATAACTGATGTTCTTTTTCTCGTTCAAACTTTTGATTTTGTGATATTTGTGGATTCATAGGCACTTGTAAGAAATATGGAGTTGTCTTTTGCACAGTCCCCCCAGTTTTCCTCAATGAGAACAGCTTGTAAAATATAGTCCACAAATGAGTCCAGTATAAATGTAAACATCACAGTACTCCATTGATATGTACATCTTTTATATTTCTGCATGGCAGTTAAACTTAATTTTAAAAGGTTAAGATAACCTCTACTACAAATATAAACAGAAAAACATCCCAAAACAAATTATACTACAAGATTACAGCTGACACATTGTCAAGGATACTGTGTAGGGTGTTTGGTTCACTTTTCTCTGCCAATTAAAGAATTAAAAGCAGGAAAGTGTTTAAAAGAATGAAGCTTATTTCAGAGTAACAGGGGAAATAAGCAGAAAGAACAATATTCTCTGGGAGGAGGGGATTTCCATACCTGGAATAATTCACAGTTCCACTGGGAACTGAACTTTTATTGAATGGGTGATGCCTACCCATCTGGAGTCAATAATTGGCCAGTTTAAATGAGGGTCAAGGTGCTGTTGGCCTATGGTGCATCCAGCACTGCACAGACCCCCTCCCCAGCCCGCCAAAACAGCCTGCTGACAGGAAACTTCACCCTGGCCAGGAAGAAGGAGGAACTGGAGCCACTCACTTTGCGACCTTGGGTTAGCACCTACTGAGGACCCCCTTTCCCTGTCTGTCTGCCTAGCCAAGGAATCTGTCTAGCTGCTATAGAATTTCAATAGTGGGGGACTAGTGTGTGTCCACTGGTTTTACTTCTGCAGCTCTGAATCTGAGATATTTGAAGAGGAAAAAAAAGTTTTCTCTAGCTGGTCTTTCTGCTTCCTTGCAGTTTTCTTTTATTTTAGAAATATTTTCCAGCATTTTAGTTGTGCTTAGTGGGAAGGGCAGGGATAGACATTTCATAGAAGTGGGACCCTGTGTAACCTATTTTACATATGTGTTTATTTATTTGTTTATTTTATGATCATAACTTTTGCAAGTTCTCAGTACACCCTTGTACCTTTGCATTAATTGTCTTGGTGCTTTAGAATAAATCTCCTGCTAGCATCTGGTTGCACATGCACAAACAAGAAAGAGCTGCAGAAGATGTGCTTAACATTTCTGATTAGGAAAAGAAACTATTTTTTCATTATTTTAGTGACAACCAATAAGCATTTCCTAAATTACTCTTTTTTTTTTAAATCATTTTATTTATTTAAGGGAGACAGAATGGGCATGCCAGGGCCTCTAGCCACTGCAAACGAACTCCAGATGCATGCGCCATGGTGTGCATCTGGCTAACATGGGACCTGGAGAATTGAACCTGGATCCTTAGGCTTTGAAGGCAAGCACCTTAACTGCTAAGCCATCTCTCCAGCCCCTAAATTACTCTTGCTGGCTTGGCTTCAGGGAGGTTATTCTGGAAAAGTAGGTCTAGGGGAAAAGAAATGAACAAATTCTGCACTTTAAAACAAATAGTGAAAGCCGGGTGTGGTGGCGCACGCCTTTAATCCCAGCACCTGGGAGGCAGAGGTAGGAGGATTGCCATGAGTTTAAGGCCACCCTGAGACTCCATAGTGAATTCCAGGTCAGCCTGAGCTAGAGTGAGACCCTACGTTGAAAAACCAAAATAAATAAATAAATAAATAAATAAATAAATAAATAAATAAATAGTGGTACCCTGAGACTACACAGTGAATTCCAGGTTAGCCTAGTCTAGAGTGAGACCCTACCTCGGAAAACCAAACCAAACCAAACTGTAATGGTGTCCTAGGGGTCCAGGAAAGTCCCTGAACCGCAAACCCTAGCTTCGTTTCTAATTTTAACCAAAGAATTGAATGAAAAAGACTGAGAAGGATAATTATTAAATTATTATATTTATTGGGGGAAGTACAGAGCCAAGGAAAGGCACCCATGTGGCTAGAGATCCCGCGTGATAAAAGCATGGAAAGAAAAGAGAAAAAAAGTTCAAGGAGCTCCTGCCATCTGGAGGGGATAAAGGAGAGAGAGTAAGGGCCTAGGCAGAGTCCCTCCCACCTGGGCCTGGGCGCAGCCAGTCCAGTCCCAGCTGAGGGAAAAACTCACCTACAGCTGGAAGTTCCGGGGCTGTCTCAGGAAGAGATTAGTTCCAGGGGCTGAATTTGGCCGACCACAATGTTTAAATCTGATGAAAGACCTCCCTCCCAGGAGGGGTCCTCGCTGTTTGTGAAAAAACAGATCCAGGGAACTGGGCAAGAGAGATTAAAAAGAAAATCAGATCATTTTTGATTTCTAACAAATGAAAACTTTCTTGCTGTTTTTACCTTCAGGGGTCCAGTCACCCTAACTGTACCACCTTCTCAAAAACAAACCAAACCACCCCCCGCAAGAAATATTGGGACTGGGGAAATGGCTCAGTGCTTGCCTGGCAAGTGTGTGGACCTGAGTTCAGATCCTAAGCATCAGCTAGGAAGCCAGCCCTGATGGTAGCGCCTGCAGTCGCAGCGCTGGGGAGGCCTGGACAGGAGGTTCCCTGGGTGCTTGCTGGCTAGCTAGCTTAGCCAAATCAGTGTGAGACCTGTCCTAGAAAACTCAAGTGGATAGTTGCTGGGGAGACACTAGACATCAACCTCTGGCCTCCACATGCACGTACACATATGTGAACCCCCCTACATGTGTACCTACACACGGATGAACATGTATACACACACAAAAGAAAACAATGAATACTGTCATGCATTCTCTTTCACCTGTCATGACTGGAGAGCTATTTATTGCTTGTGGTAATGTGGCTGGAACTAGTGTGAGAGATGATTACTTTCAGAAATTCTGCAAGGTGGTAATTAAACATAGCCATTATTGAAAATTAAATTACACATACTTTCAATAAATTACTTTATAAATAGAGGTGCTAAATGCTCAAAATGCACTACTTCCTAGCTTCTTATTCTATGCTGTTCCCTATGTTTGTGAGATTATTGATCTCTGTTTTGGACCTGGGTAGTAAAAATCTTACAGTGGTTCCTGCCATGCACCTCTTCCTGACTCTGTGTTCAGATTGTGTACAGTGGTGTTACACTGGTAATCTGTGTACCTGTGGGAGTGGGGTTATTTCAGAAAATTGGAAAAACATTCCAACTCTGGCTATATAACTAAAGAACCTGCCGTTACATTTTTTTTAGACCGCCACTGAGAATAAACCATTCTTCTAACTTTTGGTGTCTGAGGATGTTTTATTTTCCAAAAATTCTCTCTATTGGGAACTTTTGAATTTTCAGATCTAACTTTCTTGGATTTTATATATACAATAGCACTATAAGGTTGACTATTTCTTTGACCTTCACAATCCACACAGGAAAATCTGTTTCCTATTGCTCTGCCTTTTGAAGAAGGCTGGAGGATGGAGCTGATGCTGGGTTCAGATTAACTGTGTGCGCAGAAGGTGTGGGGGAGGGGAAGACAAATGACTTGTTTTTCCAGTACAGCTGCTCTGGCCATTGTCTTTAATTACACCCCTGCTGGACTGATAAGGAAATTGCCTTCTGACAGCTGTGAGGAGCTACCACATCACAAAGCCCAGTATTTCTTTTTGCATATAAGCAATGTCTTGTGAACTAAGCAGAACAGATGTGAATTATTTTCACTATTGTGATGGGCTATGTTTCCAATATCCAGGCTCTTAATTTCCTTTAAGTGACATGGTTTCCATTTGGAAATTTACCTGCTGCATTTAGTGAAGCATGAGGTTTCAGTGGTTTGAATAGACATGGCTTTCTTTTTCCTCTAGCATTTCTAGCATATTGTTTATTCATATTCCTTTTCATTGGCATTTAAAAAGTGGGCTGATAGCTGGTTGAAAACACACTGACAACTATGGCTCAACTTGGTGACTCCTATTAGTAAATTGTAAATTTGTAAATCGTAGGGACAGGTCCTTCACACAAGCATTTATTAAACATCTACTATAGGCCAGGCAATTTTCGAAGATCTAGGCATATAGTGGTAAAGAAGATAATAAATTCCATATTGTTATGACTTATTTCCCTATGGGGAAACAGAATAAACTCATAATGAAAATAACAGAAAAGGCCATTGTGATGGTTTGAATCAGATGTCCTCCATAAACTCATGTGTTTTAAATGCTTGGTCTCCCGCTTATAGCATCTTGGGAGGTGGATCCTTGCTGGAGGAGGCGTGTTGTTGGGAGTGGGCTTAGGTCTGATATTAAGGTCCCTAATCCATTTGGACTTGATTCTTGTGCATGGTGAAAGACAAGGTTCTATTTTCATCCTTCTACATACAGATATCCAATTTTCCCAGCACCACTTGTTGACGAGGCTACCTTTTCTCCAGTGAATACTTCTGGCATTTTTGTCGAAAATCAGATGGCTATAGCTGCCTGGCTTAACATCTGAGTCCTCTATTCTGTTCCATTTATCTACGTGTCTGTCTGTGCCAATACCATGCTGTTTTTGTTACTATGGTTTTTTAATATAGCTTAAAATTGGGTATGATACCACCAGCCTTATTTTTGTTGCTCAAAATTGTTTTGGCTCTTCGAGTTTTTTTTGTGCTTCCAAATGCATTTTAGGATTGTTTTTTCTATTTCTGTGAAAAATGTCATTGGAATTTTAGTGGGAATTGCATTAAACGTATAGATTGCTTTTGGTAAGATTGACATTTTCACAATATTGATTCTTCCAATACAAGAACATGGGATGTCTTTCCATTTCCTTGTGTCTTCTGCAATTTCTCACTTGAGTGTTTTAAAGTTTTCATTGTACAGATTCTTCATTCCCTTGGTTAATTTATTCCAAGGTACTTTATTTATTTATTTATTTTTGAAGCAATTATGAATGGGAGAGATTCCCTGATTTCATCCTCCACATGTTTGTTACTAGCATATAGGAAAGCTACTGATTTCTGTGTGCTTATTTTGTGTCCTGATATATTACTAAAAGTGTTTATCAGCTCTAACAGTTTGCTGGTAGAGTCTTTAGGGTCCTTTATGTATAGAATCATATCATCTGCAAATAATGATAATTAATCTCTTCCTTTCCAATTTGTATACCTTTTATGAGTGTCTCTTGCCTTATTGATGTAGTTAAGAGTTCCAGTACTATATTATATAAAGTGGGGACAGTGGATACCCTTGTCTTGTTCCTGAATTTAGTGGAAAAGCTTTGAGTTTTTCCACATTTAGTGTTATGTTGGCTGTAGGTTTGTCATAAATTGCTTTTATTAGGTTGCGATATGTTCCTTCTATTCCCAGTGTCTCTAGGACTTTTACCAGGAAGGGATGTTGGATTTTATCAAATGAATTTTCTGCATCTATTGAAATGATCATGTGATTTTTGTCCTTCAGTCCATTTATATAGTGTTTATTTATTGATTTGAGTATTTTGAACCATCCCTGCATCTCTGGGATAAAGTCAACTTGGTCAGGGTGAACAATCTTTCTGATGTACTCTGTTTGCCAATATTTTTTTGAGAATTCTGCATCTATGTTCATGAGGGAGATTGGCCTGTAATTTTCTTTTTTTTTTCTTTTTTTTTTTTTTTTTTTTTGGTTTTTCGAGGTAGGGTCTCACTCTAGCCCAGGCTGACCTGGAATTCACTATGGAGTCTCAGGGTGGCCTCGAACTCACGGCAATCCTTCTACCTCTGCCTCCCGAGTGCTGGGATTAAAGGCATGCGCCACCACGCCCGGCTTGTAATTTTCTTTTTTTGTTCTGTCTTTGTCTGGTTTTGGCATCAGGGTGATGCTGGCTTCTAGAAGGAGTTCAGTAGAATTCCTTCCTTTTCTATTTTGTGGAAAAGTTTAAGAAGCAGTGGTGTTAGTTCTTTCATGAAGGTCTGGTACAATTCACCAGTGAATCTCAGCATGGACTTTTTTTATTGGGAGACTTTTTATAACTTCGTGGATCTCTGTACTTGTAATAGGTCTATTTAATTGGTTTATCTCATCTTGATTTAATTTTGGTAGGTCTTATGAATCAAGGAAATCATCCATTTCCTTAAGATTTTCAAACTTAGAGGCATATATGTTCTTAAAGTATGTCCTTATGATTTTCTGAATTTCTTTGGTATTTGTTGTAATGGGTGCCTGTTTCATCTCTAATCTCATTAAATTTTGGCTCTTCTCTCTTTCTTCTGGTCAGATTTGCTAAGGGTTTATCAATCTTGTTCATCCTTTCAAAGAACCAACTCTATGTTTCATTGATTGTTTGGATTGTGTTTTTGGTTTCTATTTCATTAACTTCTGCCCTAATCTTTCTTATTTCTTCCTGTCTACTGATTTTTGGTTTGCCTTGTTCTTCTTTTTCCAAAGCTTTAAGGTGAAACATTTAATTGTTTACCTGTGTACTCTCTAATTTCTTAGTTAGAGCTATAAATTTCCCTCTTAGGACTGCCTTCATTGTGTCCCAAAGCTTTGGTATGTTGTATTCTCATCATCATTTGATTCTATGAATTTATTGATATCCTTTTTGATTTCTCCAATGACCCATTCATCATTCAATAGTGTACTGTTTAGTCTCCATGAATTTGTGTATGCTCTGTAGTTTTTCATGTTTCTGATTTGTAGTTTAATCCTATTGTGGTCTGATAGAGTACGAGGGATTATTTCAATTTTTCTGTATTTGTTAATATTTGTTTTGTGTCCTAATATATGGTCTATTTTAGAGAATGTTCCATGTGCTGCTGAGAAAAATGTATTTTCTGCAGCATTTGGATGGAATGTTCTGTAGATATCTGTTAAGTCCATTTGTTCCATGACATCATTTAATCCAGATGTCTCTCTGTTTATTTTTTGTTAGGATGGCCTGTCAATTGACGATAATGGGGTATTAATGTCACCCACTACAATTGTGTTTGGTGTTATCAGTGACCTTAGGTCTAATAGTGTTTGTTTGATGAAATTGGGAGCCACCATGTTAGGTGCATATGTGTTTAGGATTGTAATGTCCTCCTGTTGTAGTGTCCCTTTAATCAGTATAAAGTGACCTTTTAAAATCTTTCCTCACTAATGTTGATTTGAAGTCTATCCTGTCACATATTAGGATAGCAACCTCTGCTTGTTTCTTAGGCCCATTTGCTTGAAGTACCATGTTCTATCCTTTCACCCTAGACAGTGTCTATCTTTTATTGAGAGATGAGTTTCCTGGAGGCAACAAATGGCAGGATCCTGCCGTTTAATCCAGTCTGCAAGGTTGTGTCTTTTGAATGGGGCATTGAGGCCATTGATGTTGAATTATTATTGAAAGGTATGTATTTATTCATACATTCTTCTTGTTTTTTTTATTTTTTTATTTTTTATTTTTCTCCATTTTTATTAATATTTTCCATGATAACAAAAAAAATCCCATGGTATTGCCCTCCCCCCTTTCCCCTTTGAAATTCCATTCTCCATCATATCCCCTCCCCGTCTCAATCTTTCTACTTACATATATACAATACCAACCTAATAAAAGCCCTCCTCCCTTTCTTTCTCTTCCCTTTCTATCTCCTTTTTTTAACTTACTGGCCTCTGCTACTGAGTTTTTTCCTTCTCACACAGAAGCCCAATCATCTCTAGCTAAGATCCACATATGAGGGAGAACATGTGGCGCTTGGCTTTCTGGGCCTGGGTTACCTCACTTAGTATAATTCTTTCCAGATCCATCCACTTTTCTGCAAATTTCATAACTTCATTTCTCTTTACTGCTGAGTAAAACTCCATTGTATAAATGTGCCATATCTTCATTATCCACTCATCAGTTGAGGGACATCTAGGCTGGTTCCATTTCCCAGCTATTATAAATTGGGCAGCAATAAACATGGTTGAGCAAGTATCTCTAAGGTAATGAGATGAGTCCTTAGGATATATGCCTAGGAGAGCTATAGCTGGGTCATATGGTAGATCAATCTTTAGCTGTTTTAGGAACCTCCACACTGATTTCCACAATGGCTGGACCAGATTGCATTCCCACCAACAATGTAGAAGGGTTCCTCTTTTTCCACATCCCCGCCAACATTTATGATCATTTGTTTTCATGATGGTAGCCAATCTGACAGGAGTGAGATGGAATCTCAATGTAGTCTTAATCTGCATTTCCCTGATGACTAGGGATGTAGAACATTTTTTTAGATGCGTATATGCCATTCGTATTTCTTCCTTTGAGAATTCTCTATTTAGCTCCATTTCCCATTTTTTGATTGGTTTGTTTGATTCCTTATTATTTAACTTCTTGAGTTCTTTGTATATCTTAGATATTAATCCTCTATCAGATGTATAGCTGGTGAAGATTTTTTCCCATTCTGTAGGTTGCCTCTTTGCTTTCTTCACCGTGTCCTTTGCAGTGCAAAATCTTTGTATTTTCATGAGGTCCCAGTGGTTAATCTGTGGTTTTATTGCCTGAGCAATTGGGGTTGTATTCAGAAAGTCTTTGCCAAGACCAATATGTTGAAGGGTTTCCCCTACTTTTTCCTCTAGCAGTTTCAGAGTTTCAGGTCTGATGTTAAGGTCCTTAATCCATTTGGACTTAATTCTTGTGCACGGAGAAAGAGAAGAATCTATTTTCATCCTTCTACAGATATATATCCAGTTTTCCCAACACCATTTGCTGAAGAGGCTGTCTTTTCTCCAATGAGTATTTTTGGCATTTTTATCAAATATCAGGTGGCTATAATTACATGGGGTTACATTTGGGTCCTCTATTCTGTTCCATTGATCTACGAGTCTGCTTTTGTGCCAGTACCATGCTGTTTTTGTTACTATGGCTCTGTAGTATAGGTTAAAATCAGGTATGGTGATACCACCAGCCTTATTTTTGTTGCTCAGTATTATTTTAGATATTCGAGGTTTTTTGTGATTCCAAATGAATTTTTGGATTGTTTTTTCTATTTCCGTGAAGAATGCCTTTGGAATTTTGATGGGGATTGCGTTAAATGTGTAGATTGCTTTTGGTAAGATTGCCATTTTCACAATATTGATTCTTCCAATCCAGGAACAAGGGATGTTTTTCCACTTCCTAGTGTCTTCTGCAATTTCTCGCTTGAGTGTTTTAAAGTTCTCATTGTATAGATTCTTTACTTCCTTAGTAAGGTTTATTCCAAGGTACTTTATTTTTTTGATGCAATTGTGAATGGGAGTGATTCTCTGATCTCATCCTCTGTGTGTTTGTTGTTAGCATATATGAAGGCTACTGATTTCTGTGTATTTATTTTGTATCCTGCTACATGACTGTAGGTTTTTATCAGCTCTAACAGTTTGCTAGTAGAGTCTTTAGGGTCCTTTATATATAGAATCATGTCATCTGCAAATAATGATAACTTGACCTCTTCCTTTCCGATTTGTATCCCTTTTATGCATGTCTCTTGCCTTATTGCTATGGCTAAGACTTCCAGAACTATATTAAATAAAAGTGGGGACAGTGGACACCCTTGTCTTGTTCCTGATTTTAGTGGAAAAGCATCCAGTTTTTCCCCATTTAGTAATATGTTGGCTGTAGGCTTATCATAAATAGCCTTTATTATATTGAGATATGTTCCTTCTATTCCCAGTCTCTGTAGGACTTTTATCATGAAGGGATGTTGGATTTTGTCGAATGCTTTCTCTGCGTCTAATGAGATGATCATGTGATTTTTGTCCTTCAACCCATTTATATAATGTATAACATTTATAGATTTGCGTATGTTGAACCATCCCTGCATCTCTGGGATAAAGCCTACTTGGTCAGGGTGAATGATCTTTCTAATGTATTCTTGTATTCTGTTTGCCAATATTTTGTTGAGAATTTTTGCATCTATGTTCATGAGGGAGATTGGTCTGTAATTTTCCTTTTTTGTTCTATCTTTGCCTGGTTTTGGTATCAGAGTGATGCTGGCTTCATAGAAGGAGTTTGGTAGAATTCCTTCTTTTTCTATTTCATGGAAAAGCTTAAGAAGCAATGGTGTTAGCTCTTCCCTGAAGGTCTGGTAAAATTCAGCAGTGAATCCATCTGGGCCTGGGCTTTTTTTAGTTGGGAGATTTTTGATAACTGTTAGGATCTCCATGCTTGTTATAGGTCTATTTAAGTGATTAATCTCATCTTGATTTAATTTAGGTAGGTCATATAAATCAAGGAAATCATCCATTTCTTTCAGATTTTCATACTTTGTGGAGTATATGTTTTTATAATATGTCCCTATGATTTTTTGAATTTCTCTGGCATCTGTCGTGATGTTACCTTTTTCATCTCTAATTTTATTAATTTGTGTCTCTTCTCTCTTTCTTTTGGTCAGATTTGCTAAGGGTTTATCAATCTTGTTTATCCTTTCAAAGAACCAGCTCTTTGTTTCATTAATTCTTTGTATTGTTTTTTTGGTTTCTATTTCATTAATTTCTGCCCTAATCTTTATTATTTCTTCCCGTCTACTGATTTTTGGTTTGCCTTGTTCTTCTTTTTCCAAGGCTTTAAGGTGAAGCATTAGGTCATTTATTTGTGACCTTTCTAATTTCTTAATATAGGCACTTAAAGCTATAAATTTACCTCTTAGAACTGCCTTCATTGTGTCCCAGAGATTTTGGTATGTTGTGTTCTCATTATTGTTTGACTCTATAAATTTTTTGATTTCCTTCTTGATTTCTTCATTGACCCATTCATCATTTAGTAATGTATTGTTTAGTTTCCATGATTTTGTGTATGCTCTATATCCTTTCTTGCTATTGATTTGTAGTTTGATTCCATTGTGGTCAGATAGAATGCAAGGAATTATTTCAATTTTCCTGAATTTGTTAAGATTTGCTTTGTGTCCTAATATATGGTCTATTTTAGAGAATGATCCATGTGCTGCTGAAAAGAATGTATATTCTGCAGCATTTGGATGAAATGTCCTGTATATGTCTGTTAGGTCCATTCCTTCTATGACCTCATTTAGTCCAGATGCCTCTCTGTTTATTTTTTCCCGGGATGACCTGTCAATTGATGAGAGTGGGGTGTTAAAGTCACCAACTACCACTGTGTTTGGTGTTATCTGTGACCTTAGTTCTAACAGTGTTTGTTTGATGAATTTGGGAGCCCCCATGTTAGGTGCATATATGTTTAGGATTGTAATGTCCTCCTGTTGGAGTGTGCCCTTAATCAATATAAAGTGACCTTCCTTATCTTTCTTGACTAATGTTGGAGTGAAGTCTGCCTGTCACATATTAGGATAGCAACCTCTGCTTGTTTCTTAGGCCCATTTGCTTGAAGTACCATGTTCTATCCTTTCACCCTAGACAGTGTCTATCTTTTATTGAGAGATGAGTTTCCTGGAGGCAACAAATGGCAGGATCCTGCCGTTTAATCCAGTCTGCAAGGTTGTGTCTTTTGAATGGGGCATTGAGGCCATTGATGTTGAATTATTATTGAAAGGTATGTATTTATTCATACATTCTTCTTGTTTTTTTTTATTTTTTTATTTTTTATTTTTCTCCATTTTTATTAATATTTTCCATGATAACAAAAAAAATCCCATGGTATTGCCCTCCCCCCTTTCCCCTTTGAAATTCCATTCTCCATCATATCCCCTCCCCGTCTCAATCTTTCTACTTACATATATACAATACCAACCTAATAAAAGCCCTCCTCCCTTTCTTTCTCTTCCCTTTCTATCTCCTTTTTTAACTTACTGGCCTCTGCTACTGAGTTTTTTCCTTCTCACACAGAAGCCCAATCATCTCTAGCTAAGATCCACATATGAGGGAGAACATGTGGCGCTTGGCTTTCTGGGCCTGGGTTACCTCACTTAGTATAATTCTTTCCAGATCCATCCACTTTTCTGCAAATTTCATAACTTCATTTCTCTTTACTGCTGAGTAAAACTCCATTGTATAAATGTGCCATATCTTCATTATCCACTCATCAGTTGAGGGACATCTAGGCTGGTTCCATTTCCCAGCTATTATAAATTGGGCAGCAATAAACATGGTTGAGCAAGTATCTCTAAGGTAATGAGATGAGTCCTTAGGATATATGCCTAGGAGAGCTATAGCTGGGTCATATGGTAGATCAATCTTTAGCTGTTTTAGGAACCTCCACACTGATTTCCACAATGGCTGGACCAGATTGCATTCCCACCAACAATGTAGAAGGGTTCCTCTTTTTCCACATCCCCGCCAACATTTATGATCATTTGTTTTCATGATGGTAGCCAATCTGACAGGAGTGAGATGGAATCTCAATGTAGTCTTAATCTGCATTTCCCTGATGACTAGGGATGTAGAACATTTTTTTAGATGCGTATATGCCATTCGTATTTCTTCCTTTGAGAATTCTCTATTTAGCTCCATTTCCCATTTTTTGATTGGTTTGTTTGATTCCTTATTATTTAACTTCTTGAGTTCTTTGTATATCTTAGATATTAATCCTCTATCAGATGTATAGCTGGTGAAGATTTTTTCCCATTCTGTAGGTTGCCTCTTTGCTTTCTTCACCGTGTCCTTTGCAGTGCAAAATCTTTGTATTTTCATGAGGTCCCAGTGGTTAATCTGTGGTTTTATTGCCTGAGCAATTGGGGTTGTATTCAGAAAGTCTTTGCCAAGACCAATATGTTGAAGGGTTTCCCCTACTTTTTCCTCTAGCAGTTTCAGAGTTTCAGGTCTGATGTTAAGGTCCTTAATCCATTTGGACTTAATTCTTGTGCACGGAGAAAGAGAAGAATCT
Organism: Dipus sagitta; assembly: GCA_036346955.1. NCBI lineage: Eukaryota > Metazoa > Chordata > Mammalia > Rodentia > Dipodidae > Dipus > Dipus sagitta. Next base: position 111,855,084 of record CM070770.1, read on the forward strand.
ATTTTCATCCTTCTACAGATATATATCCAGTTTTCCCAACACCATTTGCTGAAGAGGCTGTCTTTTCTCCAATGAGTATTTTTGGCATTTTTATCAAATATCAGGTGGCTATAATTACATGGGGTTACATTTGGGTCCTCTATTCTGTTCCATTGATCTACGAGTCTGCTTTTGTGCCAGTACCATGCTGTTTTTGTTACTATGGCTCTGTAGTATAGGTTAAAATCAGGTATGGTGATACCACCAGCCTTATTTTTGTTGCTCAGTATTATTTTAGATATTCGAGGTTTTTTGTGATTCCAAATGAATTTTTGGATTGTTTTTTCTATTTCCGTGAAGAATGCCTTTGGAATTTTGATGGGGATTGCGTTAAATGTGTAGATTGCTTTTGGTAAGATTGCCATTTTCACAATATTGATTCTTCCAATCCAGGAACAAGGGATGTTTTTCCACTTCCTAGTGTCTTCTGCAATTTCTCGCTTGAGTGTTTTAAAGTTCTCATTGTATAGATTCTTTACTTCCTTAGTAAGGTTTATTCCAAGGTACTTTATTTTTTTTGATGCAATTGTGAATGGGAGTGATTCTCTGATCTCATCCTCTGTGTGTTTGTTGTTAGCATATATGAAGGCTACTGATTTCTGTGTATTTATTTTGTATCCTGCTACATGACTGTAGGTTTTTATCAGCTCTAACAGTTTGCTAGTAGAGTCTTTAGGGTCCTTTATATATAGAATCATGTCATCTGCAAATAATGATAACTTGACCTCTTCCTTTCCGATTTGTATCCCTTTTATGCATGTCTCTTGCCTTATTGCTATGGCTAAGACTTCCAGAACTATATTAAATAAAAGTGGGGACAGTGGACACCCTTGTCTTGTTCCTGATTTTAGTGGAAAAGCATCCAGTTTTTCCCCATTTAGTAATATGTTGGCTGTAGGCTTATCATAAATAGCCTTTATTATATTGAGATATGTTCCTTCTATTCCCAGTCTCTGTAGGACTTTTATCATGAAGGGATGTTGGATTTTGTCGAATGCTTTCTCTGCGTCTAATGAGATGATCATGTGATTTTTGTCCTTCAACCCATTTATATAATGTATAACATTTATAGATTTGCGTATGTTGAACCATCCCTGCATCTCTGGGATAAAGCCTACTTGGTCAGGGTGAATGATCTTTCTAATGTATTCTTGTATTCTGTTTGCCAATATTTTGTTGAGAATTTTTGCATCTATGTTCATGAGGGAGATTGGTCTGTAATTTTCCTTTTTTGTTCTATCTTTGCCTGGTTTTGGTATCAGAGTGATGCTGGCTTCATAGAAGGAGTTTGGTAGAATTCCTTCTTTTTCTATTTCATGGAAAAGCTTAAGAAGCAATGGTGTTAGCTCTTCCCTGAAGGTCTGGTAAAATTCAGCAGTGAATCCATCTGGGCCTGGGCTTTTTTTAGTTGGGAGATTTTTGATAACTGTTAGGATCTCCATGCTTGTTATAGGTCTATTTAAGTGATTAATCTCATCTTGATTTAATTTAGGTAGGTCATATAAATCAAGGAAATCATCCATTTCTTTCAGATTTTCATACTTTGTGGAGTATATGTTTTTATAATATGTCCCTATGATTTTTTGAATTTCTCTGGCATCTGTCGTGATGTTACCTTTTTCATCTCTAATTTTATTAATTTGTGTCTCTTCTCTCTTTCTTTTGGTCAGATTTGCTAAGGGTTTATCAATCTTGTTTATCCTTTCAAAGAACCAGCTCTTTGTTTCATTAATTCTTTGTATTGTTTTTTTGGTTTCTATTTCATTAATTTCTGCCCTAATCTTTATTATTTCTTCCCGTCTACTGATTTTTGGTTTGCCTTGTTCTTCTTTTTCCAAGGCTTTAAGGTGAAGCATTAGGTCATTTATTTGTGACCTTTCTAATTTCTTAATATAGGCACTTAAAGCTATAAATTTACCTCTTAGAACTGCCTTCATTGTGTCCCAGAGATTTTGGTATGTTGTGTTCTCATTATTGTTTGACTCTATAAATTTTTTGATTTCCTTCTTGATTTCTTCATTGACCCATTCATCATTTAGTAATGTATTGTTTAGTTTCCATGATTTTGTGTATGCTCTATATCCTTTCTTGCTATTGATTTGTAGTTTGATTCCATTGTGGTCAGATAGAATGCAAGGAATTATTTCAATTTTCCTGAATTTGTTAAGATTTGCTTTGTGTCCTAATATATGGTCTATTTTAGAGAATGATCCATGTGCTGCTGAAAAGAATGTATATTCTGCAGCATTTGGATGAAATGTCCTGTATATGTCTGTTAGGTCCATTCCTTCTATGACCTCATTTAGTCCAGATGCCTCTCTGTTTATTTTTTCCCGGGATGACCTGTCAATTGATGAGAGTGGGGTGTTAAAGTCACCAACTACCACTGTGTTTGGTGTTATCTGTGACCTTAGTTCTAACAGTGTTTGTTTGATGAATTTGGGAGCCCCCATGTTAGGTGCATATATGTTTAGGATTGTAATGTCCTCCTGTTGGAGTGTGCCCTTAATCAATATAAAGTGACCTTCCTTATCTTTCTTGACTAATGTTGGAGTGAAGTCTGCCTTGTCGGCTATTAGGATAGCAACCCCTGCTTGCTTTCTGGGTCCATTTGCTTGAAACACCGTTTTCCAACCTTTCACCCTAAGATAATGTCCATCCTTTGTGGAAAGGTGAGTTTCTTGGAGACAACAAATTGTAGGGTCCTGCTTTTTAACCCAGTCTGCAAATCTATGTCTTTTGGTTGGAGCATTGAGGCCATTGATATTAAGAGATATTATTGAAAGATGTGTATTTATGCTTGCCATTTTTTTTTTTTTTGTGGTTCTGGTTCTACCTTTGCTCTCTTATATTAACTAGTATTTGAGTGTTGTTTGTTGTTTTCCAGGTTCCTTATATGTGTGTTTTTCTTTCTCTTCGGCATGGAGGATTCTTTCAAGTATTTTGTGTAGAGCTGGTTTTGTCTTCAAATATTCCTTTAGCCTGCTTTTGTCATGGAATGTCCTTATTTCTCCATCTATTTGAATGGATAGTTTTGCAGGATAAAGTAGCCTAGGTTGACAGTTGTTATCTTTCAGAGTTTGGAATACATCACTCCAAGCCCTTCTGGCTTTGAAAGTTTGTGCTGAGTAATCTGCTGTGATCCTGATGGGCTTGCCTTTGTAGGTAACTTGATTTTTCTCTCTAACTGCTTTCAATATTTTTTCTTTGGATTGTGTGTTTGGTAGTTTGATTATAATATGGCGAGGAGAGGTTCTTTCCAGGTTTTGTCTGGCTGGTGTTCTAAATGCTTCCTGTATCTGCATTGGCACCTCTTTCCCAATTTGGGGGAAGTTTTCTTCTATGGTTTTGTTGAAGATGCCTACTATACCTTTGGATTGAAATTCTTCTCCTTCTACTATACCCTGAATTCTTATATTTGATCTTTTCATAGTGTCCCGAATATCTTGAAATTCCCATTCATACTTTTCTATTAGTTTGTCTTTCTCTTTGTTGGATTGTATTAGATCTGCCACCTGGTCTTCTAGCTTAGATATTCTGTCCTCTCCTTCATCCATTCTACTGGTGAGATTTTCTACAGAGTTTTTTATTTCATTAACTGTGTTCTTCATTGCTAGTAATTCTGACTGGTTTTTCTTCATTATTTCTATTTCCTTATTTATGTCTTGTATTGATTTCTTTATTTCGTTAAATTGGTGTCCTGTATCTTCTCTGATTCCTTTGATTTCTTCTTTGAGTTCATTGAACATATTTACAATCATTCTTTTGAAATCTTTCTCAGGCATTTTCTCTAACTCGTTTTCACTAGAGGTCATTTCTGAAGCATTGATGCTTTTTGGTGGATTTATATTGCCTTGGTTTTTGGTGTTTCTTGTGTTATAATGTATATATTTTTGCATCTTGGATTAAGTTACTGCTTAGATTTTCCAGTTAGCTGGGTATCCTTTGCTGTATCTATTGATCTGATATTGTATATCTTCTATGTAGGAGATTAAGATGTTAGGTGTGGCTCTTACCACTCTCAGAGTATCTAGACACGTGGTCCTAGGGGTTAAGTTTGCCTGCTATGGGAGTATTCAAATAGGTTGAGTGGAATAAAATACAGGTATATTCTAAAATTTAACTAAACCCTATACACACTCAGTCAAGAACAGCACGGAGCATTTATGCAAGATTAGGTATTATAAAAACCAGATCCTCTATCAACAAAGAAGTTAAGATTTCTGGTCTGTTGAGGGATCCAAGTCAGCTTGTGACCAGGTGAGACCCTTCCCTGGTTCAATCCCAGTTACCTCTTTGGATGCTTTTGGTCTCAGTCAAGTTGCTGGCTGGGATGTTGGGCCGCTGTTCTGCTTTCTGGAACTGGGTACTGGCTTTTCCTGTGGGGCAAACCAAGCCTGGCAACTGTGGCCCTGCAGATTGGCGCCCCTGATGCTGGATCCCCGCTGCTGCCGCTGGAGCTGCCGCTGCTGGGACCACTGCTGCTGGATCCGCCACTGGAGATGCCGCTGCTGGGTCTGCCCCCGCTGATCCGCTGGAGCTGCCGCTGCTGGGTCCACCGCCTCTGATCCGCTGGTGCTGCCGCTGCGGGATCCGCCTCTGCCGCTGAAGCCGCTGGAGCCTCCGCTGCTGGATTCGCTGCCCTGAAGCCGCTGTGGCCGGTACCGGAGCAGCTGATGGTGTTTTTGGGGCTGGAGTCACAGCTTCCACCGCCGCTTCCGGCTTCCACCGCCGCTTCCGCTGCCGGGGTCTGAGCCGCCGCTGTTGGATCCCGAGTCGCCACTGCCGGAGCCCGTGATGCAGCTGCCGGTGCCCGTGCTGCCGCTGCCGCTGCCAGAGTCTGAATCGCCGCTACCGGGTCCCGAGGTGCCGCTCCGGAGCCCAAGTCGCCGCTACCGGGTCCCGAGCTGCCGCTGCCGGAACCCGAGCTGCCGCTACCGGGTCCCGAGCTGCCGCTGCCGGAGCTGCTTTGGCCTGCCCGTGTGGGCTCTGGATATCTCCTACTTCTCCGCTGCTGTTTTAATCTCTTATACACCTCCCTTGTGTATTTTGTTGGGTTTTCTTTGGCTTTTTCTCCCCTAGGCTGCTTAGGCGTGGTTCCTATGCCGCCATCTTGACCGGAAGTCTATCCATTCTTCTTGTTTTGTAGTGCTTCTTGTTTTCCCTTTACTTGCTTATTTTAACTGTCATTTGAGTATAGTTACTTTTTCCTGTTTCCTCATGTGTGTGTTTTGCTTCCCCTTCAGCATGAAAGATTTCTTCAACTATTTTCTGTAGAGCTGGCTTAGTGTTCATAAATTACTTTAACCTGTTTTTGTTGTGGAATGTCCTTATTTCTCCATCAATTTGGGTAGATAGCTTTGCAGGATAAAGTAATTTGGTTGACAGTTGTTATGTCTCAGAACATGGAATACATCATACCAAGCCCTAATGGCTTTTAAAGTTTTTGTTAAGTAGTCTGCTGTTATTCTGATGGGATTGCCTTTGTAGGTGACTTGCTTCTTCTCTCTAACTTCTTTCAAAATATTTTCTTTGGATTCTGTGTTGTTTAGTAGTTTAATTACAACATGGGGAGGAGAGGTTCTTTCTAGGTTTTGTGTTTGGTGTTCTAAAAGCTTCCTGTATCTGCATTGGCATTTCTTTCCCAATTTGGGGAAAATGTTCTTCTGTAATTTGGTTGAAAATGCCTACTATGCCTTTGTAGTGAAATTCTTCTCCTTCTACTATACCCTGAATTCCCATGTTTGATCTTTTCATAGTGTCCTGGATATCTTGAAATTCCCATTCATACCTTCCTCCAGGCTTGTCTTTCTCTTTGTCAGACTGCATTAGATCTGCCGCCAGGGGTCTAGTTTAGATCATCTGTTCTCTCCTTTATCTATTCTACTGGTGAGACTTTCCACAGAGGTTTTTTTTTTTTTTTTTTTCTTTCTTTCTTTCTTTTTTTTTTCTGATGTAGGGTCTCACTCTAGCCCAGGCTGACCTGGAATTCACTATGGAGTCTCAGGGTGACCTCGAACTCATGGCAATCCTCCTACCTCTGCCTCCCAAGTGCTGGGATTAAAGGCATGTGCCATCATGCCTGGCTTCCACAGAGTTTTTTTATTTGACTAAGTGTGTTTTTCAGTGCTAGAATTTCTGCTTGGTTTTTCTTCAGTATTTCTATTTCCTTATCTATGTCTTGGAATGACCTCCTCGTTTCATTAAGCTGGTTTCCTGTATTCTTTTTCAGGAGTTTGTTTTCTTTTTTAATTCTTTTGTTTTCTTCTTTGATTCCTTTGATTTCTTCTTTGATTTTTTTTTTTTTTGAGAATAGATCCAATAGTTTTTTTGAAATCTTTGTCAGGCAATTCATCTAAAACAGTCTCATTGGGGGTCATTTCTGATGATTTATATTTGATGGGATTGTATTATCTTGATTATTTGTGTTTCTTATATTATAATGTAGTGATTTTTGCATCCTGAATTGATTTGATGCTTGGGTTTTCTACTTATCTACAGTCTTCTTAGATGTGGAGATCCAACTTTATATACCTTCAGGATATGCATTTAAGTTGCCAAGTGTAGCTCTTATACCTCAATCTACCTATAGAAGTAATACTACGTGTTGAGTTTGCCTGCTATTCAAGTATTGTAGTAGGCTGGGTGGAACAATTTCCTGCAAATTCTAAACTTCAATTTAGTAATATATACATTTAATAAAAAACTAGCACAGATTATGCGATTATGGGGATTAAAACAAACAGATAGCCCTATAAAGCCAAAATCCTAAGGGTGTGTATTGCTCTATACCCTTAATCCTTTCAGCTGGGAAGTTGAGATTTCTGTTCTGAATTAGGTTCCAGGTCAACCTGGATCTGAATCAAACTCTGCCCCCAATAATGACAGAAGCAAAAGATTAAGACTTTATAAATTTTAAAGCATCAAAGGCAACAATAGTCAACCCTCCCCCCAAATATAGCTTAATTGAGAATTGAAAGCCAACCAAGAATATGTAACCCATAACCTTCCCTGACATGGAAAGAGAGATTAGCACTTCCAGTGCAGGCCTATATACCTGCTTTTTTTGTCAGTCAGCCTTGTTATCTTTTGGGGTGGCTTTCAATCTCACCAATGCTGAGTGTCCACCTTGATCCCTCTGTTTTGTGCAGTGGAGCTGGTGTTTTAATCAACTGTGCTGGATGACCTGCCGTTGGGGGCTGAATGCATTCTCTGGAGTTTCATGGTTCTGAGGGCTGGGGGATGGGAGAGAACAGGAAGCCTGCAGTTGTACTGGAACTGCTCAGCTGGTCCTACTTGTATCCCTTTCAGCAGCTTCTTAGCTGATCTCCAGTGTCTCCCCTTCATGTTTCTTGACTTTGCAAGGAGACTGATGAGGTTGGAACATCCCCTTGTTTGGTCTCTGCTCCTGCAGCTCAGCACTGGGCAGGTGGCACTGGGAGGGTGCATGAATCGCAGATTGGGGCTGCAAGTGCCTCAGTGGGATCCTGGCTGTTTTCCTCCTTTCTGGTGGATCTTGGTTTCTCCTGCTTCTCTGCTGTGGCTAATAAAAACCTATACACCTTCACTTTTCAGCAGAAGAGTGTATTTTGCTGTGGTTTTGCTTAAATCCCTTGCTAGACTGGTGTGGTGTGACTCCTATGCCTCCATCTTCTCTGGTAGTCTTCCCCAGTGGTGTTTTTTATGCATAGAACACACTTTCTCTTCTTTATTCAGTCCAGGACTCTAGCCCACATCTAGAGTAGGATCTCTGACCTCAATTAACCTAACCTAGACAGCTCCTCACAGACATTCCCAGAGATTTTTTCCATGGTGATTCTAAATCCTGTCAAGTTGACAACCAGAAATTAACCATCAATGAGGGGGTGAATATGATCAAAGTACATTATGTGCATGCACAGAAATGTCATGATGAACAGCTGCTGTGTTAGGACTTGTTGGTGATGGTACCTGTAATATTCCATATGGATGAGGTTGTTTGAATTGTGGAGGAAACAGTGGAGAGTGAGAGATGCATTTTGAAGGTACAGTTGATAGGATTTGCTTGCAGGCTGATGTATAGAGTGAGAAGAGGAATGAATGCAAGCAAAATCAAATTTTTGTTATTAGCAACTTATTAAGTAAAGATCCACTTTTCTCAGATGGATAAGCTGTGTAAAGAGAACCAGGTGTTGGCGGAGCTGGACTCCCTCTGGAGAGCAAATCTCCATTCCTTTGTTGGTGGCCCCTTCCTCCATATTCATGGTACATCTAGCCAACATCAGTTTGCATTGTTACACCTTTTATTGACATTAACACTCCTTTATCCACCTTCTTAAAATAAGGATCTGCGATTTCATTTGACCTCCCTGACTAGTCAAGAATCATCTCTCCATCTTAAGATCCTGAATCAAATCTGCACAGTACCTTTTGCCAAGAAAAGTAAAGCATTCACACATTTAGAGAATTAGCAGGTGAATGACTTGGGAAGTCATTACTTTATTTGCTACAGGGCTCAAGATGATGTCTGGAATGCTCCTGTGAGGCTGAACAGAGGAGCTTTCAGTAAAGGAGAAGAAGGGAAGCCAGCAACAGGAGAGGAAAACCAAGGGCTGGGGGCATGAAGCCAAAGGAAGAGAGGGGGAGTCAGGGACTGAGGGGTGAATGTTGCTGAGAGATCAAGAACTCAGATGGTACCTCAGATTTGGTGGTAAGCAGACCCACACTGACTTGGCATAATGGTCTATGTAAATGGTATAGAGGAAGGCCGAGAAGTGGCTCAAAGTGAAATTGGGAAGTGAGGATGTGGAGAACTTTAGATAAACTTGAAGAATGAGGTGGTATCTGGAAAGGGATATAGGACCAAGAGTTGATGATCTTTCTCCTTCCCTTCTTCATTCCCTTCCTCCTTGCCTCCTTCAAAACACAGTAGTCTTCAGAACATGATATGAATCAATTGGAAAAGGGGAAATTGGTGATATGGGACAGGGAGTGCTTGGGAAGGCAAGGATGAAGGAATCCAGTGCTCAAATGCAAGAACTGACATTTGGAAGGAGCTGCCACACCACCATTGCTGTAGTGGGAGGGAGGACAGAGCATATGTATATTGTATATCTTTGAATTTGGCTGTAAATAATGGAAAAGAAATCATAGGACAGTAGTTTAAACAAGGACAGAGTTCCTTCCTTCTTTTCTTCCCTCCATCCCTCCTTCCCTCCCTTCTTTCTTTCTTTCTTCTTTTACATACAATGATTTCAGAAAGGCCCATCCATGATTGGAGTACTATCTCAAGTTGTCTTCTGTCTTATGCTTCATGATTCATTTCCTCATGATTGCAAGATGGTGGCTATATCCATATATTTCGAATTTGCTTTTCAGTGTAAAGGATGGAAAAAGCTCCAAAAGCAAAGGTCAAATAGGAAAAAAGCACATGCCAGCTGAGAGATTCTTTTTAGAAAAGTTCTCAGAAGCTCCTCCTAGTCATCTCTGCTTATATTTTTTTGTTCATTTTTTTTTGAGGTAGGGTATCACTGTAGTGTAGGCTGACTTAGAATTCACTGGGTAGTCTCAAGGTGGCCTAGAACTCACAGTGATCCTCTTACCTTCACCTCCCATGTGCTGGAAATAAAGGTATGTGCTACCATGCCCAGCCTTTAATAAGTAGGTTATTTTTGTTTGTTTTGTTTTGACCTCTGCTTATAGCTTATTGGACAGGTTATATGTCAATCTTTAGCAGTGTGGTAGGAGCCTGTTCACCAGGAAGAAAGAATAGATATTAGAGTGCTGGAGAGATGGCTTAGTGGTTAAGTGCTTGCCTGTGAAGCCTAAGGACCCCAGTTTGAGGCTTGATTCCCCAGGACCCACATTAGCCAGATGCACGGGGGGGGGGGGCACACGTCTGGAGTTTGTTTGCAGTGGCTGGAGGCCCTGGCATGCCCATTCTCTCTCTCTCTCTATCTGCTTCTTTCTCTCTCTCTCTGTCACTCTCAAATAAATAAATTTAAAAAATGAAGAAAAGAAAGAACAGATATTGGAGAAGGCAGTTAGCAGGGTATGCTGCTGTCATACTTGCTAGTCACAGACTCTTAGTGAGGTAAAAATCAAGAGGTCATTCATTCAAGATTACTTATTTCAAGGAAGTAGGGCTGTAGAGATAGAACTGACTTCTTGAAGAACTCTGATGATTGATATTCTATAACCTTCACAGAAACCATGGGGAAATTTGATCTATTACTCAAAAATTTCTCCTCTGTCTCCAGCTTTCCTCTCAGATGTGATTTAATCCTGCTTCTTCCTGTTCAGTCTTCTGGACAGGGAGTAAAATCAGTCAGCACCAGTCAATTATATGGACCCTTGAAATAGTATGAACCAGGGAGCCTCTGAGGAATTAGTGGAAAAGGGCATTTGGAGATGAAATGTACATGTAATCCTGTTCAAGCTTATTGAGGGAATTCGGGACATGAAAGTAAAGACAACTGCACACTGCTCTTACTGGGACTGAATCACTTGAGTGAATTTTCATACAAATCGAAGGGGTGTTATATGTGTCCTGCATTGAAGAGGCTGCAAATTTGAACACTAATAAAAATGGAAATGTTTTAAATACTCTAAAGGACTGCAAAAAGATGATTGCAAGGCAAGGGGAAATTGTTTGGTGCCATTGAAGTGCTGCCCACAGGAGGCAGGAGACGAGAGTATGGGTTTTTAGTGAGGGCATTTCTGTGCCTGAATTAACTGAGGTTGCCATGTGTCAGTCAGTCTCTTCTGACAGTTGGTGTTTTTCTGGGTTGGTGGCTTTATCTCCTGTGTGTGTATTGGCAGAGTGAAGGCTAGTGCTGGGCAGCCATTATTAAAAAAAAAAAAAAAAAAGAAGCATTTTAAAATGTCATCCTTTGGTACATTTTCCAAGTATGCCTTAAAAGGTGAAACAAATATCATTTGAAATTTTGAAATTCACTTTTTTCCTTTTCACATGCTGTTCTTGGATTATCTACCAGGCTGGAAACTGCTGCTCTGTTGCTCTCTTCTTAGCCCCTCACTAAGCTTCAATTTTTGAATTCTTAAAAATATAAAATAGTTCCATAATCCCCCCAAATTCTCTAGTTATATGTAATACTCTCCATTCTCCCAACACACGAAAACCTATGCTGATGAGTGTTGGTTACATCATTTCTGGCTGCAAACCCCTGTTACACACACACACACACACACACACACACACACACACACACACTTCTGCCTGAATGTCTTCCAGGTAAAATGGCTACTTAATTTTTTTTTTTTTACTTAATTATTTGCAAGTGGAGAGAAATAGACAGAGGGGCAGAGGAAGAGAAAGAATGGTGCGGTAGGGCCTCCATCCACTGCAAATGAACTCCGGATGCATGCACCACTGTGCATCTGGCTTTTTGTGGTACTGGGGATTCCAACTCAGGTTGTTGGGCTTTTCAGGCAAATGCCTGAGCTGCTGAGTCATCTATCCAGCCCTGGCTATCTATTTTTAAAATAATTGTATTTATTTGACAGAGAGAAAGAGAAAAAGAGAGAGAGGGGGGAGGAATGGGGCTCTAACTTCTGCAAATGAACTCTGGATGCATGCACCACCATGTGTATCTGGCTTACATGAGTTCTCGGGAATTGAACCTAGTCCTTTGGTTTTGCAGGCAATTATCTTAACTGCTAAGCCATCTTTTCAGCCCCTAGCTGTCTATTTTTAATGAAACTTGCTCACTGTAGATTCTTCTTAGAACAGCAATGAATAAATACTTTTTGCTTTTTTCAGGACAGGGTTTTCTTATGTAGTCCAAGCTGGTCCTGGTCTTGTGAGTTTCCTGTCTCAGATTCACAAGTGCTGGGATGAGGGCACATGCCACTATGGCTGGCCGGATGCTTTTCTTGACTTGCTGGCAGAAATTAAAATGGTTGTTTGGAAATGGAGGAAGGCCTTATGATCATCTGAATGTGTCCCTGAAGTCCTTGTTTTAGGAATGTAATCCCCAATACAATAGTGTTGCAAGGTGGGATCCTTCAGGGGTGATTCAAACAAGATCTTGGCCCTCATCACTTGACTAGGAGTCTTTGTAAAAGTGCGTTTGGTTCCTTCTTGCTCTGTATTTATCACAGTCTGTTACCATATTGTGGCACAGCACAAAAGCCATCACCAGATACAGACTCTTAATCTTGGGCTTCTCAGCTGCCAGATGTGTAATAAAAAATTTCTCTCTCCCTCTCTTTTTTATTTTTTATTTTTGAGGTAGGGTCTCACTGTAGGCCAGGATGACCTGGAATTCACTATGTCATCTCAGAGTGACCTCAAACTCATGGCTATCCTCCCATCTCTGCCTCCTGAGTGCTAAAAAATCCTCTTTTTATTATAAACCACTTAGCAACATAGAATGGACCAGACAAGCTTTAATTCTAAGCATTCTACATACTGAGTTTCATCATTAGCCATGTCTTTATAGTACAGAGAAGGTGTATTTGAGTTAGTGTTGAAGGATTTTGATGAGGGGGAGAGAAAAAAGGCCTTTTAGACTGAGGTTCCCAGTGAGAGAACGTGTAGAAGTGTAAAAACTATGACACAGAGGAGAGAAAGAGAGAGAGAGAGAGAGAAGAGAGAGAGAGAGAGAGATATACTATCTTCTGTCAAAGGGCTAAAAAGTTAGAGAAACTTAATTTGTGAAGGACATCATTCTGTAGGAAGCCGTCTTCCTGAGTCAGTGGTTCTAGAGACTAGAAGACTTAACAATCCTTGAGACCAAAGCTTCTATTTCTGTATTTGGCAAGAAGCCTTCATTCCTTTAAGTTTTCCCTAGACACTGTGCCATTTTTATATTTTAGCCAGGTGTGTAAGAGTGGGAAGTCATGCTCTGACTAACCATAGCAGACTTCCAGTTGGGTGTGCTACCCTGTCTGGACTCTGTGGTTATACATTCTTCTGTAGAAATCAACATTGCCTTGCCAGTATACTTTGGACTGTGTGGTCATTCTTGGACCCCAGAATCATTTTCTGACAGAGAAGGCATTGCCCTGTATACAGAGCAAATGGCAAGTACTCTAATGAGGCTAGTATATACGGCCTGAATAATTGTGATGGAATATGCAATTGGAGATACACTTTGGAACCAGACTCTGGAAGGCCTTGAATGATACTGAGGTGTTGAACTTTACTTACTAAGTAGGAAGACTTTTGAAGAAGAAAGTGGGCTGACCCATGTATTGGGAATATATTCTATACAACAGTAAATATAATTTTGGCACACAGAACTCTCATATATGTACAGAATCCTAGAATTTACATTGATTTTATTCCTTATTTTAAAACATTTTGTATAAAATGACATAGCCATAGCTCTCTGTGGGGTTGGGTATCCATGTTACAAAGTTTACTTGATCACATGAGCAGAGCCCATTATTTCAAGGAGTCTATAACAAAAATAGATTTGCATTTCTTCCACAGGAGAGGCATAAATTTAGGAAGATTGATTCCTTCCAATAGTATCTAAAAGTTAGTTAGTGAGGTAAAAAACACAAGTAATGAAGCAGTTGGAAATATAAAAAATCTAAGTATCCCATTGGTAACTGTTCTTGAAAACTAGGTGTCTTATTTTATATTTTATATTTTTATTTTATTTATCTATTTATTTTATTCTGGGGGGTAGGTTTCTAGGTAGGGTCTCACTCTAGCCCAGGCTGACCTGGAACTACCTTTGTAGTCCCAGGCTGGCCTTGAACTCATGGCAATCCTCCTACCTCTTCCTCCCAAGTGCTGGAATTAAAGACATGCGCCACCATGCCTGGCTATTTTCTATTCTTTTTACATATCTATTTGTCCATCCAGTCATTTATACAACATGTGTAGATATTATGGTGTATTACAAAGATGTAAGGCTATAGATTAGAATACTATATTTCAGCCAGGCATGGTGGTACATACTTATAATCCCAGCACTTATGAGGCAGAGGTAGGAGGATCACTGTAAGTTCGAGGCTACCCTTAGACCCATAATGAAGTCCAGGTCAGCCTGGGCTAGAGTGAGACACTACCTCAAAACAAAAACAAAAACAAAAACAAAGACAAAAAACCCAACAAATACTATCTTTCAAAAATGGCCATGTTAGCATAAGGATTCTTTTAAATTGAAGGCAACTGAGAAAGAGCAGATTATGAGTGAACTTCTGCAGGACACATATTTACTTGGTAAAAGTGCTCCCACCCATTTAAAGCAAGAAGGGCAGAGGTTAACCACAGTGATGCCTTCACATCATGCAACCTGGAGATGGCACCAGGGTAGTCCTAAAGCATGTATTAATGATGGTCTCCATGTACTTCCCCATAGGTTGGTGTCCTTAGAGATCCAGTCCTTTTCCTTTGCCTTTTACTTCTCTAAAAAGTTACCATTCTTTGTTGAGTATATTAAGTCAGGTGGAATTCAGACACCTTTCTGAGAATGGCTCATTTTCTGTATATTTCCCATGCATGTATGAAATACGCTTCTGGTATCAGACTTCTTAGCATCAGATCCTGAGCCCTGGGAGCATTAACAAAGTAGGCTCAGTTACCTATCCTCAACAGGCCAATTAAATAGACAAACAAGGTCTGGGGCTGGTGTTGTAGCTGATGAGATAGCTCAGTTGGTAAAGTGTTTATCTTATAAGCACAGAGGAGCTGAATTCTATCCCTAATATCTATGTGTGGTTGTTTCAATAGATGGCCTTCAATATATTCAGTGTTCTATTAGTTGTAGTTTGGATCTGCAGCCACCTCGCTGGAGGAGGTGTCACTGGGTAGATCTTAGGGTCCAGCCCTAAGGTGTGGCGGTGGGTTTAAAATTCCAATCTTAAGATATGCAAAATTCCTAGTTCCACCTGGAGTTCCTAAAGTGTGCTGTGTGGCTTTTGGCTTGGGGTTTCTCTCTCTGTGTTTGGTTCTGTGAAAGCAGGCCAGCTTCTTCTGCCATTATAGAACTTCCCCTGGATCTGTAAGCTTCAATAAATATGCCTTCCTCCACAACTGTGTCTAGTTTGGAAGTTTATCTTAATGAACCTGAAGCTGTCTGCTACACTAGGTAAATGCTAGGTGTGGCAGGGGATGCTTTTTATTCTAGCACTGGGGAGATGGAGACAGGTGTATTCCTAGAGCTCACTGGCTAGCCAGTCTAGCCTAATGAGCAAGTTGCAGGCCATTCTTTTTACAAAGTTATAATCACACAATATTTTTATTTTCTTTTAGATCAACATTAAAAATTAGCATCTAGCTGGGCGTGGTGGTGCACGCCTTTAATCCCAGCACTCGGGAGGCAGAGGTAGGAGGATCGCCATGAGTTCAAGGCCACCCTGAGACTACATAGTGAAATCCAGGTCAGCCTGACCTAGAGTGAGACCCTACCTCGAAAAACCAAAAAGAAAAAAAAAATTAGCATCTAGGGTTGGAGAGATGGCTTAGTGGTTAAGGCATTTGCCTGCAAAGCCACAGGATCCCTGTTCCATTCTCCAAGACCCACATAAGCCAGATGCACAAGGGGGCTCATGTGTCTGGAGTTCATTTGCAGTGGTCAGAGGCCCTAGTGTGCCCATTCTCTCTCTGTCTCTCTCTCTCTCTGCCTCTCTATCTCTCACTTGCTTTCTCAAAATGGATAAATAAAATAAAATAAATCAGCATCTAATATGCACTTATTGATGTATGTTGCACATTACTTTTTCTTGTGTGCTGTGATGTCTAGGATCTAAAAAGTTGACAGGATATAAAATCACCTAGGATAACAATCTCTGGGCATGTCTGTGAGTAAGTTTCTAGAGTACCTTTGTTGAGGTAGAAAGACCCACCTTAACTATTGGGGTGCCATTTCATGGGCTGGGCTTTTGGACTGAACAAAAGAGCAGAAAGAAAGCTAAGCAGTAGCATTCATCTCTCTCTGCTTCATGGTTGCAGATCTTGTGACCAACCAGCTCAAGCTTTTGCCACCATGACTTCTCTGTCATGCTGTGGACTATAGCCTTGAACGTGAGCCAAAATAAACCCTCCTTTCCTTAAGTTGCCTTTGTCAGGTGCCTTTCATAGCAACAAGAAAGGTAACTAATATACATACCTTCTATCTTCCATTGTTAAACATTTAGATGTCCCAATGTTTTTGCTATTAATATAAACAACCTGTCAGTAAATAATACATTGTATTTTTTAAGAAAAGATTTCTGCATAATAATTGCAGAACTGGAAGGAGTAAATTTGAGACTTTTGATAGCTAGCATTGCTTAATAAAAATTATATAAATTTATTCTCCATTCTACAATATAGGAATAATCTTACCATACTGGGCATTATTGTTAAAATGATAATTTGTCAGTTGAAACAAAAGTAGTCACTAGCCTCAGTTTTCGATTATAAAGAACTATCAGGCTACTCAGTTATCCCCCCCAAACTACAAATGGTCATTTTTAGATTTCGTGAATATCTTGTGATTGGTGATATGCAAGATCAGACTATATAAACATGCCAAGAATCATTTGAAGGTCTTGACTTTTTTCCTCAGGCATTCTAATTCTTTTATATGGCAACAGTCCAATGCGATCATTAATGGAAATGTGCTACTTCATTGATGATGGAGAGAGGATCATTTGACAGGGAAACAGTTTGTATGAAGAAACATACTTGAAACAATCCAAAGCAGGATATAATTAGAAGCAGCGAGGGAGCTCATAATATTTACTCAAAGGAACTGCCAGAAATAGAAACAAGACACCTTCAAAGCAGGAGGGAGGAAACTGAACACTCAGCAGTTGGAAAAGGCGGAATCGGGCACCAGGGCTTCCGATACAGACTTGCCACAGTATTAATTGCTTTGTTAGAAGAGAAACGGCCTAAAAAATATGTGAATGATCCTGAACCCTAGAGATACTAATGGCTGTGGAATTGGTTGCCATGACAACAGCAAGGAAAAGTCAACCAAAGGAATTACTAATACATACGAGTGTAAATGCATCTGACATTGAATAATGTGAGCCGATTCTTTAGCAGATTCCAACACTATTTTTGAACTTGGAAAAAATAAGATGTTTAAGGGTTTATTCTGTTGATTTTATGGTAAAGCTAACTAACTTTTTTTTTTTTTTATAAAAGTGGGATTTATTTTAAAAATCCCCCTTATGACAAGAACATCATGGAAACATTAGAGATATTTTAAAGAAAAAGAAATTGCCTGACACCCTCCCTTGTCCTGTACCTTGCTGCATTTTTATGTATCTTTAATCTTAGTATTCTGACAATTTTGCATTCTGTTATCATTTAACTTCACGTCTAAGGAATTTTTTTAATTTTAAAATCATTCTCATAGTTGCTGATTAAAATTGGCACAATAGCTCAGCAATGGCACTATGCCATTTGCTCAACCATTTGCCTATTTAAAGGTGTTTGTGTATTTCGACAAGTTGTGTTTAGGCAATGCAGGGAAACAGGCAGACTTCAGATGAATGTTACTGAGATGCAAGTTCTCAACATTACATACATTTGAGCTTGTATTTAGGTCAGGTGCATTGCACTACACAAATACCTGCGGACTGGAGGGTAGGTGAGTGAGCAGTTCTTGATTACTGGGCAGCACCAACAATTAATAGGATAGGGAAGACTGCGTTCCTCATTATGTCACATATTGCTTTATAATGCACATCTGCTCCCATACTCTGGGCTGTGCTCAATCCCCTGGTGTTTTTCGGAAAGACCATTTCTTACCCCAAATGAATCTGTCAATGATAATTATTATGGTAAAAATAAGAAAGCCTAGCTAACATGATTGAATCATTCCCTCATCGTCTGCAGTGAAGAAAAGTGACTCTATATCACAGAATGACAATGGTCTCTTGCATTTGCAGTAAATCAGGTGTGTTTTCCATCCTCACTGGAAGACTTTCTGCTTGGCCTCATATGCTGTGCCATTCATCTTGTTTTGTGTACATAATGGTGCTATTGGCTTGGAATAACTGTGCCAGTGTTGCAGGTTTTAATAGAGCTGTTTGCTTCCATGAGGAGGCCTTCTGAAACATGGAAGCTCTGCTCTCAGACTAGAAAATCAAAGGGCAACCTCATAAGTCACTGGTAGAGGCACTGCTTGCACTTTTGAAACTCAATCCCAGCTTAATGTCCCTAATGATGGATTAATGGCAGACTGCAAGTGGAATCATTTATTATCAAAACTACTGTTCTGATGATCATTCAATTACTGAAGAATTGTGTGAATTCAAATTGACTAAAGGATGTTGGTTTTGTGCAGCTGCCGTTGAAATATGTGAAGAATTATAAGTGAACATTTTTGTATTCCAATAAGTTATTGGCTAGCCAGAAAAATAAGAGAAATAAGTAGGAGGAGACAGGAGAATGGGATGATTGCTAAAAATAAGCAGTGAAAGAAGATGAAGTAATTGGTGTACAACACATAGTCATCAAGGACATTTTGGGTTACTGAATGTTGTTAGCAAGCTCCTTGGTCAGAGAACTATGTTGGAGTATTTTATGTGGCCACAATGTTGGGGAGGATTTGAGAAGATAAGTTTCTTCCACTTAGCTTAGGGTTTTTGATGTGAAAATGTTCTTGTTTCCTCTCTCCAAATCAGAAGGCCCAGGCAAGAAGATTTTAAATTTCCTGTTAGGAATATATTCCTGTCCTAATTTATGCTGATGTAACAAACCACCCTTGACTGAATGACATAAACAACACAAGTTTATTTTTCAAAGTTTAAGAGGTTGGAAAGTTTAAGATTTGGTGTCTGGAAGTTTTAGATTTGCCTACCTGTTGGTTCACAGGCTGTTATCTTCTCACTGGGTTCTCATATTGGAGAAAGCACGAGACAGCTCTCTGAAGTCCCTTTTGTAAGAAGACTAATCCAATTCACTAGGCATTTCCCTCATTACCTACTTACTCCCAAAGGTCTCATTTCATAATACCATTGCATCAGGGGTTATGATTTATGTGTAGGAAGCTTTGGAGGTCACAAACATCAAGTCTATAGAATTTCCTAACAACTATACCAAGAAGCCTCAAATTCTGAGGAAAAGTGCTTCTATTCTCATTAGAAGAAGAAAAATGAAAGAAAAAGGTAGAAACAGACTCTAGACATCTGAAAGACCACTTTTAGGAGAGAGATCTGATTATATCAGTGGCTTTCAAATTTTAGTTTCAACTGATAACAGATACATTTTACATGGTGACCTTGGGTGGCTACTGAGGCAAGGACAATGCCAATACAGACATTGCCATGTAAGGCTGATTTATAAACAAACAGATCAAACACAGCACCACCAGTCAATTGGCAAGACTACATGCATTAATTAATCTAATTTCATCCTCGTCATAACCCTTAGCAGCTATCATTTGGCTATTTCCTAGATGAGAACATGGGCTCTGAGAGGTGAAATCACTGACCCAGGTTCTCATGGTAGCTTAAGTTGAGAAACTGGAATGGTGGTCTGTATCTGTGTGACTAACCTACACTGAGCCATTCTCTATTGGGCTGGCTAAATCTAAATGCCCTTTATCCAGGAAGTACTGAGCATTTGACTCTGAATTTCTTAGCAACTAAATAAAGCAGAGAAATATGATCCCTTAAGAAAATAATGGTATTTCAGGAACTTCTCAGAACTAGGCCTTCAGAGTTGCTATGGCAGCTCAGAGACTTAGGACTTGATGCCTGGGTTCCATGAGTCAGACTGTCCAGGTATGAATAGTGTTGCCCCACAATGACCACCTACTTACTGGACCTTATCCAAGTTCAAACTCTATAACCATCACTTTCTTCATTTAAAAATGCTTTAAATAGTGGCCTTCTTATATAGATTTGAAGGTGGAGTATTATAAATATCAGTTGTGAGCATGAATACAGAGAAGACACACGTGTGTGTGAGAAACCTGTTCATTCAAAGCCAGGTCCCTTCAGCTATAACTAAGTAAATTTGTTGTTTATGGCAAACCAAATCCCACAGAGAAGTCAAATGTGTAATTTGACCCAATTAGGGCTCAATAGAAATTTATAATAAATATTTGCTAATCACAAAAAGGTTTCTAATCAGCTCCTGAGCTGATGGGGGCACAATTACCTCTAGGTCACTGTTTTCATTATAGCTCCCAGAAGTCCATTGGAAAACAATCATAGGCTCTCTTGCAGATAACCTCATTTGTGTCAATTAGTGGCTTTAGTGCCATTTTCATTACTTAGGTTTCTCAATCACAAAATTATAGATTCCAACAGGAAACATACATCATAAAATGAATGGAGTAGAAGTTAAAATGGTTAGAATACTTGTCCCACTGTGACTAATCGCCACTAGGATTTGTTCCCAAGACATGCTGTTAAAAGAGCATAGGACTGATTTTCTTTGATTTAAATTGTGCTGTAAACACCTTATCAAACTAGGCCTGTGTGTCAGGTGCTAGAGGGTCTTTAAGACAGAACATTTTTGTTGTGGTTTGGATGTGAAATGTTCCTCAAAGGTTTGTGCACTTGAAAACTTGGGCCCCAGCTGGTGGCATGGTTTTAGAAGGTTGTAGAACTTTTAGGAGATGGAACCTTGCTGGAGGAAGTGGGTGACTGGGGCAGGCCTTGAGGATTTCTAACCTGGCACCATTTTCTGTATTGTCAGTCTCCTAACTGCAGACACAGTGTGACCAGCTGCCTCATGCTCCTGCTGCCATGATGAACTGTACACCCTCCAACCATGAGTTAAAACAAACTCTTAAGTTACTTTTGTCAGGTATTTTCTCATGGCAATAAGAGCAGCAACTAGTACAATATATTTCTCTCACTGAAATACTTCTAGTTTTGTTAACTAATAACACAGCACACCAGTGTAGGACTTATCAAAAACTGATGAATAATATTTCGCTGACAGAACAGAAACTAAGCAATTAAGATAATTCTATACAAAGTCTTATTTTGTGAGGTGGATCTCAACAAACAATATGCCCAACTCTGTCTCCATTGCAGCTGCTGGGATACGTGGGTACAAAGTTTAGGAAAAACTTTGCCTATCATCTTCCAAATTCTTGCAACAAGTTCTTTGGAATTTGGCAAATCCATCCTTGAGCAATTTTAGTGGAACTTTTACATGAAATGAACAAGGAGGGACTTTTGTTATAGTCTCATGATTTCAATAGTATACTCCTTTCCAAATGTATCACAATATTGAATCACAATATTTATAATAATAATCATTAGTTTTTGGGTGCTTACTGTGTGCCAAGGTATATTAAATTCAAAATTGCATTTATTTACTGCAATTATATAAGTGAGGTAGTACCCCACTTTCCATTTACAAATGAGGACACAGGCACAATGCTACTTACCCAGTGTCACACAATTAGCTCTGTCTCATACTGATAAGATATTGAAGATGTTATTAGACAAATGGACAACCTAGATGTGGTATATCTACATGATGGAATTCTACATAGCAGTAAGGAAAAATGACACAATGGAATTTGAAGAAAAATGGTTGAACTTGGAACAGATCATTCTCAGTGAACTCACCCAGTCACAGAAAGACAATTGTCACATGGTCTCACTCATCTGTGGCTCCTAACCTGAATCTGCCCAAGATGCTGACATACCTAATAGGCATCTCAAGGACCAGACAATAGGGAGGGTGGGGTGGGAGGGGAGGGTAAGGGTGTGTGTGTGGGGACACACAAAGCTGGATGCAAATGGAACTGCTACCATAAAATCCTATATCCTGAAAGACAGACTAAAAGGTTGAATGTTCATCAGGTCCTTAGAGGGAACACCTGAATCAAAGGGCCCTGGAGAGGGTATGATGAAGACTGACCTTAATCTTCTCCTGTTTCTCTCTCTCTCTCTCTCTCTCTCTCTCTCTCCCCTCTTTCTCTTGTATATTACCTATCTTTTTCTTCCTTCTTTTCCCTTGGCGTTGGCCTGTAACTCCCAGTGCCAGGATGCGGTTAATATCCAGAATGAGCTGTTGATCAGAGAGACCTATAAGGTTTTCCAAAAGAAGACAGATTTCTGTCAGAGCACTTTATTACCCACCAAAGGTTAATGGTAAGATCCTATGGCTGAAGACACCATATGCTGTTGGTATGGAACATGGAGAGACCTGGCTGGAACCTGGAAGAGAGTCAGTCCCCAGACAGCTTGTCTAATACCAGAAGGTGCTACATGAGTGACTGGGGGAAAATAGCCAACATCTGCCCAAACAACTTGTGGCCTAAGCTCCTCAGCAGCAAACAACCTTATGTGATACTCACACAAATGCAGTAGTGGCACAGCCATGGTGGGTAACCAACTGCTCTTGATTTGTCTAATGGATCTGCTCAGTGGAATGGACCCCATAGCTGGAACTGGGAAACAAGTCAGAACCATATCCAAAAATGAGCCTGCTCTCAAATATCAAGCTCCCACCAATCATGGGCTACAAGAGGGCCTATACCTATTAAATTCTCTCTAAAATAATAATGGATATCCCATTTGTCCAGTGCTGACCTCGGTCTCTGTAGGAGAATCTTGTTTCTCTTTTTCAGATGGATGCAGAACCTGAGGAGAGAATCAGCCCATGGCACCTCACCAGGGCCCCAGCTGAAACCATAGAGGAATTGGGGAAATAAGCAAGAGTTCTGCTTTCTTGGTGAACCTGGTACTAGCACAAGGGTGAAGGAGATAGACACAGAGAACACTCAACTCCTACCAAACCAGATATCTAGAGACACAGAGGTTTTCAAGTCCTTATCACTGAAGTAGACCTGAAATGAACCCAACATGCTTCAGGGAAATTCACAGAAGAGGGGGTAGAAAGATTGTTAGAGCCATATGTTGGGACATTATCCACAGAGACATTGCCTCTTCCCCATAACTGATGGCTAAACCCATGTTGCATGACCCACAATCCCCAATGAGGAGGGTCCCTTCAGAGGAGGAGGACAGGGAAGAGGCTAATGATGGTACCAACATGGCTGTTTACACACTGAGTATGTATACAACTAATAAAGGGAAAAAAGATATTGAAGATGTTATTCTTTCCTGTTTCCCATATTTGATTATCTTTTTTAAAAACTGTTAATTGTATTTTTATATTTATTTATTTGAGAGAGAAAGAGAGCGAGAGACAGAGAAAGAGAGAGAGAGAGAGAGAGAGAGAGAGAGAGAGGGAGAGAATGGGTGCACCAGGGCTCTAGTCACTGGAAATGAACTCCAGACACATACACACTATCTTGTGCATCTGGACTTAAGTACTAAGCCATCTGTCCAGCCTCTAACTTCATTATCTCTTAATAAATCTGAAAAACCACCACATTATAGCATTTTCTGGTCACAAAAGAGATCTTTTAAAATATATTTTATATATGTTTCATAATGTCAGAGAGGGATTATTGACAAATGTTTATTAATGAAAGCCATCAACTGCATAGATCTATTGGTGCTAGACATCCTGTCTTGCAAGCCTGTGATGCTGTACCTGGAGGAGGGAGAATGAAACATGTATGGAAGTGGTCCTTTCTAGCCACACATTATATTTGTCAAAGGGAAGATGATTAAATAGGAGTTATAACCCCAAAAAGCTCTAAAGTGTTTGTTTATGTTTAGGTCCAGACTGCCTGTGTGAGTCCTCCCCACAATTATTTGTTTTTTAAAAATATTTATTTATTTGAGAGAGAGAGAGAGAGAGAGAATGGGCGTGCCAGGGCCTCTAGTCACTGCAAACAAACTCCAGACATGTGCGCCCCCTTGTGTAACTGGCTAACGTGGGTCCTGGGGAATCAAGTCTGGGTCCTTTGGCTTTGCAGGCAAATGCCTTAACTGCTAAGCCATCCCTCCAGCCATCATTATTCTTATTTATTTATTTGTAAGCAGAGAAAGAATGAAAGGTAAGGGGAAAGGCACACCAGGATCTCCTGCCACGGAAAATGAGCTTCAGATGCATGAGCCTCTTTTGCATATGACTTGGTACTGGGTAAATGAACCTAGGCCTTTAGGCTTTTTTAAAGCAAGTGCCTTCAACAACTGAGCCATCTTCCCAGCCCAGTGTGGACTTTGAAAGTGAACCCATCACCAGTCCATATCTGTTACTGGATCAGTAGTTACCTATCTCATCTCAGATCTTTCTCAGTGGGCAGGTAGATTTTCTTGCAACATATTTGTGCTGAATCAGTGCTGGGTTCCTCAACAGGCAGGCTGTCTGTGCTTAGGATACCTGCAAAATGGAAGCCAATTGTTTTCGAATAAGGGGTTGTAAACAGTATAATATTTAAAAATTGAATGGAACCACCTAAGACTACTACTACAACAACAGTAACCACAGTGTATGCAGATGTCACCATGCTACACCGTCTGTGGAGGTCAGAGGACACCCTTAGATGTTAGCTCCTTGCCTTCCATTTTTTAAGTTTATTATTATTATTACCAACATATTTCATATGGATACATCATGTGTTGATACCCCTTTTCCCTCGTCTCTGCCCCCATTCTGTTTGGGACTCTCCTCAGTGGGTTTGCAGGTATTCTCCATGGGGCTGGGGTTTATGCATTGTGGCAGCAACAGTCAGTTGTTTTTTGGGGGAGGGAATGCCTTTGGGCATGATGTCTCAACTTGTGGCTCTTAAATCTTTCCACCTCTTCTTTCGCAAAATTGATGTCAGTAGAATTTGGTAAAGATATAGAGGAATAGATTATTGACATAACAGCACAAAATATTTTCATCAGAAAAATTTCTTTTATGAAAAATGTTTCTTTATTTGTGAGGAGAGAGAAAAAGAAATAGAGGAGAGAGAGAGAGAGAGAGAGAGAGAGAATTAGAATAGGGCATGCCAGGGCCTCTTGTGACTGCAAACAAACTTCAGATGCCTGTCCCACTTAGTGCATCTGGTTTTACATGGCTGCTGGGGAAATGAATCTGGGCAAGCAAGCTTTGAAAGCAAGTCCCTTCGACCACTAAGACATCTCTCCAGCTCCAGAAAGAATTTCTTTACTCGTAAGTCAGTTATTTATTTATAAAACCAGCTGCCCATTTCAAATGCAGCATGCATTTGACTAACCCTTCATAAGTTTTAGAATAGTGACTATTGAGTAGCAATTGCTTACCAAGCCAGATTCCCTAGGACAGGAAAGCAATAGGCCCCAGAGAGAACCCCCACCACTCTTTAACTAAGAAGAGTGGACACACACACCAACAAATCTTACTATATCTAAGCTTATCCCCATTAATTCAAGCTGCTCTCACATTTGGATACATCAATACATCAAGAAGTGAGAGCTAACTGTCTACCATGAGATGGGTCACCTCCACCTTATCTTCCCATTCCCAGAAGTCATTAGAGAGGAAGGGGTGACACAAATACTATTCTCATGGCTAGCCTGAAAACTAGTTCCAGGGAGATGGCAAAAGACACTGTGGTCACTCAAACCTCATCCAATCAGATCCAGAGTCTTCAGAGAAAGCAACACCGTCCGATCCCTATCTTGCCCCACCAATACCCAGAAACATTACAGAAGAAGGGTGGAAAGATTGTGAGAGCCTGGGGGTAGGTAGGAATAGACTGACACCATGTTTCCCCCATCTCTGCAGAGGCTGACTGAGGCTTCTTGGTTCCTACAGTGAACATCAATAGCCCTACTGAAGACCCTCAGCTGAATTGGGGTGGAGGTGAGGGGGTCTAAGAGTGTAAACTTTTTATAAAAAATCAATAAAATGGTCATTAGACAAATAAATAAAACCTGGATAAGATGGTATTTTAGCTAGATACAGTACAAGGTGTTAGCAATATTGTATGTTTAAAGTATAATAGTTTAGTTAGTTATTCAGGGAGCCACTAACTTCTACCAGTCCTAGGCAGGCTGAAGTACTTGCATGTTTTCTGGCATTCTATACATGTTCCTATTAAAAATAATCCAAGGGTTATGTTGTTTTGCTGCATCTCCACATGTTCTACTGAAGTGCCCTGGAGGGCAGAGGACTGTGACCTTGATTTCCAGAGGATGGCAGTGTTGCCTGAAGCATCCTCTTCAGAAGTGAGATGTCGCTCTGTAGCGTCACTTTGAACTCTAAGGTAAAAGCAAGCATACTTTTCATTCTCTCCCATAACATCCCCAAGTTTGTTGTAACATGAACAATCATTTCTACTCTCCACTGACAACATAAAATTGTAGACATTCTCTCCAGATGACTCTAAGGCAATTGAACATGCTGTAATTCTTCCTGTCACTTATTAAGCAATTAGAAGCATTTTCGGGAACTCGTGGTAATTTTATCCCAGAAGGGCCCAGTAGTTCACTGGCAGGAACGGGGCCCAGCTTTCCTGAGGAGATAATGTGAGCTGTTCTGCCTAAGAACAGCTGCCCCAGCAGCATAAGCTCTGCACTTACACAAGTGTTGCTGGAACTTTTCTTTTGCCCAAATAATTTTAACAATACTCAAGTTTTCTGGTATCATCTGAGAATGTTGAAAGCACACTGGCTTGTCAGGGCTTAGAAGTGCTTTCATAAGTAAGCTCTTGAGTCCTTAGAAAGCCAGGGACTCATCCCAATACACACAGAGCTCTCCTAAGCCCCATCCAACACAGAGACATAGAAACATATCAGGGAATGGTAGGACAAAGTTACCTGTTCTTTTAGGCCCATATGGACACTTCTCCACTTTCTCATACACAAGCAATGCAAAAGTGGGGGCTTTCTGTGCTCAACAATGATCTTTCTCCAAGGCTACATTGCAAGAAGATGAATGTCATTTCCTTTAAAAAAAATTTTTTTTTGTTTTATTTATTTGAGAGTGACAGACAGAGAGAAAGAGGCAGAGATAGAGAGAATGGGCACGCCAGGGCCTCCAGCCACTGCAAACGAACTCCAGACGCGTGCGCCCCTTTGTACATCTGGCTAATGTGGGTCCTGGGGAATCGAGCCTCAAACCGGGGTACTTAGGCTTCACAGGCAAGCGCTTAACTGCTAAGCCATCTCTCCAGCCCATGACTTTCTTTTAATAATTATCCACCTTTATATATTTTTAGTAGTTATTTCCCAATTTGCTTTTATTAAACAGTGATGTGGCTCAAGCTGTCAAGCTGTTGTGGACGACTCTATAAACTCTTTCTGCATTCCTCCTCTACTCCTACCAGCTATTTCCTACTCTGCAACTTGCATGGTCCTTAAGAAAGTCCTGCCCTGCTTAGAGTACTCCAGTGGCTTTCCCTCAGAATAGAAGATAATTGGACTTGGACAACTACACTGCTTTATAAAGCTCTCACTAGTTCTTTTAGTATCACTGAGAACTTGGAGCAGGATAGTGGTTGATTTACTATTATGTACAGTAATAAAATACAAAGAAAGTTTATCAAAGATGGTTGTATTAAGCTCCATGTTGCCCCTGAGAAGTCTGCTGTCTCACTGGACAAGTAGAAGCCGCTACCCATGGAAGAAAACATGGACACAGCTCTCTGGCAGAATTGCGTGCTATTCTAATCAGGGTGGCTTTTGAGAAGGTCAACATCAAGGTTGTAGTTTGTGCCCTAAAGTAACATTTTATTTAGAAAGTGATGGATAGAAAAAATAGATATTTGAAGGCCAGATAGTTTTCTGAAGAATTTGAAGAACAAAAAGCGTTTTAAAGAAATAATTTATTTAAGCCAGGCATGGTAGTGCACTCCTTTAATCCCAGCACTTAGAATGCAGAGGTAGGAGGATGGCTGTGAGTTCAAGGACACCCTGAGACTACATAGTGAATTCCAGGTCAGCCTGGGATAGAGTGAGACTCTGCTTTGAAAAACCAAACAAAAATATTTTATTTATTTATTTATTTAAGAGAAAAAGAGAAAGAGAGAGAGAGAGAGAGAGGAATATAGAGACAAGAGAGAATGAGAGAATAGACATGCCAGGGCCCCTAGCCACTGCAAACAAACTCTCGATGCCCAGTGAACAGAGTGTGAACATGAGGGTAAAACCCTGCCTCTAAAACAAGGTGCAAGGTGAGGACTGACACCCAAAAGTGGTCCTCTGACCTTCATGTGTGTACTGTCCTATTAACATGCCTGAACTCACACACATGAACACATACACACACACACACAGACACCCACCCGAAGGAAATTAGCAATACCAGGACCCCCAGTACAGACCTGGTATGCATATGTTGAGGGGTGAAGCAAAATAGGGAGGGAGGGAAAATTTTCTGGGGAAAGATTATCGTATGTGTTTGTGAGACACTGCTGTCCTCTGGCCGTGAGATTGCTGTTGCACCCTTGAACTCTCAGCACCTGTGATTTCTGACAGAAACCGAACAACGCTGAACTCATTAACATCATGTCATGAAGTGGCACAAAGGCTCATGAGTCCCCTCTCCTCTCTGAGGATTTATAGGTAAATAGTTGCTATGGGGTAGGGGGTCACAAGACCTTGCCCTTCCCTGAAGGCAATGAGCAGTTCCTAAGAAGATGGGAGCCTCGGAGAAGATACATGCATTTAACTGTTCTTGGAAGAAGAAGATTTCCTTCAGTGGTGCAGACACTTGTAAGTTGCCAGTGCTCCTTTAAGTAACCCTGCATGTACCTCTGAAGGAACCCTAATAAACTTGTCGGCTCACCAAGCACACTTGGGTGGAATCAAGAGTTCAGTCCTTGGTGCTCTAGATATTTATTTGTTTCTCCAGGTAACACCATGAATTTTCAGCTGAACTTAAAGGACTCAGATTATTATAAGTGATAAGGAGTTCATCTGAAGAAGAGGTTATGGCTGGGGAAAAGGCAAGGAGATGGTCCTAAAGGAATATGTTCAGAGGTAGGTCATGGTTGGCAGGACAGAAGCTGAGGGACTGTGTTGGCAAAGAAAGTTGTATTTGCAGAAACCATCACTTATCTAGGTAAGGTTGTATGTTATGAAATTAAATAGACATGTAGGAGAAATGGATGGCCACTTAAAAATAAATAAGCCAAGTTCTTTGGGCATGGGGGTTTTGCCGTATAATTCCTGAGGAAGAGTCTGAGGTGCCGTGCTGAATGGCTACCAGCCTCAGTGGGGTACATCTCAGACATTGGGTTAGGTGCTCCATCATACACTGTGGTAGAAGCACACATCTACTCTTTTTGAACAAGAAATGGTATGAAGATAAACAAATACACACATAACCTATTATTGTTAGAAATGCATTCATTCCCGGAATAATGTGTTGCCTGTTTGAGTAAGGATGATAGATATTTTTAGAGATTCCCTCCCTGCTTTGGACTCTGAGGACAACACCTGCTAAATCTGGCACGAAGTGATGGTTGCTCCCTGGCAGACATGCACAGGAGCAACTGACTCAGTGATGATGGGTGATTTCAAAACTGTCAGCACTCTCTGGGCTTAGGATTTCAGCTCTGAATGTCTCTTGTAACCGGTGCTAATTCCTATAAAATTTTTAGTAATGCATAGATGCAAGTACAGAATTGTGACTCGTAAGAGCATAAAGGATAGATTTCATGACCTCTGGGAATTAAATAGTGAGCTTCAGTTATTGAAAAATTGAGCCAGCCTTTCTTAGAGAATATTCTTTCTCAGGACATGCTTAAGTACGAATATTTATCAATGCCTTAGAAGAAATGAAATACATTTTTTAGTTCACTGTATTCAGCTCATTTATAAATGCATCTCATAATTTGGTAGTCTGAGCTATTAATTTACAACTTGGATTATAGATTGCTCTTTAGAATTTTTTATTCCATTAGTGTTTTTCTCTAGAAACATATCTAATATATATTCACAGGTGAAAAGGAGTGTTGGACATGGACACTAGTTATTTTATTTCTCTCCAATTTCCTTGGATCAAGTAGAAAATTTTAAAATCCCAGATAAATACAAATGATTATAACCAACAGGTGCAAAAAGAACTGAATGACAGTAGGTCACCTTTAATGACCTTCTCTGGGTACTCATTCCTTTTACTTGGAGGAAGTGTGTGGTCTTGTGGCAAAACTCATCCTCCTAATTCACCTCAATTTGACACATGGGGTATTTCTTTTTTTATTTCTTTATTTTTTGTTGTTTCTTTCAAGGTATGGTTTTACTCTAGTCCTGGCTGACCTGGATGGAAATCACTATGTAGTTTCAGGGTGGCCTTGAACTCACAGTAATCCTCCTACCTCTACCTCCCAAGTGCTGGAGTTAAAGGTGTGCACCACCACACCTGGCTACACATGGAGTATTTTTAAAATTGTGGCTGACTTCTTGTAGTTGACTTTTCTGATTTGATTTCATGAATTCCTGGTTATCTTTCCCTAATCTTCATGGCATGGGCTCATGTGTGAGGAAGAGGAGGGATGGGAAAGTCATTGTATACCACATACTTTGCTGGCTCTCATAGATCCCCTAATTGGGCCTAATTATAGAAAATTATGATATTTAAAACTAGTATTAAATTAGCAACCTGTAACATGGTCTTTCCCAAGTTCACATGAAATTCTAAAAATACATTACACTAAGAGGACTGTAGAATAAAGAATATTGATAGTTGGTGGGTTAAGCAATTCCTCTTCATTTTCCTTTCTGACATAGCCATATGCAACAGACCTTGTTTAAAAGCTGTAATAATAGGAAAATACTGTTATTCTTCTTATCTTAGGGATCCCAGGGTCTGGATGTTCTTTTCTGTATAATTGATGATTTTTAATATGGCAATGGCACAAAATTCTACACCTGTATCTTTCTCATGTTTATTTACAAAAAAGCTTGGTAGAAGGTCCTAGACTTCAAAGAGGTGTGCTTGTACGGGCAGAAGCACTTGAATGGCATAAAAGAACACATCAAACAGATAAACCTGGGTTAGAATGCTCTTCTGTTTAATAGATTTGGTAAAGTGACTTGTTCTTTCTGAATCCCCATTTCTTCATGTGTAATATGTACATAATCATATTCACATTGAGGATTTAATGTTCAGATTTGAGATAGAAAGTACTTTATATAATATATGTTAGTATGATGTAGGTATTTGTCACAGTGCATTTGGGCTGATGTAACAAAACACCACAGGCAGGGCAATTTATTAAACAACAGAAACACATTTCTGACAGTTCTTGAAGCTAGGCAGTCCAAGATAGAGGTGGTGGCAGATTTGGTGTCTGAAAAGGGTTTGTTCTGCTTCAAAGTTGGTGCCTTTTTGCTCCATCCCCACATGGTTGGAAGGAACAAGGCAACTCATAGTAGCTGCTTTTGTAAGGAGATTTCACTGCTTTCCAAAATGCTCTACTTCTTAATTCTATCTATTGGGCATTAAGTTCCATTATGGCTTAAAACCAAAACCTAAGGAGTTGAAGACTCAGGATTAGTTGCCAGCTGATGGGGTTTTTGGAACTGATTAGATCCTGAGGGCTCTGACTTTATCAATGGATTAATATATTCGTGAAGTCATAATTTGATGATATGATTGGGAGGAGGTAGAGACTTAGAACTTGGAGTATGTAGGTCACTAAGGGTATACCTTTGAAGGATATCTCGGACCTGGCCTTTTCCTGTCTCTCTTTTTCTGCATTCTGTCTCCTATGAGGTAAGCCATTCTGCTCTACCATATGCTCCCTGTGATACTATTCTGCCTATGCGCCCAGAAGCAATGGAGCCAAATGATCATGGGCCCAAACTTCTGAAACTGTGAACCAAAATAAATCTTCCCTCCTTTACACTGTTTGTAGCAGTTACCTTCTTGTTGCTGGGATAAAATGCCCAACCAGAAGCAGCTTATGGGAAGAAATGGTTTATTTTAGGTTTACCGTTTTAAGGGGAAGCTTCATCATGGTGGAGAAAAGCAACTAGATCACAGATCACACATCTGCAGCAGAGAGAACAAGCACAATCTGCCTCTGGACACACTAGGGCTGAACTCAACCCCAAGCTGCCTTACCAGTACACCTATAGCAAAGCTCCACCTCCCAAAGACTTCTCCACCAGCTGGGGACTATGTAGGAAGCTTACTCAAAAATACCTGAGGCAAATTGGTGCTACCTATATTGAGCTGTTTATTTGACAGACCTATGAGTTTCCCAGAATAAGACAGGCTGAAGACACTATTTGCTGCCTACACAGAACACAGAGACACAGCTGGAATCAAGAAAAGAGCCAGTCCCCAGAGAGTGTGTCTAGTACTGGAAAGCACAACATGAGCTACTGGGGGAAAATGGCCAACAATGGGGTGAACAAGCAGGGGCCTAAGCTACTCCGAAGCAACTAGCCTGACAAGAAGTACACAGTAGTGCACTGGTGGCACACAGCCTTGGTGGGTAACTAATGGCTTTCTGATTGGCTAAGAGAGCCACTCATTGGAAAGGAACCCATATCTGGAGCTGGGAAGCAGGTTGGAATCCTCTGGAGACAAAGATTATACTTGCTAATGTCAAGATTCCACTAGTCTTTGGCTAAAAGAGAGTCTGCATCCCTCAAAATCTCCAATTTAACCTATGCTGACTTTGTCTCAGTTGGAGAATTTGTCTTCCTTTTTTTGAAGGTAGTAAGACCTGAGGAGATAAACCACCCCTCACATTTCAGCCATGGCCCAGGTGAAACCACAGAGGAATGAGGGAGATGAGCAAGAGTATTACTCCCATAGTGAGCCTGACAATAAATGCCAGGGTGAAGGAAAAGGAGACAGATCCTGAGGATACTCAACACATACTGAAGCAGAAATACAGAGGCTCTCAAGAACTCAACACTGAAGTAGACATAAACTCAACCACATCGGCTCAGGGAACTGTGTGGAAGAGAGGGGCAGAAAGATTTTAAGAGCCACACAATGGGACATCATACCCAAAGGCATAGCCTCTCCCCAGTAACTGACTGCTGCTTTCACAATGCAAAACCCACAACTCCATGGGGAATACCAGCAACCCCACTGAGGAGGGCCTCCAGTGGAACGGGGTCAAGGAGGAGGAAAAAGATGATATCAATACATAATCTATCCGTACAAAGTATGTTCTTAATATTTTTTATTTTTATTTATTTATTTGAAAGAGAGAGAGAGAGAGAGAGAGAGAGAGAGAGAGAAAATGGGCACACCAGGGCCTCCAGCCACTGTAAATGAACTCCAGATGCATGTGCCACATTGTGCATCTGGCTAATGTGGGTCCTGGTGAATTGAAACTGGGTTCTTTGGCTTTGCAGGCAAGCGCCTTAACTGCTAAGCCATCCCTCCAGTCCCAAAGTATGTTCTTAGTTAAAAAAAGAAAAAAATAACTGAGGCTATGGGGACATTTACTTTCCAATGACCACACTGTTTCTCTAAGGTATTTGTCACAGTGATGAAAGTCTGGGTAACACATGTTCCAATATGAAATCTAGGGAGACACCACTATTTCAGATTATAGAATATTCAGGACATGGTAAATTATCTTCTCTTCCTCCTTCTTTTTCCTCTTCCCCTTCTGCATCATCATAATAGTCACCATCAGTAGATTTCAACAGGAAAAGCATCATGGATAGGAGAGGATACTAGAAGACAGAAACTTGTTGCAGTGCATGTTGGAGGTGTGGATTTTACTCATTGGGTTGGTTGAGTATGCTAGAGATGCAGACATAGTGAAAAGAGGATGCCTTTCATCAGGATTATAGAGCTGACTGATGGAAGTCAGGATTGAGGCTCCCTAACCAAATCTCCAGCTGTGGTTGCAAATGAGAGATCCAGTATCAAGTTGCAAATGGGCTAAACTTGACTCAGTTTTGGCAAAGCTCAACCTGGGGCATTTGAAACAAATGAAACAAGGAAGAATAAATATGATTATAAATATTCAGAAGAAGAGCATGTCTCTGAAAATGAAATACTACAGGATCAAGACATCTTCTGGCAATTATATTATATTCTCAGTTAAATTTAAGAAGACTTGGGAATTGAGAGAAGAAATCATGAATAGAGAATACATTGACATGAGAAGATAGAGGATAAAATAAAAAGGAAAACAGCATTAAAAGGGAGTCATAATAAAGAAAATGTAGAGGTAGAATTGAGAACACAGATAACAGTTTTTTAAAGTATTTTTAAAAAACTTATTTATTTATTTGAGAGACAGAGGGAGAGAAAGAGAGAGAATGGGCATGCTAGGCCCTTTAGCCACTGCAAAGGAACTCCAGACACATGTGCCACTTTGTGCATCTGGCTTATGTGGGTCCTGGGGAATTGAACCTGGGTCCTTTGGCTTTGCAGGAAAATGCCTTAACAGCAAAGTCATTTCGGTAGCCCAGCTAGCAGTTTTTGAGTGTAGCTATGTGCATTACATGCGATTACTAGTTCATCCTATCTGCGTATGATAGGGACCATTGTTATATCTGTTTTTACAGATGAAACTAAAGCAGATAGATTTAGAAGTTCACTCGTGGTCACGGAGTTGGTTAAGACAAGCGTCTACATTTGAATCTAGTTAGGATAGAGGTGAGAAGGCAAGTTCTCTCTGCTTGTTCTAACACATGTACAATAAATGCGGTTTGTCCCTGATTTTCTTCTCTACATGACAGCTGAACTTTTGAGCATACATGACACAAATTTTCCTTGTTCTCAACTTCATCTTTTATTTTCTGTTGTCTTGATGGCAGCTTTGATGAGCTGCTTCATTGCTACTTCATTTTCACCACGTGACTCATACATTACAGAGCTGTGATGAAATAACAGAGAGGCTCACGAGACGAGGCTAACTGGGAAATCACCACAAACCCACATGTTATCTTCTTTAAGGAAAAGTGTAAAAGTGCGCAATGAACAAAAGTAGCAATTAAATGAAATACAGCTGTTTTGAAGTTGATTGGGAGGAACATGACCAAAATATATTCTTGGATGGTAGCTCTCCATTTTCTCCCTTTTAAATCTCAGTTGGTTTTTAAAATTAGCATATAAAGAAATATGTTTTATTTTCATACATACCTTGTTGTTGTTTGCCCTCCTTTTCCACTTCCCTCCCCCACTCATTGCTACCCTGCTGCTCATCCTCTCCTACCCAACAACAGTCACCATTCTGGTGTTTTCTATGTTGGCTAAAAAGAACATGAAAACATAGATGTTCTCTTCAAGATCTTGATTTCTATTCCTTTGTATATACACTTAGAAGTGAGATCCATGAGTCATATGGTGGCTCTATTTTGAACTTTTTGAGTGACTTCCACATTAACTTCCCTAGTGGCCGTGACAATTAATGTTATTCTAATCAGTACACAGAGCTGTTCCCTTTTCTCTGCCTCCTTACCAACCTGTTGTCTTTTTTTCATTATGGTAGCCTTTCTCACAGGTATGAGGGGATATTGCACTGTAGTTTAGACATGCAGTTACTTCCATGATGAGGAGCAATATGAACACATTTCCATATAACTACTGTCTTTAAAAAAAACTCTTTTGGACAAGGTCTGATCAGATTTTTTTTGGTCTATTTTTGAATTGGATTATGTGAATTTTTGTAACTCAGTTGTATAAGGTTCTAGTGCATTATGGAATCAACACCTTGGCATAATTATGATTTGCACACTTTTCTACCATCATATAGGTTCTTTATTCATATTGTTTCTTTTGCTGTGTGGAGGCTGTTTAATTTTATATGATATTATATTTTTATTTTTGCTCATGTAATGTGTTTTTTTAAAATTTTTTTTGTGGTATGTTTTCATTTTTTATGAGAGAGAGAGAGAGAAAGAGAGGTAAGGAGGGAGGGAGGGACACTGCAATGGAACTCCAGATGTGTGCACCATTTCATGTGCATCAACTTGTGTGTCTGGCTTACATGGGATCTGGAGATTTAAAGATGGGTCCTTAGGCTTCACAGGCAAGTGCTTTAACTGCTAAGCCATTTCTCTAGCCCTGTTATGTGTTCTTTTGATATTATATCCAAAGTGTTATTGTCTGAGACAGTGTAACAAGGTTTTCTCTTCATGGTTCCTTCTAGGAGTTTCATAGTTCCAAGATTTATGTCTAAGGTTTTGATCAATTTTGAGTTGATTTTTGGGTATGATGTAAATAAGTCACAAATTTCAGTGTTTAGCCTCTGGATATCCAATTTCCCATTTCATTCATTTAGGAGATTATCCTTCCTTCCTTCCTTGTGTGTTATTGATCCTCTTGTAAAAATTCTATTGACTATGCAAGTATTGATTTATTTCTGAACTCACTACTCTGTATATTTATGTTAAACCACGTTAATTCCCTCCCCACCCCACTTTCCCCTCACAAATCCACCCTTCATCATATCCCCTCCCCCTCTCAGTCTTTTATTTTGATGTCATCATCTTTTTCTCCTATTATGGAGGTCTTGTGTAGGTAGTGCCAGGTACTGCAAGGTCATGGATATCCAGGCCATTTTGTGCCTGGACGATTGCATGGTAAGCAGTGTTCCTTTCCTTAGGCTCTTACTTGGTTGAATCCCTGTAGCCTGGACATTCTATTTCCAGCTTGTTGCTATGGTGCCTGTGTCCCAGAGGGCAGAGGTCCTCTCTGGGAGCTACCACTGAGCCTGGCCAGCTATGCACAGCATGGGTCAGTTAGATATCAGTATGATAGCTTTTTGAAGAGGAAAAACAATTCTCCTAGGGAGAATATAAAAATATCCTAGGGATATTTATTTTTTCTTCTTCAGTTTTTTCTCTTATAGAAATAGGGACTAATAATTTTTATCCCAACTCTGGTCTTTTCATTGTTTTGCTCTTTTAAAAATATTTTATTTCTTTATGAGAGAGAGAGAGGAAGAGGCCGAGAGATAGTGAATGGGCATGCCAGGGCCTATAACCACTGCAAAGAAACTCCAGATGCATGTGCCACCTTTTGCATCTGGCTTATGTGGGTACTGGAGAATCAAACCAGGGTCTTCAGGCTTCACAGGCAAGCACCTTAACTGCTTAGCCATCTCTCCATCCCCTCCCCCCAACTCTTTTCTTTAACTGGATTGTGCAGAGGTAACTTCTTATCCACACTCTTACCTGGAAGACCTCCTTGTTTTCCTTTTAAAATTATGTTCTTAACATGAAAATAAAACAATATAATCAAACATAATAGGTGTGATATATGCTAGTTATAGAGAAAAAGGAAATAGGAAATAAGACAAGTAAAGTAGCATTAACTCTTAGTCTTTAATTAATTTAATTAATTTAGTTTAATTAATGAATGAATGAGTACAAGTAGCAAACTAGCAAACTCCTGTTCTAAGAGCAGAATTTTCTTTGGTGTTTTTGAGGTAGGGTCTCACTCTAGCCTAGGCTGACCTGGCACTCATTCTGTACTCTTAGGCTGGCCTCGAATTCACAGTGATCCTTCTACCTCTGCCTTCTGAATCCTGGGATAAAAGGCATGTGCCACCACACTTGGCAAGAGCAGAATATTTTGATATGAAGCACTCTGATGCTTTATTTCACTAGAACTATATCTGCTTGTAAAAGCATAGCCAGATGATACTTGGTGTTTCGCATATTTTTCACTTAATATCTTATAAACCTATATCAATACATAAATAAAATAGGAAATATGTATGAAAAAGTTTTAATAAAGTGATAGTATGTGTAATAATTTATTTGATTTCCAAATTTGGAAGTTTAGATTACCTTCGTATTGTGTCTACTTTTAATTAGAAATTTAGCATATTAGCTACTTCCTTAGCACAAACTGCTAAAAAACTTAAATTGCTAAGTCAAAGTTCATGCAGTTTTGAAGGGACTAGACTCTTGCCATTTTTTTTGTGAAGAAAAAGCCTGTCAATTTATGCTTCTATTAGTAGTGTATAAAATTCCCTGTTTTCCCTTACCACTGACAATTATAGAAATTTCAGTTATCTTTTGTTTTTATGTATGTTTGAACTAGTTCCCTCTTCACAAAGATTTCAATCCAGTGGGAGATAAAAGATAATTTCAGTTTATAGTGAATACCTTTATACTAGAAGTTTAAAGATAAATTAAGTGAAAAGATCAAGTTGGAGATGAATGTATAGCGTTTTAGATTAAAAAGAAAGATACCATATTGACATATAAATATTACTGTTTTTCTATGATTTTCACTTTCATACCTTCTTCATGTTTCCTCCTTTGCTCAATAATAGCAATACTTAATTACATTCTGTTCACTTTCATAAACATTTAGGTTTTGGAGTCTCAGCTTTGTTGTATAGAATCAGGGATTATGTTTGACTGCATTTTTACTTAAATTCCATCAGTAAAGAGGCTCTGCCTGTCTTAGAAGAGCAAGAGTATAGAATTGTTAATGGAAGAAGAGGGTGGACATATTAAGTGGGAGTTTCTATGTTATAATTCTGGGCAGTACTTCAAGGGCAAAGAGAGATTGACTCACCCTCTTTGGATTCATATCCATATTGATAAAAGATGGAATTTGCAGACCATTGTTAATGATCATTCCATTTTCTTCTTAAGTAACCCAGTTTAATTAATTTTTTATTAAATTGAGATTATTGAGAACAAAAGATAAATAAGTGGATAACTACTCCCTCTGGGCATATAAGAAAAAGACCATTTCAGTAGAAAGAACATCTGCTAAAGCACATTAAAAAATTCTTCTTTAAAATTCTATGTAGATGTTTTGGTTGCAGGACACTGGGAAATCAATCTGGAACTGTAATGGAAACCTCCTCCTTGCTGGCTAGTTGTCATGGTACTGGAAGTACTATGCAGGTTGCTGGGAGAGAAGTGTCATCACCAGTCTTAACCAGCAGTGGACTCTGTAGGGACACAACCAATGAGCCAAGTAAGATGTGCCCACTGGTTCAATAGTGTCATGATAGTGTTCTGTGATTGGATTTGAGGCCATTCCATGGGAAAGAATTCATGGCTGGTACTGAAAACTTAAAATCCTATGGCTGTGAAGGTCATATCTCCTAGGGGGCAAGCTACTAATGCTTGTTGGCTAAATGGACATGCTATACCCATAAAACAGCCTTCTAAATATTTGTGTTTATGCTCATAGATTAGTACTGCTCTCATGTTTGGTTAGAGAAGCTTCCCTTTTAGATAGTGGTAACTACTGGAGGAGGGACTCAAAACTTGTCAAGGTCACGAGAAGAGGTGACTGGTGAGTGCTCAGCACCAAATGAGATATCTACATCAACCCCTCCAAGACTCAGGGAATGTTGTGGAAGAAGGGCTGGAAAAAGCGAAAAACAAGAAGATGGGGAGGGTGTTTTGGAATATTATCTTCTAGACATAAAGTGGCCAATGTATTCATGACCTGATAGCAGCTGTTAGTGGCAAAAGATCTGCACTATATTAGGCCCATCAACATGTCATCATGATGGAGGAAAGTTTAAAAAAAAGACATTAAAGTAGAAGACAGACTAATTAGAAGAAGGGGAACCATGAAAAGGTTATGAGGAGGTAGGGCAAAAGACAGTAATTGGAGGGAATGATAACCAAAATGCATTAAGAATACGTATGGGGTTGGAGAGATGGCTTAGTGGTTAAGGCATTTGCCTGAAAAGTCAAAGGACCCAGGTTTGATTACCCAGAGCCTACATAAGCCAGATGCACAAGATTGGCATAGGCATCTGGAATTCGTTTTCAGTGCCTGGAGGCCCTGGTATGCCCACTATCTCTCGCTTTCTATCTGCCTCTTTCTCTCTCTTTCTCAAATAAATAAATAAATAAATGAGAATGGAAGAAGAGGGATTTTAGTGGGAGGGGAAAGGGGAAGAAAGATGGTAAGTAGAGGGGATCAAAATTCATTGTACATATGTATGACATAGTCAGGGAAATGAAATAAAACCATTAAAAAATTCTTATGTAGAAATTATGATTTCTAGGGCCAGTCTGCCTATCCAGTAATAGGAACCCCTTTGTGCATTGGAGTCTCCCAAACAATTGGAACTATTCCCAGTATTGTGAATGTATTGATCTTTTTTAACCTTTTTTTTTGTGTGTGTCTGACTTTATGTGGCTAGCTTGAAAATGAACCTGAACCCCAGGCTTTGCAAGCAACCAAGCAAACACCTCTAATAAGGTGAGCCATCTCCCAAGTTCCTTATGGGTTAATTTTTTTTTTTGAGGTAGGGTCTCACTCTAGCCCAGGCTGACCTGAAATTCACTATGGAGTCTTAGGGTGGCCTCGAATTCACGGCGATCCTCCTACCTCTGCCTCCCAAGTGCTGGGGTTAAAGGCATGCACCACCATGCCTGGATCCTTACGGGTTAATTTTTAAATGATGAAGGCATAAGATAGCCTAAAGTAGCAGGAGGTAAACTATATATACTTGGTTAATTTTCTTTCTAAACTGTTTGCCTCTGGTTTACATCAATGTCCCTTTCCCCTAACTATATAGAGCAGTTGCCATTTTCCATTTGACCTATATTCTCATACCAATGCTGAAATATTTTTTGGGTGTGTATAGTTCTCTATTAGCCCACTTATAAAGCCTCTTCTTTGTTTCAATTTGACCACAGTTAAGAGTACTCACTTCCTCCTCAGACTCCAATATCATCATTCAAGGTCATGAGAGTTTGGCAGAGTAGCTGAAGCCTGATATATATGTGATATTGACCCTGTCCACAGTCTTGATTTTGAACGTGGCCCACAAATCTGGCAGACTCCCACACAAACAAAACTCATGTATAGGACTTACTTCTTTAGGCATTGCCTTTACTCTTGGACTGATCTTGCTGACCCAATTTTTACTGCCCCTGCCAACAAGAAAATCTCAAAACACTTCTAAAAATCCAGGGTTCACAAGCAGACACGTCATAAAGCAAAGATAGTAGAGATAAGGGAGCAGAGGCCAACACCCTTGTTTTATGGTCAAGAAAGGACACAGCTCAAATTACTTATGCAAGGTCATGCAATGGGCTCATCTGCAAGGTCAGGAGGAAGAGCCAGGTCTTGGTACTTCTTGTTGACTTCTCTACTTGTGTAGATGAAAGTAGAAACAGTGTAGGCAAGCAAATCTTGATAGCTTACATTTCTTCCTGTTTCCTTAAAATACCTTTAAGCAACCCAAAGTTTAAAAATAATATTTGATCCCTGTTTTTTTTTTTCCATCATCTTGAGAAGCATATGTAGAAATCCCTTTGTACAATACTTTAGTTTTGGGTCCAAGGTTCAATAGGTCTTTTACAGATACTTGTAAATTAATTCCCTTAACACATTTGATTTCCTAACACCTGGGCATGGTCATTTAAGGAGCAGCAGGTGATTTTTAATTGGCAGATTGCACATTAGTGTGTCCCAAGGAGCTTTCCCGCATGCTAATGCCACCAGGACCCCTAGTGGTTATGGTGTGACTCATCTTGGGTGACATCCAGAGACTGGTGATATTTTAGATTTCTCAATGATTTTGGTAGCATGGCATTGAAAACTAGCATGCCAGTGTGTATTTCTCAAAGTGTGGTCCCTGGTCCAGTAGCTCTGGCATTACCTGGAAACTTTTCAAATACAAAGTGTTCATGATCATGGGAGGGAGGTCACTTACCACAGAATGGGCAATCTACCA
Organism: Dipus sagitta; assembly: GCA_036346955.1. Classification (NCBI taxonomy): domain Eukaryota; kingdom Metazoa; phylum Chordata; class Mammalia; order Rodentia; family Dipodidae; genus Dipus; species Dipus sagitta. The sequence continues at coordinate 111,896,483 of CM070770.1, forward strand.
GTGATCACTAAAGCACATGACTCCTTCACTCCAAAAAAAGCATTCATTGCCACTGTTTATTCTGAGGTGTGGGGGTCTCCCTCATCTATGACGAGATAGTGACAGGCTCAATCTTGTGCAGCTGCTGTGAGTCCATGAGCTTAGTGGATTTGTCATGTCCAGAACACAACATTACACACCCCCACTTTCCACCCTGTAGCCCTTACATTCTTTCCACCTTCCCTTTTGTGAAGTTCCCTGAGTTTTGGAGTGTTTTGGTTTTGGTGTCATGCTTAGGGATGAGCATGCTGGTCACTTAGTTTTTGGTGCATGGCAGTTATCATCTCTATATTAATCTCTGCCCTATCTATGAGGAAATTTCCATGTTCAAGGCTGTGAGCAGTTCCAAACTATGGCCACAAACATAGATTTTAGAAGGAGTATGACTTGCTGTCCTATTAGGATAACCATAGCATTGGGTTTGATCAGTTTCAAGTACTGAGTTGCCCCATGTGACTAATGGTGACCTCATTAGATAGTGTATTGTTCAGTTCATAGTTCATCTGGTAGCAGCATGATACAAGATTTTGTATTCAGTTAAGTATGGGTACAGAAGAAAGAGAGCACTAAAAGAAACCAAATTCAACTTAACTCACTTCAGAATATTACTCACAGTTGACCTCAGGAATCTCCTTACTCTGTGGTTCTGAGACAGGTAAACTTTCTCCTTAGTTATCTTTTAGACATGTAGTATGGTCTAATGGACTGAGCTGGGAAATTGTTATTTATGTCATTATAGCAAACTGTGGCATGAATCTGAATTCTCAAATACCATTAATAAAAAGGATATATTCCAAAGTCACTTCATTTTTGTGGTCTAGAAGTACTTGAATTCATTGTAGCTGAGCTGAGAAGTGACCTGGGCGATAGGTAGAGGGCAATTTCTATGAAACAGGGAGAGGTTCCAGGGCTAGAGCTAGGAACATTTTAATTCTGAGTTGCCAGTCCATGGAGCTATCAGAGCAGGAAAGAGCATTTAGATGGATTTGGAAACAAAGCCAGGAGATTCAGAGCCAATAGACCAGATTGGCAAGTCAGTTGGCCTAGAAACACCAAGTGGGAGAGAAGGCAGAGAAGCACAATTGGATTGGCAAAAGGGCAAGAATTATAAATGGAAGAGCCAGAGGCAGAATGAGGTCCGGGCAGGTGGGATGGAAGTTTGGGGTTACTGCTCTACCCCTTTCCCTCTAAGTGAGAACGCAGAGTATATAGAACAGTATCAGAGTCAATGAGAATTTGGAACCTGTGGTACTTTAAATCAGATGTCCCCCATAAGCTTATGTGTTTTAAATGCTTGGACCGTCGCTGGTGGAAATTTGGGAAGTGGGGCCTTTTTAGAATAGACGTGTTGCTGTAGGTGGGCTTAGGGGTGTTACAGCCAGCTCCTCCTTGCCAGAGCTCAGCTCACTTGTTTGCTAATTTTTGACAGCTGCTGTGGAAAGAAGTGATGTCGCTTGCTCTACCATGCTTTCACCGCCATCATGAAGCTTTCCCTTGACACTGAATGCCAAAATAGACCCTTTTCTCCCATCATCTGCTTGTGGTTGGGTGTGTTGTTCAAGCAACAAGAAGCTAACTGCAGCCAGGCATAGTGGAGCATGCCTTTAACTCCAGCACTCGGGAGGCAGAGGTAAGAGGATGGCTGTGAGTTCAAGGCCAATTTGGGACTACATAGTGAATTTGAGGTCAGCCTGGGCCAGAAACTAACTATAATAGAGCTTGTTTTCAGATGTGAAGGTGATCTGGATGTGACCCTGTCACTCCCTTGATTTCTGTGGTTGATTTGCTTGATCTGGCTGGCTAGGCGGGTGTCCCCTCCCTCCCTTGCTGCTCCATGTGCATCTCTCCCAAAGCTGCTTGCTTGGTGGAAGAAGTCAACCTTTCCTTAATAGAGGAGTCTTTAGTCAAGGGTATATGAGTAGCTGTGCTCCCCTGCTAGAACCTCCAAACTTTGATTTTGATTTATCACTCCAATTACTGCTTCATCTGTACCTCTTTCCTTCCTCACTCTGATCCTCTTGCATACCTTGCATACAAGGAGTCTTGTGAATACATTGAATCCATGCAGATAATCCACTCTCCACTCCCCAGGGCTGGATCATTCACTCAATCATCCCTGTATACCCCGACTCTCCACATAAACAACATAGTCATTGGATTTAGGGACTATGGGTTTTGGACATCTTTAGATGTAGCAGGTAGTGTTATACTTGTTTAGTTATCTGTACTTGGTCAGAATGTACAGGCTCATGTCTTATCCACAGGGGTCTGCAAGAAGGACCTTGAACTTGGAAGCTTACAAAACTTAAGGAGCAGGCCTTTAATCCCAGCACTCAGGTGGCAGAGGTAGGAGGATTGCCGTGAGTTCGAGGCCACCCACAGACTACATAGTGAATTACAGGTCAGCCTGAACTGGAGTGAGACCCTACCACGAAAAAACAAAACAAAACAAAAAAGAGTTAAGGAGGACACAACCAGCATAAGGAGCAGGTTGGGAAACAACAGGTCATGTTGTGTGACACGGTCCTTTGTCAAAAACAACAATTCTCATCTGGGTCTTCAGGTGGGGATATGATTGGTTAGAAAGAGCTTGTCACAAGGAGACAAGACTAACATACCTCCATACAACTCTGGCTACTAAGCTGGTACATAGTGTCAGAATTATTTATTAGAATTTATTAGAATTATTTATTAGAATTTATTATTTAGAATTTAGAGGAAAGGCTGAAAGCCTGAGGATTTTCATCAAAGGAGCCTGGTAAGTGTTTAACAATAGAAAATATGTATGTATATATATTCATATGTGTAATATAAAATTTTATGAAAGAACTATGTACTATGTGGTTGCATACAATTCACAACTAGCCATTAAATTTAAGCTACTGGGCTGGAGAGATGGCTTAGCGGTTAAGCGCTTGCCTGTGAAGGCTAAGGACTCCGGTTCGAGGCTTGATTCCCCAGGACCCACGTTAGCCAGATGCACAAGGGGGCGCACGCATCTGGAGTTCGTTTTCAGTGGCTGGAAGCCCTGGCGCGCCCATTCTTTCTCTCTCTCTCTCTCTCTGTCACTCTCAAATAAATAAATAAAAATGAACCAAAAAATATTTTTAAAAAAAAAATTTAAGCTACTCCATGTACATGCTATTTCTTACTAAATCCATTCTAAATTTCTATAATTCCTCCACTAATAATAGGGTCACATAGCTAGATAGGAACAAAAGCATGATCATGACTATACTTTCAGCATAGGTTTTTATTGCTTTACATTCATTGTTATTTCATTTTGGTAAGTGATAATATCAACCAAATTCACCTAATTATTACACTTGGCTCTCAGTGACATGATATTCTTTTTGAATTGGATAACAGCTTTCAAATGCTATAAGAACATTTCTTCTGTCACCACTCCTGGCACAACAAGATTCCAAGTTTAATCTGTATTATCAATACTTTCTCCATCACTTTAAGCCTAGACAACCAATAAACAATAAACCATGCCTTGATTTGGCAGTGTTTGCCTATTTCTGTGCTGTCAAGTGCTCACCATGGCTTAGTTCATGCTCCACACAGGATGCTGTGTTGGGTTTGGAAGCGATGCTCAACAGCATTCATTAGATAACATTTCCACCCTAGTGCATGCCTGTGAAAAGGAGCCCTGTGATTACATTGAATCCATGAAGATAATCCACTCTCCACTTCCCAAGGCTTTTCCTCAGGTTTTGGGATATAAATAACCTCAAAACCACAGATCAAAGAATATTGTAATAAAATAATTAGCAAGTGATATATTGCGCATTACCTTAATTTTTTTGGGGGGGGGCAGGGTCTCACTATAGCCTAGGCTGACTTAGAATTTATCCTGGAACCTAGGCTGGCCTAGAACTTAGAGTGACCCTACTGTCTGGCCCTTCCAAGTACTGGGATTAAAGATGGAAGTTATGCCACCTAGCTTACCTAATATTTAACATTTTATTGAGATACAGTTTGTATGTCATAAAATTCATCCTTCATGCATTCTAACTAAATAATCCAATGAATTTGGTGAATTTTATGAGTTGTATAAGCATTCCTATGATCAAATTATTGCCTTTATTTTAGACAGAATTTATGTAGGCAGGTACTTACAGAATTCAAGTTTTAGTGAGTGCTGTATTTAATAGTTACTTGCAAAATCCATGAAAGTTTTAACATTTGGCTTTTGCAAATGGTTCTTTTGCCATGAATATTTTATATGAACTCTAATTTAAAAATATTGGGTCAACATTATCAATAAAACAAGCAAAAATACTCCTTGGTGGGCTTTATACCTACCACTTAGGTCTGCTTGATGGACCATGATTTTGTGATTTTCCCTAAAAAGGCAATGAGGAGTGAGAATCTATCTTATGCAATAAAGACCTCTTGGAATTGTTTGAACCCTGACTTGGCTTGTTCCAGAGGTTCTTGTCAGATGGTGGCATCAGGAGGTACTGTGGGATACTTTCCCTTCAATATGCAGAATTGGGGGTATTGAGGTGTTACGGTGCTCTGCCTTAGTGGAACATACAGTGATGGTGCCTCAGTGATGGGGCTGTGGCTGGGTTTCTTCACACAGCTTCTCCTTAGAAACCCACAGCTCTTAGCAGCAAATATATGTGTGTATATATATATATATAGATAGATAGATAGATAGAGAGAGAGAGAGAGAGAGAGAGAGAGAAGAGGTGTGCCAAGGCCCTTAGCTGCTACAAACAAACTCCACCTTTGTACTACCTTGTGCATCTGGCCTACGTAGGTCCTGAGGAATTGAACCTGGGTCCTTTGGCTTTGCAGGTGAGCACGTTCACCTCTACACCATCCCTCCAGCTCCCAAAATGACACATTTTTGAGAGTGAAAGAGGGTATCATAAATAAAATAGTTCAGGCTTCAAGTGTACGTTGAGACTATTCTGAGAAAGCTTATACATGGTCAGTGCTTAACAAAGATCTAATGGTGTTTGAAGTGGAAAATCCACGAGAGGCCATATGAAGAAGGTACTTTTTCAAGATAAGCATGCACTTGGGGTGAAAGTTATTTGGACAGGGCAGCATTCTATGAGGCAGGGTTCTGCCTCAAGATTTACTGTCGTTCTCTAGTACTTCCCAAGATGCTACCTTGTCTCCTTACCCAGAAGCTTGTCTCAGAACACAATATTGTAGAGGTATGAGGGTCACACTGCGGCACAGCCTGTCACAAGACCTGGCACAGAAAGTGCTGACCATGTATTTAAAAGAATTAATTTGTCCTATCTGGTTTCTAGGAGATTCTGTCTGTATCTGGAGGATAACAGCTAGAAGTGTGCATGCATGTATGCATGCGTGTGTGCGTGTGTCTATGCAGTACTTGTGTGCAAAGAATTCAGGAAAGGAAGGATTGTTCTCACCATCAATGAGGCAAGCCCCTATTTAGGTTGTAACCAGAACAGTTCCTCCCTTGGTTAGCCCTGCCTCCTCAGTTGTATAAGTTTCTGAGAAGATGGATACAGTGCTATCCCTACCCCTGCATGACCAGGCTGCTGTCCTTAGAAATTAATATGCTACCTTGCTAATTTCAGACTCTGAGCTCAACTCAGAGAGGGAGGAAGGGAGGGAGAGAGAGAGAGAGAAAGAGAGAGAGAAAATATGAATGGAGGAGGACAGGAGGATTCATTTCCAATTTTATCTTGTGAAGAATTTACCCTTATAAACAAACAGCTGTGCTTAACAACCATAAAACACTCCAGCTCCGTAGTTAGATCTAAAAAGGCTTCATTCCAAAACAATCCAGAGACATCAGTCAGCTTTCAGGGTTGATAATCCCTAAACTCAAGTTATAGAATCATTACAGAGACCCTGAAATTAGTCTTCACCTCTGGTTAGATATTATGTTTGGAGAGAGAGAGAGAGAGAGAGAGAGAGAGAGAGAGAGAGAGAGAGAGAGGGAAACATACACAGAAATAGAAATATGCATGCAAGACTGTAAAATAATGCCTTCCAGTCACATGTGATGCAGGGTGGACTGTGATACCGGCGCCATCTTTTCTGGGTGTGCTCTGTCAGTAAATATTATGACACAGATGTTGCTGAATATTTTATGACAAATTTGCCTCAGGAGTCCCTAAATGTTTTATGATTTCTGGGTAAAGCAAGCCAGCATCTAGGGCAGTACACTGTTAACAGCAAGCTCCAAATCATTATAATATCTAAGATGGAAGACCTTCATTTTTCTCAGTATCATACTGTTGATAGAAGACAAAGGGTTCAATGTGAATAGTGTGAACACAGAAACATAACATCTAACTGGTGGGGTGAAGACTAATTTCAGAGTCTCTGTAATATTATCATGGCTTGAGTTTGGGTATAATCAATCCCAAAAGCCAAGATTGGTGTCCCTGGATTGTTATGGAATAAAGCCCCTTTTAGACCGGTATATGCAGCAGGAGTGTTTTCTTGATGATCACTAAGCACAGCTGTTTGCTTATCACAAAGGGTGCGCTATTGACAGTAATCTTACGGCTTACCACTGAGTGGTGGTATGTTCTTTCTCTTTTTAAAATATTTTATTTATTAGAGAGAGAGAGAGAGAATGGGCACACCAGGGCCTCTAGCCTCTGCAAGTGAACTCCAGATGCATGTGCTACCTTGTGCATCTGGATTACATTGGTCCTGGGGAACTGAACCTGGGTCCTTAGGCTTTGCAGGCAAGTGCCTTAAGTGCTAAGCCATCTTTCCAGCCCAAGGAGGGTATTTCCTTAACCTACCTCTTTTCCCACTTTAAGTAGCTTTAGTGAATTTAGTGGGAGACAAAATACAATGAGAGAGCAGAGCAGGAATGATGGAATGGAGATTCACATTCCAGACTAACTAGTTCTGTGTTCCCCAACTGAGTTGTCATCCCTTCGATTTCCTGATTGATAAAGTAGCTATTATACTAATTTATTTGAAAATTCCTTGGCATGCTACCTGGTCTGTAAATAGTAGTCAATAATAATTTCAACTTAAATACCAGCCAGCAAATGACTTTGGATTCAGACTAGGGTAAAAGAGAGAGAAAGTGAATACCTGAATACTGGAATGACTAGTTCTGGAAAATATTACAGGTAAGATTATGTATTTGTGCTCATTGAGAGACTATGAATAATCCTTCATATTATACAGATGAAGATTATATAGATATGATCACTGAATGATTAAAAATAACCCTTCTGAGGAAGATATAGATAGGTTTCTCATCATTGCATATCATTTCCCATTTCTTTCTTTTCTTTTTTTTTTTTTTTTTGACTTTTTGAGGTAGGGTCTCACTCTAGCTCAGGCTGCCCTGGAATTTACTATGTAGTCTCAGGGTGGCCTCAAACTCATGGTGATCCTCCTACCTCTGCCTCCCAAGTGCTGGGGTTAAAGGCGTGAGCCACCACTCCCGGCTTCTTTTTTTGTTTTTTAATAAATATTTTTGTTTATTTATTTTCAAGGAGGGAGGGAGGGAGAGAGAGAGAGGGGAGAGAGAGAGAGAGAGAGAGAGAGAGAGAGAGAGAGAGAGAATAGGTACACCAGGGTCTCTATTACAAATGAATTCCAGACAAATGTACCACTTTGGGCATATGGCTTTATGTGTATACTGGGGAATTGAACTTGGGTCCTTAGGCTTTTCAGGCAAGTACCTTAATCACTGTGACATCTCCCTAGCCCCCCCCTTTTTGAAGTAGGGTCTCTCTCTAGTCAAGACTGACCTGGAAGTTACTGTATAGTCTCAGGCTGGCCTCATTCTTACCACACTCCTACTTTGGCCTCCTCAGTGCTAGATTAAAGGCATGGGCCACCATGCCAGGCTGTTTCCAATTTATTTGAAAGGTGTCATCATTTTCCCACCTCAATGATGCAACAGTGTGAAATTCTAAAATACAAGCCTTAACTCCTTCTATGAACTAATTCTGAGCTTCTTCAGGGGAGAAACAGGATGTGCCCAATAAAATGCATTTAAGGGGCATTTTGGATGAAATTTTAAAGGTTTGCTCCAGGTTTTGGTTTCTGAAAATGCAAAGGAAACTGTTTGGTCAGTCTTCACTTTGACTGGGGGACCCTCCCTTGACAGTAGCATTTTAGAGTAGGAAGACTTTACAAATAGCTCCCCCCCACAACCTGCTTTCCCTCCACCAACTAGATAACAATCTTTTGTGTGGCTGAGTAGTGGGATGCCTGCCTAGCATGTCCAAGACCCCAGATCCAGTTGCTAGCACTACAAGAACTAAGGGGAAGGTGCTCAATGTTTCAAAGTGTTTGTTTGCAAAGCCTCCTGGCTCTCGTTTATTTTTCCAGCCACTCACATACAGCTGGATTGCAGTGACAAGAGAGCCCTGGCATGCTCATACACATGAATATGTGCAATAAGTTAAAAAAATTACGAAAAAAAGGGGGCTGGAGAGACGATTCAGTGGTTAAAAGTGCACAAGCCTGACCACTGGAACTCAGATCCCCAGCGTGTAAGGTGGGTACAAGTAGTTCACTTCTGTAAACCCAAGGTACCTATGGCAAGGGCGGAGTCCAGTAAATACTGAAGCTCTCCGGCCAGCTAGCCCAGCATTTCCTCACAGTGTCAAATGACAATGGGCCCTGTCTTAAACAAGGCCAAAGGCAAGGACAGACACCCTAACGTTGTCTTCTGACCTCTCTATGTGCTCTATGTCACGTGTGTGCTGATATATGCACACATATCATACACATTCATAACACACACACACCCAAAAAATTCTTGATATGAGACTAGATTCCTAGTTCTTTTCAAGCTTATCACATTGCTTACATACTCAAGCAGCATCCTGAACTCTTCATCTGTTCTAGTTCATTTTACTGTGGAGGAAGAGAAGCAACTGTGCAGGTGGGGAAAGGACTGGCCCAGCCTCCAGAATGGTTGTTAAACTAGAATTCTGACAGTCTAAAGCTTCCCATATACCACCTTCCATCTCCCACCTCCCTGACGTTTGCAGGACAAAAAGTGCAGGGTCTCTAGTTAAATTGTTCATTCTATATTTGTTAAATGCATCTCACCTCGAATTTTCTCTTCCCCCTACATCTCTAGTTGTACCTGATAGCTTGCACTTCTGCAACATGATATAACACTTCACAGTGCTACACACTGATGAATGCTTCTACCTGTGCTTGCATTTGTCTTTCTTCATTTCAAAAGCAGCTCAAGAGAAAGTGGGAATTTTAGCTGTTGCTATCCTGGATCAGAAGAACATAGATTTTTTTTTAACCTTCTTAAACCCTAGAAAAGACCCTTTGATACACTATAATTTCCAGCTCAAACACTTTCAGGGCTAGTTAGATTGGTATCATGAATATGTTATGGAGGACCATATATGAGATAAAAGTGATGTGACTCTGTATGCATTGAGAACATGTGCCCCTTCTAAGCATGATTAAAGTCAGCTTTTTGAGAAACAATAAACATCCCACCTAGGGGCCACCAGATTGTCACTCCTGCTATTAGTTTGGCTTGTAGGGGAAAACTGAGAGCAAGAGCATAAAGGAAAGGTGGAGGGAGGGCTAATCAAAATCTAAGAGGTTATAAATAAATCATATGGGAACCTACTTTTTTAGACAATGGAACACTCAGGAGCCATAGATTGTTACTGGAAAATTTTCAGTGCCAGGGATGGGATACCTTCCAGTGAGTTGTTGGCCAGGGAGGTCCCTGATGCCCCCAAAACATTGCAGGCCATTTCAAAGGCCCTTGGTTTCCCACCAAAATAGATGGTAAGACCCTATTGCTGAAGACTCCACATACTTGGGCTGCAAGGCCACTGAAAGATCCTGCTGGAACTGAGCTGAAAACCTCCTCCATGTAGACCAGCTGATAGAAAGCTGGACAAAGCCACACTGCACGCAGCTCAATGGGGGAGAGAGAAACCACTAGTGAAGATACTCCACAGTGGACACTGCAAGCCTTATATTTGGCCAACCAGGCCAAATGAGCTAATGGATGCAATAGTGACACGTCTGTTATGGGGGAAACCAACTGCCCTCTAATTGGACTGGAGGCCCACTCCATGGGAGGGAATACATCCCTGATACTGAAAACCTAGAACAGGGGTAGTCATGAGTCCTAGGGGTGTAACGTCTGCTGCTGTTTGGCTAAATGTATATACTATGTTCACCAAACTGCCCAGTAAGCATTTCTCTTAATGTTCATACCCATATATTAATGCTACTCTCACTTTTTTGTTAGAGAACTTTCTCTTTTCAGATGGCAGTGACCTTGGGATGACTAAGAAGGCATCACGGTGCTGAGAAGAAGTGACAGAAGAGTGGTCAGCACTGCAGTATCTTTATCACACCTTCCAAGGCTCAGGGTCCATTGTGAAAGAGGTGGCAGAAAGAATGCAAGAGCCAAAGGAAGGATAGGACTCCTTACAATGTGCTCCTCCAGACATAAAATGGCCTGGATATCCATGACCTCACAGTGCCTGACACTACCTACACAAGACCATCATAATAGGAGGAAAAGATGACGGCATCAAAATAAAAGAGAGACTGATTGAGAGGGGGAGGGGATATGATGGGGAGTGGAGTTTCAAAGGGGAAAATGGGGGGAGGGAGGGAATTACCATGGGATATTATTTATAATCATGGAAGTTGTTAATTATAAAAAATAAAAAAATTAAAGAAAGAGCGAGAGAGCAAGAGAGACTCTAAGGGTCAGAGAGTCTATAGCAGTGTTGATATCTGGTCCTCCAAATCCAGGTCCAGTCTTTATAGCGCAACATAAAATTTGGTGCCTTTTTCTTTTAAGTCATTTCACATTCATTCTGGATGATCAATCTATACAATGTTATAACATTACAAAGAGCATTTTGTCTCTCTGATAAGCTATGGATCAGGAAGGGGTGGTAGGAAGATGCACCTTGGTCCTGGGTCAGACACAGCACCTTACCTTAAGTCTGCCTGTAGTGTTCCTACCATGGATTGTAGCCTCAGATCCAGTGACATTCCTCTCATCCAATCACATAGAGGCAAGTGACTCCACACCAAGCTTTCCTCCCATCTCCAGACAGTGTACAATGAAATCTTAGTTCTAGTGTCTGCCTTTTGCAATTCCTTTTTTATATCCCTCTTCAGTCCTTAAGAATTTCTAAAATTATAAACATCTCACCTATCTTTTCTAAAAGAACAAAATTGAGTTTTATTCACCCCGACAAATGAATACACTGCAAAGTTTATGTCATTCTCCTATGCTGGAGAGATGGGGAGTGAACAATTTTGTCTGGCTTGGTAGACAGTGTCTGGACTGGCTGGGTTCCAATAGCATCCCTGTGAAAGAAGGCTTTGTTCTGACCCTTGGCCTCCCTGGGCCCACTGGCTGGCTTTGGGAGTTGTACGTAGTCCAATTCAAGGTGTGGAGTGCATATGATTCTGCTTCGGGTTCATCAGAAAGAAGCTGCTCTCAACTCCTGCTTTCTACAGCCCTTAAAGGAGAAATAAAACAGCTGTATTTGCTTCTCAGCCAAGATGGAAGAAATAGTAACATACAATGTACTGTCAACAGGAGGGGAAGAGCTAGCTTAATCGCTAAGGGCAGAAGTGAGCATGGTGCATGGGAGGACATCACACTTTTTCACTAGTCAGAAGATGGTGTCACCTTGGAGAATGGAAGTTGGGAATTAGGCATGTCCATTATTTGAACCATGGGGATATTTAAGATGCAGGCAACTTTCCTGCCCTGCTGCTGCTCAATGGCCAAGTGAGTCTTCTTTCCTGCCTTGGTCCCAGACAAGACAGATTCCTGCAAAGCCGGCCAAGCTCCGCTTACGTCAAACTCCTTTATCATGCATTCTCATCTTGTATGATTAAACTGAAGAAAAAGGGATTTACAATGAAAGAAAAAAAATTAAAAATAAATGAAATCATAATTTATAGATAGCAAACTATTTTCACATTATAAAGAGAAAGTTAAATCATAGGTTTATTCTAAATAAAAATCTGTTTAGTAATTTTAAGAATGTTTTCCTATATATGCAGTTTTTAAGAAACACAACTTTGTTATAAATGCGATTCATGTTCTTTTTACTGGTCATTTTCAATATAAAGTAGATGATGAGATACACAGCCATCTAGGCCATTTGTAAAAAGACAACAAAGTTCATATTGTAAAAGTTTTTGTCATAAAGTGGACAGCTCTTTTACATCTGTGACAGACTAGCTGATAGAGCATTTGAGAGAAAGGATTTATTTTGGCTCATGGTTTTAGTGCATGTCAGCTGTCTCCCTTGTTTTGGGCTGTGGTGAGGCAGAACATCATAGCAGGAAGGAAGTGGCAGAGCAGAGCTGCTCACCTCACAGTGACCAGGAAGCAGAGAGAGAAAGAGAAGGGGTCTGGGACAAGATATGCCCTCCTGGGGCACTGTCCAGTGACCTACTTCCTCCAAAAAGGCCCTACTTCCCAGCTTCTTTCAATTCCCAGTAATGCTACAAAATGACAAGTCCACCAATGGATTAATATGGGGATGAAGTGAGAGTTCTCACAACACAATTACTTTACCAAAGCCCACCAGGTGGTAACTAAATCTTTAGCTTATGAACCTTTGGGGGACATTAGTATTCACACCATATGAATTACCCTTTCCATTTTGATTTCATGGTTTTCATAATAACAAAACTGTGGTATGTTATATGCCATGGTCACAAGTCTGGTTTGCATCTGCAGCTCATTAAATTTGCATTTAGACACTACATCAACATATTGCTATGTCCTTGTACATATGACACAATGGCAGTGACCATGTCTGAATAGAATGCTAGAAAAACCTTCCTCATGGTTCTTGGAAAAAGCTGTGTATCCAAAAGGGGATAATGAGTAGGAGACATTTTAAATAAGAAATAAATCCATTAAACATTCTGCAAAGAAAGCCATTTCTCTCAGAGGTTTGTATATTTGTAAAAATTCCTGAAATATGCAGTTTTTCCTCTGGTAATTTAATTTCTGTTGCAGTCACCCATTCAATTTATTTGCAATTCATCATAGATTTTAATTTATAATGAAAGTTTTGATCTAGGCTTGCAAAGAGATGATATTTTCCCCTCACTTCTTTCCAGTTGCAGTGAGTTGAGTAATTGGTCTTTCCCATTATTATTAATCTATCTTTGGATGTGGGTGCTTTGAGCAATGACTACTTTCTTCTCTAGCTGTCACCTGGGCACTTCTTCTGTCAATGCTGCTTTACACTTATCTTAATAAAAATTGTGGTAGTCTTGAGACATTGATTTCTTCCCTCATGAAAGTCTGTGAGCAAGCTGATTGCCTTTATACCAGCCATACTACGCCCCTGCATTCAGTGAAGATGATGCACTTGCCCTGCTTGCTTCTGGAAAGAGGCACTGTGTCCCAGTGGCTGCAAGAAGTGGAGCCTGTGGTCAGATGGGCCACTGTAGGAGCTCTGCCTCTGTGCATGGTGTGATTCTGGGATGGCGCCTTCATATTGATGGGCCTCAGTTTTTAAAGCCCACCATGGGGAAAGTAATAATAAAGGTGATCAATGAAGTTGAAACCCATCCATATACTTTATGGACCTAAATATATATTTATGAATATCAAATAAATAGATAAAATGGGTTTGCAGTGATAAAGAGATATTCAGATCTGTTGATATTAGTATTTGAACATTATAGTTTTTGTTGTTATGAGCCAGACTTGAGTTACAAACCTCCTAGAGACCTTAATGAAGCAACAACTGAGACTCTAGTGTCCATGGGATAGTAAGTTCTCCATCTCCCATGTCAGGTCCGAAGAGCACTGTTGGGTAGCCACTACGTTCCAGTCCCTGTGCTTTGCCTATTTTGTTATTAAGCCTCACAACAATTCTCCAGGGTAGATATGATTTATATTATACAGATAAAGAAAATGAGCTTAGCAAATTTAAGTAATTTGTTAATCTTATGTATGTGGCATATAGAGAATTAAGGTCAAAACTCGTTTGGTATGATGTTAAAATACATGTACTTTTCACTCAACCAAACAGCTGTGATTAGTCCCACTACACTTTTTCCTGGCTCTGTCATTCCCATAACAATCTCTGTGGGTTAAGATAGTTTATCTTATGTTTCATCTATAAAACAGCAGACCTTCAGATGGAGACATTGTGACTATTAATCAAGAAAGCACACAGCCAGTGATAACAAATAAAAGCAGTCCATATTTTGTCTTTTCTGATAGTATCTCTCAAGGGAGTGAGGGAGTCTTGTAGACCGGCTCCTTCTCCAGGCCAGCAGGGGACAGTAGAGACCACAAAGGACATGACTGACAGCTGAGATCTTGACTCCACCTTCTGTTGGGTCCTTCACAAAGATTAGGAGTCTGCACCAGATCAGGTGTTTGGTACACTGCTTCTGCTCTTTAGAAGAATAAAGAAATAAAAAAACACCCTGACATTATGCACTCTAGACAAAACCATGACAAGAATAGCAAATGCTAGTGTTTGCCTAAGATTCCAAATAGGTGGTTTATTATTACAGGGAGCCTTTCACAGCTGGCTCACATTAGCGGTTTCATTAACCTTATGAAGACATTAATATCATTGGGAAAACAGAAGGAGAATACCTACGACTCCTCCATTAGACCCAATTAGCAGAGCGCTGCTACACAAAGGAGGTCGGCGTGGGCCTGTCTGTGCTCAGGCTAGCAGCCACCATCTTCCCCAGTAGATTGCTACTCACCGGAGTCATTAAAGCAATCTCATTTGTGGTAGAAGGCATCATTCCCCAAGTAAGTTGCTTTCAAGAAAGGAATATTGGTAAGTGATAATGATGACAAATTAACACAAGACGATAAAGTAAATGCAAACGCAGATTGGACCAAATGTTGATAGACACAGGCTGGGGGTGGTATATCTTTGTTCCTTCATTCTTCCTTGATTTCTTGCAACAAGCCTATGTGAGCCTTATTATTTACATCTTTATTTCTATAGCTTTGCTCCCATTTGCTGTTGTAAATTCTTGATGAGCCCTGTTTTTCTGGTATTCTCAAAGGCGGCAGTGTGTGGTGTTTCGTGTATTGAGAACAAATACAACCAGCTTCCACCTGGCATGCGTATGCCCCTCCCACTCTCATGTCTCTGCATGCTAGGTTGAATCACTCCCACAGGCCATTGTCCCCTCTGCTTTGTGATTGCTGCCTCTGCTGATCAATCCTTTGTGTGCCTCCGGCTTCAGATATACCAAGCTTCTGATGTATTATTTTCACGTGTACATATATGAAGGTTACTAAAAAAATTCACATCCTGGGGCTGGGGAGATGGCTCAGTGGTTAAAGCCACTTGCTTTTAAGCCTTCTCATCCAAGTTAATGTGTATTCCCTAGCAGCCACATACATTGAGACACAAAACGGCACCTGCATCATTGATCAAAACACATCTGTAGCAATGGGAAGTGGAGCCAGAAGAAGCAAGAGCCAGACAGGTTCACACACAGTGGTACAAGGGAGACCCTGTCACAAAAAGAAGGTGGAAAGAGAGGACAAACATCCAGAGGTTTCCCTCTGACCTCCATTCACACGTTCACACACAAATAGCGATAATAAAATAATGTTAAAAATCATATCCTGGGCTGGAGAGATGGCTTAGCAGTTAAGTACACTTCCTGTGTAAGCATGTGGACCTGAGTGGGGCTGAGGCCACTGGAGTTTTAATCTCCAGAACCCATGCAAACAGCTGCATGTGGCCTCACGCATCTGTCACCCTAGTTCTGTGGGAAGTGGAGACCATAGGGTGGCTAGAGCTCATGAACCTGGAGCTCAGTCATAGGTAAGAGACATTCTCATAAGTAAAAACAGGTGGGTGAGTGCTGGAGCCGGACACCCGACATCCTTCTCTGCCTGCTCTAGGAAGTGTGTGGGTCACTGCATCAGTATGTACATATTATACATGTGAAGGAAAGTAGCTGTATTTTGTCACACCTGCTAATTTTTTATCCTTCACAATGAACTTGGGTGTCTCATTTTCTAGGAAGTCTTTCCTAAGCCCCTATCTTGCTCTGTGTGCACCTCCACCCCTTGTGTTCTGGAAGCTCCCTGATGACCACTATCTGAGCACTCTGTGCCGGCAATGAGGTGATCCTTACTGGGAGAAGATAGATAAACCCTGGTGGCAGGGTCAATGATTTACTCACCTCTGTGTCCCCAGCACTTAGACCACTGCTTGTCCATGGGGTGTGGTGGGGCGTGCCGAATCCACATTCACAAGTCAGAATCATCTGTGACTTTGATACTGTAGGTCCTGTTCCCCCAGCCTCTCCACTTTCTCTGATCAGCTCTGTCTGGTATGTGTCTTCTCTGATAGTACACCTCAAAAACTCTGGCTTTGTGCTCTTGTTTTGAATGGCACTCCAAGTTTTAAACCAATATATATTTTTCCGTTTTTTTCTTTTGGTGCTGGAGATTGAAACCAGGGCCTTGTTTTTGCTAATCATGCGCTCTACCATGGACTTACACTTCCAGCACAATGCTTTCTTTTCATCCTGTGTTAGTGTCCTGGGACTTTCATAACAAAGTACAAGTAACTGGTCAGCTTAGTGGAATCTCGTGTTTCACAGTTCTGGAGGCTAGATCTGAAATCATGTGTAGTGTAAGCAGCATTGCTTGCTGCCTAGAGCTGTGATGAAGGACCCACCTCAGGCTTTCCTCCTGGCTTCTAGTAGCCCAGGCATTCCTTAGCATGCACACGGCAGTCCCCATTTCTTCATATTCACATTGTGGTTCTGCAGATATCTAAAACTTGGTCTAACTGTCTCCTTTTTATAAGGATACCAGCCAAATAGAATGACATCATCCTAACTTGATCATCTTGATCAATGTAAAGATTAAATTTCCAAATAAGGGCACGTTTTAGAAGTTCTGAGGGCAGGACTTCATCACCATGCGGAAACATTCAGCCCATGGAATGTCTCATCTGGTATCATCTCAAAGGTGTATTTCACAGCTGGCCTATGCTTGGCCACAGTTGCTTAGAGCAGTGTCTATGTTTTGAGAGGAAGTTCACATAGTATCCAATACTCCACATCCATTTTCCACCTTATCAAGCAGAGCACTACTCAGACGACAACCTGGTTGCACAGTTATTTTGAGAAGTGAAATAATAATTGCACATCAGCATTGTTATCCATCTGATATCAAGTTCAGTAATGTCCTGGGTTATTTGTTAGAGATAATGCATTATTTACTGCAATGGTACATCTGCTTCCTGATACTATATTCTAGCATCTTATTTGCTTGTCACCTCTGAAAGGATTGGGAACCTTCTGAATAATCCTACTGAGCTTGGATAATCTTAGAGCATGTCTTAGCAACAGTGGGGTCAATCAGAATAAGATTGTTTGGCACAACCTATAGGGATCACTTCTAGAAAGAGAACAGAATCAGAAGCAGCTGGAAGAACTGAATGGAAGAAGGGAAAACAATGGAGGATTTATCCAATTTCTATGTTAGATTTGAATCTTGGCTCTATTGGTGGCTGAAGTGGTGTTATTGGAGCTGACTCTATTTCTTTGCTTTGCATTGTGTTGCTCCTTCCATTTTACCATTAGTTCCTCATGTCCTTTTACTCCCTGTAGTACGTCACAGGAAGGCCATAGGCAAGGTAGTGGTTCCTTCATATCTGATGCAGATATATGCAAGTTTCCAGTCCCTTCCTGAAGGTGGAGCCTTTACATTAGTGTCTTTCCACTGCAAATGAACCCCAGATACATGTATCACTTTGTGCATCTGGCTTTACATGGGTACTGGAGAGTTGAATCCAGGTCGTTAGGCTTTGCAGGCCAAGTGCCTTAACCACCGATCCATCTCAACGGCATTCATCAGCATACTTCTGTGAGCCTTCTGTCTTCTGTACTGTGCGAATGTAGAAGCAGTTTTCAAGTACATACCACTGGACTATTGTCAATCTAACCTAAATTGGATAGCTTAGAGGAGCCACCTCATTGATGTCATCAAATGAATGTGAATGTTGGTGCACAAAATGCTAGCTCAAAATGAATATTTTTTTTAACATGGAAAATATCTATTTCATTAGTATTAACAAATTACTGCATGCAATTATACCAAGAATGTACATGTAAACAAACGTGTGCAGTGTGTGTATGTGTGTATGTTCAACTAATTCTTGTGCCAAACTTATGGTGAGGGCTTTGAGCACCGGTCTGTACTCCTAGGCCATTTTAGTAAGGGAGGGTAACCTGTCTGTCTCATTTATTCTAGGTCACAATATGCTTTTTAAAATATTTTATTTATTTATTTGCAAGGAAAGGAGAAAGAGAGAGAGAGAGAGAGAGAGAGAGAGAAAACATCAGGGCCTTAGCCACTGCAAATGAACCCCAGATACATGTATCACTTTGTGCATCTGGCTTTACATGGGTACTGGAGAGTTGAATCCAGGTCGTTAGGCTTTGCAGGCCAAGTGCCTTAACCACCGATCCATCTCAACGGCATTCATCAGCATACTTCTGTGAGCCTCCTGTCTCTGAACGTTGAGAATGTAGAAGCAGTTTCAATGTACATACCACTGGACTATTGTCAATCTAACCTAAATTGGATAGCTTAGAGGAGCCACCTCATTGATGTCATCAAATGAATGTGAATGTTGGTGCACAAAATGCTAGCTCAAAATGAATATTTTTTTTAACATGGAAAATATCTATTTCATTAGTATTAACAAATTACTGCATGCAATTATACCAAGAATGTACATGTAAACAAACGTGTGCAGTGTGTGTATGTGTGTATGTTCAACTAATTCTTGTGCCAAACTTATGGTGAGGGCTTTGAGCACCGGTCTGTACTCCTAGGCCATTTTAGTAAGGGAGGGTAACCTGTCTGTCTCATTTATTCTAGGTCACAATATGCTTTTTAAAATATTTTATTTATTTATTTGCAAGGAAAGGGAGAAAGAGAGAGAGAGAGAGAGAGAGAGAGAGAGAGAGAGAGAGAGAGAGAGAGAGAGAGAGAGAGAGAGAGAGAGAAAACATCAGGGCCTTAGCCACTGCAAATGAACCCCAGATACATGTATCACTTTGTGCATCTGGCTTTACATGGGTACTGGAGAGTTGAATCCAGGTCGTTAGGCTTTGCAGGCCAAGTGCCTTAACCACCGATCCATCTCAACGGCATTCATCAGCATACTTCTGTGAGCCTTCTGTCTTCTGTACTGTGAGAATGTAGAGGCAGTTTTCAATGTACATACCACTGGACTATTGTCAATCTAACCTAAATTGGATAGCTTAGAGGAGCCACCTCATTGATGTCATCAAATGAATGTGAATGTTGGTGCACAAAATGCTAGCTCAAAATGAATATTTTTTTTAACATGGAAAATATCTATTTCATTAGTATTAACAAATTACTGCATGCAATTATACCAAGAATGTACATGTAAACAAACGTGTGCAGTGTGTGTATGTGTGTATGTTCAACTAATTCTTGTGCCAAACTTATGGTGAGGGCTTTGAGCACCGGTCTGTACTCCTAGGCCATTTTAGTAAGGGAGGGTAACCTGTCTGTCTCATTTATTCTAGGTC
This sequence comes from Dipus sagitta, assembly GCA_036346955.1. Taxonomy (NCBI): domain Eukaryota; kingdom Metazoa; phylum Chordata; class Mammalia; order Rodentia; family Dipodidae; genus Dipus; species Dipus sagitta. The sequence goes on from CM070770.1 coordinate 111,916,076, forward strand.
ACAATATGCTTTTTAAAATATTTTATTTATTTATTTGCAAGGAAAGGGAGAAAGAGAGAGAGAGAGAGAGAGAGAGAGAGAGAGAGAGAGAGAGAAAACATCAGGGCCTTAGCCACTGCAAATGAACCCCAGATACATGTATCACTTTGTGCATCTGGCTTTACATGGGTACTGGAGAGTTGAATCCAGGTCGTTAGGCTTTGCAGGCCAAGTGCCTTAACCACCGATCCATCTCAACGGCATTCATCAGCATACTTCTGTGAGCCTCCTGTCTTCTGTACTGTGAGAATGTAGAAGCAGTTTCAATGTACATACCACTGGACTATTGTCAATCTAACCTAAATTGGATAGCTTAGAGGAGCCACCTCATTGATGTCATCAAATGAATGTTGAATGTTGGTGCACAAAATGCTAGCTCAAAATGAATATTTTTTTTAACATGGAAAATATCTATTTCATTAGTATTAACAAATTACTGCATGCAATTATACCAAGAATGTACATGTAAACAAACGTGTGCAGTGTGTGTATGTGTGTATGTTCAACTAATTCTTGTGCCAAAACTTATGGTGAGGGCTTTGAGCACCGGTCTGTACTCCTAGGCCATTTTAGTAAGGGAGGGTAACCTGTCTGTCTCATTTATTCTAGGTCACAATATGCTTTTTAAAATATTTTTTAAATTTTTGTTTATTTTTATTTGTTTATTTGAGAGAGACTGACAGAGAGAAAGAGGCAGATATAGAGAGAGAATGGCTGAGCCAGGGCCTCCAGCCACTGCAAATGAACTCCAGATGCATGCGCCCCTTGTGCATCTGGCTAACGTGGGTCCTGGGGAATCGAGCCTCACTAAGCCATCTCTCTAGCCCACAATATGCTTTTTTCTTATCCTTTTTAAATGTATTTTTCTTGTGTGTGCATATGTGTATGTGGTGTATGCACATGTGTGAGTATGCAGATGTGTGAGCCCCGTGCACAGGCATGACGAGGTCAGAGGAAGACACCTGGCATCCTCTTCTGTTCTTATGACTCATTTCCCTGACACAGGGTGTCTCACTGACCCAAGAGCTTCCATTTTTCAACTATATTTGCTTACCAGGAAGTCCCAGTGTCCTCCTGTCTCTGCCCTCCCTGCCCCCAGTGCTGGGGTTATAAGCATGCTTATCCATGCCCAATTCTTTAAACATATGTGCTGAGGATCAAACCCAGGTCCTCATGCTTGTATAGCAAGTGATCTTACTCACTGAGCCATCTCTCATGTCCTATGTTTTATTTTTATTTATTATTTATTTTATTTTTATTAATTAGTTTTGTACTCAGCAAATACAGTCAATTTGGTACCACTGTTAGGTTCATCCATGACCTACCCCCTCCCCCTGGCCCCTCCTTGTTGAGGTATATGGGTCATGCATTCTGCAGTTAGCCCACAGTTATGTGTAGGATAAATGTCTCTGCATATCATGACCCAACATGTGGCTCTGACATTCTTTCTGCCCCCTCTTCCGCAAAATTTCCCTGAGCCATGTTGGGTTCATTTTTGGTCTGCTTCAGTGATAAGGTGTTGGGGGCCTCTGGGTCTCTGGATCTCTGATTTGGTAGGAGTTGATTTTTCTCTGTGTTGATCTCCTTCACCCTTGTGCTGGTACCCGGTTCACCAAGAAAACAGCACCCTTGCTTGTTTCGCCAATTGTTCTTAGTTTCAGCTGGGGCCCTTTTGAGGTATGATGGGGTGGCTCTCTCCTTAGGATCTTTGTCTATCTGAAAAAGAGAAGCAGATTCTCCAACAGAGAGTAAGTTAGCACCAAACAAATGAGATAACCCTTACTTTTTTATAGAGAATTTAATAGGTGTAGGCCCTCTTGTAGCCCACGATTGGTGGTAGCTTGATAATGGAGAGTGGGCTTATGTTTGGATATGGTTCTGACTTGTTTCCCAGCTCCAGCTATGGGTCCCATACCACTGAGGGGATCAGTTAGTCAAATCAAGAGCAGTTGGTTTCTCACCATGGCTGTGCGCCACTATTGCACTTGTGTGAGCATCACAACAGGTTATTTGCTGCTAAGTAGGTGAGACCTTGAGTTGCTTGGGCAGATATTGGTCATTTTCCCCCAGTGGCCCATGTAGCACCTTCTGGCACTAGACGCTCTGACTGGGGACTTACTCTCTTCCAGCTTCCAGCCATGCCATCTCATTTTACGTGTCAACCACATAAGGTGTCTTCAGCAGTAGTGTCTTACCACTAACCTTTGGTGCTGTAATCCACAATGAGCTTTTGATCAGAGAGACCTACAAGGTTTCCTAAAAGAAAGACAGATTTCTGTCAGAGTACTTGATGACCCATGTTTTATTTTTTGAGTAACATTGAGAATGCCCTTTTAGCAGGAATTGAAAGTTTCTTTTGATCTCTGCACACTGTTTAAAAAATTTATTTGTCTATCATCAATCTATCTACCATCATCTGTTTTTTTGCACACCTTTATGTGTATGTAGTATGTGTGATATGGTGCTTTATGTGGGAGGTATGCATGTGTGTGTGTGTGAGTGAGTGTGCACAAATGCATGTACCTTGCACATGCATGTGGAGATAAGAAGAAAGCTTTGGATGTCCTTCTCTGTGACTCATCTGTGTCCTTCCTGGATAGAGAATTTCTCCTGCAGCCCAGAGCTGCTGTTTTTCAGAGAGCCAGTGTGATCTCCAGTTTCCAGGCCCATGCAGACTAGAATCACAGACATGCATGGCTATACCTAGATTTTCACTTGGGTTCTGTAGAGTTAAACTTGGACAGTCTCACCCTCCCAGGCCGCTATGCTTCAGCAGCACTCTAACTACTGAACCATTACAGTTTATATTTATCAACGTACATTAAAGTACCTACTTACATTGACAGATCAATGGATAAACAGAATGTGGTGCATACAAACAATGCAATAGTAGCCCTAAAAGGAACAAAATGATGCATGAACTTTGAAAATAGTATCTAAGTGAAATAAGCCAGAGGCAAAAGGACAGATATTGTATGATTCTACATGATTCTACTTAGATAAGGTATATGGACTAGCCAAGTCCACAGACTTAGGAAGTAGAGTAGCAGTTTGGCTACCAGACAATGAGGGAAGGCAAGTATGAGCAGTTATAGTAGGTACAGTTTTTTTTAATTAAATTAAATTAATTATTCATTTTTTATTGTCAACTTCCATAATTATAAACAATATCCCATGGTAATTCCCTCCCTCTCCCCACTTTACCCTTTGAAACCCCACTCTCCATCATATCCCCTCCCCCTCTCAATCAGTCTTTTTTACTTTGATGTCATCATCTTTTCCTCCTATTATGATGGTCATGTGTAGGTAGTGTCAGGCACTGTGAGGTCATGGATACCCAGGCCAATTTGTGTATGGAGGAGCACATTGTAAGGAGTCCTACCCTTCGTTTGGCTCTTACATTCTTTCTGCCACCTCTTCCACAATGGACCCTGAGCCTTAGATAGTGAAAACACTTTGGAAATGGATGGTAGCACAACACTGCATATAGCAATGCTATTGAGTTTCAGTCTTAAAATGCTAAGTTTTATGTCTCTTTTATCGCAATGAAGAATATACAAAACAAAAGTAAAATATGACTACTCTGGGGGTGAGTTGTGGCTCCTGAGGGTGCAGAGGAAATCCTTATTTGTAGCATTTGATGACTTCAGCCATGAAAATGCTTCTTCACATGGCTGATCTGAAGTTACTAATACAATGCCTTTGAACATGGAGCTGGTAAGGAAAGAACAACACTGGCTGTCAATTATTTGGAGCTGACTCCAGCCCCTTGCCTGGGGAGGATGAGAAACCTAGTGTAACTTCACTTTTGCCTGTGTACTTGCTACCTTTTGTTGTCATTTTTGCCCTTGAAGATAAAGAACTACTTGAGTAGATATTGTACTCAGTCATTTTCTCCCTTAAAATTCAATTGATAAGAAAACAAAACCAGGGATGGAGAGATGGCTTAGCAGTTAAGGCACATACCTGAGAAGCCTAAGGATGCAGGTTTGATTCTCCAGGCCCCACATAAGCCAGATGCACATGGTGGCACAATTATCTGGAATTTTTTGCAGTGGCTAGAGGCCCTGGCACACCCATTCCCACTCACTCACTCACTCACTCTCTGTCTAATAAATAAATTTAAAATAATCTTTAAAAAAACAAAACCATATGATACTTTGATAACTGTTTCTTTGAAGATCACTTTTTTTTTAATTAAGTAGAAACTTTGCATGGACACATCATGTGTTGGTACCATCATTTCCCTCCTCCATGCCTCCATTCCACTGAGGGCCCTCCTTAGTGGGAGTGCTGGTATTTGCTATGGAGTTGTGGGTTATGAGTTGTGAGAGCAGCAGTCAGTCATTGTGGCAGGTGGCAATGCCTCTGGATATTCTCTCTCATCCTGTAGCTCTTACAATCTTATCATCCTCTCCTCTCAAAATTCTCTGACCCTTGGAGGGTGTGTTTTAAGTCTACTTTACTGTTAAACTCTCAGCAGCTTTGGGATTCCTGGTTTGGTACATTTTGAGTATTTCCAGTGTCTGTTTGTATTACCCTCATGCAGGTTGTCAGGCTTATCATGGAAGCAGCACCCATGCTCATCTCACCAATTCCTCTGGCTTCTAGCTGATGTGGGAAGGGTGGTTCATTTCTTGCCAGGTAGTCAGCTATCTTTTCTGTCTTGTTAGATTTTGGTTGTCCTTGGTTCTCACTGCCTTCTAGAAAAGAAAAACAGATTCCCCAATGGAGAGTGAGATCAGCCTAAGTTAAAGGGCATAAGCATTGCTAATTAAGAGAGATTTTGATGGGTGTAACTTCTATTTGGCCAAAATCTAGTGGGAGCTTCTCATTGGAGACCACAATCTTGGTGTCCATAGGATTCTGACTTGGTTATCAGTTCGGGCTATGGGTTCCTTTCCACTGACCAGATCTCTTGGCCAGTCAGAAAGCCATTGGTTACCCACCTAGGCTGGGTGCCACCATTGCACAGGTAAGTCTTGTCCGCCTGGTTGCTTTCATATGGCAGTGTCCCCTGCTTGCTCATAGCATTGTTGACCATTTCCCCCAGCAGTTCATTTAGCACTTTACAGCACTTTATGGATTAACCATCTGGGAACTGACTTTCTTCCAGATCCCAACCCGATCTCTAGATGTTCTCTGTTGGCAGCATGTGGTGTCTTCAGCACTAGGGGCTTACCTTTTACCTCAAGTGGGAAGTCAGGTGCTTTTACAAAAGCCTGCCTTGTTTTGAGGACCTCTTAGGTCTCTCCATTCAACAGCTCAGTGTGGGTTATAACTTGTTTCTGGGACTAGGAATTATAAGCCAGAACCCAATGTTTTAGGGTTAGGCTTACTCCTACCCTCTCCAGGGACCTTCTTACTAGATGATACCACCATTCTCTGATTGAGGCTTGTATCTTTTACTCTGCTATCCAAGAGGAAGGTTTCTATGGTACTGATTTCATTTTGGATTTAGTTTTGTGTGTATCTCCCTCCACCCTCTCATTCCCCTCTCCCCAGACCCTTCCATCCCTATTATCTGTCTCTCAGGTTGCCTGTTAGGCATGCCTGCAAGTCAACCTGTTCCAGGTTAGGAACTACAGGTGGGAGAGAACATGTGGTGTTTGTCTTTCTGTGCTTGTGTGAGTTCACTAGTATAGATCATACATTTTTTTCTTATTAGAGTTTTATACTTTTTTTCTTTTTCCATTAATATTGAATTATTTGGGGGGGAGCTACTTCCCTTGCATTATTTTATTTTTTATTATTCTTCTATCTATCTATCTATCTATCTATCTATCTATCTATCTATCTATCTATCTATATAAATTATTGACAACTTCTATACTTACAGACAACAAACCATGGTATTTCCCTCCCCTCTCCCACTTTCTCCTTCATAACTCTTCTCTCTGTAATAACCCCTCTCTCTCTCCATTTGTCTCTCATTTAATTTGATGTCATCATCTTTTCCTCCTATTATGAAGGTCTTGTGTGGGTATTGCTAGGCATTGTGAGGTCGTGGTTGTCAAGGCCAAATTCTGGGACAGAATTTGGCTCTTACATTCTTTCTGGACCGCTTCTACAATGGACCTGAGCCTTGAAGGGTGTGAGAGGTTTCAGTGCTGGACACTCCTTTGTCCCTTTTTCTCAGCACTATGTTGCCGTTTGGGTCATCCTAGTGGTCACCACCATCTGTAAAGAGAAGCTTCTTTAACCAGAAGTGAGAGTAGATTAATATATGTGTATGAACATTAAGTGTAGTGTTTTCAGGGCAACTTGGTGAGAGTAATATATGCATTTACCCAGACAAGAGTAGGCTTTATGACCCTAAGGCTCATGACCTCCCCTGCCACAGGCTTTTGATTAGGTTTTCAGTACCAGGCATGTATTCCCTCCCATACAGTGGGCCTTCAGTCCAATTAGAGAGCAGTTGGTTTCCCCCACAGCAGACATGCCATTATTACATGCATTCAGTCATTTGGCCTGTCTGGCCAAACTTGAGGTTTCCAGTGTCCACTGTTTTCACCACTGATGACTTCTGTCTTCCATAAGGCTGCATATAGTGCAGCTTTTTCCAGCTTTCAGTTGGCTGGGCTACAGGGAGATGGTTTCTGCTCAGCACCAACTTGATTTCTCAGTGACTTTGCCTCTCAGACATGTGAAGTCTTAAGCAATGGGGTCTTACCATCTCTTTCTCACAGGCAATAGCCTGTAATGTTTTGGAGGCAATAGGGCCTTCCCTAGCCAATGACTCAGCAGAAGGTATCCCATCCCAGGCACTGAAAATTTTCTAGTCACAATCTATGGCTTCTGGCTGTGCCATTATTCAAGAAAGTAGATTTTCATATGTCTTATTCAGAATATCTTGAATTTTGATTGACCCTCCCCCCACCCTTTAATCTGTTCTTCTATTTGCAAATATGCAATAACATCTTCTTAAGACCTTCCCTCTCCTCCCTCCCATGTAGCCTTTTTCTAGCTTATGGGCCTCTGCTACTGATTTTTGGTTCCAGCTCACACATAAGTCTATACATTTGTAGCTAGGATCCACATATGAGAGAGAACATGCAACGTTTGTCTTTCCGGGCCTGCATTACCTCAATATAATCCTTTCCAATTCCATCCATTTCCCTGCGAATTTCATAATTTCATTTTTCTTTACCACTGAATAGAGCTCCATTTTGTAAATGTACCATAACTTTATTATCCAGTCATTTGTGGGTGGACATCTAGGCTGGTTCCATTTCCTAGCTATTGTGAATAGAGCAGCACTGAACATGGTTGTGCAAGTATCTCTAAGGTAGTGAGAAGAGTTATTAGAATATATGCCTAAGAGGGCTATAGCTGGATCATACAGAAAATCTATCTTTAGCTGTCTCAAGAACTTCCACACTGATTTCCACAGCGGCTGTACCAGATTACATTCCCACCAACAGTGCAGAAGGATTCCCCTTTTACCTCATCCTTGCCAACATTTATTGTCATTTGTTTTCTTGATGGTAGCCATTCTGATGGGAGAGAGATGAAATCACAAGGTAGTTTTAATTTGCATTTCCCTGATAGCTAAGGATGTGGAACACTTTTAGATATTTATATGCCATCTGTATCTTCTGCTGAGAACTCTCTATTTAGTTCCATAGCCTGTTTTCTGATTGGGATATTTGATTTGTAATTGTTCTGTTTTTTGAGTTCTTTGCATATCTGGATATTAATCCTCTGTCAAATGTGTAACTGCCAAAGATTTTCTCCCATTCTGTAGGTTGTCTCTTTGCTCTATTCAGTGTCCTTTGCTGAACAAAAGCTTTGTAATTTCATGAGATCCCAGTGGTTAATTAGTAGTTTTATTTGCTGAGCAATTGGGGTTATATTCAGAAAGTCATTACCTATGCCAATACGTTGAAGGGTTTCCCCTACCTTTTCCTGTAGCAATTTCAGAGTTTCAGGTCTGATATTAAGGTCCCTGATCCACTTGGATTTGATTCTTGTGCATGGAGAAAGACAAGGATCTATTTTCATCTTTCTATACATAGATATCCAGTTTTCCCAGCACCACTTGTTGAAGAGGCTGTCTTTTCTCCAATGAATATTTTTGACATTTTTGCCAAAAATCAGATGGATGTAGCTGCATGGATTAACATCTGGGTCCTGTATTCTGTTCCAGTGATCTACATGTCTGTCTTTGTGCCAATACCATGCTGTTTTTGTTACTATGGCTTTGTAATATAGCTTAAAATCAGGTATGGTGATACCACCAGACTTATTTTTGTTGCTCAAAATCGTTTTGGCTATTTGAGGTTTTATTCTGTTTCCAAATGAAATTTAGGATTTTTTTCTATTCCTGTGAAGAATGCCATTGGAATTTTAATGGGGATTGCATTAAATGTGTAGATTGCTTTTGGTAAGATTGACATTTTCACAATATTGATTCTTCCAATCCAAGAACTTAGGATATCTTTCCATTTCCTTGTGTCTTCTTCAATTTCTCACTTGAGTGTTTTAAAGTTCTCAATGTAGCGCTCCTTTACTTCCTTAGTTAAGTTTATTTCAAGGTACTTTTTTTTTGAGGCAATTGTGAATGGGAGAGATTCCCTGATTTCATTCTCTTCATGTTTGTTGTTAGTATGCAGGAAAGCTACTGATTTCTGTGTGTTTATTTTGTATCCTGCTACATTGCTAAAAGTGTTTATCAGCTCTAACAGTTTGCTGGTAGAGGTTTTAGGGTCTTTTATGTATAGAATCATATCATCTGCAAATATTGATAATTTGATCTCTTCCTTTCCAATTTGTATCCCTTTTATGTGTGTCTCTTGCCTTATTGCTATAGCTAAGACTTCCAGGACTATATTAAATAAAAGTGGGGACAGTGGACACCCTTGTTTTGTTCCTGATTTTAGTGGAGAAGCTTCCAGTTTTTCCCCATTTAGTATTATGTTGGCTGTAGGCTTGTCATGAGTAGCCTTTATTATATTGAGATATGTTCCTTCTAGTCTCAGTTTCTGTAATACTTTTAATGTGAAAGGATGTTGGATTTTGTCAAATGCCTTTTCTGCATCTATTGAGATGATCACGTGATTTTTGTCCTTCAGAACATTTATATGATGTGTTACATTTATTGACTTGCATATGTTGAAAAATCCCTGCATCCCTGGGATAAAGCCAACTTGGTCGGGGTGAATAATCTTTTTGATATATTCTTGTATTCTGTTTGCCAATATTTTGTTCAAAATTTTTGCATCTATGTTCATGACAGAGATTGGTCTGTAATTTTCTTTTGTTGTTCTGTATTTGCCTGGTTTTGGTATGAGAGTGATGCTGGCTTCATAGAAGGAGTTTGGTAGAATTCCTTCCTTTTCTGTTTTATGGAAAAGTTTTAAAAGTTTAGAAGCATTGGTGTTAGTTCTTCCATGAAGGTCTGGTACAATTCACCAATTAATCCATCTAGGACTGGGCTTTTTTTAGTTGGTACACTTTTTATAACTGCTTGGACCTCTGTACTTGTTATAGGTCTATTTAAATGGCTTATCTCATCCTGACTTAATTTTGGTAGGTCATATAAATCAAGGAAATCGTTAATTTCTTTCAGGTTTTCAAACTTAGAGGCATATATATTCTTAAAGTATGTCCTTATAATTGTCTGAATTTCTTTGGTATCTGTTGTAATGGTGCTTTTTCATCACTAATTTTATTAATTTTGTCTTTTCTCTCTTTCTTCTGGTCAAATTTGCTAAGGGTTTAGCCATCTTATCTTTTCAATTAACTAATTCTTTGTTTCATTGATTGTGGATTTTTTTTTTTTGGTTTCTATTTCATTAATTTCTGCCCTAATCTTTATGATTTCTTCTCATCTACTGCTTTTTGGTTTGCCTTGTTCTTCTTTTTCCAAGGCCTTAAGGTGGAGCATTAAATTGGTTATTTGTGAACTCTCTAATTTCTTAACATAGGCACATAGAGCTATAAATTTCCCCCTTAGGACTGCCTTCATTGTGTCCCAAAGGTTTTGGTATGTTGTATTATCATCATTATTTGATTCTATGAATTTGTTGATTTCCTCAATGACCCACTGATCATTCAATAGTGTACTGTTTAGTCTCCATGAATTTCTGTATGCTATGTAGCTTTTCTTGTTGCTGAGTTGCAGTTTAATAACATTGTGGTGAGATAGAGCACAAGGGATTGTTTCAGTTTTCCTATATTTGTGGAAATTTGCTTTGTGTCCTAACATATGGTCTATTATAGAGAATGTTCCATGTGCTGCTGAGAAAAATGTATATTCTACAGCATTTGGATGGAATGTTGTGTAGATACCTGTTAGGTCCATTTGTTCCATGACATCATTTAATTCAGATGTCTCTGTTTATTTTTTTGCCAGGATGACCTGTTAGTTGATGAGAGTGGGGTATTCAAGTCTCCCACTACAATTGTGTTTGATGTTATCTGTGACCTTAAGCCTAACATGTTTTCTTGATGAAACTTGGAGCCCCATGTTAGGTGCATATATGTTTAGGATTGTAATGTCCTCCTGCTGGAGAGTTTCTTTAATCAGTATAAAATGACCTTCTTTATCTTTCCTCACTAATGTTGGTTTGAAGTCTATCCTGTCAGATATAAGGATAGCAACCCCTGCTTATTTCCTGGGCCCATTTGGTTGAAATACCATTTTCCATCCTTTCACCCTAAGGCTGTGTCTATCTTTTATTGAGAGATGAGTTTCCTGGAGGCAACAAATGGCTGGATGCTGCCTTTTAATCAAGTCTGCTAGCCTGTGTCTTTTGGATGGTGCATTGAGGCTACTGATATTAAGAGTTATTATTGAAAGGTATGCATTTATTCTCACCATTCTCCTTATTTTGTATTGTTTCCTATTTTCCCTGTACTCATTTGTTTTTACTGTTTTTTGAGTGTGGTTTATTGTTTGCTATTTCCTCCTGTGTGTGTTTTGCTTTCTCTTCAGCATTAGGAATTCCTTCAAGTATTTTCTGTAGAGCCAGTTTAGTTGTCATAAATTCCTTTAGTCTGTTTTTGTTTTGGAATGTCATTATTTCTCCACCAATTTGGATAGATAGCTTTGTAGGATAAAGTAATCTTGGTTGACAGTTGTTATCTTTCAGAACTTGGAATACATCATTCCAAACCCTTCTGGCTTTTAAAGTTTGTGTTGACTAATCTGCAGTTATTCTGATGGGCTTGCCTGTGGAGGTGACTTGCTTCTTCTCTCTAACTGATTTCAATATATTTCTCTGGTTTGTGTGTTTAGTAGTTTAATTATAACATGGCGAGGAGAGGTTCTTTCCAGATTTGTCTGTTTGGTATTCTAAAAGCTTCTTGTTTCTGCATTGGCATTTCTTTCCCAATTAGGGGAAAATTTTTTTTCTATGATTTTGTTGAAAACATCTACTAAGCCTCTGGATTAAAATTCTTCTTCTTCTGTAATATGCTCAATTCTTATGTTTGATCTTTTCATAGTGTCCCTGATATCTTGAAATTCCCATCCATACCTTGTTATTAGCTTGTCTTTCTCTTTGTTGGACTATATTAGATCTCCCACCTGGTCTTCTAGTTTAGATATTCTGTTCTCTCCTTCATCCATTCTACTGGTGAGACTTTCCACAGAGTTTTTTTTATTTCATTGACTGTATTCTTCAGAGGCAGGATTTCAGCCTGGTTTTTCTTCAGTACTTCTATTTCCTTTCTCATGTTTTGTAATGTCCTCTTTATTTCATTAAGCTGGTTTTCTGTGTTCTCTTTCAGAAGTTTGTTTTCTTCTATAATTCCTTTGTTTTCTTCTTTGATTCCTGTCATTTCTTCTCTGATTTCTTTGAGCATGGATACCATCATTTTCTTGCAATCTTTGTCAGGCATTTCATCTAAAATAGTCTCATTGGTGATCATTTCTGATGGCATTTTAGTTTTTGGTGGGACTGTATTGTCTTGATTCTTTGAGTTTCTTGTATTATATTGTAGTGACCTTTGCATCCTGAATTGATTTGATACTTGGGTTTTCTACTTATCTGCATTGTTCCCACACGTGGCAATCCACCTCTATATCCCCTCAGGATATGAGTTCAAGGTGCCAGGTGTAGCTCTTGTCTGCCAATCAAGCCACAGAAGTAATCCTAGGTGTTGAGTTTGCTTGCTAAGCAAGTATTCTAGTGGACTGGGTGGAATAATTTACTGGCAAATTCTAAACTTCAACTGAGTAACACACACAATCAATAAATACCAGCACAAAGTATGCAATTGTGGGGATTAAAACAAACAGATAGTCATATAAAGCCAAAATCACTAATGGTGTGTGTTGTTCTACACCCTTAATCTTGTCAACTGGGAAGTAGAGATTTCTGTTCTGAATTGGGTTTCAGGTCAACCTGGATCTGGATCAGACCCTGCCCCCAATAATGACAAAAGCACAAAAACAGGCCCTATATATATGAAAGTACCAAAGGCAATAAAATTCAACCCCCAAATACAGGTTACTTGAAAATGGTAAAGCCAACCAAAAATATAAACCCCATAACCTCCTCTGACAAAGAAAGAGAGATTAGCTCTTGCAGGACTGTGTACCTGTTTTTTTTTTTTTTTTTTTGTCAGTCAGCCTCATTACCTTTTGGGGTGGCTTCCAATCTCACCATTGCTGAGTGCCAGCTCCATCCCTCCGTGTTGTGCTGTGCAGCTGCGCCTCTGATCCGCTTTGCTGGCTGGGCTGTCACTGGGGCCCTAATGCTGGAGGTTCATGATTCTGATGGTGGGGGATGGGAGGGTTCAGACTTTTGGAGTTGCTTGCATTTTCAGTAGCTCTTTAGTTGATCTCAACTGTCTTTCCTTCAGATTTCTTAACTTTGCAAGAAGGCTGATGGAGTTGAAACATCTGTTGCTTGGTCTCTGCTGCTGCTGCCACCGCCTGGTGGGACTGTGCCCATTGAGCATGCGCGGATTGTAGGCCATGATTGCCTCAGTGGGACTCTGGCCATTTTCCTCCTTTTTGTTGGGTTTTGGTCTCTTGGACTTCTCCACTGTGTCTAAGAATAGCCTATACTCCTTCACTTTTCAGAAGAAGAGTATGCTTTGCTGGGGTTTTGCTTAAATCCCTCCCTAGGCTGGTTTGGCATGGCTCCTAAGCTGCCATCTTACCAGGAAGTCAATGTTGAAATTTAAAATTGTATTTAGGTTATGTTTAAGGATATTTCCTGGTACTACTGCATAATCTAAAGCTTTCAAAGCCAGTATTTCATCTTAAGACATTTTCTTATGGTTTCAAGCAGTTGTAAAGTTGTGTAGGGATAGGGGAAGGAGTGGTGAATCAATCAAAATGAAATATGTGTAAAAATGCCATTTGGAGCTGGGAAGATTACTCAATGGCTAAAGTATTAGGACCTGAGTTCAGGTCTGTAGTATTTCATAAGCTGGACACATGTCTGTATTCCTAGCACTGGGGAGACAGAGTCAGGAAGAGTCCTATGGCTCACTGACTAGTATACCCAAATCAAATTGGTGAGCTCTAGGTTCAGTGAGAGACTGTGTTTCAAAAAAATATGTGGATAACAACTGAGGAAGACACTTAACCTTGTCCCCTGGCCTTCAACCCAAGTGAATACATGTGCACTTGCACCTGCACATACACATATGCCTACACACATACAAACATACATACACATATGCATATACACCTGAAAAATGCCATAAGGAAACCTATGACTTTGTAAGCTAATTAAATAATTTTAAAGTGAAATGATTTCTAAGGCCACCTATGGTGGTGTAGACCTATAAACTCAACACTCAAGAGGCAGAGGCAAGAGGATCACTCCAAGTTTAAGTCTAGTCTGGTCTACATAGTAAGTTTCAGGCCTTCAAGGGCTACATAGTTACATTTTGTCTCAGAAAAGGAGTTATTCCTTGTTCCTTTTGCTTTTTCTTAACATTATTTCTATGGATGCAAAAATTACCCTGGGTGTCTATTTGTCTTTTGGTTTCTATTCACTGAAGTGGTCTATGACTGAATGTCTTCTGTGTCTCTGTGAAATATTTTGAGCTTGACTTCTGTAATCCTGATCATATTTTTAGAAGAAACCAGTCACTATATTCATTTACTATATATTTTTATTATCAGGTATGTTTCTTTTCTGGGGTCAAGTTATTTTTTCTTTTTGAGTATTTGTTGTGTGCTCAGATTTATGTGCCTTTCCCTCCACTTCTTTTTTGAGAATGTATATTGAGAGATGCATAAATTTTTGCCTGTTTTGGATGGCCACTGATTTCAAGGGATTTATGAGCTCTGGCTCCTCAGGCTTCCCTTTTCTAGACTGGCTTTGTTGTTTACAAGTTTAGTTATTTTGATTTTTTTGTTTCTCATTTTATAAAGGAATTCCAGTTTGTTTATTGACATGAAAATGGATCTGATGAAGGCAATGTAGATCTCTGTCTGAATATTTCAGGCCTATTTAAGGAAGAAAGAGAAAAGGAAAAGAGGAAGAGGTAGGTGGTCTAGAATCTTTGACCTGACAACCAGCTCAGAGATCAAGCATCCAGTAGGGAAAAAAAAAAAAAAGAGAACTAATACTAATGCTTACTTTTATGTGTGTTCAGGCAACACGGTTTCGATGAGGAGCACACCATGTTTGCTGGCATGCAGGGTTGCTCTCAGAGGGAGTTAGGCCTTATCCATGCTCTGTACTTGGTTGAGTGTGGCAGCTCCCCTCAATGTCTAGAGCTAGCAGTAAGTTCTTCCTGTCATTCTTGCATGGCTTGACCTTTGGTGTCTCTGTTTCCTCAAAGGCTTAGGAGTCAGTTAAATGCAGCACATGATGGCCGCAGAGCATCCTTGCGAGAAGTGGGAATAGCATTCTTCCCTCGGAATAGTGCTTTGTAAGTACCTCAGTGTTCCTTGTGTGACAATGTATCTACTTCTACTTAAATTTTTAAAGATATATTTAAACTGACACTAAGAATGTGGCATGATATGATTATTATCTTTTCTAGAAATCAAAAATAGAAAATAATAAACTAAATGCCTTGCTTCAGAAGGTGGTGACTCCTTGCTGCTGAGACATTGGTGCCCAGTGCCTGCTTCCTCCACAGGCCAATTCCTTCTTTGTCTCAGGCTGGGCTCTGTGGATCTTGCCTTTGCCGTGGCATAATCAATATCACTTTCTTAATTAATGGTAAAAATATGGCCACAACACTTCTATATTGTTAATTTATTTCTCTAAGACTCCAGGTAAAACAGATTCTCCAACCAAAGTTGAGGCAGCTTGGATTAATGGGGGTATGCATAGTTATTTGAGTGTTTTTGGTATGTGTAAGACTACTCTTCTTATTCAGAGAGCAGTGGGGGCTTCTCTCTGGAGTCTAGGAGTTTCCTGGCCATGGGATCCTGACTTGGTTTCTAGTACCAGATATAAGTTCTCCCTCACTGAGAGGGCCTCATGTCCAATCAGAGAATAATTGGTGTTGCAGTCAGGTTCTCATTGCTGGCAGAAAACACCTGACCAAAAGCAGCTTGTGGGAAAAAAAAGGGTTTACTTTGGCTTATAGACTCAGGGGGGAGCTCCACGATGCAGGGGAAATGATGACATGAGCAGAGGGTGGACATCACCTTCTGGCCAACATCAGATGGACAACAGCAACAGGAGAGTGAGCCAATCACTGGCAAAGGGAGACTGGCTATAACATGTATAAGCCCACCCCCAACAATACATTGCCTTCAGGATGATTCAATTCCCAAATTGCTACCAGCTGAAGACCTGGTATTCAGAACACAGAAGTTTAAGGGGGACACTTTAATCAATCCACTACTGTTTGGTACCGACAAAGGCTGTGTGACATTACAGCACAAGCGTGTATTTCTTTCCTGGATGGTTGATTTTGTAGCTTGCAGGGTCCTGCTTATTCATGCTATTGGTGGCCATTTTCCCCCAGCAGCTCCCATAGTGTTTTCCAATACTATTAACGGCTAGCTGGGGGAAATGGTTTTTCTCTCTGTTCAGGCATGGTATTTTGATGACCCATGACCACAGTTTGTGGTGTCTTCAGCAATAGGGTCTTACCTTTTAGCTCTGGCAGGTAATCAAGTGTTATGGCAAAGTCCTGCATTGTTTTGGGGACCTCATGGCTCTCCCCGGCCAACAACTCACTTTGGGGGGGGGGGTCTAACTCAATTCTGAGCCTGGGATTACGCAGCCTGTATAGTGGGCTCTTTATGTCAATGGACTCATGTTGTAGGCATTATTATCTTTGCTAGCAGAGTCAGGCTTAGATTTAATGTTAAATGAAGATTACTTAACTAATAAGTATATCATCCAGAGCACAACTAAGACATGCTCATTCCAAAGCATCTCCAGAACTCTCACTACCATAGTCCATGTTGCAAGAATTTCCAGTTATTGTCAGAGAACACCATTAATTTGTATGCAAATGGGCTAGGACATTAGGTAGATGTGACCATAAAAGCTGTTTTAGTTTCAGTAGATTGAATTCTTTTCCAGTAGTGGCTTGGTTTTGAATGCACTGATAGAAGGTAATCAAAAAAACAGAATGAAGTGGGCAGTTGTAAACAGAAGCACAGGTCGCCATCAGGCCACTATAGAAGTGAATGCATCCATTGTTTTTAATAGGCCAAATATTTCTCTCTTGTTCCCTAGGAGGCAATTGGAGGAGACATGCTTATAGCTTCCTTTGGGACATTAGCTAGAATCAAATTTGTGAAGTGAAGCTTAAGTTGGTCATCTTATTCCCAGTTGGCAAAACAAGAAGTGAATGGTAGTGGGAGCAAAGACTCATTTTCTAGTTCATCAAAGAACAGGGTGATATTTTCAATGTGGCTCTTATGTTGTGGGAATAGTAATATGTAAATATCATTTCAGACAAAGTTCCACTTTTTCTACTGTGTTTTCTCTAAGGAAAATTGTTTCCTCTGTAATGATGTTTTAATTACATGTGGCATCCTCTCCTGCCTAGGCTAGGGATTCATCAGAGAAATAATCCCATGATCTACTTTTAGTTTGTGTCATCTACATGGTAAACACAGCTGCTCAGTCTGCAGAGATAGACGGCTTCTATGGAAATGAAGTAGGTACATACACTTGAACTTCTGGCTCACTTGTTTGAGTGCCTTATGGTCATGAGTTACTTTTGAAGACAGCATTTCAAGAGTCAAAGGAAAAAAAAAAAAGAACTACCCTATGTGCTCCTTTAATATTATTTTCCCAAGCTAGAGAAAGAGAAGTTGAATTATCCAAAATCAGAGAAGAAATCCAAGACCAATGGGAACTAGTTTGGGGTACTTTCATTCTTGGGGTTTGGAGATATACATTCTGGAGGGTCAGTCAGTCTCCATGGATCCATGGAAACAAGTCTGTGCGCCCATCACCACTGCATTATGAATTTAATGAAGTCACTCGGATGCCTATGAGGACAAGTGAAAATTATGTAGCCTCCCACTGACATGGACGGTATTTAGCACATTTCTCCTTATGTAGTTATAGATATTCAGTATAAATGAGAGCAATGAATTTGGTTGTATTTTCATTGCAGTGGCTTCACCCTGGGAATAAGAACAATAAATGGATGTGGCAGTTCTCAAAGGAAATAATTTTTTTTAAAAGTGCAAAATCCCAGGCTGGGGAGGTGGCTCAGTGGATAAAGCATTTGTGATGCAAGCAAAACCCACCCAGGCAAAACAACTGGGTACTGTGGCACTAACATATGTAATGCCAGCATGCTTATGACAAGAAAGGAAGCAGAGACAAGAGAGTCACCTGGAAGCTGGTGGGCTAGCTAGCCTGGCATTCAGAGTGCTGAACAGTGCGAAACCCTGCCTCAAACCTGGTGGAAGGTGAGGACCAATACCCGAGGTTGTCCTCTGACCTCCAAGTGTGAACAGTGGCATGAAAGTGTCTGAACACACACATGTGAACATGCACACATACTCACATACACACACGAATCAGCATTCGTTTCATTGTAATCACAATGTATATGACTAATTGAGCCACCATTTGTACATAAAGCTATTATGATGTTCTTGGCCCAATGTCAGAGTCTTGGGTGCTATACTGAGTAATGTAGCCCCTAGTTTTAAAAAAGTTCAATAGTTTCTTTTTGAGGCAAGTCCAACAGACTTGCCTTTTTTATGAGAGAGAGAGAGAAAGAGAGAGAGAAAGAATTGGCATGCCAGGGCCTCTAGCCACTGTAACTGAACTCCAGATGCGTGTGCCACCTTGTGTGCATGCTTGCATGCTTGCATGCTTGCATCACGTTGTGCATCTGGTTTACATGGGATCTGGAGAGGTGAACATGGGTCCTTAGGTTTCACGGGCAAACACCTTAACTGCTAAGCCATCTCTCCAGCCTGGAAATACAGTGTCATAATCATTTTATAGATGAACACATTGAAGCTCACAGGACTTGAATAATTTTTGCTCCACAGTGTGAAAGGGCTGGATCTGGGGTGTCAAACCCAGACTGTGAGACTGGGTTTCAGTGGACCAGAGCTCCACTCAAATTTTTCACTATGTGGCATTTCTGAATGTATTAGAACCACTTCTACAGTTGTTGCTTAAACCTAGATTACTGACCCCACCCCATCCAAGGAATCTGTACCTTTAACAGGTATCCTGAGTGGTTTTACAGTGTTTGTGAATCATTGTGCATGCTTTTTTTTTTGACTCATATTCAGTTTCCTAATCAGAGTATAAATATACGGAAATCGGGCATTACATTATCTCTCCATTACCTTCAGAATTTTAAAATCTGCAATGGACATTTAGTTATTTATTATATACCTGGCCAACATTGGCAGGTTTTTTCCCCCCTTAGGCAGTGAAATTATATTTGTTTATTTGTTCTTTTTTTTTTTTTTTGAGGTAGAGTTTCACTCTAGTCCAAGCTGACTTGGAATTCACTACGTAGTCTCAGGGTGGCCTTGAACTCATGGTGATCCTCCTACCTATGCCTCTTGAGTGCTGGGATTAAAGGTGTGCACCACCACACCCAGCTGTATGTGTTCTTCTAACAATGGGAAAGATTCATTTAATGGGACTTCTAACTTAAACATCTAGCAATTAAAGCCCTGCCCTTACAACCAATCTCACAAATACTACTGCAGATTTTCACAGACCCCAAATCTCCATTTCCTGCTTTAGTTTGCCATCCTTTCAGGTACAGGGGATATTAATTAGAGGAGCAAAGGCATTGCCATAGTTAAAAGATGTAACTATAATATAGAATTTTAAAAATAACAAGATTAACGCACTGTGTAGGACAGTGACACAGTAAATGAAATTAGCTTACTATGGAAGTAAGATCCAACAGGAACCAGAAAGGCCTGCTTTAAATTCATCATGACAAGACTTACCCACCACTTAGGTGGTTGTTAAAGGACCACACAGGAGCTTTTGTATATCCTCTGATTGCTTGCTACTGACAGTTACAGGGTCAAATTACTAGTGACCTTTCCCTGATGCGTAGAGACAAGATATTGTCCTGGCCCACACCACCCAGCCCACTCCCCTAGATTTAGAAATGAGCTACATAACTTCCCAAGACCAAACTAGGATTTGAGCCCAGGTATTAATATTTCAAATTCAATGTTTCCCCATTATATCATTCTGCTTCTGCTGGACCAATGTGACTAAGCATGTGAACCAAAGAGTAACCTACACCATATGTAAATAAGGCCCATAGTGCAGAAAAAGGTCTTATTCTGTTTTATAATTACTTCTGCTAACGAGTCTCTTATGTTACACCAGCTTCTGAAGAACAAAGGAAAACATATGAGCCTTTTAAATCTCACTACTCACACTCAGCATGATGATGGTCCACATCTTTATTATTATTATTTTATTTATTTGTATAGGTGTGTGTGTGTGTGTGTATGCGTGTGTGTGCATAACAGGGTCTCATGCTGCAACAAATAAGTGCCTGTCTAGTTTCACATGAGTAGCTGAGGAATTCAACCCTAGTCAACAAGCTTTGCAAGCAAGCATCTTTAACCACTGAGCCATTCCCTAACCCCCTACATCTTTATTATTTTATTTTATTTTTTTTGGTTTTTCGAGGTAGGGTCCCACTTTCGCCCAGGCTGACCTGGAATTCACTATGTAGTCTCGGTGTAGCCTCGACCTCACAGTGATCCTCCTACCTCTGCCTCCTGAGTGCTGAGATCAAAGGCTTGCAAACAGCTTTATTTTTAATATGAATGGCCAATATATCCTTAGGGGGCTCTAGAGATAGCTTAGTGGTTAAGACCCTTGCCTACAAAGCCTAAGGACCAAGGTTCTATTCCCCAGTACCCATATAAGGAAGATGCACAAGGTGGCACATGCATCTGGAGTTCATTTGCAGTAGCTAGAGGCCCTGGCATGTCCGTTCTCTCTCTCTCTCTCTCTCTCTGCCTCTTTCTCTCTCTCTCTCAAATAAGTTAATAAACTATTTTTAAAAAATTCTAGGCCCTTTTTCCCATTAAACCTTTGCCCTTCACTAAGGTCCAATCATTTAAACCTTGCAAATTTAGTAGATTGCTATGCATAAGTGCACTAACTCTTATCAAAAATTTGTTTAAAGAATATGCTTAGAAAGAATGAAAGCAACAAAATATGAGCACCACCTACACTTTGTTGAGGGTGAAAAACACCTGATATTAACTTAGAGATCCTTTGGACTTGGAATATATTGTCAATAGAATAGAGTATTACCTAATGTTCATGTCTTTTACTTTTCTAGCAAATTCATTTGTTAGGGTTTTCCTATGACATGTCTGTCATATCACCTGACTGTAAATAAGTTTATAGATGGTTTTGACAGGGGAATCTTAAACATTGTAGAACTTATAATTAAATAATGTCTTAAGGAAATACTCCAAAAAGTTCCTCTTCTCCTTCAACCATCTTAGGATGAGTTAGTCAGTGTAAATGGGTTGTTGAAGCTCATCCAAATGAAAGATGAATTCCGCAGCCTCATTCCTTTAATGGCCTCCCACCCCAAATAAAACTGGCCAGCAAGCAGCACTTATCTTAGCGGTGCTGCCATTTCATATCACAAAGTGACCACGTAGTCTCATAAACAGTTCGAAGTGCTGACTTTTAAAGGCAGTTGTGATTTTTCATTTGCTACTGTTTTACGGCTTTGCATAAAATGCTAATGCCACGGCATTTGTATAACTATTAAATCATTTTAATGAAAGAGTAACAGTTACACAACTAATTCCTTTTAATGCATTTCCCCTACAGAATCCTCCAATAGTTGGTTGTAATTGGAAGGAATATTCATTAATTTTTTTTTTTTTTTTTTTGTAGCTCCATAGTTTTGTTCTCACATGGAACCAAATCCCATTATTTTGGGATAGTTTGTACCCAAATGTAATGAAACTAAATCCAGTGACAGAATTTGTTGTCCCAAATCTAGGCTCATTTGTTGATGGCCCCATTTAATGTGATCAATGGTCTAGCTGAGGCAAATCTGCTTTTCTTAAGAAATACAGTTTTCTGTCTACTTTTTAAGTGCTTAGGAGAAAATATATAGTCATGCAATTTCAGCCATTGTAAAACACACTACAATGCCATAATACCAAATCAAGGAAAACATTGAGGTTTTAAAAATTATCTAGAGGTCACCTCAGAGAACAGCTGGAAATGATGCTCATCTGGGTCCCACATTTCCTTGTTAATGGCCATCCCTCTCAATATGTGCTGTTATGCTAAGCCTCTGTAGAAGAAAATGGCTGGAAATTTCTGAAAACATTAAGTACTGTGAGCAGTAGGGCCAAAACTATATTCCTAAACATATCATTTCTTCCAGATCACCTCTGTAAGACCCTGAACGTTTCCTTTTGGGTAGAAATGGTTCTTTGCATCTATTTCTATTTATTTATTTGAGAGAGAATGAGACAGAGAGAAAGAGACAGACAGAAAGAGAGAGAGAAAGGGAGTGAGAATTGGCATGTCAGGACCTCCAGCCACTGAAAACGAACTCCAGACGTATGCACCACTTTGTGTATCTGGCTTACACAGGTCTTGGGGAATCAAACTAGGGTCCTTTGACTTTTCAGGCAAAGGCCTTAACTGCTAAGCCATTCTCTAGCCCCCTGGTCTCTATTTTTATCTCTACCCCTCTTCTCATGGTTTGAGATAAAACATTCTTAGTAGATAGTTCTTTTTTTGTAAACAAAAATGTTTATTAAGAAATAACATTTCTGCTGGGTGTGGCGGTACACATCTTTAATCCCAGCACTTGGGAGGCAGGAGGATCACCATTAGTTACTCAGAATGTCCACTTCATTTTGAAGATATCTTTTCCCTTTATGGACATGTATTTTCTTGTGCAAGGGGAGTTCCCATTTACTTTGCTTTCTATGTCTGTATTTTTTTTTTCATTTTCTTTTGAGCCAACTAATTTTATCATAACGGTGCCATGAATTAGATATTTTACTGCCAAAATGTTTCAACATTCAGTCATAGATTTTCCCCCTCCAATCTGATTCTCTCTCTCTCTCTCTCTCTTTTTTTTTTTTTCGAGGTAGAGTCTCACTGTAGTCCAGGCTGACCTGGAATTCACTATGTGGGCTCAGAGTGGACTTGAATTTACAGTGATCCTCCTACCTCTGCCTCCCGAGTGCTGGAATTAAAGGAATGCGCCACATACCTTGCTGATTGTCTCTCTCTCTCTCTCTCTTTTTAATACTTTCTATTTATTTGCAAGAGGAGAAAGTGTGTGTGTGTGTGTGTGTGTGTGTGTGTGTGTGTAAGAGAGAGAGGAAGAAAGAGAGAAAGAGTAGAAGTATGAGCATGAGCATGTCAGGGCCTCTTGCCACTACGAACAAATTCTAGATACATGCATCACTTTGTACATCTGGCTTTACATAGGTACTAAGAAATCAAGCCCAGACTATCAAGCTTTGTAAGCAAGCACTTTTAACCACTGAACAATCTTCCCAGCCCCAACATGTGTTTCTCTTGTATACTGATGCATTATGTGTATATGTTTTATGCATGTATGTATGTGTATATACACACACACACACAATTGCAGTCAGGTTCACATTGCTGGCAGGAAACACCCAACCAAGAGCATCTTGTGGGAAAAAGGGTTTATTTTGGCTTACAGACTTGAGGGGAAGCTCTATGCTGGTAGGGGAAAATGATGGCATAAGCAGAGGGTGGGCACCTCCTGGCCAACATCAGGTGGACAATAGCAATAGGAGAGTGTATAAACACTGGTGGCAAGAGGAAGCTGTCTATAATACCCATAAGCCCACCCCTCAACAATACACTGCCTCCAGGAGGGTTTAATTCCCAAGTTGCTAACAGCTGGGGACATGGCATTCAGAACACCTAAGTTTATGGGGGACACCTGAATCAAACTACAACATTCCATCACTGGCCCCATAAACTGATAACCATACATAACGTAAAATACAAT
Organism: Dipus sagitta; assembly: GCA_036346955.1. Taxonomy (NCBI): domain Eukaryota; kingdom Metazoa; phylum Chordata; class Mammalia; order Rodentia; family Dipodidae; genus Dipus; species Dipus sagitta. The sequence continues at coordinate 111,939,512 of CM070770.1, forward strand.
GCATTCAGCCCTACTTTAAAAGTCGCCATAGGTTTTATCAATCCCAATGATGTTCAAACATCCTCATAGCTGAATGTGTATTTTAACTGAGTCATAATACCAAAATAAATAAATAAATAAATAAATAAACCCATAATGGCACAGAATAAATATTCACACTGAAAAATATGGCATTGATTATAGCAAAGAAATATTCAACCAATACAAGATCTAAGCAGGGAAAACATCAAACTCTGTAGCTCCAAGTCCAACAACTCTAACCAGTGGACAACTCTCTGGAATTCCAATTTTGCCCCTCTAGCTAGGCAGCTCTCCTTGGTAGCCATCTCGTAGTCCTGGCATCTCCACTGGGTCTTTACTGCAACCCACAGTTCATCCTTATGGTTCCATTGGGCCTCCACACGGACAATCCAACAAGCCTCCTTCTCACTGACCATGGCCATGTCCAAAATACAAAATTGTGTTGCAAATTCAATGATCCTCTCTTTCCTGCATTTGTTATACTCCATAATACCAGGTGGGCTACCAATTTGTTAATCCAAGGGGGAATAAAGCAGACTTTGAAGAATAGGACACTCCTTCAGCATTAAATCTCCTTCAAAAGACTCTGCATTCTTCCTGTTGTCCCAATGCAGGACAGCTGACCCAATCTCAATGGTTGTAATCTCTCAAACAACTGCAGCTGAAAGGGCAGCAGTTTCTGCTCAAAGATTTTATTTTTTCTGTACCATATTCTTCTGCTTACAACAGTCCATTTCTATGCAATGCAACCATGTACAACACTTTACAGGACACAGACAAGCATAATGCAGCAAGCCTATCACACAAACTTCCAGTCCAGACAAAGCTTTTTCTCACCCTCATAAGCCGAACCTCACAGTCTGTAGTTCTTACTGCATTTAGGTCTTTCATCTCTGAACAGACTAGCCCATCAAGTTGTACTTACAGCACTTCAAGACATCTCTTAGGCCAACATTTTAAATTATTCCATATTCCTTTCAAAAATGAGCTCTAAAAGCCCAAAACCCACACAGTCAGTTTTCTAGGAGCAATGGTCCCACTTCTTGATACCAATTTTAGTATTGTAGTCAGGTTTGCATTGCTAGCAGCAAACACCCAAGCAAGAGAAATTTGTGAGAAAAAAAGACTTTCTTTGTCTTACAGACTTGAGGGGAAGCTCTATGATGGCAGGGGGAAATGATGGCATGAGCAGAGGGAGGACATCACCTCCTCACCAACATCAGGTAGACAATAGCAACAGGAGAGTGTGCCAAACACTGGTGGCAAAAGAGGAAGCTGGCTATAACACCCATAAACCAGCTCCCAACAATGCACTGCCTCTATGAGGGTTGAATTCCCAAATTACAAACAGTTGGGGACCTAGCATTCAGAACACCTAAGTTTATGGAAGACACCTGAATCAAACCACCATATATATGTATGTATTATAGTGGTGTGGAAATTTGAATGCTTTCCCTCAGAGTAAACTATTTTTTTAATATATATATTTTTCTTTATTGACAATTTCTATATTTACAGACAATAAACCATGGTATTTCCCCTCCCCTCCCCCACTTTCCCCTTAATAACTCTGTTCTCCATCATATCCCCTCCCTTGCTCCATTAGTTTTTTTTTTTTTCTTTTGGTTTTTCGAGGTAGGGTCTCACTCTAGCCCAGGCTGACCTGGAATTCACTATGGAGTCTCAGGGTGGCCTTGAACTCACGGCGATCCTCCTACCTCTGCCTCCCGAGTGCTGGGATTAAAGGCGTGCGCCACCACGCCCGGCTTTAGTTTCTCTTTTAATTTGATGTCATCATCTTTTTCTCCTATTATGAGGGTCTTGTGTAGGTATTACACTGTGACATCCTGGATATTGAGGCCAATTTCTGTCTGGACAGTTGTAGGTAAGGAGTGGCACCCTTCCTTTGGCTCTTACATTTTTCCCACCACCTCTTCCACAATGGACCTTGAGCCTTGGAGGGTGTAATAGAGATGTTTCAGTGCTGGACACTCCTCTGTCACTTCTTCTCAGCACTATGTTGCCTTTTGGGTCATCGCCATCTGAAAAGAGAAGCTTCTCTAACCAGAAATGAGATTAGCATTAATATATGAATATGAACATTGAGTGTAATGCTTTCAGGGCAATTTGGTGAGATCAATAAATGCATTTATCCAGACAAGAGCAGGCTTTATACCCCAAAGGCTCATGACCTCCCCTGCCATAGGCTTTTGATTAAGTTTTCAGTACCATGCATGTATTCCCTCCCATACAGTGGGCCTTCAGTCCAGAGAGCAGTTGGTTTCCCCCAGAGCAGACATGCCACTATTGCACTCATTCAGTCATTTGGCCTGTCTAGCCAAACTTGAGGTTTCCAGTATCCACTGTTTTCACCACTGATTACTTGTGTCCACCATAAGGCTGCATAAAGTGCAGCTTTTTCCAGCTTTCAGTTGGTTGGGCTACAGGGAGAAGGTTTTATGCTCGGCATGAACTTTATTTCTCAGTGACTTTGCAGCTCAGGCATATGAAGTCTTCAGCAATGGGGTCTTACCATCTCTTTCTCACAGGCAATAGCCTGTAATGTTTTGGAGGCAACAGGGAGCTTCCTGGCCAACAACTCACTGGAAGATATCCCATCACTGGCACTGAAAATTTTCTAGTAACAATATATGACTTCTGGATGTGCCATTATTCAAGAAAATAGATTTTCACATGTCTTATTCAGAATATCTTGAATTTTGATCGACCCTCCAACCCCACCGTTCTTTTACACAATCTCTTCTGCTGACCTCGCTTAGGCCTTTCCCCCTGTAATCTGTTCTACTTACATATAAGCAATACCATCCCCTAAAGTCCTTACCTCTCTTCCTTCCCTTATAGCCTTTTTCTAGCTTATGGGCCTCTGCTACTGATTTTTGGTTCCAGATCACACACAAGTCTATACATTTGTAGCTAGGATCCACATATGAGAAAGAACATGCAACGTTTGTCTTTCTGGGCCTGCATTACCTCAATATAATCCTTTCCAATTCCATCCATTTCCCTGCGAATTTCATAATTTCATTTTTCTTTACCACTGAATAGAACTCCATTGTGTAAATGTACCATATCTTTATTATCCATTCATCTGTGGATAGACATCTAGGCTGGTTCCATTTCCTAGCTATTGTGAATAGACCTGCAGTAAACATGGCTGTGCAAATATCTCTAAGGTAGTGAGAAGATCATTAGGATATATGCCTAGGAGTGCTATAGCTGGATCATACAGAAAATCTATCTTTAGCTGTCTCAAGAACCTCCACACTGATTTCCACAATGGCTGCACCAGATTACACTCCCACCAACAGTGCATAAGGGTTCCCCTTTTCCCACATCCTCACCAACATTTACTGTCATTTGTTTTCTTGATGGTAGCCATTCTGATGGGAGAGAGATGGAATCCCAATGTAGTTTTAATTTGCATTTCCCTGATGGCTAAGGATGTAGAACACTTTTTTAGATGTTTATATGCCATCTGTATTTCTTCTGATGAGAACTCTCTATTTAGTTCCATAGCCCCTTTTTTTAATTGGGTTGTTTGATTTCTTATTTTTTAAGATTTTCTGCATTTTGTACAGCATTGATTTTAATTTTGGAACAGAATTTCTTTTAAAATAATGACTTTATATTATGACTCCAAGAATATAACAATGAATTTGATGTCCTTTGGGTTTTCTGAGGTACAATGGGGAGTCCACATATTTCACACAGTGCAGTTGACTGGGGAAAGCACATATGTTAAGGAAAATAGGACTAAATTCTCCTTTAGTTTATTTCAGTATTTTCAACAAAAGGGTGAGTGTATGTATGTATGTATGTATGTGTATATGCATACACATATATTAGTATTGCTGCCTTGAATGTGTAGTTTATATAGGTGTGAGTATTTTTCAGCTAGCTCATCAGAATATAAATTTGTGTGTTATAATGTTACACATTTCTTTGGGTTAATGTCTTAATCATTTACTTTGTTTTGTAAGTGAGATGAAAATTGCCTTACCATTAAATCATGTATCATTAACTAAACAATAAACACTAGAGGCTCAATATTACAACTACATAACAAGTATACAGTCATGATATATCAACTAACAATTATATAGTGATTGAAAGTTTATAGAACATGCCTATAGTATTTGATCCCAGATTTACTGAGGATAATGAGATTATAAGAACATGGTAAACTAGATGTTACCAATCAGTGCAATACAAGAGGTCTGTTACTATGTGTAGCTGAGTGTTTCTGAAAAATTATATCTCAATTGTTTGTTACCAGGAAATAAGAAAGTCTCCAGAAGCTTAATTTGCACAAAGTATTTTGTTCACAATACAACCATTGTGTTTCCAGAAAGGTGTCATTCAGGCTTGATGTATGGTTTCGGTGGCTAGCTTGGTTGTACTCACATGTATTCTAGGTGGTGACTTCCTCTCACTGCCAGCCTGCGTCAGGCCATGAAAAGACTAATTTCATATAGATTTAGTGTAAATGATAAGCTAAGCAAGTGTTTTTAGAAGGTGGGTGTTACTACAGTTTGAAAGACTGAAAAAGTCTTCATAGACTTACCATTTCTTATTCTCTCAAGAAAGCTTAATCACAGTCGGTAGCTAGGTCTGTCAGTGTGGGTGGACTTGAGTACAAACAACTTTCATATTTTTACATGTCCCTTCCTTAGATATGATTGGTTCCCCTTTTGTCCTTATATGGAAGAATATATTGGGTGACACACATTTGATCTATTGCCTGTGTGGTTACTTTTATTGTCATGGCCCAATTCATTGGGTGTAGCCAAATTGAGTCTCCCAGGTTCTACCTCTTTTCATTTTCCTGCACTCAGCATTTTCCCTGCATGATTTTTTTTTGTTTATCCTTAAGAATTCAGTTTCATATATTAGAAACCTAGATGTTTTTCTTGTTCTATGTAAATTAAGTCACTAAGTGTATGAATTCTGCCCCTTAAAGGTTCCAACAGAAGCTCTGTCCTCTACATCCACTAGCATTGCTCTGCCATCACCTGCACATATTGTTGTCTTTGTTCTGTGGTTCTCCCTTTCTCCCGCTCTGTTCTCTGGAATTTCATATCCGACTTTGCAAAACTAATTATGCCCACCTGCCTCATTAGAATAGTTGTATGCATTCCCTGAAGATCAGTTCTATCACCTAAGGGTTATATACATATGCAAATTCATTAACTTGGAATCAGATTGTGAAATTGCTGGAGTACATATTTGTGTATATATAATAGAAAGTTTGATCCCAGGTCCCCTGCACATACAAAAATTTATGGATGTTCAAGTCCCTTATAGAAATTATGTGATATTTGCATGTAGTCTATGCATATCCTCCTTTAGACTTTATATCATTTCTAGATTACCTATAATACTTAATACAATTTAAATAGCTGTTACACTGTGTTTACAGAATTATCATTAAAAAATTTAAATATATTCAGTATATATCCATTTTGACTAGTTTTTGAAATTTAATTAATTAATTAATTAATTTGAGAGAGAAGGAGGCAGAGAGAGAGATAGAGAGTGAGAGTGAGAGAGAATGGGTGCACCAGGGCCTCTAGCCACAGCAAACAAACTACAGACGCATGTGCCATCGAGGGCGTCTGGCTTATTTGAGTACTGGGAAATCGAGCCTGGGTCCCTAAGCTATACAGGCAAGTGCCTTAACTGATAAGCTAGCTCTTCAGCCCCATTTTGACTACTTTTGATCTGTAGTTGGTTGACTCCTCTTATATGGATATGACTATATATGTGTGTGTGTAAATATATGTATGTGTACATGTATATATATGTATAATCTACTTTACTTTTTCCTCCCATATTATGTCTGTGATAATTACAGTGTACAATGCACAATTCCCAAGTACAGTGTGTACTTTTGAAGCCACCTTGCTTTTGCCCACACTCTACCCCTTGTAGAATAGTTTTCCTCCTGTATGAGTAGTATTCTGGGCTGGAGAGATATCTTAGTGGTTAAGAAGCTTTTCTGTGAAGCCTAAGGACCCAGGTTTGATTTCCCAGTACCCACATAAGCTAGATGCCCCAGGTGGTGCATGTATCTGGAGTTCTTTTGCAGTGGCTAGAGTCTCTGGCATGGCTATTCTCTCTTTCCATATGCCTCTTTCTTTCTTAAATAAATAAATAAATAAATAAAACATTTTTAAAAAGTAAGTGACTAATATTTCAGTCATAATCTATTATCAAACTCAAATATGATCTCTGTATGAAATTCCTCTGGACTATCTTAATTCCCTGTCCATGTTTGCAAGGTGGAATTAATCTCTGAGCCTCATCCTTTACTGTACAGAGGACCTGAGCTTTGAGTTTAGAGGAGAATCAGTCATTGCTATTCTTGTGCTATTCTTCTGTTCTCTCCTGGAGGAAAAGGCTAGCAAGGCCTGTTGACGAGGCTTTTCCCATCATGATCTTACTAACCTTAGCCTCTCAGGCACCACCCCATGTCTTCTCGTCCTTTTCATTCTCAGGGTTCTATTGTTAACCACACTTGGGAAAGATTCTACCAAAACTGGGAAGGGAAATGGTTCCATTATCTGGCCTTTCACATTAAATTACTTTGATTTTATGGATTCCTTGTTCCTTCCTTGTCTATTCCTGGATTTCTGACCCTGTGCCTGACCTAACTTCAGACAACAGAGTCTGTGCTGTTAGCCACCTGCCTGGCTATTTTCTCCTGTCAATTAGCTGCCAGCTGAATCCCTGGGTGCTGGACTGATACCATCTGTACCTGCCATATCTCATGGCTATTTGCCAAGCTTTGCTCCTTCTGTGCTTCTGGGGTCACCTGAAACCCTGTACCTTGATTCTCCTTGTTCTGACCAGTGACCTCTATTCCAATCTTGGAAGGCAAACTGACAGTTTATTACTGGTGAAAAGAAACACACTAGAGCATTTGTAATTGGATCACTTAACAGATATGTCTGTTTTGGGTTGGAAATACAGGATATGATTCCAGGAAACTCAGATCCTGGATAGGTAATTATGATTGAGACAAAATGAACAATTTGAAGTTTAGTGGGTCTCGATGGGCTGGTCTGGGTGATACATGACAGTAATAGGATATCTGGGGATAAAGTACCACAAAAGGGATGCAGAGAGAGCAAAGACAACGTCAACTCTTTTAGCATTGGCATAGGCCCAGACTGAGTTCCCGTGCTCTCATTGTGCAACACAAAATAAAGCTCTTGATATGAATTCATGATCCAATTCACTCAGACTGGATTTGGGAACAGGCCTTGTAAGTGTAATACATAATGGAAGATCTGCCTCCCAGGACCTAGCATTTCTGAAGAAGCATTATTAAAAAATAACAAAAATCCTTTGAATGTTTGGTTTCATAGAAAAATTTACTTTAAATTGCTTAAAAATGGTACTATACAATCCAATCTTAAATGTTTTTCTTAAGGTGAGGGCAATGTTCTCATTGGTGGGATATCTCTTCAAAACTTTACACAGGAGCAATGTGGCTTGAATAGTCATGCTTTGGGTTTAATGGCTATCCAGACATACTGGGTTGTCATGGAGGGGTGATACATAATGTAGGATAGGAGCTGGAGAGGTACTGATCAGAGGCAGAGGCTTGTCCTGGAACAAGCAGCACATTGTTCTTTAATCTGACACTGGAGGGAAAGGGAGAGCACATCTCCAGGTGGTCTAATTCAGTACTCAGATGCATATCCCCTGCCAGGTAGTCACTGTGTGGGGAGCTTCTTCATATTGCCATATGAGGATGTGAAGACACTGGGCACGCCAGGACCTCTTGGGGAAGATCTGAAAAAAACTAGAACAGAGGAGACAGAATAGGGCAAAGGAAGGAGTACCAACTCTTACCAGCAGTCTGAATTTGGTTAAGTTCCTTAAACTTTTTTAGCTTCAGTTGTTGTCAAATATATAAGTGGTGCATAACTGTCTGATCGATGGTATTGTTGAGAGTAGACTTAATGGTAAGTGGCAAGTATTTAGTCCATGAAGAACCGAGCATGGTTTTGCTATCAGTACATGCTGCCAGTAAAGCATCTACTTCCCACGATGTCTAGCCATCCTAAAGCCATTTTATTATCTTTTTCATGTGTATGAATGGCATATGTGTAGACATAGGTGTGAGTTTATGTGCCTGAGTACTGGAATGTACCTGCCATAGTGTACATGTAGAGGTCAGATGACAGCTTTTTGGAGCTGGTCCTACCTAGCCTTCTACCTTATTTGAGCCAGGGTTTGTCATTCTCATCATTGTTCACTACTGAGCTAGTCCATGAGCTTCTGGAAATTTTCCCATCCTCTTTTCCATATGGCCATTGGTGTGCTAGAATGACAGAAGGCCACCATAGCTTCTGATTTTTTACTTGAAGGTCTGCAGATATGAACTCAGGTACTCAATTTGGGTGGCAGGGACTTTATCTACTGAGCCATCTTCCAGTCCCCTAAAGTCTTTTTCCTGATCCCAGAAATCAAAGTCACCTTCATCTAATAGGACTCCAGCCAAAACTAATGGAAATACGGGCAAAATTCCAGTTCTAGAGGGGATCTGTGCAGGGTAACAAGGGAAGTAAGACAGATGAATAGGACAAAAGTGGGCGGGATGCTGCCTGAGCCTGTTTGTAATACACTGGTTTCTGCTCTGGTAGAAAAGTGAGGGAATCAGAAAATATTCAATCAAAAAAGGACAATTTATACCAGTTGTTCATGCCAAATATGTATGGAAGCTAGACAATAAAAGCAATACTAGGCAAAAGATAGCCAAGTGATTCTCTGGGGTTATGCTTCTCAGCCGTAGAATGACAAGAAGTAACATTTATTTATTCATTTAGTGTATGTGGGTGTGTGGTGTATGTGTGCATGTGTGGGTTCACATGTGTGTGTCAGTGTGTGTACATGTGTGTGAATGAGTGTGAAGGTAAGATGAGAATGTCAAATGTCTCATAAATTGATCTTCACATTATTTTAAAAATAATTTTATTTATTTATTGGAGAGAAACAGAGAGAGTGAGTGAGTATGGGTGTGCCAGGGCTACCTGCCACTGCAAATGGACTTCAGGAACATGTGCCACTTTGTACGTCTGACTGTCTGAGGATTCCGGGGAATCTACCCCAGGCCATCAGATTTTCTCAAGCAAGTACCTTTTATCACTGAGCTGTCTCTTCAACCTTCCATCTTATTTTTTTTTAATTTTGTTTATTTATTTATTTGTTTGAAAGCGACAGAGACAGAGAAAGAGGCAGATAGAGAGAGAGAGAGAAAATGGGCGCGCCAGGGCCTCCAGCCACTGCAAACAAATTCCAGACGTGTGCGCCCCTTTGTGCATCTGGCGAATGTGGGTCCTGGGGAATCGAGCCTTGAACCGTGGTCCTCAGGCTTCACAGGCAAGTGCTTAACTGCTAAGCCATCTCTCCAGCCCTCCGCCACCTTATTTTTTGAGACAGGATCTCTCTCACTGAGCTGAGAGCTCACTGATTTAGCTAGAATAGCTAGCTAGTAAGACCCAGGTATCTTCTGTCTTTATCTGTCCAGTGCTGGGATTATAGTCACCTACCACCACACCTGGTATTTACATTGGGACTGGGGATCTGAACTCAGGTCCTCATGCTTGTATAGCAAGGCTTTTACTGACTAAGCCAACCCCACAGCCCCAACATTTTTATACTTAATTAGGAATGTCTATTTTTACTAAAACAATTTTGATTGCTTAATGCTTTTTAAAAACCCCATGTCTGGGATTGGAGAGATGACTTAGTGGTTAAATGGGCTTGCTCTCAAAGCCTGATAGGCCCAGGTTCAATTCTGCAGTACCCACATAAAGTCAGATGCACAAAGAGGCACATGTGTCTGGAGTGTGTCTGCAGTGACAAGAGGTCCTGGAGAACCCATTCTCTCTCTCTCTGCTTTTGCTTCTCATTCTCATTCTCATTCTCATTCTCTTTCTCTTTCTCTTTCTCTTTCTCTTTCTCTTTCTCTTTCTCTTTCTCTTTCTCTTTCTCTTTCTCTTTCTCTTTCTTTCTCTCTCTCTCTCTCTCATAAATAAATAAAAATAGAAAACTGAACAGGGGATATAGATGAATTGTAGAGTACTTGCTGGGCATGTTCAAGGGCCTGGATTCCATTCCTAGAACCACACACACACAAGGTCCTGGTATGAAATTCCACGAAGCTGTAAAGCTCTGTAGTGGCTAATTGAAACTCAAGGAAGCTGCTAAAAATCAAGAACTAATCTAAGAACGCCTTCTTTCATTACTCTGCCAGAATTCTTACGTCCCACGTAAGAAAAACAGCCCAAGATGTGGTGGGTTCTGGGGAAGAATATAATGATAAATACAGAGATGACCAGGATACGCCCTTCACTGTGAGGCAGCTTCTGTGGGGTAATGTGCAAATGTGGTTTCAGGTCACAGTACCGCTGCTTTTTCTCACGTATTAAGGCTGATTTCTTCTCTATAAAAACTGAAGGAGGGTCTGAGAGATTGCTCAGTGGTTAAGGCACTTGCCTGCAAAACTTAAAGATCCAGGTTTGATTCCCCAGTGCCCACATAGAGCCAGAAGTACAAAGTGGTATTTGCAGCAGCTGGAGGTCCTGGTGTGCCCATTCTCTCTCTCTCTCTACTCTCTCTCTCTCTCTCTCTCTCTCTCTCTGATTGCAAATAAATAAAAATAGTTAAAAAAATAGAAGGAGAGGCTAGGGAGATGGCCCAGTGGGTCAAGTGCTTGCTGGGCAAAGTAAGAGGACCTGAGTTTGAATCCCCAGCACTCATGTAAAAGCAGAGCATAGTGAAAAAACAGGACATGATGGCACTGGCCTGTAATCCTGGTGCTTGGGAGGTGAAGACAGGGAATCTCTGGGGTTCACTAACCAGCTCATTTAGGTTAATTGGTGAGCTCCAGGTTCAGTGAGAAACCCTGTTTCAAAAAAGAAACTCTTCAGTGGCTGGGGAAAGACACAACATTGGCCTCTGGCCTAGACACATCTGCTCCCACACATATCCAAACAAACATACACCCTCACTCAGAATGCTGAGGCAGGAGGATTGTGTATTCCAGACCAGCCTGGACTATCTGATGAAACCCTCTCTCAAAAAAAGAAAAATAATTACATCCTAAAACATCACTATAGTTTTAAAACATTTTTTTTTTTAATGAGAATGGGTGTGCCAGGGCCTCCAGCCACTGCAAACGAACTCCAGATGCGTGCGCCCCCTTGTGCATCTGGCTAACGTGGGTCCTGGGGAACTGAGCCTTGAACCAGAGTCCTTAGGCTTCACAGGCAAGGGCTTAACTGCTAAGCCATCTCTCCAGCCTATCACTATAGTTTTAGAAGATTTCATTAACTTATTCTGTGAGACATAATCCGACAACTGAAGCATTCAGGTAGAAGAACTTAAGATTTATAATTAAGGCTTCAGGCCAAAGTTGATTTAACTGCCTGTTTTTGTGTAGCCCTTAGGCTAAGATTTCTTTTTATATTTTTATGTCATTAAGCAATATTGAAAATTATTTCACACCTTTATTATTATTATTTATTGCGTGAGTGTGTGTAGAATGTGGTGGTGGTGGTGTGTGTGTGCGTACATGCACCAGGCCAGAGGAGAACTCTGGGCATCCTACACCTCACTTCATTGAGATGGAGTCTCTCACTGAACCTGGCGTTCATGTGTTCTTCCCATCGAACTGGCTGATCAGTGAGCCTCGGTGATCCTCCTGTCTGTGTCCTCCTCAGTGCTGGGGCTATGGTAATGCGTGGCCATGCCCAACTTAAAAAATTTTTTTTGTTTATTTTTATTTATTTATTTGAAAGCGACGGACAGAGAGAAAGAGGCAGATAGAGAGACAGAATGGGTGTGCCAGGGCCTCTGGTACTGCAAACGAACTTCAGACATGTGCACCCCCTTGTGCACCTGGCTTAAGTGGGTCCTGGAGAATTGAGCCTCAAACCAGGGCCCTTAGGCTTCACAGGCAAGCGCTTAACTACTAAGCCATCTCTCCAGCCCCCAAGTGTTTTTTTTTTATTAGTTATGAATATAGTGTGTAGAAAGCCCTGAGGGTACCATTGTTAGCCTTCTCCCTGTTGTCCACCCCCTGCGGATTGTTAGTGCTGCATTGTGGGGGTGGCCTTCAGTTATGGGGAGAGGCAATGTCTCTGTGTGTAATGACCCAACTTATGCATGCTCAACTTTTTACATGGGCGCTGGGGATTGAATTCAGCTTCTCGTGCTTGAACGGCATGCAATCTTATCTGCTGAGCTATCTCCTCAGTCCTGGGAATTATTTTATGTACCTGAAGACTCTGTGATATTCAACTTTCTGTTTTAACACAGTTTTATTTCAATATAGAATCCACTCATTTATATACCTTCCATAGCTCTTTTTGTGCTAAACTGACAAAAATAACTAGCGGCAGCAGAATCCATGGCCCATAAAGTCTAAATGTTAATTATTTGGCTTTGTCCTTATACAAGCTTGCTTTTCCATGATCAAAAATTTTGGTAAAATGCAAAATAAAAAACTTAAAAAGTTGGTAAAATAATTTAGCAAGTCATATGTATTTTATTCTTTTTGTAATGCAATATAGTTCTCTAGTGGTTGCAACACTCGGGATGAGAAGATTGACAAGTCCTTTCATGTGTCAGTTGAGAAAATGTAAAATACAGTATTCAGCACATAGTAGACATTTTATTAAGTGAATGAATTAAATGTTATTGAAGTGGAAAACCTGCTTATGTTAAATATATGAATTTTATTGATAATTAAGTCCTGTACCCATGCCTATGCCCATGATATAAACTAGATCATACAAATAATGTGCTCACATAGTGTTTATCTGAGACTGACATAGTGTCAATTATACTTGAAATGTTGATGGAAACCAAGATTGTGTGTTATAATGGGACTGTTCAAAAACGTTGGTACTTTTATTTTTTAAAAATATTTAATTAATTAATTTATTTTAGAGAAAGAGGGAGAAAGAGAGAGAGGGAGAGAGAAAATGGGCACACCAGGGCCTCCAGCCACTGCAAATGAACTTCAGATGCATGTGCCTCCTTGTGCATCTGGCTTACATGGGTCCTGGAGAATTGAACCAGGATCCTTTGGCTTTGCAGGCAAATGCCTTAACTGCTAACCCATCTCTCCAGCCCCAAAATGATGGTACTTTTAATGTTCTTTTTAAAATTTTCATACATATACACATACATACTTTTGATCTTTTCCCCTTCCAATTATCCTGTCTTGCACCCCGCCTCCTGCCACTAAACCTTTTGTTTTCCCAATTAATCCCCATCCTACTTTCATGCTTTTGTTTCCTTGACCCACTGAGTTAAATCAGTGTTGCCTGCATGATCATGGGTGGGAGGTTATTTACTGAGGATAGATAACTTGCTTGTGGCTAAGGAACATGACATCCTCTCTTCTAGCAACTATATTACTGGCCATTAGTTACTCTGGGTGGTGTGGGGTCTTATGAACCCTTCCTATATCCATAATAAAATACTGACAGGTTCAGTTTCCTGCAGAAAACCAGAGCTGCTATAAATTCATGAATGTAATGACCCTGTTGTATCCAAAAATCGCATTCCAGAGACCTCTCAATCCTTCTGTTCTCACATTCCTCTCTTCTATAAGATTCCTTGAGTCTTAGAGGGGGTGGTTTAAATGTCCCTTATAGTGCCGAGCATACAATAAACATTTATTCTGCACAACTTTGCCAGTTATCCACCTCTGTATTAACTTTTGCCCATTGCAACTCTGCTAGCTATCCATTTCTGCATTAACCTCTGCCCATTATAGACAGAAACTTCTGTGATTGAGGTTGTGAGCAGTACTAATTCATGAGGATAAACATAGATATTTAGAAGTCAGTTTCAAAAGTCAGTTTGACATACTATCCATTTATCTTAACAACAGTAGTAGGTTCTCCTGAGGTTCTACATCCTAAACTTCAGGCATTAATTCTCTCCTGTGGAGCAGATCTCAAATCCAACTAGAATGGTTACTTCCATAACAATTTTGCCACTATTGCACCAACGGGCACATCTTGACTGGCATGTTGGTTCTGGAGTAGTGTGCAAAGTCCTAGCTGTGTATGACTGTTGATAACTTTTCTCCTCTGCAGCTTGCAAATCACCTTCTAGCACTTAGAAGGCTAGCTATCAAGAAGAAAGCTTTCAGCTGCGTTCCTGCTCAGTTTCATTGTGTCCTGCAAAGAAAGCATATGGTGTCTTCAGCAGTAGGGATTTACTATCTAGTTTTGGTGGACAATCAAGAACACTGTCAATAACCTATATTATTCAGGGGACTGTGTAGCTTCTCTGACCAACAACATCTCATAGGGAGGTGTTGCAGTCAGGTTCTCATTGATGGTAGAAATCACCCAACCAAGAGCAGCTTGTGGAAAAAAGAGGTTTATTTTGGCTTACAGGCTTGAGGGGGGAAGCTCATAATGGCAGGGGAAAATGATGGCATGAGCATAGGGTGGGCATCACCCCCTGGCCCACATAAGGTGGACAACAGCAACAGGAGAGTGCACCAAACACTGGCATGGAGAAACTGGCTATGACACCCATAAGCCCGCCCCCAACAATACACTGCCTCCAGGAGGCTTTAATTTCCAATTGCCATCAGCTGAGGAAGCTAACGTCCAGAACACCTAAGTTTATGGGGGACACCTGAATCAAACCATCACAGGAGGTATCTCATCCCTGGTGCTGGAATCTTTGATTACTATCTACGGCTTCTGGAACACCTAAGTTGGCTTACAAAGTGGTAACTTTTCATATGGCTTATTGCGATAGAGTTTTTAAATGCTAAATAATTAAAGAAGAGGCTCAGGAGATTTTTTAGCAGGAAAGAGTGCTTGCATTAAAAAAAAACAACAAAAACAGGTGAGCATGGCCATGCATGCCTACAACCTCAGTACTGAGGGAGGTATAGATAAGAGAATCTGTGGGGTCTGCTGTTCAGCAAGGCTGACCAGGCAATGGAGTCTCAAGGAAATAAAGTAGAAAAGAGATAGATGAGGACACCTGACATTTTCATCTGGTCTCTGCACGTGTATCTGCGCTCACATGCATATACCTCACACAGACACCACAAAACCAACACATACCAAACACACACACACACACCACTGCCGCCACCACCACAACTACAAAAAGAAATAATTAAAGATTAATTTAATTTGTTTTCAAAAGCACTATATAAAAACATAAAATTAAAAGATGGGTGTTTTCACTAAACCTACTTCTATATTCCAAAGGTATATATTCTCTTACAACTAATAGAAATGCAGTTTACAAATTTGCCTGACCAAAGAAGCTTAAGCAAATAGGTGTTTATTTTCTTATTGATTTTCATTTCTCACTTTATCTGTGTCATAAGCCTTTTCTGTTACTTCTCTCAACTATCTTAGCATGTTGGCATGTAATGTTATCAATGCATTATGGCTGTTACTGGTCCAAACATCTCACCTGTGTTCAGGTATGGAAGAAAACGTAATGACATGAATTGGGGAAGATGGTGGTGGTGTATACACCTCACAATAGTAGGAAAAGTTCCCAGATACCCCTGTCTGACTTCTATTTATGTCACAACGTCTAGAATTATATCACATGACCACTCCTAGCTTGAGGGATAGCCTAGGATATATTTAAACTTTCATGAAGGTAGGCAGGTGGAGAGGAAGGGCAGACAGAAATGGCCTTGGGAATATCTGTCACATGGACTTATAAATGTAAGCAACAAAATGCGGACAGATTTTGAATCAATTGCTCTTCTCTTCTTATTTGCTTAAGGGCTAAAATATAAAGGAGAAACCAAGTGATTGCTATTTCAGTGACTATTGTCCATGTTCATTTTCCAGATTATCCCCAAACATTATGTTTTCTATATTGTATAAGCCAAGTTAATAGTTACACACATTTGGAGAGGAAAGAAGCAGTTAATCATCTTTGTGACTTCTGCAAAGCAATTAAACATTTTTTTTTTGTGCAGAAACATTTCACATTAAACTGGGACTGGGTGTGAAAAATGTTCATCTGTTTCCATTTTAATCCTTACTCTACAATAAAAATGCAAATCACAGACTGTTGGAGCAAGAAGGAGGCCCTTCACAGACCGTTTAGTTCACAGTCCTCATCTGTGATTCAGAATGGGTCTCACTGTGCCAGCCCTGGGGGCATGTATCAGTGTCTGGCCCAGTATGGCAGGACAGAGCTTCCTTCCTTGCTACTGTGGCCTTAAGGACATCTCTGATTTGACAGCCTGTCTACAAGTTGGCACTGTCCTTTCCTGATCACCTCTGAATGTACAGCAGGTGCAATTGTAGGGACTTGGTGCCAAATATCCTTTCTGCTTTTATTGCTTCTGCTTCCTTTGGAGTGGTGGGTGATGTAATTGTGCCCAGATGCACATCCTCCTGCTGCTCTGAAATCAGTTTGAGGCATTGAAGTCTGCTGTGCTGCTCTTGATCTGATTTGCAGACAGTCATAGTTGCTCAGGGATTTAAGAGGTTACCCAGTGCAAGCATTTTCTTGGGGTGTGTGTGTGGAAGGTGTGTGTATGTGAGAGAAACCTAAATCTAAGAGTGCTTAAATAGTGTGCTCAGGGTTACACAGGTGCTCAGTGACAATGAAAATATTTGGTTATCATTTCTTTCCCAGTGTTCCCTTTGCTTTTCCACATTACAGAGAGGACTGTACTATCTGAGGTACACACAGAGATGAAGGCAAAACAAAATGAGATAATAAAGTGATGCTAAGATTGAGACCAAGGGGCTGGAGAGATGGCTCAGCAGTTAAAGGTACTTGCTTGCAAAGCCTGATGGTCTGGGTTCAATTCCCCAGTGCCAACATAAAGCCAGATGCATAAAGTGGCACATGCATTTGGAGTTCATCTGCAGTGGCAGGAGGCCCTTATGCACCCATATTGATTCTCTGTCTGCTTCTTTCTCCCTCAAATAAATAAATAAAATATTTGAAAAAAGACCAAGATCAAGATAAACACATATCTTTGACTTACCCTTTAAGACCCCACCCATCTCTCACCAGGCGTAGTAGCACATGCCCACAATAAATTGGAAGGAGGCTGGCTTTGGCTGTATATTCAGATGCTCTCTTAAACAAAGACTGGGGGTGTAGCTCAGTGGGAAAGTGCTTGCCTGCACCTACAAGGTGTTCGGTTTGATCCTGAATACTACAAAGGCAATTGTGCCGCCTTTGATGTTATAAACATGTGTATCACTTCAAAATTATTTTAGGCATTGTGATTTCTTTAAAAAATGTTTCTGGGGCTGGGAGACGTCTCAGCAGTTATAAGCTTGTCAGCATGCCAATCAAGTTTGATTTTCCAGGAGGCACATAAAGCTGGATGCAAAGTGGAACACATGTGCAATTCACATCCAGCAGTGGGAGGTGAAGACAGGTGAATGCGGAAGCTCATGGCCCAGCTAGGCTGCCCTATCCAGTGGCAGAATTATCAAGGGAGACCCCGTCTCAAAAAGAGAAGGAGTGACAGCCTCGGCAAATGTTTTCTCCTCACACACAGACACAAGAATAAAATACAATTAAAAGTTTTTTTTTAATGTATTTTTTTTTTTACCGCTACTCTACTTATCTATTTCATTATTACATGTTTAGGTGTAATTTTGTTTATTTTGCTTGGAATTATTAGGTTTAAAAAATTGTGAGTTGATACTTTTCATCAAACTTGGGAAAATTTCACTTATAATTTTAAAACTTGTTCTTTTTAATCTTTAAGAATTTTTTTTGTTATTTTTATTTATTTATTTGAGAATGACAGAGAGAGAAAGAGGCAGATAGAGGGAGGGAGAGAGAATGGGTGCATCAGGGCCTCCAGCCACTGCAAACAGACTCCAGATGCATGGGCCTCCTTGTGCATTTGGCTAACGTGGGTCCTGGGGAATTGAGCCTCCAACCGGGGTTGTTAGGCTTCTCAGGCAAGCGCTTAACCGCTAAGCCATATCTCCAACCCTTTTTAATCTTTTTAATTAAATATTTTACTAATTTGTAAGCAGAGAGATGCAGATAGAGACGAGAGAGGGAGAAAGAAAGAGAGAGAGCGAGTGAGCGAGTGAGCGAGCAAGCATTGGTGCACCAGGGCCTCTACTAGTGTGAGAGAGTTGGTGTATGGGTGCATCAGGACCTCTAGCCACTGCAAATGAACTCCAGATGCATGCGTCACCCTGTGTATCTGGTTTATGTGGGTTGTTACCTTTACAGGCGAGGGCCTTAACTGCTGATCCATTTCTCCAGCCTTCTTTTTAATCTTTTAATCCTTCTCAGAGCCTCTGAAGGCAAACAATAACCCAGACGAATATGTCCACAGCTCACTGATACTATGTTATGTTATGCTATTTTATGTTTTTATTTTTTAAAAAGCTATTATTTATTTGCAAGGAGAGAGAGAGAAAGAGAGAGATAAAGAGAGAGAGAGAGAGAGAATGAGTGTTCTAGGGTCTCTTGCCTCTACAAATGAATTCCAGAGGCATTTACCACTCTGTATGTCTGACTTTACATAGATTCTGGGGAATTGAACTTGGGTTGTTAGGCTTTGCAGGCAAGTGCATTAACCACTGGGCAATCTCTCCAGCCGCCTATGTTGTTTTAAAACATTCCTCAATCTTTTTGGCTAGTCCTTAGTTATGTGCTATTCAAGTTCTATTGAGTTCTTTCTGCCATTAATCCCACCAGCATATTTTCATCATGTATTGTAACTATAATATGAAAATGTGATTTGTATCTTTTAAATACCTCTGTGTCTCTTGAATTTTGAATTTATGAACTACAATGATTTTTCAGATGTCATTATCTATGAATGATAACATTTGTGTACATTCTGATATTTTTCTCCACACTGTGTCATATTTTCTAAATTTTGTCAGACTAGATAATCTATGACAAGATGGCAGACACAGTAAATTTTACACTGTGGATGCTTGATATGCAGGATAGCATCTCTGGAGGTGCAGTGGCTCATAAATAATATGACCATCAAATTTACACACCATTTACATACAGAAGTTAAAGCTAATAAAACATTTTTTTGCTGAAACTGATTGAATGCACTCATTAGTAATTTTACTTAGCACTTAATCAGTATATTCCTTTGTGATTGGTAACAGGTGTTCATCAAGTATATGTGTAATTTGAACATGCTGATGATATAAAAAATTAAGATTTTTTTTCTAGATTGCCATCAAGCATAATGAGCACTGAAATGTATGTAACTGTGCAGAATTACTTCATCCACAAATATGGCCCAAGCTTTGAGTTGTGCGTGGGAGAATCTTCTGATTGTGCAGCTGCAATGGCTGAAAAGTGTTCTAGAGCTGTTAATGAAGTTCACAAACTTCCCTATTTTATTTATATTTACTTTTTTAAAAACATGTTGACATTATACCGTAGCTGCACTTTTAGCTTTTTTTGTTCACAAAATTATTACCATTTACCAATATAATGCTAGCATCTCCTGGGCCATTACAATTTATAATGATTAAATAAGATGCTATTAGGGGTTTGGTATTGTTTAACCAATTCTGCACCGACAAATGAGTGCAACATTTAGCTTTATATCTTCTTTGAAGCAGTCTTAACGAACATCTGTTATCACTTCATTCTTTTTTTTTTTTTGCTTTTTATTTTTTTAAATTAAAATATTTTATTTTATTATTTTATTTATTTTTATCATTGCATTCTTGACCAATTTATTACTTAGGTTTAAATCCCATCAATAGAAGTTGAAGCTGAAGGATATAATGTGTATTTTCAGTTGTGCCTGCATGCCCTCTCAAATGACGATGAAGAAACAGGCAACTTAATCTTGGTCATCTCTCACAAACTGAAGTGATAGCTCATAGCTGTTGTAACCTGCGTGGCCTTCATTAATAAGGAAGTTGCTTACTTTTCCTGTTTTATGTTTGCTTTTACTTTTTTTTTGCAGTGGGTGATCACGTGCCTATGTTCCTTTTTAGTGGGGCTTCAAACTCCAGTCCTCCTTTTTACTACTGAGCCATATGCCCTCCCACATGATGACGTTCTTAATGGGCAGTGTTATTCAGCCCTATCCTTCTCTTATCAAGCGGCTAGGAACCCTCATCCGGTCAGTGTGGGAAACACCAGGATGTGCCTGCTTCCTGAGTGTCCTTTGTTTCTGCCTCCAGCTGCTCACCTCCTAGACTGCCTTGTTCTTCATCCCCGTGGCTCACTCCATGCTGCCGTTGGTACACGTCTCATGTGCTAGCTGGTCTCGCCCAAAGCGGCCTTACCTCTTGTCCTGAGCTGTCTTTTTTCCTCCACCTGACTACTAACTGGACTGCCTCATTCAGTTTATGATACTGGTGCTACTATCTAGAATCTTAATTTATGAACCTTTCACTTAAATATGAACATTTTGATTCTATTTATGTGCCTGTCATTTTAGTATGAATATTTTAGTTCTGAGATTCTGCCTTGAAAAACCACATCAGTATGCTGAGCTCTTAGAGACATTTTGGGCATGCTAATTTTGAGTTGTGAATTGATGCCACCCTAAAGGAGTGAGATGGGTTCCTGTTTTTCCCTACCATGAGGGTAGTACTGCTCCTTCCTACAAAGTGCTCCTTCCTAAATGTTGATTTTTTCAATTTTTTATTGTAATCTTTCAAAATAGTCATGTTCTGCTTTTATAAAGATTTAAAATAAACAAGAAAATGGATTAACTACTAGAGAAGAAACTTTCCTAATCAAATGATGACTTTTTAAAAGAGAGTCAGATTAAACAAAATTCTTTAGGATATTTGCTAAATTATAGTCACATTCTATCAAAAATTGGGGTTAATTATTACCATGTTCGTATTTTTAGGATATTATGAGATATACTACCTGAAGGGATTTGCATATGTAGTGATAATATTGTCTGACAAAATGCATCACTTTAATTTTTAAATATTATTTTAAGAAAAAAACTATTCAAATAAAACAAGCATGTGATGTGTCAGCATTTCCCCGCACACTCCAGATTATCAAACTATCAAAATTTTCTGTCACTGCAACTGCCTTTATTTTCAGTATTAAGTGCCTCGGTTCAATTTAATTGAATCAAACATTCATTGCACATTTACTATGTGTCAGTTACATCTCTTGCCCTCTCCTAAGCTTCTATAAAATGCACTGTCTGAACCACTTACATGGCGCTGATTGATGTGTCATGGGTATTTATGTTTAAGTCTTGTCTACTTGACTAGACTTCAGTGTTTTGGAGTTTAAGGGATTATAATTTCATGTTCATTTTTTACAGTGTTTACAATCTAGACACAAAATAGGTAGCTGGCTGGAAAAATAAATTACTTTATGTAATAATGCTGAGTAAACTACCGGAATAAAATTAGAAATATCTGTGACTATCAAATAAAAAATAAATGGTTAAACTAATTGGCACTTAGTGGACATTATTACCTGTTTATTATTGTGCCCTCAGGTTGGTGGAGACAGAGGATCCCTAGGGCAAGCTGGCTCTAGCTAGCCTAGCTAAATCAGTGAGCTCTGGGTTCAACTCGATATCCTGCATCAGTAAATAAAATGGGGAGCAATAAAAGAAGACACTTGATGTCAACTTCTGGCCTCCACATGAACCGTCACACACATGTTTGCCCATGTGCACATACACATACACATACTATTCACATGTTTAAAAAATTGAACTGGCAAATACAGAAATCCTAGGGGTGTTGCATTTTGGGAAGTAAAGTTGGGGTGTGACCTTGTATTGGGAACACCGAAGAAGACAATGAATTTTGGTGACTAGTTTTAGAGTCAAATGGAAAGGGTGCTGATCATTTGCTAGGACTATTTGGGCAGGAGGGAAAAGCACAGTGGAGGATAATCACAAGTGGCAACATGCAAGATAACTTCCCCTTGGCTGAGCCTGTACTGATGAGAGAGGAGGCTGCTGGAATGTGTTAGGGGACTGTATTTGTCTCTTGGTTAGGTCATGCAGGTGGGTGGAGCAGCAGGTGTCCAGAGGAAAGCCAGTGTCACCTACCAACATTCAATTCCAGACTTTGCCATGGAAGCAATCTTGAAACCTTAAAGGTGAAGGAATCTAATGCACGGATGGATGGGAGCCATGCTCCCGAGAGGACCCCGATCACATGATGGAGGCAGGTCTGGACTGAGGTCATTCCGGTTGGCTTCTATTAAGGAGCATGGTCATTTTGCCACATCTTATCCTCTGTTTGTTTGTCTGTCTGTTTTCTTGGAGATAGGGTCTGTCCATGAAAACCAGGGTAGACTTGATGTCTCAGGCCTGCTGCTTCACTCCCCCAAACATTGGGATTATAGACATATGGTACAACATCCTTATCATTTCTTTTTGGAAGAGCTCAGTATTGGTCTGATGACATCAGTGGATGGACACTATACTTTCCCAAATCTAATCAAGCCATCACATTCGGAGTACTAGGTCACCAGAAAACATGACCTGATACAAATTTTAATATCTGAAAAAATTCTTTCCATTTATTCTTAGAAATGCAGATATACTGAAGTCAGGCATGGCTCTGGATTAATCATTCTATTAGCTACTTCTCTCCTCACTGACAAAATACCTGATCACAGGAGCTTCATGGAGGAAGGATCTATTCTGGATCACAGCTGATGGAAAGACATGGCGGGGAACAGCTTTCTATGGTGGTGGGAATGTGAAGTGAGTGGTCATGTTATAGCCACAGTCAGGAAGACATAATTCTGAATACCTGTGGCCTGGCCCCCAAACTCACTTCCTCTGGCAAAGCTCTCCCTAAAGGTTCTACAACTTCCCAAAACACAATTACTGGCTGGGGACCAAGTCCTCAAATACATGAGTGTGTGGAGGATATTTCCCATACAAACCCTAATAATGATTTATTAATTTATACACACACATCTAATAAAGTGAATTGTTTTTAAGCTGTTCTCCTCACCCTACCCTTTGGTGCTGGCAATAAAACCCAGGCCTTACCCACATGGTAGGCAAGTGCTCTACTACAGAGTTACTGCTCTTTTGCTGAGATGTCTTTTTTTTTCTGCCAGAGCTTCAGTGCAGTTTTTTATACAACTGAATGTACTACTTCTTAAGTTTTTAAAAATACAAACTAAAATTAAAATTTCCTTTTATAATCTGAACCAATAATTCCACATCAGTTTTTGAAAACATATTTGCAGCAGTACTCAGCACTGCAGAGCCGTCATGCTTTGCACTGTTTTCTGGCAGGAGGCACAGTCTTCACTGGGCTCTCTGGAAATCCAGCTGCTTACTTGTCTGACATGAGCTGCCCTATCAAGCTTTTGGCCTTTGGAGTTTTGATTTCTTTTTTGCTCATCATGGTATATTTCAAACATAGAATAGTAATATATACCCTCACATGTTCTCAATGAGCTTTGAAGATTATTAAAAATTTCCAGTTTTAAAAAATCTTTTCCCTTGTTATACCTTTATTTTTGTGGAATATTTGAAGTATGTCCATGACATATTATTTTGCCCATAAATACTTAAACATGTCTGTGACACATAAGGACTCAACAATCCCATCATATGATTTAATAATTCCTTTAAAACTCCCACATTTGTCCCCTGCACACCTTCCTTACAATTAGTTTGTTTGAATTACGATCCAAACAAGGTGCACATATTACATGTGTTTGCTGTCTTTTTGAAGTTTCTTTTAATCCCTTGTAGTCTTTCACTCCACTTTTTCATGCCATCTATTTCTTGTTTTGTTTTTTTTTTTTTTGTTTTTTGAGGTAGGGTCTCACTGTAGCCCAGGCTGACCTGGAATTCAATATGGAGTCTAAGGGTGGCCTCGAACTCACCATGATCCTCCTAGCTCTGCCTCCCGAGTGCTGGGATTAAAGGTGTGCGCCACAACGCCCGGCTAATGCCATCTATTTCTTAAAGAAACTGGTATATTTTTTTTTCCTGTGAAGTTTCTGTCATTTTGAAGTTGGCTGATTGCATACTTGTGGTAATTTAACATTACCTACCATTTTGTATGTTTCTTCAAGATTGATAGCTAAATCTAGAGATTCAAGTTTATATACAGACGATGATTTTTGGCAAGAATAATTCACAGGTGGCACAGGAAGACTGGTTGTTTCACCGTTCATCATATTTTAAGATTGATCACTGGGTTTATGAGGTGTTCATCAGACTGTAAAGTTTACCTTTAATTTGTGACCCATACCCTATTTTCATTAGCATTTACAAATAAGGGGTGGTTTTCTAATTCTCTTATTTCTTCTACATTATTTGTGGGAATTATTTTATGAAGAAGCAAGTTTGTTTATCAATTATTCAGCTTATAAAAACATTTAGAAATGTAACACAACTTTATCTACTATTTCTCTTGGCAGGTGTCCTTCCTAGGCAGTAAAGGGCCTCTTTTCAGTTCATGAACCCAGTGGAATATATCAGCCACTTCATGGTATCTTACTACTGAGCAATGGCTTCTTACTCATCTTACTCAGTTCTCATCAGTCTATCTTTATAACCAACTGGTGTTCAAAGAGAAGTGTAGAGCATGGTCCCAGACAAAAATTAATGAGGTAGGACTTAAATACAACCATGCACTTGTGAAGACCACCTGCTCCCATTTAGTTGCCTCCAAATTCTTATCACAGGTGTGTCATCCACCAGCATTTGATTCTTTTTGTGAATTTAGGGAGCTACTGTATTAAGTAGGCATGAAAAGAACTTTGCATAGTTGATTAATACTGTCTAAAAAGCTCTCTGCATGGGAACTTTGGAGTTGAGCCTGTCAACCTGCTGCTTTGTGATTTCTCTATGTGGGAGGATTCCTTTTTCTGCAGGCTCATGAAAGTGCCTCAATCTGTATTTAAAGAGAAAATTCATTGCTGTATTAATGAGTAAATGTGACTCATAAACTCATATTCTGTTTGGTGCAAGTAAAATAAGAGAACAAAGAATCTGCAGCTCGAATTTCAGTTGCTAATTTCATAAGTTCCTGAGGAAAAAATGTATTTTTCCTCCAGAATGGACCAATTAACAAGGTGTTCTTTTTAAAATTAGCTAAGCATTTATACAATTTTTCTACAGTAAAGTGAAAATTCCCAACACATTTTATTGGAACTCCAGTTATTCAGACCATAAACTCCTCTCATAGAATTCTCCCTTAAACTAGGTGGAGGGTGAAAGAGTGACCAAAAGCCTTGTTCTTCAGAGATGAAATCCTCTCTCCTACCACCGGGTGGGTTTTGTAGACAACTTGCTATGCAGTCAGGTCCAGTTACATCTCTGCTTGTGCTAGGATAGCTTTTGTTTCTATTTATTTGTTTATTTGCAAGGAGAGAGAGAAAGAGGAAGAAGGAGGAGGAGGAGAGAACAGATCTACTAGGGTCTCTTGCTACTGGAAACAAACTCTAGACTCCAGATACATGCACCACTTTGTGCATCTGTGCACCTGGCTCTATGTAGGTACTGGGGAATCTGACCAAGGCTGTCAGGCTTTGAAAGCAAGCACCTTAACTGCTGAGCCATCTCTCCAGCCCTATGACAGCCTTTAACCAGAGCCCTAATGTCTTCAGGACACTTGTCCATTCACAGGTTTGAATTAAATTGAAAAATTTCTCAAATATTTCATTTCTATTTTAGTAGTTTTCTATGAATTTATTAGGGGGTGATGGCTCTGTCATTGCTTGACCAATAATTATGTACCTCAGATGCGTAGACATTTTCTTTTCCAGGTGCATTTTTGCCTGAGTCTCCTCACTGGAGGCTTGAAAAATAAATGTGACAGAAAATAGCTTTAGCTTCTCAAATGTCAATATTCTGGAACTGCTTGGAAATTATTGATACTGAATCACTAGAAAGAGGTATTGGGTGCTGCTAATGTCTCTGGTGGGATAAATCCCTATAAAATCTATGAAATAAATGCTGTCTGATAGTTTTTTCCATGTATTTATTAACTGGCAGATAAGTCTGTTACTATGGTAATATGTGTGTGTGGAAAAATAAAATTGTTGGCTGGTAGTCACAAAGTATAAAACTTCTTCCACTCTTTCCTGTATTATTTTACCCTCGGTCATGGGTGCATGGTTGTACTGTTGGTGATGACTTTTGAGAGGACATTTTTCCTTTAGAAATCCTTGTGGTCCCTGACCCCTGAGTACTGTGAGGTCTTACCCCAGATGAGCTCACAATGGAAATACCTGATCCTGACACTTCATAAGGCAGTGGGACCTGGAAAGGTTATTTAGGATGAAAGTTTTTTTTTTTTTAAACAGTGTCCTTTGATTAAGAAAATAAAAATGGATTTTCTAGTGCATGATGTTAAGATATAATTGGATTTTTCTAAATACATTGGTATCAAGACTATCATATGCAATAAGACTCTTCATGTATATTTTCAAAGGTCTTTCCTATCTTTTTCTGAACTAAGCTTTCCTAATGTGACAGTGAATCTTATCTCTGTTTCCCAGACATGGAGGCTGAAGTGTGCATGTGGATAGATTCAGACAGAGCCACACCATGATCAGTGTACATTGAATCTGCAACCCAGAGCCACATTGTGAACTTTTTCCTTTTGGTCTGTCTTTTCTCAGCCAGTATACACTAGGTATAAATATTCATTGGTTATGTTGAATAAATTTTGGATGGTTTATACAAGGCTTAGTTTTCTTTTCTCTGGATATTTGGTCAGCTTTGTTAAGTTTCCTTTGCACCATGAAGATTGGATTGGGCATGCATATACCCTTATAGTATTTGTTTTGATTTTGGTCTAAGTCAAGGCTTAACAACTCATGCTTACAGAGAAAAGGTAGAGTTATTAGTTTAATGGGCTTTGTGTAGCACAATAGTGAAGTTTTATGGTTTGTGAATAACTACAATGTCCCCTTATTATTTAAATAAAAAATAGAGTAATGTTCAAATTAGACCATTACTTGGATTGAATTCAGCCAGCAAATTCAGTTCTATAGCAGGCTTTTGTGAACAGTTGTTAAGAAACCTTCCTTTTGTCATGGACCTTCAAATGCTTTGGCTTGCTCTCTTGCATCTAAGAAGAGCAAGGATTCTGAAAGAGAACCTCTTACTTAGAATGCAGCCTTAATACTGCTGTTTTAAGTCTGATACTTCTTGGCACTCCTTCATAGTGTCCTGGGGCATGTAAAATCTCTGGTTTAATTTCTTTACATTTTGAGTCCCTGTCTCCTAAAAGAGGAAAGACAGGTAGTCCTGTACTCATACTGAGAGGGAGAAGGTTACCTGTGGCCTTGCTGCTCCTTGTAGACATGTCCAGCTAATGCTGTGTTTTCACTCTAATGTCATTTGTACTTCCTACATACCTAGTGCTGCCAGTTCCTAAGCTGTATGGAGCTTATGAGTAGGTTTATTCTTGTCTCCTGATCATTCTCTTCTATAGCTATTTAGTAATTAAGATGGTTCGCTTATGATAAAGTATTCATTCACTTTCCATATTCACCTTCCCAAAGTTTATTGACATCTCTCATATGTTTCTGCTGTCTCCTTTTTTATTAATTTGATTTTCTCCACTGTTCTTTTACTCCCTACAGAAGTCTACCCTTTTAATGTTTATGTGCTTGTTAGTAGAGTTTCAGAAAGCAGTAGAGATGAACAGTCATAATTAACCAGATGTTTTTCACTGGTCTGAGCCCCTTGTTGAGGAATAGGCATGATGTGCCAATAGAAACTTTTAGAATGTGACTGAAAGATATTCAAACCATCAAAACATGGAAAACTGGAAAGATGTAATTTTTACCTTAGTTCTATTTTAAGAATGTGTGATATTTCAAATGGTGACCAAGAATGATGAAAGTATCTTTCAAAAGAAAGCAGATTTGAATACACTTTTTTGCCTGGTAGCAATTGGCTCCCTGGGTGGGGGGGCTGGCACACTGCAGTTGTGCCCAAGTTTGCTCTGTCCTCAGCCCTGTATTATATGATTTCTACCCCAGCTCCTGAGGGGAGTGTTTCATGGATTTAGAAAAGTCATGAAAGGTTTTGCATTTGTTCTTCTATATTTTGTCTACTTAAGATGTGACCATTAATTCTTTTTAGTAAAAATGTTTTATTCCTGTCATTTATTTTATATAGATAAATGCTCAATCTTCCTCTGTCTCCTTTTGAAATAATTGACTAGTTATGTTGTTCTTTCTGCAATATTTTTCTGCAATAAGATGATGAAATGCCATTATGTATGACAAAATATAGATAGTAACAAATGCATAAGAAATGTTCAATCTTGTTAATAATCAAAGAGGTATCATTTTTTATCTTACTAAACCCTTCTACCCTAAGCTCCTCAAAAAAAAAAAAAAAAAAAAAAAAAAACCAACCCAAATGAAAAACAACAAGAAGTCAATGCAATACTGGTGAGACTAAGAGAAAACCAGCAGAATCATGCATAGTAGTGGTAAAAACAACAGCAAGAGGAAGGAAATAAAGGGAAAGGGGTTACTAAAATATTCAATATAAAATATTTCTGGCTCATATTTTGAGGGGACACGGCATATCATGACAAGGAAGGCTTGGCAGCAGGTGGCTCCATGGCATGGGAGAGTTTACCTGGGACTATGCGCCTCACATCTCAGTCAAACAGGAAGCAGGGACAGGATAAAAAGTCAGGCCAACCTATAAACTTTAACAACTGCTCCCTAGAAATAAACCCATTTCATATATCCATCGAGGTTCCACTCCCAAAGTTTCCACAGCCAATCAAAACAGTTCTACCAGATGGGAAACAAGTGCTCAAACATAATCTGTGCAGGACATTTTACATTCAAGTGATAACATTCTGCCTCTGCCACCTACAAGCTTATGGCCATCTCATATACAAAAATATATTCAGGCTAACTTTAAAAGTTCCCATAGTATTAACAATTTCAAGACTGTAAGAGTCCAGTCTAAAGTCTTTTCTAAGACATAAAATAATCTCTCAACTGTGAGCTTCCATAAAAATCACAAAACAGGTTATTTACTTCAAATACACAGTTGCAAAAAATAAACATTCCTATTTAAAAAGAAAGCGAAAATCAGCTAGGAAATATAGCTAGGAAAAAATAGCTAGAAAAAAATCAGCTCAAAGTAAGAGTTAAGCTCAGCAGGACAAACACCAGATCCTGTAGCTCTATGTCTAGCATCAGAGGCTTATGATGGCATTGTTATGGGGTTGACAGCACAAAAATTCTTTGGGATCTGGAGGGGCTTAGCACTCCCTGAGTCATTGATATTTGAAATCTTATCTTTTTAAAAAAAATCATTGAGAACTTTAGTATATAAACATACAGTAATTTGGTTATGTTTTAATTCATTTATTCCTTTTCTTACACTTGAAAAAAAGAATAACTTTATTTCTTTTTCAGAAACACAGGTGTTTCACTATTTAGTTTTTAAGTTTATTTTTATTTATTTGTTTGACAGAGAGAGAGAGAGAGAGAGAGAGAGAGAGAGAGAGACAGACAGACAGACAGACAGACAGACAATGGGCCTTCAGCCTCTGCAAACAGACAAATGTGCTACCTTGTACATCTTGCTTCCCTGGGTCCTGGGGAATCAAACCTGGGTCCTTTCACTTTAAAGGCAACTTCCTTGACTTCTAAGCAATCTCTCCAGCCCACTATTTAGTTTTAATATAAGACAATATAAGAAAAATGATGTATTCATTGTTTCTGCTTAACTATATGCCTTTTAAAAGTTTTCTCTGCTCACTGTCCTCAGAGTTAAGATATATTCTGATTTTCTGAAAATTCCATCATAAAACTTTTATTTAATTATATTTTTATTCTTGAATTTATAGCTTGGATATATAGATTTATTTAAAAATTACTATCATTTACTCCTCTTTTGTGCTCCACACCCTATTCTCGGAGGATCTCCTCTTTCAAGCCAGTCCTTGCTCTGTATTTTTTTTGTGTGTGTGTTTCATTCCTTTAGCTCTTCTCTGTTCTTTCTTTCTCTGTTATTCTCCAGAGATGCTATCCTGCATATCAAGCATCCACAGTGTAAAATTCACTGTGTCTTCCATCTTGTACCACAAATAGTTTTAGGGTATGTTCCACCATGCCTGGCCAGAACTTCAATTTTAAAAAAGAGCTTCAAAGGGCTAAACAAGTGTCATCCTTAGCCCCCAAGATACTAAATTCTAAAAAGGACAACGCAGGCTGGAGAGATGGCTTAGTGGTTAAGGCACTTGCCTATAAAGCCTAAGGACCCAGGTTCAATTCTCCATTACCCATGTAAGAGAGATGCACAAGGTGGCATGATGTGTCTGGAGTTTGTTTGCAGTGACTGGAGGCCCTGGCACACCCATTTTCTCTCTTTCTCTGCCTCTCTCTCAAATAAATAAAAATATTAGAAAAAAGTTAAAAGGGGCAATGAGGGCTGGAGAGAAGGCTTAGCAGTTACGCTTACCAGCAAAGCCAAAGGACCCATGTTTGATTCCCCAGTACCCATGTAAAGCAAGATGCACAAGGTAGCACATGCATATGGAGTTTGTTTGCAATGGCTAGAGACCCTGGTGTGCCCATTCTCTATCTCTCTCTTTCTCTCTCTCTCAAATAAATAAATAAATAAGATATTTAAAAGGTACAATGAAGGGCTGGAGGGATGGCTTAGCAATTAAAGCGTTTGCCTGCAAAGCCAAAGGACCCAGGTTCTGTTCCCCAGGACCCATGTTAGCCAGATGCACAAGGGGGCACACGTGTCTGGAGTTCATTTGCAATGGCTGGAAGCCCTGGTGTGCCCATTCTGTCTTGCTCTCTCTCTCTCCCTCTTTCTCTGTCATATAAATAAAAATATTTTTTAAAAAACATTTACAAAAAAAACCCCAGGTACAATGGCCTTTAATCCCAGCACTCTGGAGGCAGAGGAAGAATTGCTGTGAGTTCGAGGCTACCCTGAGACTACACAGTAAATTCTTGGTCAGCCTGCACTAGAGCAAGACTCCACCTCGAAAAACCAAAAAAAAAAAAAAAAAAAAAAAAAAAAAAAAAAAAAAACAGGGTAAAAAGGTAAAATGGAATTGTCAGAACTAAGTGTCAGGGAAACTCCAGTAAGAGATGTATGCATCTCCTACACCCTCCAGAAAGAAACAGAGCGAGATGGAAAGAAACGAAATAATCTGAATGTCAAGCACTCTCCTCAGCAGCATAGCACCTGCCTTTAAATGTTACCATAAAAATTGGCACAGGTTTCAAGAAAAAAAGACATGTGAGCTGGGCATGGTAGGGCATACCTTTAATTCTAGCACTTGGGAGGCAGAGATAGGAGGATCACCATGATTTTGAGATCATCCTGAGACTATATAGTGAATTCTAGGTCAGCCTGGACTAGAATGAAACCCTACCTCAAAAAAAAAATTGGCATTAAGTGGGCTGGAGATATGGCTCAGAGGTTAAGGCACTTGCCTGAAATGCCTCAAGACCCAGGTTTGATTCTCCAGTACCCATGTAAAGCCAGATGCACAAAGTGGTGCATGCATCTAAAGTTTGTTTACAGTGGCTAGAGGCCTTGGTAAATTCATTCATTCTCTATCTCTCGCTCTGCTTACAAATAAATATTTTTATAAATTGGCACAAGGGCTAGAGAAATGACTTAGCCATTAACGTGCTTGTCTGCGAAGCCTAATGACCCAAGTTTGAATCCCCAGAATCCACATGAGCCAGATGCACATGGTGGCACATGTATGTGGAGTTTGTTTGCAGTGGCTAGAGGCCCTGGAGTACCCATTCTCTATCTCTCTCTAGCTCTCTTTCTCTCTAAAAAATAAAAAAATTAAATAAAAAAATTGGCATATGGCCAGGGATAGGATACCTTCCAGTGAGTTGTTGGGCAGGGAGGCCCCTGATGCCCCCAAAACATTATAGGCCATTGCCAAGGCCCTTGGTTTCCCACCAGGAATAGATGGTAAGACCATATTGCTGAAGACCTCACATACTTGGGCTGCAAGGCCACTGAGAAATCCTTCTAGAACTGAGCTGATAACCTCCTCCATGTAGATCAGCTGACAGAAAGCTGGAAGAAGCCATTCTGTATGCAGTTCAGTGGGAGAGAGAGAAATCACCACTGAAGATACTCAACAGTGGACACTTCAAGTCTTAAATTTTGCCAGCCAGGCCAAATGAGCCAAGAGATGCAATAATGGTATGTCTGTCATGGTGGAAACCAATGCCCTCTAATTGGATTGGAGGCCCGCTCCATGGGAGGGAATACATCCCTGATACTGAAAACTTAAAACAGGGGTAGTCATGAGCACGTCTGCTGCTGTCTGGTTAAATGCATATACTATGCTTATCAAACTGCCCAGTAAGCACTTCTCTTAATGTTCATGCCCTTATATTAATGCTACTCTCATGTTTGGTAGAGAAACTTCTCTTTTCAGATGGCAGTGACCAAGGGATCACTCAGAAGGCATCATGGTGCTGGAAAGAAGTGACCAGAGTGCTCAGCACTGCAATATCTCTATCACGCCTTCCAAGGCTCAGGCAGGGTCTATTGCAGAAGAGGTGGCAGAAAGAATGTAAGAGCCAAAGGAAGGGTAGGACTTCTTACAACGTGCTCCCCCCCAGATACAAAGTGGCTTAGAAATCCATGACCTCACAGTGCTGATACTACCTGCACAAGACCATCATAATAGGAGGAAAAGATCATGATATCAAAATAAAAGAGAGACTGATTGAGAGGAGGAGGGGAGATGATGGAGAATGGAGTTTCAAAGGGGAAAGTGGGGGGAGAGAGGGTATTACCATGGGATATTGTTTATAATCATGGAAATTGTTAAGACAAAAAAAAAACTCACCACATAAAAAAAAGTTGGCAACTACATAAGCCAGATGCACTAAGTGGCGCATGAGTCTGTGGTTTGTTTGCAGTGGCTAGTGGACCTAGCATGGCCATTCATTCTATCTTTCTCTCTCTAATAAAAAAATAATAAAATATTTTTAATTGGCACAAGTAACTTATACCTATAACACCCAAACTAGTACCTGGCAAATGGTGGGTGTTCAATCTTTGATGGCCACTGAACTATGACAATGTGATATACAGCCCTGTGCTTTCCAAGGACATGCCTGGGTTAGGAGAACTCCATGATTTATAAAAATTAAATAAGAGAGTAGGGAGAGGGCCCTGCAGTTAAAGGCACTAACTTGCAAAGTCTGATGGTCCAGGGTTTGAGTCATCAGTACCCAAGTAAAACCAGATGCACAAAGTGGCATATGTATCTGGAGTTCTTTTGTAGTGGCAAGAAGCCCCAGAGCATATTTCTCCTCCTTCCTCCCTGAAATTTTTTAAAACTTATTTTAAACTATTTTTAAAAATTATTTTAAACAATCTTAAACATTTTTTTTAAATTAAATAAAAGCTGGACGTGTAGTTCAGTTGGTACAGTGCTTGCCTAGCATGCAAAAAACCCTGGATTTGATCCCAGTACCACATAAACCACACATGGCGGCACATGCCTCTAATGGCAGCACTCTAATCCTGGCACTCTAGAGGCAGAAGCAGGAGCATCAAAAGTCCATGGCTATCTTTAGCTACATATCAAATCTGAGGGCAGCCTGGACTTCATCAGATCCTGTCTTGGGCCACAGTTGCCAGGCTTGGCTTGAGCTGCAGGGAGAGCCAGGTGAGGGGATTTTCCACTCACACCGGAGCTCTTTGCAAACTCAAGAAACGTGAATGGAGAACTACAGTGAACAATGGAGGAGCAGATCACCAGGTAGAGGATCACATGGACCAGAAAGAGAATTAGAGCCTCCCCCCCCCCCCACCACCAGTGCAAGCTCCAGAAAGCACCAGAGACCAGCAGAAGGGAGATCACAGCACCCAACACTGGCGACCAGAGCAGCGATCCAGTGACTCAGCCAGCTGCTTGAACCCACATTGCACCAAAGAGGGACCCAAGCAGGAGCACAGCATAACTGAGACCAAGATCATCCCAAAAGGTAACTGGGATTACACCAGGTCAGCACCTGCCTAATAAACCTGGTATATAGGCTGGAACCAGAAGTGCTAATTGCACCTGCATATCAGGATAAATTATATGTTAAATCTGATGGATGGTCGGATTTGCCATTCTTAAATAAGCTATATTTTGGGCTTGTTATTTGTTGCTTCTTGATTTATAGTGGCTTTGCTTCCTCTTCTGTTATACATTAGGGAAGGGTCTCAATGGTCACAAGCTGACTTGGAACCCTCAACAGACCAGAAATCTTAACCTCCTTGATGTCAGGATTAAGGGTGTGGGTGGGCACCACACACTCTAAGGGACAGTTAGAGGATCTGGTTGTCATAATACCTACTCTTGCATAAATGCTCTGTGCTGTTTTTCATTGAAAGTATACATTGTTTAGTTAAATTTTAGAATATGCCTGTATTTTGTTCCACTCAACCTACTTGAATATTCTCATAGCAGGCAATCCTGACACCTAGGGTCACTTTTGTAGATACTTTGAGAGTCTTGAGAGCCACACCTAGCACCTTAAGATCCTACCCTGAAGATATATAACATCAGATTGATTGATACATCTAGTAATACTGCAGCTAACTAGAAAATCCAAGCATTAAATTAATCCAAGATGCAAAAGTATATACATTATAACACAAGAAACACCAAAAATCAAGACAATATAAATGCACCAAAAAGTATTAATGCATCAGAAATGACCTCCAGTGAGAACGAGTTAGAGGAAATGCCTGAGAAAGATTTCAAAAGAATGATCATAAATATGCTCAAAAGGGCCCTGGCTGAAACTAAGAAAAATTGGTGAAACAAGCAAGGGTGCTGTTTTCCTGATGAACCAGATACCAGCACAAGGGGGAAGGAGATCAACACAGAGAAAAATCAACTCCTACCAAATCAGAGAGCCAGAGCCTCAGAGGCCCCCAACACCTCATCACTGAAGCAGACCAAAAATGAACCCAACATGGCTCAGGGAAATTTTGCGGAAGAGGGGGAGGGAAGAATGTCAGAGCCACATGTTGGGTCATGATATGCAGAGACATTTATCTTACCCATAACTGTGGGCTAACTCCACAATGCATGACCCATATACCTCAATAAGGAGGGGCCAAGGGGAGGGGGTAGGTCATGGATGAGCCTAAGAATGGTACCAAACTGACTGTATTTGCTGAATATAAAACTAACTAATAAAGAAAAAAAAAAGAAGTCAAAGAGGAAATCAAAGGAATGAAAGAGGAAATCAAAGGAATCAAAGAAGACACAGGACACCAATTTAATGAAATAAAGAGGTCAGTGCAAGACATAAATAAGGAAATATAAATAATAAAGAAAAAACAGTTAGAATTACTAGCAATGAAGAACACAGTTAATGAAATAAAAAACTCTATAGAAAATATCACTAGTAGAATGGATGAAGGAGAGGACAGTATGTCTAAGCTAGAAGACCAGGTGGCAGATCTAGTACAGTCCAAGAAAGAGAAAGACAAACTAATAGTAAAGTATGAATGGGAATTTCAAGACATTCGGGACACTATGAAAAGATCAAACATAAGAAATCAGGGTATAGTAGAAGAAGAAGAATTTCACTCCAAACGCATAGTAGGCATCTTCAACAAAATCATAGAAGCAAACTTCCCCGAAATTGGGAAAGAGGTGCCAATGCAGATACAGGAATCCTTTACAACACCAACCAGACAAAACCTGGAAAGAACCTCTCCTCGCCATATTATAATCAAACTACCAAACACACAATCCAAAGAAAAAATATTGAAAGCAGTTAGAGAGAAAAATCAAGTTACCTCCAAAGGCAAGCCCATCAGGATCACAGCAGATTACTCAACACAAACCTTAAAAGCCAGGAGGGCTTGGAGTGATGTATTCCAAGTTCAGAAAGATAATAACTGTCAACCAAGGTTACTTTATCCTGCAAAGCTATCCATTCAAATAGATGGCAAGAAATAAGGACATTCTATGACAAAAGCAGGCTAAAGGAGTATTTGAAGACAAAACCAGCTCTACAGAAAATACTTGAAAGAATCCTCCATGCCGAAGAGAAAGTAAAGCACAGATATAAGGAACCTGGAAAAAAACCAAACAATACTCAAATACTAATTAACACAAGAGAGCAAAGGTAAAACTGGGAGAACTACAAAAAAAATGGCAAAAATAAATACACACCTTTCAATAATATCTCTTAATATCAATGGCCTCAATGCCCCAACCAAAAGACATAGGTTTGCAGACTGGGTTAAAAAGCAGGATCCTTCAATTTGTTGCCTCCAAGAAACTCACCTTTCTACAAAGGATGGACACTATCTTAGGGTGAAAGGTTGAAAAATGGTGTTTCAAGCAAATGGGCCTAGAAAACAAGCAGTGGTTATCCTAATATTCGACAAGGTAGACTTCAGTCCAACATTAGTTAAGAAAGATAAGGAAGGTTACTTTATGTTGATTGAAGGCACACTCCAACAGGAGGGCATTACAATCCTAAACATATATGCACCTAACATGGAGGCTCTCAAATTCATCAAACAAATGCTATTAGAACTAAGGACACAGATAACACCAAACACAGTGGTAGCGGGTGACTTCAATATCCCACTCTCATCCATTGACAGGTCATCCCAGGAAAAAATAAGCAGAGAGGCATCTGGACTAAATAGTCATAGAAGAAATGAACTTAACAGATATATACAGGGCATTTCATCCAAATGCTGCAGAATATACATTCTTTTCAGCAGCACATGTAACATTCTCTAAAATAGACAATATATTAGGACACAAAGCAAATCTTACCAAAAGCAATCTACACATTTAATGCAATCCCCATCAAAATTCCAATGGCATTCTTCATGGAAATAGAAAAAAAATCTAAAAATTCATTTTGAATCACAAAAACCCTTGAATATATAAAATAATACTGAGCAATAAAAATAAAGCTGGTGGTATCACCATGCCTGATTTTACCCTATACTACAGAGCCATAGTAACAAAAACAGAATGGTACTGGCACAAAAGCAGATATGTAGATCAATGGAACAGAATAGAGGACCCAGATGTAAGTCCAGGTAGCTATGGCCACCTGATATTCAATAAAAATGCCAAAAAATACTCATTGGAGAAAAAAGAGCCTCTTCAGCAAATGTTGCTGGGAAAACAGGATATTTATCTGTAGAAGGATGAAAATAGATTCTTCTCTCTCTCCATGCACAAGAATTAAGTCCAAATGGATTAAAGACCTTAACATCAGACCGGAAACTCTAAAACTCTGAAACTACTAGAGGAAAAAGTAGGGGAAACCCTTCAACATATTGGTCTTGGCAAAGACTTTCTGAATAATCACAAAGATTTTGTACGACAAAGGACACTGTGAATAAAGCAAAGAGGCAACCTACAGAATGGGAAATAATCTTTGCCAGCTAAACATCTGATAGAGGATTAATATCTAGGCTATACAAAGAACTCAAAAAATTAAACAATAAGAAATCAAACAAGCCAATTAAAAAATGGGCTATGGAACTAAATAGAGAGTTCTCAAAAGAAGAAATATGGTTGGCATATAAGCATCTACAAAATGTTCTACATCCCTAGTCATCAGGGAAATGCAGATTAAAACTACATTGTGTTTCCATCTCACTCCCATCAGATTGGCTACCATCATGAAAACAAATGACCATAAATGCTCGCAAGGATGTGGAAAAAGAGGAACCCTTCTACACTGTTGGTGGGAATGGTCCAGCCATTGTGGAAATCAGTGTGAAGGTTCCTAAGACAGCTAAAAATAGATCTACCGTATGACCCAGCTATAGCACTCCTAGGCATATATCCTAAAGACTCATCTTATTAACTTGGAAATACTTTCTCAACCATGTTTATTGTTGCTCAATTCACAATATCTGGGAAATGGTACCAGCCTAGATGTCCTTCAACTGATGAGTGGATAATGAAGATATGGCACATTTATACAATGGGATTCTACTCAGCGGTAAAGAAAAATGAATTTCAGGAAAATGGATGGACCTGGAAAGGATTATACTAAGTGAGGTAACCCAGACCCAGAAAGCCAAGCATCACATGTTCTCTGTCATATGTGGATCCTAGCTACAGATAACTGGGCTTCTGTGTGAGAAGAAAAAATCTCAGTAGCAGAGGCCAGTAAGCTAGAAAAGAGATATAAAGGTATGAGAAAGGAAGGGAGGGGGGAGGTACTTAATAGGATGGTATTGTATATATGTGTGTAGAAGAATAGATTAATGGTGGTGAAAAGGCCCAAAGTGAAGTCAGGGGAAGAGCTCGAGTAAGGGAAAGGTGGAGGGAGGGCTAATCAAAATCTAAGAGGATATAAATAAATCATATAGAATCCTACTTTTTGGGACAATGGAACACTGAGGAGTCGTAGATTGTTGCTAGAAAATTTTCAGTGCTAGGGATGGGATACCTTCCAGTGAGTTGTTGGCCAGGGAGGTCCCTGATGCTCCCAAAACATTGCCGAGGCCCTTGGTTTCCCACCAGTAATAGATGGTAAGACCCTATTGTTGAAGACTCCATGTACTTGGGCTGCAAAGTCACTGAGAAACCCTTCTGGAGCTGAGCTAAAAACGTCCTCCATGTAGACCAGCTTACAGAAAGCTGGAAGAAGCCATTCTGTATGTTCAATGGGAGAAAGAGAAATCACCAGTGAAGATACTCCACAGTGGACACTGCAAGCCTTATATTTGGCCAGCCAGGCCAAATGAGCCAACGGGTGCAATAGTGGCACATCTGTCATGGTGGAAACCAACTGCCCTCTAATTGGACTTGGGCCCGCTCCATGGGAGGGAATACATCCCTGATACTGAAAACTTAAAGCAGGGGTAGTCATAAGCCCTAGGGGTGTAATGTCTGCTGCTATCTGGCTAAAGGTATATACCATGCTTATCAAATTGCCCAGTAAGCACTTCTCTTAATGTTGACACCTTTATATTAATGTACTCTCACTTTTGGTAGAGAATTTTCTCTTTTCAGATGGCAGTGACCTTGGGACAACTCCGAAGGTATCATGGTGTTGGAAAGAAGTGACAGGAGTGCTCAGTACTACAATATCTCTATCACACCTTCCAAGGCTCAGGGTCTAATGCGGAAGAGGTGTTGGAAAGAATGTAAAAGCCAAAGGAGGGGTAGGACTCCTTATAATGTGCTCCCTCCAGACACAAATGGGCCTGGATATCCATGACGTCTCAGTGCCTGATACTACCTACACAAGACCATTATAAGAGGAGGAAAAGATCATGACATCAAAATAAAAGAGAAGCTGATTGAGATGGGGAGGGGATATGATGGAGAATGGAGTTTCAAAGGGGAAAGTGGGGGGAGGGAGGGCATTACCATGGGATATTTTTTATACTCATGGAAGTTGTTAATAAAAATTTGAACCCCTCCAAAAAACCAAAAGAACAAAACCAAAAGAAAAAATATATAACAAAGTCTATTATATAGTTTTAATGCCTATTGGAAAATGTTATTCAGTTGTGTTTTTATACAAGCTATTCAAAAATTAAAACATGCTGGCCGGGCGTGGTGGCACACGCCTTTAATCCCAGCACTTGGGAGGCAGAGGTAGGAGGATTGCCGTGAGTTTGAGGCCACCCTGAGACTCCATAGTGAATTCCGGGTTAGCCTGAGGTTGAGTGAGATCCTACCTCAAAAAAACAAAACAAAACAAAACAAAACAAAACAAAAAAAAACAAGCTGAACAAGACCAGAAAGTTACTCTTTATTTTTCTGATTTACTACGCGTTTTTCTTATCTTAAATCTTAAATATAATATGTTTATTTATAAACTTGTGAAGTAAAGTGAGTCATATAGGATAAAATTAAAAAAAAACAGTTTTAGGGGTTGGAGAGATGGTTAAGTGGTTAAGGTACTTGTCTGCAATGCCTAACTATCCCAGTTTAATTCCCCAGTACCCATGTAAAGTCATATGCACCAAATGGTACATGTATCTGGAATTTGTTTTGCTACAGTGGCTACAGGCCCTGGTGCACCTATTTTTTCCTCCTCTTTGAAAATAAAAACAAAATAGATTTTAAATTATTTATTTATTTATTTGAGAAAGAGGGAGAGAGAGAGAAAGATCCAGATAGATGGGGACAGGGAGTGAAATGGGTGCAACAGGACCTCTATCCAATGCAAAGGAACTCCAGACGCCTGTGCCACCTTGTGCATATGGCTTATGTGGGTCCTGAGGAACCAAACCTGGGTCTTTTGGCTTTGCAGGCAAGTGCTTTAACTGTTAAGCCATCTCTCCTGCTCCGTAAAATATTTTCTTAAACAGACAAACAAAAAAATAGTTTTAATTTTTCTATCCTAAAAAATCACCTTCAGCAGTTTGACATATGTACATATGTTTATTTTTTGTTACAGCTTTAATGTGACATAATTAAATAAAAATTGCATATTTCCATCACATAATTTGACATTTTGGTACACATATACCAAATGATGTATATGTCACTGTATTCAAAATAATGAACCTATCTGTCACTCCTAAAACTTTTCTTTTGTCTCTTAATTCCTTCTTCTCTTCACACCATTGAGAAGAAACCAGAGTTCTGTCGCAGTAGACTGGTTTCAATTTTCTAGTTTTATGCAGATGAAGTCATATACATACCTTTCATGCTTATTTATCAGCATAATTACATCAAATGTACACTGTGGTCTGGAACAATAGTTCCTCTACTTTATGGTTGAGTAGTAATATTCTACTATATAGTTTACTAGGTCATCCTTTTACTTATTTATGGAACTTGGACTTATTTGTTGTCTTTCAACATTAAGACAAAATTTTCTAACATTTGTATGTATCTTTGGGTGGTAATATATTTTTATTTAAAAGGTAAGGTAATGGCTGGATCATAAGATAGGTGTATGTTTAACTGGCTAAGAAGCTGCCAAGATGTGGGCTATGGAAATAGCTTTGTAGTGGAGTCCTTACTTAGCATACATAATGCCTTGAATTTAATCCTAAGAATTGTTGGAAAACAATTTCTTAAATATTTTCCTAAGTGGTTGGACCACTAACATTCCCACCAACAGTGTACCAGAGTTCTAATTCTCTATATATTGCCAAAATTTAATGCGGTCAGTCCTTTATGTTTTAGTCATTCCAAAAGATATTTAGTGTTTATCTCATTCTTGTTTTAATTTGCATTTCCCTAATTACTACTAATTTTGAATTTTCAGTTTTTATTATTTGTCTACTCTGTTTCATCTAGCTATTATTATATTTATATAATACAGTCTTAATTCCTCTAGCTTTTTAATCAATCTTAAAACAGGTAATTGAAGACCTCTATTGTTCTTAAGTAGTTGTGACTATTCTAGGCCATTTTCATTTTCCAAATTAATTGCATATTTGGTTTGTCAAGTTCTATAAAACTGCCTCACAATTTTGATTACTTTGAATCTGGGGATATTACCAGTTGTCTCTGGTTGTTTCCAGTTACTGAACATTTTGTTCAAAGAAATGAAGAAGCTCACGCTCATAGCAACGTGGCAAGAAATTTTATCATACAGTAACTCAAAAGCACAAAAAATGGGGGGTGAGATACATTGCAAGAGAGCAGTGTACTCTTTGAGGGAAACTGTCCAATAGCAGGTTCCTGGGACTTCTTTTAATGGGGTGTAGAAGAAAGAGGAACTGGTTAGTAGTGGGTGCCTCCAAAGCAGCCACTTTGATGGAGATTCCTGTGTTAAAATTATTCGTTGGATGCTCCTCCATCAGCCTCAGGATGAAGGCTTACTTACAGTGCATTGGAACCCCCAGAGCAGCTGTGCCATGAAGTCTCATTCCACCCTGTAGGACAACTTCCCTGTGGCCACTTCTAGAAGCTCCTTGTTCATGTTCAGGAGTATGAGACCACATAGCAGCACTTCAGCGGGCCTCACTATACTGGGATTAGCCCTGCAGTTGCTCCTCCCTCAGTCTCAGGGTGAGGGCTGACTTACAGAGCATGGAGACTCCAAAGAAACCATGTAGATGAGCTTATTATTCTTTGATGTTTTGCTCTATCTATCTATCTATCTATCTATCTATCTATCTATCTACTCTCCCGCTGAGATCACAAGAGCCTGTGCATTATTGTATACATCTGGCATGGGGTGTGCCTAAATCTCAGGGGAGGGATCTGAGGACCTTCCCCACATTGCCTCTTGTGAGTTGACTGAGTTGCTTTTGATAAAGTTGGCAACAGTTGTTTATACTTTTCAATATGGAGGAAATTTGGCAGATGACATGCTTAATAACAATTTGCTTTGAAACCAGATTACTTATTGTAATGTATAGGTATGACATTGGTTCTCTTTCAGGATGCAGAATAAATATCTTGTATTCTGAAAGTAAGAAAGGCATTATACTCTCCACTGTCTAATAGTCAACTCATCTTTCTCATTTAGATGGTGTTCACAGGGGCTAGGAGCAATATGCTAGCAAAGTAGCATTTGTAGTATCTAGATAAATTCACATTGAGAATCTCCTAATTCTCAGGTGATTAGTAAAAATGTGTGCTTTATAACTTTCAGATTCTCCTGGACAAAAAAGAAATAGTGAGCTTTTCTAACCCATCAGTTGTTCTTTTCTAAGCTACATACTTAAAGTGCTGGCCATGGTAGCAGACTCTGCTTTACGCCTAAGAAAACTGAGTCCTGAGCACTGGTGGGAAAAGCCCACATTATAAAGTTTATCTTTGTCTTTAGGGCTTTGCTGTCAGACTCAGTAGAGTTCAAACATTTACTGAAGACCAGAACAGTATTTTCCTCATATAAGCTTTTCTCATCCTTGGTAACCATGGGGCCGACATGTAGCAAGCAGGATTGCTGAAGCAGCCCTTGAAGGGGCTTCAGCCTCCATGGATAAA
The DNA here is from genome assembly GCA_036346955.1 of Dipus sagitta. Taxonomy (NCBI): domain Eukaryota; kingdom Metazoa; phylum Chordata; class Mammalia; order Rodentia; family Dipodidae; genus Dipus; species Dipus sagitta. The sequence goes on from CM070770.1 coordinate 111,982,429, forward strand.
GAGGTTCTTAAACACATTCTGCCCAGAATTCATCAATACTCGAAACTTCTGTTGGTTTGAAAAGGATTATTTAAAACTGTCATCAATCTCCAAGGAGCCACAAAACACTGCACGTAATACCGTATCTTCCCCAGCCATAATGGTTCCCTAATCTTGGAAGCTTGCCTGTTGGGTCTGAGAATGTTAACTGAGGGGTGACTGTCTTTTATGTAAAGCAGCAGCAGTGACTCATTCCCTTTCCTTTGCACCCTGGCCCTGTTTGCTTTCAACTCTTTTTTCTTTTTTTTGGCATGTGTGTGCATATAGTACATGTGGTGAGGTGTTTGCATGTGTTTGTAGTAAATGTGGTGTGATGCATGCATGCATGTACTAAAGTTGGTGTGGTATGTGCACATATGTGCATAACACATGTGGTGTGGTACATATATGTGTGTAGTACATGTGATGTGATGTGTGCATATGTGTATAAGCCATGTGGTATGGGTGTATATATGTGTAGTATACATGGTGTGTGCATGTGTGTAGTACATGTGGGGAGTTGTGTGTATGTGTGTATGTGTAGTAAATGTGGTGTGATGTATGCATTTGTGTGTGTAGCACATGGCATTGTGCATGCATGTGTGTATAGTACACGTGGTATAATATATGAGTGTGTGTGTAATACATGTAGTGTGATGTGGGCATGTGTTTAGCACATATGGTGAGTTGTATGTATGTGTAGTAAATGTGGTGTGATGTATGCATTTGTGGGTATAGTATAGTTGGTGTGGTGTGTGCATTCATGTATAGTACATATGGTATGCTGTATGAGTGTATTATGTAGTACATAGATATTGTATGTGCATCTGTGTAGTACATGTGGTGAATTGCATGTACATGTGTGTGTAGTAAATGTGGTGATGTATGCATGTGTGTGTATAGTAAATGTGGTATGATGTATACATTTGTGTAGTGCATGTGGTGCGTGTATATGTGTGTAGTACATGTGGTTTGATGTATGCATGTGTGTGGGTGGTGCATGTGGTATTGTATGTACATATTTGTATAGTACTTAAGTTGTGGTGCATGCACATGTTGTGTGGTATGTGTATGTAGGGAATGAATGTGGTGTGATGCATGCATATATGTGTAGTAAAGTTGGTCTAATATATGCATGTATGTGTTTAACACATGTGTTATGTATGTATGCATGTGTGATACATGTGGTATAGTGTGTATATGTGTGTAGTACTTATGTTGTGGTGCATGAACATATGTACACTGTATATGTGGCATGATGTGTAAATGACTGTGTGTGTAGTACATGTGGGGTGGTGTGTAAACATGTGTGTGCAGATGTGCTTGCTTCTTGTGTTCATGTGCAGAGGCCAAAGGACACTGGGAGTCCTCCCTATTGCTCATGTGTGGATTTCCTTGAGCCCATTGCTCTCATTGAGCCTAGAACTGCTGCTCCCACCCTCCTGTGTCTCCCATGCCCTGTGCCCCTATCCTCCTAGTCCCATTCTTCATTTCCTACCCCTTAGCCCCCAAATTCTCCAGTTTCCACTGGTTACTTCTCTCCTTAGGTTGCAGGCATGTCTGGCCAAGCCAGGTATTTTCATGGGTCCTAGGGAATTGAAGTCAGGCCATCTCAGACCCTCTCAGGACCTTATTCTTGTGAGGCAGGTGATTTTACCTGCATGACCATGTCCCTAGCCTCTCCTTTCAAGTCTTATTCAGACTTCAGGTCTTTCTGCAACTCTCAACTCAGTCAGTATCAGGTGATACTGTCCTGTACAGTAGCACCTAATGTTTCCCTCATCATTTACAGACTATGTCATAATTTACCCAACTTGTTTGAATCTTCTATTGAACTATATTGTCTGTGTGAATCATTTTAATCTGGGCATTGTTTATGGAAACAGCAACCGGTGCCTGGTCCATGGTTGAGAGTGAATAGATGTTGGGTGAGTGTATGATGGATGAACGCATGGAGCAGTCCCTGAGTGGGTAGCACTAATCTGGATTTCAAGCAGAAGTCATCAAGCAAACTTTTCTTGTTCATGGGTTGGGTAAAGTCACGAAGGAGCAGGATTTGACAAGCAAGTGAAGAAAAAACATAGAGATTTGGGAAGAGAGGGAAATAATATTGTGGTAAAGATCAGAGAAACTTGTCCTAGGTGCTATGTAGGTTGGAGGGAAATTACCTGGTTGGGACCAAGCATTTGGAAAATGAGTTAGGTATTGATACAGATTAGGAGCAAAATAGCTTTTTTCCCCCAGGTAGTCAGAGAGGCAGAAAAGAACATGGATGCCCACCTGCCCTGGTGAGTCTGGACCCTCAACCTGACTCAGTCTGATTCAAGATGATGAAAGGTAGTTTTCTGATTCTTCCTTCTTTCTGTGGCCTTTTGGTGGCCCTTTCTAAGTCTGTGATCTCCTCACTTCACCGACCCACCAATGTCCTTCAGATATATCTGTACTCAGCAATGAGGCTCATCTCCGTTGGGTGCTGAATTTAGAGAAAGATCTGTTCCAAGTTGCCACGTGGCATTCTCAGTCTTTCAGGACACCTCCAAGCCTGCAGAGAGGAGACCCTTTTGAGTTTGTGAGCTTTTTAACCTTTCTTGTCTCCTATTTTTACTTTCTTTTAAAATAAATCTTTGATAATTTACCTTTCATCATATCTGCATTTTTAATTCTTTGCTAATTGCAGATAAGAGTTTAAAACTTGAAAGCCACTGGTTTGGGGAGTTCTAAATTCTAAGAGAGACTCAGAGCCCAGTCTCTCTCCTGTTACACTATGTCCCCTGTAACCTCAAATTAAATATGGTTACACTCTTTGCAGGATGATGAATGGGTTGGGGCACTGTGGAAAATATTAATCTGTTATGAAACTGTAGACTACTTTGGCCAAAAGGAAAGACATGCTGTTTGTTCCTATTTGCAAAGAACCATTTGTTCATATGAATGTACTCACCTTGAAATGTTTCTCACTTACTCCTAACTTGCCATCATACTTTAAGAAGTTATAAAGTTGAGAACCCATGCTCTTTTGGTGCCTTTTAAAGTTCCTGAAATGTTCACGGCTCTGTGTTTCTTTACTCTCATTTTGTTTTGATTTTCCTAGCATGGGTAGCTCCTCACAAAATCTTATTAACATGTAGGTGAGGGCTGGGAAAAATGTTCTTTTTATTTTTTTATTTGAGAGACAGACAGTGGGAAAGAAGGAGGCAGGTAGAGAGAGAGAATGGGTACCCCAGAGCCCTCAGCCACTGCAATCGAACTCCAGATGCATGTGCCACCTTGTGCATCTGGCTTATGTGGGTCCTGGGGAATCATACCTGGGTCCTTTAGCTTTGCAGGCAAGTGCCCTAACCACTAAGCAATCTCTCCAGCCTGGGAAAAATGGTTTTAACTTCAATATAAAGAAATTATCAATTTGTGTATATATGCATGCATACACACTTGTTTTTAAAATATCTATTACTGAACTCTCCTACTCCAATATTTATTTTAGCTGGGAAATAACATACAATGAATATTGGGATTTTACAGATAGATGTTTATATTATGTGCATGCAAGGATGAACTTCTTCTTGTTTCATAATATTTATGCATCTTTTCACTTCTGTGGACTCATAATTTTCTAGAACTACCAGAAGGATGGTAAAATACTAGTTGTGATGTTGAGCATTTTTGTCTGATTCTTTTCAAAATACATTTTATTCATTATTTATTTTCAAGCAGAGATAGAGAGAATGAGAATGGGCATGGCAGGCAGGGAGAAAGAGAGAGAGAGAGACAGGGAGAGAGAATGGGCACACCAAAGGCCCTAGCCACTGCAATTGAACTCCAGTTGTATGCACCACTTTGTGCAACTGGCCTTATGTGGGTACTGAAGGATCAAATCCAGGCTGTGAGACTTAGCAAACATGCATGTTTAACTGCAATTGAGCCATTTCTGCAGCCCATTGTCTGAGTCTTTATATTAAAAAATGTTCAAAGCACTTTATATTTAAATATGCTACCAATTAATTTGAGTATAGGTATACCATATTAAGAAAAACCCTTCTATTTCTAGGTCACATACTTATAATTTTGTTAATTGCTTAAAAATTTATTTAGGCAATTAGATATCTTTTCTCCTTTGACCTATTAATGTGATAAATTATAGATTTCCTAATATTAGTCCATAATTACATTCACTCCTGGAATAAATCCTACTTTGTCATGGTGCATTATTCTAATATCTTGACAGATTTGATTTTACAATGTCTTATTAATGTTACATGTATTTATAGTTATAATTGAGATTACCTAGGAGACTGGGAGTTTATCTCAGTTCCTCTTCCATGGCCAACTCTTGCTTCCAACACCTGAAGCTCTACACAGGGCTGGGGAGGTTGAATATTTCTGGCTCTGGTCACTTTCTGGTCAGATTGTACTGTGTTTTTAAAATTTTTATTCTCCTCTATTGTTTATATAGCATAATTTTTCTTGAAACCACTTTCTTAGTTTTCTCAAATGCAGATTGCTTTTTCCCACTTTCTTTTATGTTTTTCTTTGGCTTTAATAATCAGAACTGTTGGGGTAAGATAAACCCATTTTATTAACCTGAAAGCCCCTGGGATTGTTCACCAAACCTAGGAGCAATAAACAAAATGAAATGACATGGGCTTTTCATTAAGTTCATTCTTGGGACTGTAGCATTTCCAAATTCAGGTAAAATTTTCATAATGGGAATGTCTGTGCCTCAGGGAGGAGCCAGTGTCTTTGAACTTTTCCGTAGGAGTTGAGAATAGCTCAGTGGCTAGCCCCACATCACAGCTACCTCAGCTGGCACGCATTTCTCAAGTGTTAAGCCTTGGGCCTGGGGTAGCATTTTTATGATAAAGAGCTGTTCATATGTGCCATAACTTATCATCTGAATAAGTTGCATATTTGTTCAGGATTAATAAATTTCTACCTGTATTAATACTGTGTACTGTTAGATTTTTAGGAGATGCATTTTGAGATATCCTATGTAAACATCTTGTTATTCCTGTAGGTGTGGTCACCTTTTAATTTTTTAAATATTTAATATTGTGGTGTATGATTATTACCTACAAAATTAACACTGGAGGACCCTGCAAACAACTCATCAAACTGCTAAAAGAAGACATTTATCATAACATTTTGAATATTTGAATAATAGTTTGAAAACAACTGAATATTTTGTGTAAGGTTAGGATTTTGTGTTGGGCCACATTCATAGCTGTCCTTCACGGTCAAGGATCCCAGCAGTCGTGGTTTGGAGTCACCTGCAAGAATCTGTAAGAGGATGAAAAGTTAACCAACCTTGAAACAAACACAAAATACCATCATGAATTACAAGCATCAAGGTGTGTCATGAGTCAGTCTTGTGTAATACTTTATGGTCAGTAGGGGTCTCCTGGAGATGGCCCCTAGGGTCTACCTTGGGTACTTGCAGCTGCGTGTCTGCCTGGCCTCCTTTCCTTTTCCCTGACCTGCTTTCTGCAGATGGTGCTCCTCACAGTCAAGGCTGGAGTTCCTAACTCTTGTTTCCTCTTGTGACAGCTTGTGCTGCCTGTCTTTTACCTTCAGCTTTAAAGCTTCCGGTACCCCACACATGAATATTTGTTTTCCCAGTCATGCCACCTTCAAATAAACTAGAGCAGACTTCTTTGCTGGCTTCTTTGACCAAGCACTTGCTAGAGCAGATTCTCATGGCAGTGTGATTGTCAAGGGGTTTCTGATAAGAGTCCTAGAAAACTGCAAGGTTAAGGCTGGGGAGGGAGAAAGGCCTTAAGTAAAGGTGCTGGAATTCCCAATTCTCAGCTGGCAAAAGGATTCAACCAGATTCCTGGTGAAGGGCTCCCTTCCCACACCCTGCCCGGCCACACTTCACCCCCATTAACTTTTCTTTTTTTCTTTTTTAGAAACACTGCTTTTGTTTATTTTTTATTTGTTTATTTATTTGAGAGAGACACAGAGAGAGAGAGACAGAGAGAGAGAGAGAGAGAGAGACAGAGAGAGAGAGAGAGAGAGAGAGAAAGGCAGACAGAGAGAGAATGGCACACCAGGGCCTCTAGCCACTGCAAATGAACTCCAGATGCATGCACCATCTTGAGCATCTGGCTGTATGTGGGTACTTGGGAACTGAACCTAGGTCCTTTGGCTTTTCAGGCAAGCACCTTAACTACTAAGCCATCCATCCAGCCCTCATTTTCACTTTCTATCCTGCTTCATGTGCGCAGCAGGGAAAGGTTCTCCACTCTTAATGACGTTTATGGCTTAGTTAAGACCACCAAGATAACCCAGGCTAATCTGCCAGAGATTCTCCCTTTAATACTTACTACCTTGTGCCTCACAGTCAAGGTGAGAGATGCTAACTATTTCCTCTTAGGGATCTCAGTTGCTAGGACTTTAAGGTTCTTCAGGGTGACTTCTGATCTATTAAAGATTCTACGACTCTGTATCTTCAATGGGTTATTTATAGCTATTAGCGAAATGAGATTCATTCTCCAAAGCTTCCAGAAAACACAAGGTACACAAAAAATATGCTTTGAAATGTAATTTTCTTTTATTCTGTCTTATTTTTTCTTGGCCCTGGCATTCTTGTGACATGTGCATTTCTATTTCAGCATCTCACAGAGAGAAGGCGGCACTAATGTTTTGGATACGATGTTATTGTCAGACAATTTCATTTCGAATAATAGGTTTTCATTCTCAATGTCCTCAGTGTAATTTAAACACACTAAATGTATACAAGTATTTACTCTTTGACATTTATTTTCAATAGCTTGCAAACCCTCAAATGCTCTTAGTAGAAAGCAAAAAAAGTAGTAGAGCAAGCCTGGCTGATTGGAGGTACTATTTAAAGCCTCTGTTGGACAGAAACGATCATGTTGAAGCTGACGGTGGAGTGTGGTAATGCCAAGTGCTAGCAGATGCCCAGGAAACCTGTCACATGTGCCATGTGCTACACAAAAATTTCAAGAGGATTTAGAGGTGTTTTTTCTTTCTTTCTTTTTTTTTTTTTTCCTGGAGGAAGCTTTAGCCATCGTCATCTCTGTATTTCCTTTGTGCTGTGGAGGGAGCCTGCGGAAGCAAAGGAATGTGAGGCTGCAAGCGTGGGCCAGGGAGGGAAGGGTTTCCCCGTGAGGCTTCCAGCTGAGCTAAGTGACTGTGCAGTTTTACACCTGGGAACCAGGGATTGAGTTGAGAAGGGGCTGAAGGTTCCTGGAAGACTGCTCTCCCTCCCTCTGACTGGCTGGAGAGCTCCGCTTGCCTGGGAGTATGTTGTAGAGCTCCTTAGAGTCTCTGTTTCCCTATCTATAAAATGCAGAGTGATAGTAATCTTGTAGTATTTTCATAATTTTTTTTGGTACTTGCAAAATTCCTGCACTGGTATTTAGATAGGAAGTTATAGAGACACACTTAGGCCGTGATTTTCATTTTAAATAAAATTAATAGAAAATGATCATCACGATAGACAGAATAATGTCCCCTGCAAAGAGGTCAACAGGATCTTAATCCCTGGAGCCCAAGAGTGCTACTGATCATGGCAAAAGGGGCTGTATATGTGTGATGCCATTAAGGTTTGAAGGGAGAATTCAGGTAGTCGGATTATCTTGGGTCATCTGGGTGGTTGTAATGGAATCACAGAAGGCTTTAAGGATGGAGACCATTTCCCTGCTATGGTTGAGGCAGGATAGAAAGACAGAAAATTGAGGAGACTTAGGAAAAGGAGTCCTCACTCTGGAGTCTGATTGAAGTCTCTCACCAGCTGAGAAGCAAGAATCATTTAATGCATTTATCCCTTCTCTGCTGTAACCCTGCAATTTTCCAGGAATCTCACCAGAAACCCCTTTACTAAAAGAAAAGGCATATTTTGTGCAACCCTAGTAGCTCCTGGTTCATGTTATCAGCACCTCCAGAGCCACCTTATAATCTTACTTATCAAAACAAGAAAGAAAAGGAAAAGTTTCTTAGTATCATTTTCAGACGTAACTTGAGGGCCATCAAAATGGAGTATAAGCTATGATAAGGTATTTTATTACAACTTTTCTCTGAGAAACCCATGCCTATTCTCTGAGGTATGTCTTTCTTTTTGAGTGCTTCTCTTAGCCCTCATGCTTAAAAATCTATATTAAAATGTATTTCTGGGCTGGAGAGATGGCTTAGCGGTTAAGCGCTTGCCTGTGAAGCCTAAGTATTCTGGTTTGAGCCTCGATTCCCCAGGACCCACGTTAGCCAGATGCACAAGGGGGCGCACGCGTCTGGAGTTCGTTTGCAGTGGCTGGAAGCCCTGGCGTGCCCATTCTCTGTCTCTTTCTATCTGCCTCTTTCTCTCTCTGTCTGTCACTCTTAAATAAATAAAAATAAACAAAAAGCCTTAAAATGTATTTCTGTGTGGTGTGCATGTATGTGTGTATGCATGTGAGGTCAGATGTCAATGTCAGGTGACCCCTTCTATTGTGGGGATAAACTATAATAACAAGCCAGGTGTGGTGGTGCATGCCTTTAATCCCAGCCCTCGGATTTGGCTGTGAGTTCAAGGCTACCCTGAAACTACATAGTGGATTCCAGGTTGTCCTGGGCTAGAGTGAGACCCTACCTCTGTTAAAAAGAAAACAATTTTTCTTAGTTTCAGCTGGGGCCCTTTTGAGGTATGATGGGGTGGATACCAGCACAAGGGGGAAGGAGATTAGCACAGAGAAAAATCAACTCCTACCAAATCAGAGAGCCAGAGCCTCAGAGGCCCCCAACACCTCATCACTGAAGCAGACCCAACATGGCTCAGGGAAATTTTGCGGAAGAGGGGGCGGAAAGAATGTCAGAGCCACATGGTGGGTCATGATATGCAGAGACATTTAGCTTGCCCAAAGTAACTAATGGCTAAACTAAACTCTCAGTGATCCTTTATATCCTAGCAACTAAGGAGCAGCCACTCTGGTGGGTGTACAGGTTTAGCCTCTACTTTCAGAACTAGACTCTAGAACATTTGCCACATCATGATAGGAATATTCCAGAGTTACATAATAACTAAATTCAGGATTAAACCCCCCCCAAAAGTACTTATTGCTCTTGATCTACTTTGAGATTCTCACTGAACTGAGCTTGGCTGGACAAGCTAGCCGAAATTCTTGGATCTGTCTGTCTTACAGTGGAATAATCTGTGCCTACCACCATGTCTGCTTTTTGTGGGGTGAGGACCCCAATCAGTCCTATGCTGCAGCCAAGCAGTTTCCCACTGAGTCATCCCACCCTCTATTAAAACCTTATAAGCTAGTCATACTGCTCGAACGTGGAGAACTAACACAAATAAGACTGTCTGCCAACCCAAACTGTCAAGGAGGTTAAGAGAGAGATAGATTACGTTCTAGAGATTCCAGAAGGAACTAGCCTTGTAGACAACTCAACTTTCATCCATTTCTATGACATGCAGAATAGCAGAGAGTAAATTTGTGTTATTTGAAGCTAGGCTTGTAGTGAATTTTTTTTTTTTTTTTACTGTTGTTGTTTTTCAAGGTAGGGTCTCATTCTAGTCTAGGCTGATCTGGAATTCACTATGTAGTCTGAGAGTGGCCTTGAACTCATGGTGATCCACCTACCTCTGCCTCCCAAGTGCTGGGATTAAAGGTGTGCGCCACCACACCCAGCTGTAGTGAATTTTTTATATCAACAGTAGACAATGTGTCCATTCTTAAAAAGACTGTCATGAGTGAGTATGATTCTACAAAGGATGAGGAGGCCCATAGTGCTCTCTGAATCAGCTATTAAAGTATATGCTCAATTCAAGTTCCCTTGAACTTGGTAAGGATCTTTGAAATCTTATTCCTTTCTGTTCTGCCCACACATAAACTTTTGAGAGACATTTAAGATGCTAGCTACAAATTTTAAGATTTATATTTGAGTCATAGCAAAAGTCAGTGGTAGGGGCCAGGAAGCAAGAAAGGGGCTATAAGGGAGGGAGGAGAGGGGAAGACTTAAGTAGAGGAACAGATTACTGGGGATGGAATGACCTAAGTGGGGTCAGGGGAAGGAATTGAGTAAAGGAAGGGTGGGAGGAGGGTTAATCAAAATTTAAGATGTTATAAATAATCCATATGGGAACCGACTTCTTTGGATAATGATGTACCTAGAAGCCATAAATTTTTACCAGAAAAATTTCAGTGTCAGGGATAGGATACCTTCTAATGAGTTGTTGGCTAGGGAGGTCCCTGATGTTCCCCAAACAATACAGGCTCTTGTAGAGGCTTTTGGTTTCCTACCAGAACTAGATGTTAAGACACTCTTACTGAAGACTCCACATACTAGTGCTGCAAGGTCACTGAGAAATCCTGCTGGAGCTGAGCTGGAAACCTCCTCCCTGTTGACTAACTGTCAGAAAGCTGGAAAGAGCAATGCTTCATGCAGCTTTATGGGAGAGAGAAGTTATCAACCATGGTGAACAGCATTAGACCCTGTAAGCCCTAAGATTTTCCAGCCAGGCCAAATGTGCCAACTGGTGCAATAGTGGCATGTCTGGGGAAACCAACCACTCTCTAATTGGACTGGACAGGAAGGAATATTTGCCTAGTGCTGAAAGGCTAGTCAAAAGCCTATGGCTGGGAGGTCATCAGCCTTGGGGAAGTAACACCTGCCATTGGTTAAATGCATATATTATGCCCACCGAACTGCCCTGTAAGCACTTTCTTCAATGTTTTTACCCATATAGTTAAGTAACTCTACTTTTGGTTAGAGAAATTTCTCTTTTCAGATGGTGGTGACCACTGGGGATGACTCAGAAGCCACCATAGTGCTGAGAAGTGACAATGGAGTGTTCAGACATCTCTATTGTACCCTCCAAAGCTCAGGGTCCATTGTGCAAGAGGTGGCAGAGAGAACGTAAGAGCCAATGAAGGGTAAGACTGGTTACAATGCAGTCTCCCAGACACAAAATTGCCTTGATATTCATGACTCATAGTGCCTGACACTACCTACACAAGACCTTCACAACAGGAGGAAAGGATGATGACATCAAAATAAAAGAGAGATTAATTGGAAGGGGGAGGGGATTTGATGGAGGGTGGATTTGAGAGGGGGAATGGAGTGGAGGGAGGGAACAATCTTGGTTTTATTGTCTGTACTTATGGCAGCTGTCAATCAAAAGTTTTAAAAAAGTAGAAAAAAGATGCAAACCATAATACCCACTATACAATATTAGTTGTGATTATTAGTATATTTATTATTTGAAATATTACCATATTGTTATAGAACTATGGAATGTTAAATCAGGAGAATCTATGAGCCATTAATCATTGACCCCACTACCCTTATTGTGGTTGAAAAACTTGAAAGTGTTCTCTTGATGTTTAGCCAGAGGCATGACCTGGATAACTAATGGGAGATGGGTTAGGCGGTAAGCAAGAGATCTTTAAATGACATAGTTTGGAGAAGAGAGGGAGATAGTTGTAAAAGTTCATTGGCAGAGTGATTTAGTCATACACAAGAGTCGGTAGTGTCTTGGGAAGGACTGGTAATGAGAGAAGAGAGGCCTGTGTGTTCCTGGGACTTGAATAGGAAACTCATTTAGATACAGTGGCACTAATTATTAGAAGCCATTTGCTAAGTTGGTCATAGGAAATGGGTTGTAGTTACTGATAGCTTTGTGTGTGTGTGTGTGGGGGGAGTGGTAGAAGAAACTGATGTTTATGTAAGTCATCCCATCATTTTTCCTCTCACTTTTGGAAAGTGTTAAGATGGGCTCATTCTGAATTCTGCTTTATGAATAAAGTATTGCAATCAGATTACAGTAAACTCTAACATGTAAATGACCTGCTAAAAAAGGTAAAAATTCCACATCTTCAGAATTAGATGTTGAGTTTGGGACCTTTGGTTTTGGAAATTTTTACCAGATTCACCACAGATGGTTGAGAAAATCCAAATCAAATCAAACCAAATTTAATTGAACTGACCCAAAGTGACCTAAAACTATTTCATAAGTAGTGATAATTCCAAATTTATCCCTGATTTTCAATGTCTTCTCAATATACAAACTATTCATCTAAACACACACAAATATGCCACATATCTACCTCTCACATGCATGCACACAGATGCACACATTTCAAACACACACAAACACACATACACACTCACAGATGCACACATATCACAATGACACACATTGCCATATGCTCTTAGATACACACATATCACATGCACACATAGGCCCTGTGCCCTCACACACATCATCTGCACCCAACCTTGTGAAAGAGTAGTGGGCAACTGATTCCAAGGCTTTTTACATATTTTGCTTTCAGAGTGATATGGTGAATTAAAAATTTTTTGCCAATGTATGTTAGATACAAATGTCATCCGAATGCTATGTATTTTCCCAGATTATTTTAAGTGGGCATTTGAAAAGGAAGGAGTGGGAGATGGAAAAGTGAAGTGACTATCCCTTGAAGCATGAGCATGCACTTGTGTGTGGGGAAGCCAGAGGTCAATGTTGGGTGTCTTCCTCAGTTGTTCTCCACCATATTTTTTTCCAAAAAATTTATTTATTTGACAGAGAATGAGGGAGAGAGAGAGAGAGAGAGAGAGAGAGAGAGAGAGAGAGAGAGAGAGAGAGGGAGAATAGGCATACCAGGGCATCTAGCCACTGCAAACAAACTCCAGATGTGAGTGCCCTCTTGTGCATCTGGCTAACATGGGTCCTTTGGCTTTGCAGGCAAATGCCTTAACCGCTAAGCCATCTCTCCAGCCCCCTATCTTACTTTCTAATGCAGGGTCTTTCAGTGAATCCAAAGCTCACTGATTCATTTAGACAAGCTAGCCTGATTGACCGCCTGCCCAGGATCCTCCTATCTCTGCCACCCCTATGCTAGGATTACAGGGGTATACCACCATGCTCTGTATTTTTCTTTAAAGTATTGATTATGAGATTTATTTTGGGGCAGTTAGGGTTAAGACGGAATGCAAAGCAGGAAAGTCCAAGCCAACAGAAATTCTTCCCTTCCCAAGCCTGGATATATCCTGTAGGTCTTCCCTCCTCATTCCCAGGCTGGTTGGGAACGGGGAGAATCTCTTGTTGCCTGGGCACTTTTCTGCACCTTCCTGCTTGATTCCCATATGTGTGAGCCTCTTCCCCCAGAGGCTTCTTTCCCGGAGAAAGTCTTCTCTCTGTGCTCTGCATTTTACATGGGTAATGAGGACCTAAATCCAAGTTGCTATACTTGAGTGGCAAGCATTTCACTAAATGAGCCACCTTCTAGCCTTAGGTGAAGCTCCGTCAGGGAATTTTGGTTCACACTCAAGATCTCACCTTTGTCAGCAACAATTCTTCATCAAGCATATTTCTAGACAGTTCCTCCCTTAACAGAGGCTGTAGAGATGACTGTTAACTTATTTTTTCAAGCACCTTTTGTCACTCTTCAATGTTTTGAAGATATTTACTTGTTTGCTTAGGACTTCAGAACCTCAGTAGGGATGAGTTCTGTAGTGATAGTGAATATTTGATGGAGAGAATCACCTTCATGTAGTATTTATCTCTTACTGCAATGTCCAAGCAGAGTGAAGATCACTAAGGACATTTGTAAATAGAATTCAGACACTAGCTGACCATTGAACAAGAATAGATGACCTTGAGATTCCTCATAGTACCGAGAGGCCATGAATCTATGTTTTGGCCACCTCCCTAAATACTAAAGCATTTGTACTGCCTCATTTTTAAGGACTCGAGCTTTTCAGCAGGCTGGTATAAAGCCTTGGGCTAATGGATCACACACCCAAGTCATGTTGCAGCCTCCCCTGCAGTCCAATGTGACCAGCTCCCTCCAGCAAGGTTACTCCCAAATAGAATCCTTTCAGGATTTTTTTTCTGCTTCTGAAACATTGCAGCCCTTTCAGTATTTTAGGAACACACTTATAAATTATACAAGACTTTGCTGACATAGGGCCGAAACACCTTGCAAGAGGAATTCTCTACAAGTGGAATAAATAGAGAAAGCCTTTATGGGAGATGTGAAATGATAAATGTGTGTCATGGCAGCTACTGTAACTTCCCCCAAATCTACATGGTGTGAAGCCAAGGATTTTTAATACTTAAGGGTAGAGGATGCTTTTATATCTGCATTTAGTTATACCAAAAGAGTGTTGACACCTAACAAGGCCTGGGGCAGTGCTAGAGTGGCAGCTAGCCTGTGTCCCTCAGCAAACCACCTTCCCTGCATGCTTACATCAGCATCAAATTTCTGTTCTGAGATCTAGGGAGAAAAAGTACTTTGACTTGAATTAATTATTTTCCTTTGCTCAAAGGCAATTTCCTATACCTTTTCCGTAACAAACCAAGTGTAAAATGTTGGAAAGAATCCTGGGTGATGTGCAGCCTGAGATCTAAGTTGTACCAAAATGCTTCAAAGTAAATATTTCTTTTATTCTAAAAACTTTACTTCTAGGAGTGTCTCCCAAGGAAATAATGAGGGAGATGTCCAAGCATGCTCAGTAACACTTTTAAATATCCCAAATCTGGAACTCCAGATAAGAAGCTCCAAATAAGAAGCCATTTATGTGAAATAAGGTTCATCTGTACCAAGAATATTTAGAAACATGGGGATGTTTACTGTACATTACTCAGTGAAGAGCAAGGCTACTAAACAACAATTTTTGGTTAAATGTGTATGTATTTTTTAAAAAGATTGTCTTGTTGTGGATATAATAGGAATAGTTAATGTCTGCTGAGTTTGTATTATACCTCAGGCACTGTTCTCAGTACTTACTATGGAGGGACATGCATTAAGATATGTAATCCTTAACAGAACTAGGTGAGGTATTTTGATTATTTTATTTTATTTTACTTTTTTGAGATAGCATTTCATGTAGCCTAGGCTGGTATCCAACTTGCTATATTGCTGAGGACAACATTGAACTTCTGATCCTCCTGTTTCTGGGATAATAGGCATATGTCACTACACCCTGTCCTGGTACTATTAAACTTGTCTCCATGTTATAGATGAGAAAAATGAGGTACAGAAAACTTACATAACTTGCTCAAGGAGACAGAACAGAAACTCAATTGAAGGAAATTTAACACTAAGCCTGAGCTGCTAACCATAAGTAACCTTACTCAGATACCCTGCAAAGACAGCCTCCAGAAGCTAATGTGGTTATTCCAAGTTGTTTGTTTATAGTACATATACATATGTGATATGTATCCAGAAATGTTGATAATATAAATGTGATGGTATATGTGGGTTATTAAGTTTATAGATGATACATTTTCTTTGAGTATTTATAAATGGGACAAAGCTTGCAAAATAACGTTGTGAAAAATAAAGAACCCGGCAACCAAAGGTAGCAGCTCTCTAATTTATCTGTGCAGCCAACATTAGTTTGCGTAGAAACATCCACATTTGTTGCGTGTGTCAACAACTCTGTGGTATTCACTACTTAGCTTCAGGCCAGTCACCGCACTGTCCCACACAGAAGCCAGGACATAGCTGAATCTGATTTTCACTGTTCAGTTACTAATTGGTCTCAGACTATTGTTGACTTAAGCTATTCCTATTTAACATTGATTCCTTTGTTGTGCTGAAGGTCTCAAAATTGCAGTATTGGCCCTGAGTCTGTGTTTCTCAATGAAGAGTGGTTTTGTTCCCCCCAGTGGATATTTCATCTCAAGGCATTTTTGGTTGTGGCAGGTGGGGTGGGATTGCTGCCGCTGGCACCTGGTGGATAGTAGGAGGCGCCAAGAATGCCGATCAATCATCCCACAGTGCTCACAACAGAGTTGTGGACCCAGACTGTTAGTTGTGCTGAGACTGACATCTCTCTCTCTGGATGTCAGTGGTCTGGTTCCCACCTCCTGTTTGGTGGCACTAAGACAACTCATAGCTGTTTGTCTTCCTCAAACTTATCAAAGCCACTGCTCTCCTTTCTATCATAGTTCAGGCATATGCTTCTGTCCACACAGTCAGAGTTTTATGAGAAGAAGGAGACAGGAAAAGAACACAAGCTTTGACCTTGGAAGACCAGGCAGACATGGATTAGGAACCTGGCCTCTCAGTAAACCTTGCTATGGTGGGCTAAGTAGCTCATTTCTTTCAACTTCTCTCATCTGAAAGCTGGAAATGCCAGCTTCCAGCACCATCTTCCCAAGAGTGTCATAAAGATTTTATGAAATGCACTTTGTAAAATTTCTGGTATGGTAGCATTGTATAGTAGATGCTTCACAAATGTTTATTTCTCTTCTTCTTTAACCCGTGGAAGGGCATTGATGATCAAGTTACTCATAGCATTAATAAAACATCCACTTGGCACAAAGAGGGCTCTTAAAAGTTGACATTGCACAATATCAACATTTATGTGTCAATCTGGATGAGAAATTAATGGCCTCTTCTCTGTTTGGGAAATCATCAGCTTCATGTGTAACTCATTGCTACGGGGAGTATGGCCACATGCCTCACCTGATTTTTCTAAGAGAAAATTCAGGAATAACTATAGCAACTTATTTTGCAATTACACTCCTCTCTTGTTTTCCTTCTGTTTGCATTTCTGTTAGCTAACTGGTTTAGACCAGCTAACATTATGGTAATAATAAATAGTTACAATAAACATAGCTAACACTTATGCAAAGTTTTCACTGTGCCAAGCATTGTTTTAAATACTTAACATATAGTAATGTATCATCTTCAAAAACAGGCTTTATTATAATATAGTTCATACATAGAAATTTGTACATATTTAAAACAAAAATTATCTAAGTGAAATAAGCGAGTTACAGAGGGACATAACTGGCATGACTCTACATACATGAAGTATTGAAAACAGTCAGTTTCGGGCTGGAGAGATGGCTTAGCGGTTAAGCGCTTGCCTGTGCAGCCTAAGGACCCCGGTTCGAGGCTTGATTCCCCAGGACCCACGTTAGCCAGATGCACAAGGGGGCGCACGCGTCTGGAGTTCGTTTGCAGTGGCTGGAGGCCCCGGTGCGCCCATTCTTTCTCTGTCTCTCTATCTGCCTCTTTCTCTCTCTGTCACTCTCAAATAAATAAATAAAAATGAACAAAAAAATAAAAAAAAAAAAAAAAGAAAACAGTCAGTTTCATTGATAGTTGTTAGAGACTATGGGGGAGGGGACCTAGGGAATTCCTATTCAAAATTTCAGTTATACAAAGTTAATAAGTTCTAGAGATCTTCTCTGTATGATTGTGCCTATAGTAGTTCATGTTATTAACATGTGTTTTATTTATAACAGGCATATAACAATTGTGCATATCTATATATTATATTGTGATATTTCAACAATTGCATATTGTGTACAGTACTAATCTAATCAGTACAACTATAATTTATATGTCCTTATCATTTCTTTCTTTCTTTGTAGTAGTGGAGGTTGAACCCAGAGCATCATGCATGAGCTCAATCTCATCACAAAGGTTCTTGGAAGCAAAGAATAATTCCCTTATGTGGTCAGAGAAAGTTAGCTGAGGTCAGAAGTAGAGCAAGAGATACTCCTACTGGCTTTCAAGTTGGAGCTCAGAGGACTAAAGAATGCAAGTATCCTATTAAGGAGCAAAAGGCAAGGTAGATTCTGTTCTAGTGTCCCCCAGAAGGGTCTAACCCTGTCCATATTTGATTTTAAATAATAACCCATTAGAGGTGCTGGAGAAATTGGATAACTACATGTAGAAGAATGGATCTAAACTCTCTTCTCTCACCCTGCACAAAATTCAACTTCAAATGGATCCAGGACCTTAACATAAGATCTGAAACTCTAATGTGTCTAGGAAAAATTAGAAGATTTCAAGATATAGGTACAGGGTGAGACTTTCTGAATAAGACCCCAGTAGCCCAGGGAATTAGACAAATATTTAATTTCATTGGGATCTCATGAAACTAAAATGCTATTGTACAGATAACAAAACCATCAATGGAGTTAATAGTCATCATATACAATGGAAGAAAATGTTTACCAGCTGTACTGTACATCTGACAGAGGTTTAATATCTAGAATATACAAAGAACTCAAAAAACTAGGCAATAAAAAGTAAAACAGCCCACTTAAGCTGGAGTGATGACTTAGTGGTTAAAGTGCTTGTCTACAAAGACTAAGGATCCAGGTTCGATTCCCCAGTACCCACATCTGCCAGATGCACAAAGTGGCGCATGCATCTGGAATTTGTTTGTGGTGACTAGAGGCCCTGGTGCACACATTCTTTCTCTCTCTCTATCTCTCCCTCTCTCTCTCTCAAATAAATAAATAATTTTTTAAAAAAATGGGGAAGAAAATTTAACAGAGAGTTCTCAAAGGAAGAAGTACAAATGAGGTTAACATCTTTTTTTTTTATTAATTAGTTTTGTACTCAGCAAACACAATTTGGTACCATTGTTAGGCTCATCCATGACATACCCCCTCCCTCGACCCCTTCTTGTTGAGGTATATTGGTCATTCTGGAATTAGCTCACAGTTATGGGTAGGATAAATGTCTCTGCATATCATGACCCAACATGTGGCTCTGACATTCTTTCCGGCCCCTCTTCCGCAAAATTTCCCTGAGCCATGTTGGGTTCATTTTTGGTCTGCTTCAGTGATGAGGTGTTGGGGGCGTCTGAGGCTCTGGCTCTCTGATTTGGTAGGAGTTGATTTTTCTCTGTGTTGATCTCCTTCACCCTTGTGCTTGTACCCAGTTCACCAAGAAAACAGCACCCTTGCTTGTTTCGCCAATTTTTTCTTAGTTTCAGCCGGGGCCCTTTTGAGGTATGATGGGTGGCTCTCTCCTTAGGATCTACATCTATGTGAAAAAGGGAAGCAGATTCTCCAATGGAGAGTAAGTTAGCACCAGGACAAATGAGATAACCCTTACTTTTTTATAGAGAATTTAATAGGTGTAGGCCCTCGTGTAGCACACGGTTGGTGGTAGCTTGATAATGGAGAGTGGGCTTATGTTTGGATATGGTTCTGACTTGTTTCCCAGATCCAGCTATGGGTCCCGAACCACTGAGGGGATCAGTTAGCCAAATCAAGAGCAGTTGGTTCCCCACCATGGCTGTGTGCCACTATTGCACTTGTGTGAGCATCACGACAGGTTGTTTGCTGCTAAGTAGGTTAGACCATGAGTTGCGTGGACAGATATTGGTCATTTTCCCCCAGTCTCCCATGTAGCACCTTCTGGCACTAGACGCACTGACTGTCTGGGGACTGACTCTCTTCCAGCTTCCAGCCATGCCATTCCATTTTAACCACATAAGGTGTCTTCAGCAGTAGGGTCTTACCACTAACCTTTGGTGGGTCATCAAGTACTCTGACAGAAATCTGTTTTCCGTTTAGGAAACCTTGTAGGTCTCTCTGATCAAAAGCTCATTGTGGATGATAGCCACATGCTGGTACTGGGAGTTACAAGTCAGTGCCCATTAAGAAAAGGAAGAAAAAGATAACTAATATAAAAGAGTTAGAGAGAAGAGAGAGAGAGAGAGAGAGAGAGAGAGAGGAGAGAGAGAGAAGGAGAGAAGGAGAGAAGCTGTAGAAGATTAAGGTCAGTCTTCATTATACCCTCTCCAGCGTCTTGTGGCTCAGGTGTGTTCACTCTAAGGGCCTGGTGAAGATTAAGCCATTTGGTCTTCCTTTTAGGACGTAGAATTTTATGGTACCATTGCCGTTTGGGTCTAGATTTTTGTTTCTGACCCCTTCCGTTGCCTTCCCCTCCCTCCTCACCCATCCTATTGTCAAGTCCCTGAGATGCTTTCTGTGTATGTAAGGCATCTTGTGTAGATTCAGGTTAGGTGCTGTAGATGAGTGAGACTATGTGGCGATTTTTTTTTTTCTGTGATTGGGTAAATTCACTGAGAATGATCTGTTCCAGGTTCAACCATTTTTTCCTCAAATTTCATTGTATCATTTTTTCTTATTGCTGTATAGAATTCCATTGTGTAGATATACCACATCTTAGTTATCCATTCTTCTAGTGATGGACATCTGGGTTGATTCCAGCTCTTAGCTATTACAAATTGAGCTGCTACAAACATGGTTGAGCAAATCTCTCTGGCCTGTGGTTTGAAGGTTTTAGGGTAGATGGCCAGTAAGGGAATAACTGGGTTTGTTGGTATCTCTATACTCAGCTTTTGCAGAAGTCTCCATATTGCTTTCCAAAGTGGTTGTACCATCTTACATTCCCACCAACAGTGGATGAGTGTTTCTACTTCTCCACATCCTCGCCAGCATTTATTTTCATTTGATTTTTTGATGTTTGCTATCCTCACTTGGGTAAGGTGGAATCTCATAGTTGTTTTAATTTGCATTTTCCTGATTATTAGGGTTGATGAACATTTTCTTAAGTGCATGTTTGCCATTTGAGTTTCTTCCTCTGTGAACTGCCTGTTCATCTCTTTGCCCCATTTTGTGAGTGGGGTGTTTGACTTTTTACTGTTTAGATTTTTGAGTTCTTTGTAGATTCTAGAGATTAGGCCTCTGTCAGTTGGATAACCAGCAAATAGTTTCTCCCATTCTTTGGGTAATCTATTGGCTTTGCTTATTGTATGCTTGTCTGTAAAGAAACTCTTCAGCTTCATGTGATCCCGTTGGTTGAGTGACTGTTTAAGATTGTGAGCTACTGGGGTTTTGATCAGAAGTCTTTTTCCATTCCTATATCATGGAAAGTACTTCCTATATTTTCTTCCAGTACTAGTCAATTTTCTGGTCTTATATTGAGGTCTTTGATCCATTTGGACTTGAGTGTAGTGCATGGCGAAATGTGTGGATCAACTTTCAGTTTCCTGCATATGGTTATCCAGTTTGTCCAGCACCATTTGTTGAAGATGCTGTCTTTTTTCCAGCCTATATTGTTAGAGCCTTTGTCAAATATCAAGTAGCTATGTTGCTTGATCCAAAGTCTGGGTCGTCAAGTCTATTCCACTGGTCTATAGTCCTGTTTTTATGCCAGTACCATGCTGTTTTTATTACTATGGCTTTGTAATATAGCTTTAGATCAGGTATGGTGATGCCTCCAGAGGTATTTCTTTTGCTGAGGATATATTTGGATATTCGAGGCCTTCTGCCTTTCCATATGAAATTTGAGATCATTTTGTCTATCTGTGTGAAGAACACTGTTGGGATTTTAATTGGAATTGCATTAAATCTGTATATTGCCTTTGGTAGGATTGCCATCTTCACAACGTTAATTTTGCCTATCCAGGAGCATGGGAGATCTTTCCATTTTCTGAAGTCCTCCTCAATTTCTTTTTTGAGTGTTTTTATGTTTTCATTGTACAGATCTTTCACTTCCTTGGTTAACATTATTCCAAGGTATTTTATGATTTTTTTTCTTGCTATTGAAAATGGGACCATGTCCCTTATTTCTTTCTCTGTATCTTTGTCATTTGCATATAGAAATGCTACTGATTTTTGTGCATTGATTTTGTATCCTGCTACTTTTCCATAGGAGTTAGTCACCTTCAGGAGTTTTGGGATGGAGTCCCTAGGGTCTCTTACATATACAATCATGACATCAGCGAATAGAGCTAACTTAACTTCTTCCTTTCCAAATTGTGTTCCTTTTATTTCCTTCTCCTGTCTTATTGCTTGAGCTAGGACTTCCAGTACTATATTGAAGAGCTGAGGTGAGAGTGGACAACCCTGTCTTGTTCCTGATCTTAATGGGAATTCCTCCAGTCTCTCTCCATTAAGTATTATTTGGGCCTTAGGAGCTTTGTATATTGCCTTTATTATG
This sequence comes from Dipus sagitta, assembly GCA_036346955.1. Classification (NCBI taxonomy): domain Eukaryota; kingdom Metazoa; phylum Chordata; class Mammalia; order Rodentia; family Dipodidae; genus Dipus; species Dipus sagitta. The sequence goes on from CM070770.1 coordinate 112,004,121, forward strand.
TTAAGATATGAACCAACCATGCCAATTCTCTCCAGTGTTTTTATCATGAAGTGATGTTGTATCTTGTCAAAGGCCTTTTCTGCATCTATCGAAATGATCATGTGATTTTTGTGTTTAAGTTTGTTTATGTGGTGTATTACATTGACAGATTTCCATATGTTGAACCACCCCTGTGTTCTTGGGATGAATCCCACTTGGTCAAGGTGGATAATGCTTTTGATGTGTTGTTGGATTAGGTTTGTGAGGATTTTGTTCAGGATCTTTGCATCTAAGTTTATCAGGGAAATAGGCCAGTAGTGTTCTTTTCTTGTGGCATCTCTGCTTGGTATTGGAATTAGGGTGATACTAGCTTCATAAAATGAGTTGGGTAGTTTACGCTGTTCTCCAATTGTGTGGCACAGTTTGAGGAAGATTGGTTTGAGTTCTTCCTTGAAGGTTTGATAGAATTCAGCTGAGAAGCCATCTGGTCCTGGACTCTTCTTTTTGGGGAGGTTTTTAATTACTTTTTCAATCTCAATGAGTGTGATAGGTTTGTGTAGGAGATTAATCTGCTCTGAGTTTAGCTTTGATAGATGGTATGCATCCAGGAATTTATCCATCTCCTCCACATTATCCAGTTTTGTGGAGTAGAGGTTTTTGAAATAAGTCCTGATGATTCTCCCAATTTCACTTATGTCTGTTGTGATCTCTCCTTTTTCATTTTGAATTTTGTTAATTTGAAGCATCTCTTTTCTTTGCTTGATCAAATTGGCCAGGGGTTTGTCAATCTTGTTTATTTTTTCAATGAACCAGCTCTTTGTTTTGTCAATTTTCTTAATTGTTTTCTTAGTTTCCAATTCATTCATTTCTGCTCTGATTTTAATTATTTCTTTCTTTCTGGAGCTCTTTGGGTTGGATTTTTCTTGCTTTTCCAGTGCCTCTAGGTGGATGGTTAGGTTATTTATTTTGGATCTCTCTGTCTTTTTTATGAAGGCATTGAGTGCTATGAGTTTCCCCCTGAGGACCACCTTCATTGTGTCCCATAAGTTTTGGTACAATGTGTTCTCATCGTCATTCATTTCTAGAATTTTTGCAACTTCATTTTTTTATTTCTTCCACTATCGATTTATTGTTTAAAAGTGTGCTGTTCAGTTTCCAGGTGCCGTTGGGATTCTTGGTGGGTCTTTTGTTGTTAATTTCTGGCAATATAGCATTGTGATCTGATATCATGCAGGGAATTATGTCAATCTTCCTAAATATGTGGAGGCAGACTTGTGACCCAGTATATGGTCTTTTTTAGAGAATGTTCCATGGGCTGCTGAGAAGAATGTGTAGTCTGTGGATTTGGGATGGAAGGTTCTGTAGATGTTCATTATGTCTAAGTGATCTATGGTTTTGTTGAGCTCTCTTACTTCCCTGTTGAGTTTCTGTTTGGATGATCTGTCTATTACTGATAATGGTGTATTGAAGTCCCCAACTATGATGGTGTTGGTTCTTATTTCTGTTTTATTGTCAAGTAAGTTTTGGTTTAGGAACTGTGGTGCCCCTGTGTCTGGAGCATACAGATTTATGATTGTAATATCCTCCTGATGGATCATTCCCTTGATGAGTAGGAAGTGGCCTTCTTTGTGTTTTTTGATTATTTTTGGAAGTCTATTTTATCTGATATTAATATAGCTATGTCTGCTTGTTTCTTATTCCCATTTGCTTGGAATATTGTTTTCCACCCTTTCACCCTGAGGAGGTGTCTGTCTTTAGTGGTGAGGTGGGTTTCTTGAAGGCAACATATTGAGGGGTCTAATTTTTTGATCCATCCTGTTAGCTTGTGTCTGTTGATGGGTGAATTAAGGCCATTAATATTTAGGGTAATGACTGTGAGATTTGATTTGATCCCTGCCATATTGTGATGGTGTATGTGGGTTGGTGTTTTCATGGACTTTGAAGTTTTTTGTGCCTACTTTGAGTTTGGTTATTGTGATCTGCTTCTTGTAAGCATTAGAGTTTGATTATTTGTTTCTTCTCTGTGGAGAATTTCCTGAAATACTCTCTGTAGGTTTGGTTTTGTTTTCATATAATTGTAAAGCTGAGTTTTGTCATGGGAAGTTTTTCTTTCACCATCTATTATGAGGGATACCTTTGCTGGGTAGAGTAGTTTGGGTTGGAAGCCATAGGTTCTTTGACTTTGCAGTGTTTCATTCCAGGCCCTTCTAGCTTTCAGGGTTTCCATTGAGAAGTCTGGAGTAATTCGGATGGGGTTACCTTTAAAAACTGTGTGCTGTTTTTCCCTGGCTGCTTTTAGGATTTTCTCTTTGGTGTCAATGTTTACAGTCCTAGTGACAATTCTTAGTGACAATATGTCTTGGAGAGTTTCTCCTTTGGTCCAGTCTGTTTGGAGTTCTGTTAGCTTTTTGTATCTTGATGGGCCTTTCTTTTCAGAGACTGGGAAGTTTTCTTCAATTATTTTGTTAAATATGTTTCCCATGCCTTTGGTCTGAATTTCTTCTCCTTCTGGTATTCCAATGATCCTGATATTAGGACGGTTAAATGTATCCCACAATTCCCTCATGTTCTGTTCACAGAAACTTTTGAACTTACTGAAATTTTTGAACTCTTGAACCGTTTTTTCCATCTTATCTTCCAGATCAGAGTTTCTATCCTCCACATGGCTGACTCTATTCTTGAGAGCTTCTAGAGAGTTTTGGACTTGTTCAGTTAGGTTTGCATTTTCCACTACATTTCTATGTATAATTTTCATCCCTCTGTCACACTCCCTTTTTGCATCATTTTATGATTTTCTTGATGCTTCTTGGAATTCATCCTTGCATTTCTTTAAGTCTTCATTTAGCATCGCCAGCTGATTTTTGACGTTCTCTTTTTTTTTTTCACTCTCCCTCATATCTCTTAACTGTCTTTGAACTCCTTCCATTTTCTTACCTATTAAGTCTAGTCTAGTGATGGCAGCATCCACACAATTATCGGTCCTTTGTTGCTTTTCTACAAGTTCTACCAGTAGCTTGGTCAGGGTTGCATTGCTCATAGCTTCATTTTGGTGTTCTGATCCTAATGACTGTTCTATGTTTTGATAAGAGATGTTCATTGTAGGTTGGGTGATCTAATTGGATTTTCTTGCATTTGATTTTTCATGTTATTTCTTTTGTGCTGTGGTCTGCCCATCGCAGTGTATGGGCACATTGGTGGGTGGATCAGCCTGGGCTCAAGCACAATGGGAAGCTGAAGCAGCCTGAGGCAGTTGCCAAGCAGCCTGGGCTTTGGCTGTCACTTGCCAAAGCTGCCTGAGCTCCTGCCTTACAGGGGTGCCAAAGTTGCCTGAGCTCTCAAACAGTGATGCACCAAATCTACCTGCGCTCATGGCTAGGAGGGACACTGAGGCACCAAGCACTGAAGCAGCCCAAACTCTGGCGTGGTGGAATACTGGGACCCAGAAGCAGTCTGAGCTCACCTGCAACAGGGCAATGGTGGTCGGCCGGTGCAGCAGACAGGGAGGGGATTGCACCTGAGCTAGCACAAGCAACAGACAGATACAACCTGAGCTCATGTGGGGAGTTGCAATGGACCTCAGCTTGCACGTAAATTTGTGGTGGCCAGAGCAGTAAGTGAGCAAATGTGCCGAGCAGGATAAGATTGCAGAAGGTGGGATTGGTGCAGTGGCACCATTTGGCAGGTAAATTGATCAAAGGAGCCTGAGCTCCAATGGGCCAGCAGGCGTAGCCTGGCCAAGGTCACTTGTGGGCAGGGGTAGCAGGGTGATCGCCCCTGTGCAGTGAGGCAAGTGGAACTATGTTGGCCTGGGACCCTTTTCCTACAGTAAGTGCGGGAGTTTCCTGAAGCTGGGATTGTGGGTACAGAGGCGGCTGCTTGGGGGGAGGGTTGGGCTACCTGCACCGGAGGGAATCAGTGATTCCCCATTTTTTCCCCTCTGTGCCCTCCCACTGGCAATTTATTGGAGATTGCTCACCCCTAAAAGAGGCAGTGAACACTTAATGTCTTGCCTTTCTTTCTAGGGATGTGCAGAGCAGTTAGGTGGTCACCATTTTGGCCGGAAGTCCAAATGAAGCAAGGTTAACATCTTAAGCCATGAGAAAAATGCAAATTAAAATGACTTTGAAAAAAAATAAAATGACTTTGAGATTCTATCTCACTCCAGTCAGTATGGCAGTCATCAAAAAAATCAAATGACAACAAATTCTGGTGAGGATGTAGGGAATGAGGAGCCTTTATCCACTGCTGATGGCAGTGCAAACTTGTACAGTCATTATGGAAATCAGAATGGAGACATCTCAATGATCTGAAAAGAAATCTATCATCTGATACAACTACATCACCCCTAAACATATACCCAAAAGACTACTCTTTACCACAGAGATACTTGCTCAGCCATGTTTGTTGCTGCTCTAGTCACAATACATAGGTATTGGAATCATCCCATGTTTCATTCAACTGATGAATGGATAATCAAGATGTGATACCTTGCTGGAGGAAGGGTGTCACTGTGATGAGGACCTTGAGGTGATATAGCTGGGTTCGATGTCCTGTTCTATCTCTGCTTCCTGTGCTGCTATGTGACATCAGCTTCTGCTCTGGCTGCCATGCCTTCCCCACTATGACAAAACTTCCCATTGAAACTATAAACCAAATTACATGCCCTTCCTTCCATAAGCTGCTTCTGGTTGGACACTGTTCTCCCAGTTGTGAGAAGGTAACTGATTCGATCCATATTATATCACTATTTCGTGAATATGGTATGGAACTAATTAGCTACATTGTGCATAAAGTGCTTAGAGCACATGACATATTCTGACAAGTATTTGCCAACTTAAAGATGGAATCTGTATAAGGAGCACTCACACCAGATATTGGTACTAGTGTTATTTTGTATCCTGAAAAATAGCTAGGTGACCCTTGGAAATATTATTTTGCCATTTACTTCATAGTTTTTGCACTCTCAAGATTTGTGGAATCTTCCTAGGCTATTCAGGTAAGGCAAGAATGGGAGTCAGGAGGTGGAAGGGGCAGCTCTGCAGTGCTGCTGGTCTTCCTAACTCTCTGTCCTTCCTTGATAGTGACACACACATTTGGCGTTGAGATTGTTTGTGATCATTCACCACAAATCTTATTAGGTAACCTGTGGAGTTTGGGGAAGGATTTTATCCTTTTACTATGCTTTCATTATTCTTGTTGTTCTTATGCTTGGCTAGATTTATTCTTCAGCTGTGCTTTGCAAAAGAAATTATCATCAAAAAATTAGTAACCTTTTTAACATGAAAAACTATTTCAGGAAGGCTTTTATTAACATATCCCTAAATACTAAGATGAGTCACAAGGAAGAATTGACTCACATAGCTTCATTGTTGCTTCATCATTTAAAAACATCTTTTTATTATAAAGCCAATGCATGTTCACTACAGAGAATTTGGAAACACAGATGACAGCTGAGCCTTTATAATGTCATCACCCAAAGAAATAGCTATGGTTGACATTTTATTATCCTTAACACACACACACACACACACACACACACACACACACACACAGAGAGAGAGAGAGAGAGAGAGAGAGAGAGAGAGAGAGAGAGAGTCATATTTACCATAATCAGAAGTGGGTAAAATTATTCATACAGTTGTTGTTAAATGAATTTTTTGCAACTATAAATTGTGATCACACTGTACTAATCAGTTCCTGTAGTTTTACCATTTGTTTTCTTTCATTTGTCAAGTGGACCTACTGTATACAGTATTTTTACCATGATGTTTGTTAACATTTATACTATTAATTTTGTCTTCTTGTGTAATTGCAATGATTTATCAGAAAAGTGAGAATTAATTCTTATGAGCTTATCATGTTCTAGGCTTTAACAGAAAAATGCTTAACTATTAATGTTATAAATCAGTTCTCATTTTCTCTTTCTCCATTTGGAGTATTATATTAAAGGACTTGTAAGAGTTTATGATGGATTTGTGAGGTAGGATTAGCAACCACCAATAACAAGAGTAGGTAGCTGAGGAAGCTGCAAAAAGACCACATGTTTTAGTCCTGGAAGTTAAGAAAGGTTTAAAACTACTGGTTAGCTCACCATACCTTTCTGAGGCAATAGCAGCTGGTAAAAACTCACCTTTAGGGGTTGAGGAGATGTCTCCGAAGATAAAGTTATTGCCACACAAACATGAGGACTTGAATTCAATATCCCTTGCACCCATGTAAATTCTGGGCAGGTGTGACAGCCTGCCTGTAATTCCAGTACTCAAGGGGCAGAGACAAGGGATTCCTGAAGCAAGCTAGCTGTCTAGACTAGCTGAATTAGCAAACTCTGCATTCAAGCAAAAGACCTTGTCTCAGTAGATAAGGAATCTAGGAAGATATCTGACTTCATCATCTGACCTCTATACATGTGTAGATGTACATCTGCACACACATGTACACCCCCACACATGTGAACATGCATACTCATATGAACACATACTGTATATATATACTACAAAATGCCTCACACTTATGGCATTTTGGGGAGAGGTGAAAGTGAGTTGCAATATAGCCAGAGAACAGACCTCCTACAATCCCTTTTTCCCTTTTGCTGTTTGGAGGCAAGAACATTTACAAGCAGCTCCAGGAAGCTATATAGTTATTATATCAAGCATAAGACTGCAGCACAGGAAGGCTTTTGCAACCAACAGATGGCTCAGGATGGAACACTTGGAGGGTCAGACTATGTCACTGCTACAGCGCTGGTCTAGGTATAAGGTTTTGAAGATAAAGCTGGCTTTGGTCACAGCTATGTAAACAAACATGAGGAAAATGACATATAGTGTCCTTGCTACCATGGCCTGTGGTATGCTGAGCTGTAATATAATGATGCAGGAAGCAGCATCCGTGGTTAAGATGTCAGAGTGCTAAATAACACCAGACTTCCAGTGGGTGAACACCTAGGCCTTACTAGACCTCCTCTAGTGTGTGTTGGAAAAGCAGTATAGGACTTTTCAAAACTGCAAAGGAAAACCATAGATATTGAAATGAAATAGAAGTGCAAGACATGTAAATAAGATTTGCTGTACAGTTTATCAGACTGTTGGATAGCATCTGTTTTTGCTTATTAAGAGCATACTTTGTATGGTTACATCATGTGTTGGTATCATCATTTCCCTTCTCCCTGTCCCCATTCTGTAGAGGGACAGGGTTTTGGGTTATGCATTATGAGAGCAGCAGTCAGTTACTGGGGGGGGGGGATTCTTTTGGTTATGAGGCCCCAACCTTTGGCTCTTACAGTCTTTCCACCCCCTCTTCCACAAAAAATCCCTGAGCCATGGTGGGTATGTTGTAAGTCGACTTCAGTAATAAGCTCTTAGGATCCTCTGGATTTCTGCTTTGATATGCGTTGAGTACCCTCAGCATCTGTCTCCTTCACCCTGGTGCTGATTGTCAGGCTCACCATGGAGGCAACACTCTCACTTTTCTCCCCAATTCCTCTTTTGCTTCACCTTGGCTGAAGTGTGGATTGTGGTTTGTCTCCTCAGGCCTCACTACCTTCTGAAAAAGAAAAACAGATTCTCCAAGAGAAAATCATGTCAGCATAGGTTAAATGAGATAAACCTTGTTAATTTAGGGAGATTATGATGGATGTCACCCCTCTTTTAGCAAAAGACTAGTGGGAGCTTGCAGTTGGAGACCATAATCTTTGTCTCTGCAGGATTCTGACTGGTTCCCAGTTCCAGTTATGGTTTCCTTTCCCCTGAGTGGATCTCTTAGCCAATCAGAAAGCCATTGGCTACCCACCATTTGCCACCATGTGCCACCATTGCACTGGTATGCACTTCTTGCCAGACTGGTTGTTTCTGAGTAGCTTAGATTCCTGCTTGCTCACACCAACGTTGGTTACTTTCCTCTGGTAGCTCATGTAGTGCTTTCCAGCACTAGATGGATGGGCTCCCCACCTGGAGAATGGCTCCTGTTTGGATTCCAGCCATGTCTCTCTGTGTTCTGTCAGTTGTATAGGGTGTCTTCAGCAATAGGGTCTTACCTTTTTTTTTTTTTTCTTGAATTTTGATTTTGTTTATTGAGGTAGAGTCTTGCTCTAGCTTAGGCTGACCTGGAATTCACTATGCAGTCTCAGGGTGGCCTCAAACTCATGAAGATCCTCCTACCTCTGCCTCCTGAGTGCTGGGATTAAAGGTGTGTGCCACCATGCCTGGCTCGGGTCTTACCTTTTACCTCAGGTAGGCAACTGAGTGCTTTGACAGAAGCCTGTCTTGTTTTGGGGACCTTGTAGTTGTCTCTGATCAACAGCTTAATATGAGCAACTGATTTCTGTTACTGGGAGTTATAGGCCAGAGCCAAATGTTTTAAGGTTAAGCTTCACCCCACCCTTTCCAAGGCTCTCCTTTCCAGATACTCCCTCAATATTCTTGTTGAGGATTAAGTCTTTAGTTCTACCTTTAGGAAGAAAAGTTTCTATGATACCAGTTCATTTTGGATTTAATCATGTACTTATTTTCCCCCAACCTTCCCTTCCACTCCTCCCAATTCTTTTAATTAATTAATTTTATTTATTTTTTTATGAGAGAAGCATGCCAGGACTTCAAGCCAGTGCAATTAAACTCCAGACGCATGTGCCACCTTGTGCATCTGTCTTAAACGGGATCTGAGGAGTCAAACATGGGTCCTTAGGCTTTGCAGGAAAGCACTTTAACCACTAAGCCATATTTGCATGTTATCAGATCTATGATGAAAGGTCAAAGTGATATATCATGTTGAGATGAATAAATAACTTCCTGCAAATCATGAAGAAATACAGATCCAACTTAGGGTTTAATTACTTTAAAAGTAGAATTTAAATTTTAAAAGCAAAATTAGTCCAGCCATAGTGGCTTGAAGCTGTAATTCCAGCACTTAAGTGGCTGAGGCAAGAAGAGTGGTGTGAGTTCAAGGCCAGTCTAGGCTACATAGTGAGTTCCAGACCAGCCTGGGCTACAGAGTAAGACCACGTTTCAAAAAACAAAAAGAAGACTCACCGGTAAGATTGAAGATTGTGGCTTAGGAGCCATGCCAAACCAGCCTAGGGAGGGATCTAAGTAAAATCCCAGCAAAATACAGTCTTGTTCTGAAAAGTGAAGGAGTATAGGTTATTCTTAGACACAGTGGAGAAGCCTGAGAGACCAAGACCCACCAGAAAGGAGGAAAATGGCCAGAGTCCCACTGAGGCAATCACAGCCAGTGATCCACATGCCTGCCTGCCATAGTCACACCAGGAGCACCAGGCAGCGGTGGCAGCAGCAGCAGAGACCAAGCAACAGATGTTTCAGCTCCATTAGCCTTCTTGCACAGTTAAGAAATCTGAAGGAAAGACAGCTGAGATCAACTAAAGAGCTACTGAAAGTGCGAGCAACTCCAGAAGTCTGAACTCTCCCATCTCCCACCATCAGAACCTTGAACCTCCAGCATTCAGCTCCCAGTGGCAGCGCAGCCAGCAGAGCAGATCAGAGGTGCAGCTGCACAGCACAACATGGAGGGATTGAGGTGGGCACTCAGCATTGGTGAGATTGGAAGCCACCCCAAAAAGCAACTAGGCTGGCTGCCAAAAAACAACAACAACAAAAAATAAACAGGTACATAGTCCTGCAAGAGCTAATCTCTCTTTCCTTGTCAGGGCAGCTTATGGGGAATATATTCTTGGTTGGCTTTACCATTTTCAAATAACCTCTATTTGGGGGTTGAATATTGCTGCTTTTGGTGCTTTCATATCAAGAGACCCTTTGTTTTTTGCTTCTGTCATTATTGGGGCCAGGGTCTGATCCAGATTCAGGTTCACCTGGAACCCAATTCAGAACAGAAATCTCTGCCTCCCAGCTGACAAGATTAAGGTGTAGAACAACACACACCCTTAGGGATTTTGGCTTTATATGACTATGTGTTTTAATCCCCATAATTACATACTTTGTGCTGGTTTTTTATTGATTATGTATGATACTCAGTTGAAGTTTAGAATTTGCTGGTAAATTATTCCACCCAGTCCACTAGAATACTTGCTTATCAAGCAAACTCAACATCTAGGATTACTTCTGTGGATTGATTGGGGGACAAGAGCCATACCTGGCACCTTGTACTCATATCCTGAGGATATAGAGAGGTGGATTGCCACATCTTGGAACACTGCAGAAAAGTAGAAAACCCAAGCATCAAATCAATTCAGGATGCAAAAGTCACTGCAATATAATACAAGAAACTCAAAGAATCAAGACAATACAGTCCCACCCAAAACCATAAACCCATCAGAAATGATTACCAATGAGACTGTTTTAGATGAAATGCCTGACAAAGATTTCAAGAAAATGATGGTATATATGCTCAAATAAATGAGAGAAGAAATGAAGGGAATCAAAGAAGAAAATAAAGGAATGAAAAAAGAAAACAAACTTCTGAAAGAGAACACAAGAAACCAGTTTAATGAAATAAAGAGGTCATTATAAGATATTAGTAAGGAAATAGAAATACTAAAAAAAAACTAGGCTGAAATCCTGGCTCTGAAGAATACTGTAAATGAAATTTAAGAAAACACTCTGTGGAAAGTCTCACCAGTAGAATGGATGAAGGAGAGAGCAGAATATCTAAAGTAGAAGACAAGGTGGCAGATCTAAAACAGTCCAACAAAGAGAAAAACAAGCTAATAGCAAGGTATGGATGGGAATTTCAATATATCCGGGACACTATGAAAAGATCAAGCATAAGAATTCAGGGTATAACAGAAGGAGAAGAATTTCAATCCAGAGGCTTAGTAGGTGTTTTCAACAAAATCATAGAAGAAAATTTTCCTCAAATTCGGAAAGAAATGCCAATGCAGATACAAGAAGGTTTTAGAACACCAAACAGACAAAACCTGGAGAGAACCTCTCCTTGCCATGTTATAATTAAACTACAAAACACACAAACCAGAGAAAATATGTTGAAATCAGTTAGAGAGAAGAAGCAAGTCACCTCCATAGGCAAGCCCATCAGAATAACTGCAGATTAGTCAACTGAAACTTTAAAAGCCAGAAGGGCTGGGAATGATGTATTCCAAGTTCTGAAAGATAACAACTGTCAACCAAGATTACTTTATCCTGCAAAGCTATCTATCCAAATTGATGGAGAAATAAGGACATTCCACAACAAAGACAGGCTAAAGAAATTTAAACTGGCTCTACAGAAAATACTTGAAGGAAGTCTTAATGCTGAAGAGAAAGCAAAACACACACAGGAAGAAATAGCAAACAATAAACCACACTCAAAAAGCAGTAAAAACAAATGAGTAAAGGGAAAGCAGGAAACACTTCAAAATAAGGAGAATGGCAAGAATAAATGCATATATTTCAATAATAAGTCTTAATATCAATGGCCTTAATGCACCATCCAAAAGACACAGGCTAGCAGACTTGATTAAAAGGCAGGATTCTGTTATTTGTTGCCTCCAGGAGACTAATCTCTCAATAAAAGATAGACACCACCTTAGGGTGAAAGGACAGAAAATGGTATTTCAAGCAAATGAGCCTATGAAATAATCAGGGGTTGCTATCCTTATATCGGACAGGATAGATTTCAAACTAACATTAGTGAGGAAAGAAAGAAGGTCATTTTATACTGATTAAAGAAACTCTCCAGCAGGAAGACATTACAATCCTATACATATATGCACCTAACCTGGGGGCTCCCAGTTTCATCAAACAAACATTATTAGGCTTAAGGTCACAGAAAACATCAAACCCAATTGTAGTGGGAGACTTGAATACCCCACTCTCATCAATTGACAGGTCATCCCAGCAAGAATTAAACAGAGAGACATCTGAATTAAATGATGTCATGGAACAAATGGACCTAACAGATATCTACAGAACATTCCATCCAAATGCTGTAGAATATACATTTTTCTCAGCAGCACATGGAACATTCTCTAAAATAGACCATATATTAGGACACAAAGCAAATCTCCACAAATATAGGAAAATTGAAACAATCCCTGTGCTCTCTCTGACAACAATATTAAACTGCAACTCAGCAACAAGAAAAGCTACACAGCATACAGAAATTCATGGAGACTAAACAATACAATATTGAATGATCAATGGGTCATTGAAGAAATCAACAAATTCATAGAATCAAATAATGATAACGCAGCATACAAAAACCTTTGTGACACAATGAAGGCAGTCCTATGAAGGAAATTTATAGCTCTATATGCCTATGTTAAGAAATTAGAGAGTTCAGAAATAAACAATTTTTTTTTTGTTTTTTTGAGGTAGGGTCTCACTCTAGCCCAGGCTGACCTGGAATTCACTATGTAGTTTCAGGGTGGCCTCGAACTCACAGTGATCCCCCTACCTCTGCCTCCTGAGTGCTGGGATTAAAGGCATGCGCCACCATGCCCGGCTCCAAATAAACAATTTAATACTCCACTTTAAGGCCTTGGAAAAAGAAGAACAAGGAAAACCAAAAAGCAGGAGATGAGAAGAAATCATAAAGATTAAGGCAGAAATTAATGAAATAGAAAGCAAAAAAAAAAAAAAAATCCAAAGAATCAACAAAACAAAGAGTTGGTTCTTTGAAAGAAAAAAGAAGATGGACAAACCCTTAGCAAATTTGATGAGAAGAAAGAGAGAAGAGACAAAATTTTAAAAATTAGAGACAAAAAAGGCACCATACAACAGATACCAAAGAAATTCAGACAATTATAAGGATATACTTTAAGAATATATATGCCTTTCAGTTTGAAAATCTGAAAGAAGTGGATGATTTTCTTGATCATATGACATACCAAAATTAAATCAGGATAAGATAAACCATTTAAGTGACCTATAACAAGTACAGAGATTCAAGGAGTTATGAAAAGTCTACCAACTAAAAAAAGCCCAGGCCCAGATGGATTCACTGGTAAATTTTACCAGACCTTCATGGAAGAACTAACACCAATGCTTCTCAAACTTTTCCATAAAATAGAAAAGGAAGGAATTCTACCAAACTCCTTCTATAAAGACAACATCACCCTTATACCAAAGCCAGGCAAAGACAGAACAGAAGAAAATTAGAGACCAGTCTCCCTCATGAACATAGATGTAAAAATTCTGAACAAAATATTGGCAAACAATACAAGAATATATCAAAAAGTTTATTCACCCCAACCAAGATGGCTTTATCCTGAGTATGCAGGGACAGTTCAACATATGCAAATCAATAAATGTAATGCATCATATAGGTAATGACTTTCTGAATATAACCCCAATTGCTCAGAAAATAAAACCACTAATCAACTACTTGCATCTCATGAAATTACAAAGCTTTTGTACAGCAAAGGACACTGTGAATAGAGCAAAGAGGCAAACTACAGAATTGGAGAAAATCTTTGCCAATTACACATTTGACAAAGGATTAATATCCACATATACAAAGAACTAAAAAAAGAGAACAATAAGAAATCAAACAATCCAATAAAAAAATGGGCTATGGAACTAAACAGAGAGGTCTCATCAGAAGATACAGATGACATATAAACATCTAAAAAAGTGTTCTACATCCTTAGCCATCAGGGAAATGCAAATTGAAACTATCTTGAGATTCCATCTCTCTCCCATCAGAATGGCTACCATCAAGAAAACAAATGACAATAAATGTTGGTGAGGATGTGGTAAAAGGGGAACCCTTCTGCACTCTTGGTGGGAATGTAATCTGGTGCAGCCATTGTGGAAATCAGTGTGGAGGTTCTTGAGACAGCTAAAAATAGATTTTCCATATGATCAAGATATAGCACTCCTAGGCATATATCCTAATGATCTTCTCACTACCTTAGAGATACTTGCACAACCATGTTTATTGCAGCTCTATTCACAATAGCTAGGAAATGGAACCAGCCTAGATGTCCATCCATAGAGGAATGGAAAATAAAGATGTGGTACATCTACACAATGGAGTTCTATTCAGTGGTAAAGAAAAATGAAATCAAGAAATTTGCAAGGAAATGGATGGATCTGGAAAGGATTATACTAAGTAAGGTAACCCATACCCAGAAAGCCAAACTTTGCATGTTGTCTCTTATATGTGGTTCCTAGCTACCAATATATAGACTTGTGTGTGATCTGGAACCAAAAATCAGTAGCAGAGGCCCATAAGCTTGAAAAAGGCTGTATGGGAGGGAGGAGAGGGAAGGTCTTAAGAGGATGGTATTGTATATATGTAAGTAGAAGAACAGATTACAGGGAGGGGAAAGGCTTAAGTGAGGTCAGGAGAAGAGATTGTATAAAAGAAGGGCGGGGGGAGAGTCAATCAAAATTCAAGATATTCTGAATAATACATATGAAAATCTACTTTCTTAAATAGTGGCACATCCAGAAGCCATAGATTGTTACTAGAAAATTTTCAATGCCTGGGATGAGATATCTTCCAGTGAGTTGTTGATCAGGGAGCTCCCTGTTGCCTCCAAAACATTACAGGCTATTTTCAAGGCACTTGGTTCCCCCATGAGAAAGAGATGGTAAAACCCTATTGCTGAAAACTTCACATGCCTGAGTGGCAAAGTCACTGAGATATCAAGTTGTTGCTGAGAATAAAACCTTCTCCCTATAGCCCAGGCAACTGAAAGCTTGAAAAAGGTTCACTGTATGCAGTCTAATGGGAGACAGAAGTCATCAGTGGTGAAAACAGTGGACACTGGAAACCTCAAGTTTGGCCAGATCAGGCCAAATGACTGAACAAGTGCAATAGTGGCATGTCTGCTCTGGGGGAAATCAACTGCTCTCTAATTGGACTGAAGGCCTACTCTGTGGGAGGGAATACGTGCCTGGTACTGAAAACCTAATCAAAAGTCTATGGCAGAGAAGGTCATGAGCCTTAGGGGTATAAAGCCTGTTCTTGTCTGGGTAAATGCATATATTACTCTCACAAAATTGCCCTGAAAGCACTACACTTAATGTTCATACTCATATGTTAATACTGCTCTCACTTCTGGTTAAAGAAGCTTCCCTTTTCAGATGGCGATGACCACTAGGATGATCCAAAAGTCAACATAGTG
The DNA here is from genome assembly GCA_036346955.1 of Dipus sagitta. Lineage (NCBI taxonomy): Eukaryota > Metazoa > Chordata > Mammalia > Rodentia > Dipodidae > Dipus > Dipus sagitta. The sequence continues at coordinate 112,019,140 of CM070770.1, forward strand.
CAGAGAAGAAGGGATGGAGGAGTGTCCAGCACTGAAATATCTCACCCCCTCCAGTGCTCAAGGTCCATTGCAGAAGAGGTGGCAGAAAGAATGTAAGAGCCAAAGGAAGGGTACCACTCTTTACATACAACTCTCTAGACAGAATTTGACCTTGATATCCAAGACCTTGAAGTGCCTAGAAATACCCACACAAGACCCTCATAATAAAAGAAAATGATGATGACATCAAATTAAAAGAGAGACTAATGGAGAGAGGGAGGGGATGTAACAGAGAGCAGAAGGAGAAAGTGGGGGAGGGGAGGGAAATACCATGGTTTGTTGTCTGTCAGTATAGAAGTCATATATATATATATATATATATATATATATATATATATATATATATATATATATATATAAAACAAAAAATTTAAAAACTAAATGTAAAAAACAAAACAACAAAAAAGAGTAAAGCAGAATTAGTATATGAAAATAAGAGCTATTTAGTTAATTAGTAGAACATACAAAAGACAATTTATAAAAACAACCCACTTTATTTATTTTTTTTCCTTTTCTTTTTTTCTTTATTAGTTAGTTTTGTATTCAGCAAATATAGTGAGTTTGGTACCATTATTAGGCTCATCCGTGACCTACCCCCTCCCCTTGGCCCCTCCTTGTTGAGGTATATGGGTCATGCATTATGGAGTTAGCCCACAGTTATATGTAAGATAAATGTCTCTGCATATCATGACCCAACATGTGGCTCTGACATTCTTCCTGCCCTCTCTTCTGCAAAATTTCCCTGAGCCATGTTGGGTTCATTTTTGGTCTGCTTCAGTGATGAGGTGTTGGGGGCCTCTGAGGCTCTGGCTCTCTGATTTGGTAGGAGTTGATTTTTCTCTGTGAACTTTATTGACAGCTTCCATACATATAAATGATATATCATAATCCTAATCCTCTCCCATCACCTTTTCTTCTCCGTCCTGAATCTCTTTTCCACTGAATCCTTTATTTGCAACTAGTCTTTCTTCTATTTTGATGTGATCATTTTTTTTCTCATTCTATTATGTGGGTCTTGTGTAGGTAACCTCAGCCATTGTGAAGTCATGAATATCAATCCTATTTTGTATCTGAAAGACAGTATTGTAAGCAATCCTATTTTGTATCTGAAAGACAGTATTGTAAGCACTCCTCCCCTTGCTTTGGCTCTTACATCCTTTCTGCCACCTTTTCTATAATGGGCTCTGAGCCTAGGAGGGTGCAATAGAGTTCTGACCACTCCATTGTCACTTCTCAGCTAGAATATACTTTTTTCAAGGTAGGGTTTTACTCTAGCCCAGTCTGACTTGGAATTCACTATGTAGTTTCAGGCTGGCTTTGAACTCACAGCAATCCTTCTACCTCTGCTTCACGAGTGCTGAGATTAAAGGTGTGTGCCACCTACCTTGGAATAAAAATTTTAAGCTTTCTTGGAATAAAGAGAAAGGACATGAAATATAAAGATGACATGAAACTGGTAGATATGATGATAGATGACATGAAAATATGAATAAATTCAAGATAATGACATTAGGACAGGTCTAGGTGGAGTACAGTGAAGGCCTTGGATTTTATCTCTTGCAACACACACACAGCCAATAAAGTTTGGGCTAGAGATATACTTTAATGGCAGAGTACTTCCTTAGCATGAGCAAGTTCCTAGGTTCTATCTCTAGAAACACATAGGTCAGCCTTATTTCACAAACAAACAGAAAAAGAAGAAAAATGGAAAATAAATTTCATCAAACAAGTTTTAACTCAGTGGAAAATTACCTGAATCTGGAGAGCAAAAGGACTCACTGGGCCTAAAGTAAAAAGCTCAGCAAGGGGAATAAATTTCATGAGCAAAAGAAGAATCAATATTGAGGAACATGCCACCTGGAGCTCCTCTTTCACCACAGATCAGTTGACTGGGGATAAAGCTTTGATGGGGCAGAAAGAGTGACATGGCTATACTGAATGGGAAGCCAGCAGGTACCAGACCTTTGCTTGACACGATTTTCACTAATGAGATAGGGTCACCCTCGAATAATGGATAATAATATTAGGAAGAAGGACTCCCTTAGTCAATCAAAGTACAAGAAAAGGAAAATCAAATACACAAAGGTGGCTGTGGCTTCTCAACAAAGAACTAGACTCCAAAAGACAGTTGCTGCAATTTTCTCCAGCCCCATATCTTCTCCTCAGGCAAGAAAACAGAACTTTTTCTTCATGGTTCAGAATTCAAGAGAAATTTCAAACTGGCCAGACTATCAGACTTAGGGAGAAATTAACCAGGTAAATAGCAGACAAATTTAAAGCTATCTTCATCCATCATAAGGATGAAGGAGATAGACACAGAGAACAATCAACTCCTACCAAACCAGATATCCAGAGACACAGAGGCTCCCAAGACCTCATCACTGAAGCAGACCTGACATGGCTCAGGGAAATTTGTGGAAGAGGGGGCGGAAAGAATGTCAGAGCTACATGTTGGGTCATGATATACAGAGACATTGCCTCCTACCCATAACTGATGGCTAACTCCACAATGCATGGCTCATATTCCACAATATGGAGGGTCCCTGCAGACTGCAGAGAGGGGTGGTCAGGGAGGAGGCTAACAATGGTACCAACTTGACTGTATTCACTGAGTACAAAACTAATAAAATAATATAAAATAAAAATAAAGCAAAACAGAAGAATAGAATCTGACACATAAGTTATGTAGTAATTCTGAAAGACAAAATAACAAAAATAAAATAGAAAAGTGGCAGCAGGAAAAGCATAATTATGGGAATAATTTTCTTCAAGAAATAGAAATGCACTTATATGATACTGTCAGTTAAAGAAAACATGAACTTTTGAAACAAGAACTGATTGACATAGAACATGAAACTGAATTAAAAATAGAGTTATTCCAAACAAAGTAAGGGAACAATGTGAAAACATAAGTTAAAATGCCATTAGGACAGTGCAAATTAAAATCACAGCAAGCCACCACTTATACAAACTAGGATGGCTATAATCAAACACACTGAGCATATCAAGTGTTAGAGAGAAGCATTAATTACTGGTAGGGTCAAGAAGTGGATAAATATTCTGGGACACAGTTTCACAGTTTCTTAAAATTGTTTGACACATATTTCCCAGATGTTACTACAATTCTACTGCTAGAGACCCAAGAAAAGACTTGCATGTAAGTGTTCATAGTAGTATTATTTATAACAGTCCTAGTAGTATTATTTATAACACTCTTAATACCTCTCAATTCTAACTATTTGTTAAACAGTGAGTGTGCAAGTGAAATATAGTATCCACACAAAATGGAACACTACTCAGCAATTCAAAGAAACAAGTCAGGATGCATGCCACAGCATGGATGAATTCAAATACAGTATACTTTCCTGCCCCTTTCTGATGTATCTGCCTACTGACAGATATTAACCTGGATTAACCCAAGTGTCAGTCTTTTCTTTGCTTGCACACATGTGTCTGATCAAATTCACATCACTATTCATCTATGGTTATCAACATCTGTGGGTCTATACTGTACAGTTTCTCTGGCAGGGCATACTCTAGCCCTTGACAGAGGTTGTGAATCTTCTTGATTCTCCTCAGTCCTGGACTCCTCTTTTCCCCAATTCTGTTTATATTTGCAGCAGCTGAAGGTGCCTTCTTGCATCCCAGAAGTCCATGTTTTCAGTATGATGTCGGCACACGTCCCTTTACTTGTTAAACCACTATCTCACTTTCCTATGCTTCATTTCTTTCATGTATTTGAAGAGTTGTCTTTCCTTTCACCTATTTTCCCACCTGTTTTACTATTTGTTTGTTTCTCTTCATCCCTTTACAGACCAGCAATTTACACCTTCTTATTTTGACTCCTCAACATGATCTCTTCTGCTATAAGTGCACATAAATTTTTAAAATGATAATGTCTTTCTTACTTTAGAAAAATCTCAGCCTGACTTGATTTTCTCTCTACAGATGTCTTTCACCTCCCATTTATTGCAAAATTTCTTGCATAAATCTTGTTTATTGATCTTTTTCATTCCTTTCTTTGTTCAATCTTCTCTGACATATCTTTTTATGGTATGACAACTGCACTCATTAAGTTTGCCAATGGCCTCCTTATAAGTTAATCGCACAATCACTTTTCTATCCATATTTTTATTTGTTGTCTCAGAAACAGTCAATTATGTTCACCCTTTCTTCTTCCTTGGGAATCTTTCCCTTTGGTTTCCATGACAGCAGCTTCTCCTGGGCTTCTTTACTCATCAGTATTGATGCTGCTCAGTCTCTTGTGGTATCACCCTATTGCAGTCTGGTTCCCATTGCTGGCAGAAATCATCCAGTCAAGAGCAGCTTGTGGGAAAAAAAATGTTTATTTTTGCTTACAGACTCAAGGGGAAGCTCCATGATGGCAGGGGAAAATGATAGCATGAGCAGAGGGTGGACATCACCTCCTGGCCAATTTCAGGTGGAAAATAGCAAAAGGAGAGTGTGCCAAACACTAGCAAGGGGACACTGGCTATAATACCCATAAGCCTGCCCCCAGAAATACACTGCCTCCAGGAGGTGTTAATTCCCAAATCTCCATCATCTGGGAACCTAGCATTCAGAACACCTAAGTTTATGGGGGACACCTGAATCAAACCACTACCTTCTTCCCCTGGCCCTCAAAAACTGATAATCATACATGATATAAAATATGATGGCCAGGTGTGGTGGCACATGCCTTTAATCCCAGCACTTGGGAGGCAGAGGTATGAGGATCACAGAGAGTTTGAGGCCACCCTGAGACTTCATTGTGAATTCCAAGTCAGTCTGAGCTAGAGTGAGACCCTACCTTGGAAAAATAAATAAAATACAATGCATTCAGTTCAACTTTAAAAGTCCCCATAGTTTTATCAATCCCAATGATGTTCAAACACCCCCACAATCCAAGGTCTTTTAACTGAGCCATAATACCGAAAAATAAACCTAACCCCCCATAATGGCATAGAATACACATTCACACTTCAAAAGATGGCATTGGGGCATAGCAAATAAATATTTAATACAAGATTTAAATAGGGCAAACATCAAACTCTGTAGTTCTAAGTCCTACAACTCCAGTCAGTGACAAGTCTCCAAGTCTGCTTATTCTAACCGAGCAACAAGTCTCTGGAGTTCTAATTCTGCCCCTCCAGCTAGGCTACTCACAGTCCTGGAAAACTTCATCCAGGTCCTCAGCTCTCCTTAGTAGCCATCTTGTCTTCCCGGCATACCCACTATGTCTCCACTGCAACCCACGGTTCCATTCTCACAGCCCCATGGGGTCTCTACGCAGGCATCCATCAAACCTGCTTCACACTTCCCAGGGCCATTTTTAAAACACAAGACCATGTTGAAAATTCAATGACCCCTCTCTTTCCTGCATTTCTTTTATGCCATAGTACCAGGTGGGGTGCCAATTTGTTAATCCTGGGGGTAATGAAGAACAGGACACTTCTTGAGCATTCAGGTCCCTTCAAAAGACTTCATTCTTTCTGTTGTCCCAATACAGGTCAGCTGGCCCAATCTCAATGGTTGTAAACTTTCATGCAAATGCAGCTGAACAGGCAACAGTTTTGGTCCAAAGATTTCATTTTTTCTGTGCCACATCCCTCTGCTCATACCAGTCCATTTCTATGCAATGCAACCCTGTACAAATTCTCAGGACAGGGGCATAACAGCAAGCCTCTCACACAAACTGCTTCTAAACCAGTCCAGGCAAATTTCTTTTTCACCCTCACAAGTCAAACCTCACAGTCCATATGTCTTACTGCATTCAGGTCTTTCAACTCTGTCCAGAATAGTACATCAAAATACACTTACAGTGCTGAAGTCTATCTCTTCAGTCAAGATTTCAAATTCATATATATTCCTCTTGAAAATCAGGCTCCAAAAAGCCAAAGCCACACAGTCAGGTGTCTAGCAGCAAATGACACCACTCCTCAGTACCAACTTTACTGTTGCAGTCAGGCTTGCATTGCTGGCAGAAATCATCCAACCAAGAGGAGCTTGTGGGAAAAAAAACTGTTTATTTTGGCTTTTGGAATCAAGGGGAAGCTCCATGGTGGCAGGGGAAAATGATGGCATTAGCATAGGGTGGATATCACCTCCTGGCCAACTTCAGGTGGGCAACAGCCACAGGAGAGTGTGCCAAACACTGGCAAGGGGAAACTGGCCATAATACCCATAAACCCACCCCCAACAATACACTGCCTCCAGGTGGTATTAATTCCCAAATCTCCATCAGCTGGGAACATATCATTCAGAACACCTAAGTTTATGGGGGACACCTGAATCAAAGAACCACACATCTGTTATAACTACAACAAATGTTGCAATAATGATGGAATCTATGTCAAGCTTCTTTCTTTCTCTACTGGACACATTCTGAGTAATGTGACCCGCCCTCACTGCTTCACTTGGCATCTGTTTTCAAGTGACTATGAAAGGTCTATGCCAAGCCCAACCCTTCTCCCAGGAATCTTGACTCTCATTTATGCCTGTTGGGTATCTCCACGGGAATGTCTTACAAATGCCTCAGACCTTACATATTATACACTGTATTTATGCTGTAACTGAGTTTCTAATTTTCACTCACAGACATGCTTAAAATTAAAATTCTTCCTGTACTTCTTTATGCTCAAGTTGAACATCTTTCTTTCTCAACAAGTGTTATCAATCTATGTGGTTGAAAATAAATGAGAAATTTTAGTGTGAGCTTTGGTTTTCTTCTCCCTTCTTTTAACCAATGGTGAAGAACCCTACATTCTATGCCCTAATTATCTCTTAATCTATTCCCTTTTCTTTAACCCACAACCACTATTACTATCATCCTTCACACAGATTATTTAAATAGCATCTATGATCACCTTTACTACCACTATTCATTTTATACAGATGAAAATGTAATATATTGTTCTGCTATACTCCTGCCTAATTTTTTTTTTTTTTTTTGGTTTTTCAAGGTAGGGTCTCACTCTGGTCCAGGCTGACCTGGAATTCACTATGTAGTCTCAGGGTGGCCTCGAACTCATGGAGATCCTCCTACCTCTGCCTCCCAAGTGCTGGGATTAAAGGTGTGTGCACCACTCCCGGATTTTCCTGCCTAAAATTTTTTTTTTTTTTGGTTTTTTGAGTTTTTTGAGGTAGGGTCTCACTCTAGCCCAGGCTGACCTGGAATTCACTATGTATCCTCAGGGTGGCCTTGAACTCTCAGTGATCCTCCTACCTCTGCCTCCCGAGTGCTGGGATTAAAGGCGTGTGCCACCACGCCCTGCCTAAAATTTTAAAATGTTTTTATATTATTCTTGGATTCGAAATTCTTACTGATCTTGATATATTTTGTTTTATCTTGCTGACTTCCCTGTATTAGTTGTTCATGGGACACACACATAATATATGTATAAAAAATGTTTACAAATACTTGCTTAGTACTGGGAACCACAGTGAACATATTTCTGCTATATAGCACAGATCAGTTCTTTGGGGATTGTGCTGTTTTGTATGTATATGTGTATGTGGTATGTGTATTTGTATGTGTATGGGTGCACATGTGTATGTATACATATAGACACCAGAAGTCAATGATGGGTGTCTTTCTCAACTGCTCTTCTACTTTACATTTTTGAAACAGGTTCTCTTGCTGTACCTAGACTCACCAATTTGGCAAGACTAGCTGGCCAGCAAGTCCCAGGCATCCTCTTGTCTCAGCCTCCCCAGCACTGGGTATAGGAGCATCACCACACCCTACATGTTCTGTGGGTGTTAGAGATCTGAATTCTGGTCTTGAGTTCAATAGGACCAAGCCATTGTCCCCAGCTCCTCAGGAAAATATATTTTTAAATGACTGATTAAGTGAAGCTTTGATCAACTGCTTTCAAATTATCCAGAAATACTATGTTGGAAATACTGATCAAATATAATTACTTGTGTAGTATCTTCTATGAGGGAAAATATGAATTCTTGCGCACTGATATATTTGTGTTATTGAGCATAGCAATTTGTATATGGTAGTTATAGTAAATATTATTGAATGTCTAAGTAGAATAAATGTTTGCATTAGCCATGATTTCTTCTAAGTGGTAGAAAGGCCGGTGACAATTTCCAGCATAATTTTTGTGTGTTTCTTTAATTAGTACAATTACACTAATATTTTACTTTTAGAAAAATAAAACAAAAGTCAAGGTACTTGAATCTAAGGGGTTTTTTTTTTCAAACTAAATAAAGTGTGAGGTAAATAATCTGTATAGGATTGACAGGTAAATGCTTATCTGTTGGTGACACAAAAATTTAGTAATCTGCCTACAGTAAGGAAATAGACAATCACATACAACTTTTGAAGTTGATGAATTCAGGCTGATTGTCTTTTTAACAATTATTAAATTAATTATCATTATTATATTAGTTATTATGTTAATATTATGTATTATTATATTAGTTATTAAATACTTAGCAGGACTTTTGTGAGCAATATTTATGAAATGCTTTCAGACTCTTCTACATAGAGTTGGAGAATTCAAAGTGCTCCTAAATAACAAGCACCACCCAACAAGTCAAGACACTGCAGTGCAATAGTCTTGTGTGTTAATTATATAACTGGTTTCAGGTGAATTAGTTAATTTAGGTAGAAAATTCTATTAGAAAGTATTTGTAAGTTGTAAAAAGGATTTATTCATTGGCCTATTCTGTTTGTTTTTGTACAGCATTTAGTCTCTCACTTTTCTTAATGACTGTTGACATTGCTGAAAACTGGACCACTTCATCAGTGGATGGCATAAAATAGAAAATTGCTTTTCATGCTGCATTTCATTTTGCAATTACATAAATCTGTAAGCTCTTTTATCGAACATAAGAAGCCCAAGGGAAGAGAATTATCAGGCAAACATCATGAATATGAAGGAGTTCTTCAATATACATCAAGGTAAAGTTCTATTTGCACAAGCCATCTGCTTTCATCATACTAGTAACAATATTTTTTAGTATATCATCTTTGGTTTTAGTTTTATTGTAAATCCTCTATTAGAGGATAGTAAAATAGCCTGCCATTATGAAATACATATGTACCAATATGTACTCATATTATGTAGTAGCTTCATCTGAATTGAAATGTTGCATTCTGGAGGGAGATTTGTTAAGTCTTAGGAAGTGGGATTGGGGAGATTTCTCAGTGGTTAAAGGCATTTGCTTGCAAAGTCTGATTTCTGGGGGTTTGCTTCCCCAGTACCCATATAAAGCCAGATGCACAAAAATGACACATTGGTCTGGAGTTCATTTGCAATGGTGGAAGCCCCTTGCATGTCTATTCATTTTATCTTCCCCTCTGTCTGTTTTTTATAAATAAAAAATCAATAAATGAAAGCATTTTTAATTTTTTAAATTTTTATTTTTTAGGGGGAGAGAGGGTCTCCAGTCACTGCAATCAAACTGCAGATGTGTGTGCCACCTAGTGCACATGTGTGACCTTGTGCTTGTGTCACCTTGTGTGTCTGGCTGATGTGGGATCTGGAGAGTTGAACATAAGTCCTTAAGCTTTGCAGGGAAGCACCTTAACTGCTAAGCCATCTGTCCATCCCTGTAAGTATTTTTTTAGAAAGACTGAGGAAGTAAAGAGAATTTACAAGTTTCAGAAAGTGAAGACCTCACAAGTCTCAGGAAGCTCCTGAAACTTAAGATTCACAAGGCTCCTCTGCAAGGTTATATGAGCAGGAACAGCTGTAGGGAGAGAGACTCTTCCACTCCTGAGCTACCTACAAGTTGTACAGAGCCCCAGGGGTGTAGCTGAAGTCAATCATCAACTACCCTTGGGGGAGCTTTCCAGTGATACATCTGTGCGTGAGTCATCCATACTGCTGTAAGTAACCCCTCACCAATACTCCAATATGTAAGCCCAATAAACTCATTGGTTCACCAACTTGGGCTTCAGTGGAATCACTACTTTGGTCTGTCATTAACATCCTATCTGGGGTGAACCAACATTGGTTCATGTCTCCCCACAAAAAGTCAAGCAATAACTCACAAACACATAGTTGTCTCACTGCTTCATCGCAATGCCATGTCTTGGTATATTTGACTTTTCCTATACTGTAGCATCAACAAAAAGTATGGAATCAGAAAGCTATCTTATGTGAAATCTGACACTTATCAGATAACTAACTAATCTGTTTTATTAGCGTACATTCATTGTACAAAATGATGAGTTTCATTATGGCATTTTCAACGTCTGTATTACGTATTTAGATCATATTCACCCCCTCCACAATCTGTCATTTTAGATCTCATTTTAGAAAGCATCCACATAAATATTGAACAATGGCAAGGAAATCCAAAAGCATCCTACCTGTGTGTTAATAGGTACAATGCTTAGGTTGACAACTTCTTATTTGATGATGAAACCAATGATCTTAGTACAAATCCACCACAGCAACATGAGGCCAATGGAAAAAATGCATCACATCTGGGAAAAGAAAGTAGCCTACCTCAGAGACTGAGGCCAAAACCATGTGTGCACATATTAATTATTACATATATGCAGTGGCTTGAACTAAATGTCCCCTATAGGCTCATGTGTTTTGAATACTTGTTCCCTAGCTGGTGGCAATCTGGAAAAGTTTTGGGACCTTTGAGAGTTAGAGCCTTGCTGGAGGAGGTGTGTTGCTAGGAGTGAGCTTTGGGTAATGTAGTCCAACTCCAAGCCCAGTCCTCAGACTACTTCCTTACTGTTGCTGTGGAGATGTGATGAACAGCTTCTGTCTGCTCTGCCTGTGCTTCCACTGCCATGATGAAGCTTTCCCTTCCCTTTGAAACTACAAGCTAGAAATGAACCCTTTTCTTCCATAAGGTGCTTCTAGTTAGGTGTTTTGTTCCAGCAATGAGAAAGTAACTGCTACATATGGGTATGCTTTCTAGAAAAACTTTAGTTTATAAGAATTTTCTTGAAGAAGAAAACTGGGTTCCATCCCCACCCCACTACTACAAAAATAAAAACAAAAAGAGTAGCATAAGAAAAGAAAAGACAGAGAAAAGGAAACAGAGGCAGTAGAGACATTAGATATTTTCCTGAGTCTAGAAGGTGTGGTGGTGCATGCCTTTAATTCCACATTTAGGAGGCAGAGGTAGGAGGATTGCTGTGAGTTTTAGGCCACAATGAGCCTACAGAATGAATTCCAGGTCAGCCTGGGCTAGAGTGAGACCCTACCTTGAAATTACCCACCAAAAAAAAAAAAAAAAAATTAAAAGAGAATTTGATAAAACAGAAGAAACTCACACATATGTAACTGCTGTGAAAAGGGGGAGGGGGTAGGACATGGATGAGCCTAACAATGACACAAAATTGACTGTATTCGCTGAGTACAAAACTAATTAATAAAAAAAAATTTACTCAGATGAAGAAAAAGATATGACTACATATAGCATTTATGTGCAAAGAAATAAATATAATTCTACCTGGTTCATAATTCTCAGAAAGGTTACATGCTGGGGAACAGAGAGGCACTGGTTCCAAATTTCTATGAGACCTTGCTAATTTAATGCATATTTAAGTTAGGTGTCATGTGTCAAGTCAAGAGAAGCTCATTTCACATATAAGGCACATAGAAACATCTAATATGACTGGGTGTTTCATTCCATTTTGTCAAACAGTAAACAAAACTTGGTGTAGAAGAACCAATGCTTATTTTAGGGACCAATGAAACATAGAATTAAACTAAACATCTATAGTAAAATCAGTTTGGAAATTAAGTACAAATTTCAATTTTTTCTTGTAAGAAAATATGAAATCTTACATTCATAATGATTTGTCATAGTTGTTCTTTCCCTTTTAGAGACAATGAATGTTAGCACTAGAAGGGGTCTGAGACCTCCTCTTCTCCAAACAGCCCAATGGTGTGTGCTAACCCAGCCTGAGGCAGAGCTTCAATCAAGTCCAAATCACCTGTTCCAGTTTCAGGACATTTAGCCAGGAGAGCTCATTTTTGGACAAACATATGCTTTCTTGTACTGTGAACATGTGCTTCTTTTCTAGCCCAGAGCTTATCATTTTGGTGTTATTTAAATTGTGATCCAGAAATCAAAATCACATTCTTTGACACCATCTGCACAGCCAGCTTCTCACCTCCCATGGCCTCCTTTCTCTCTGAAACTCCCAACTGTTAGTTGGAAGAGGGAATGACAAGACCACCTGTGCCCCTTGGAATCCTAATGAAGACTTTCCAGTCTCCAGAGATGTTTCCTGGAGACTGTTTTATTGCCTAATTAATTAATTAATTAATATTTATTGAGCAGCTATTGTTTGCCAAGAACTAAACTAATTGATTCTTTTTCAATTGAATAGTAACTTAGTTGGTAAATAATTCAATGCCTTTTTTGTATTATAATATGCAAACAAATAAGCTGCCTTTCTTTTTAAATTTTTAAATTTTTATTTATTTATTTGAGAGCAACAGGGAGAGAAAGAAGGAGAGAGAGAGAGAGAGAGAGAGAGAGAATGGGTGTTCCAGGGCCTCCAGTCACTGCAAAACAACTCCAGATGTATGCGCCACTTTGTGCATCTGGCTTTCATGGGTCCTGGGGAATCAAGCCTTGAACCGGGGTCATTAGGCTTCACAGGCAAGTGCTTAGCTGCTAAGCCATCTCTCCAGCCCTAAGTGGCCTTTCTTGCCACTAAGGGTATTTCTGTCTTGCTTCTCCCATAAAATTCTAGAGCTATACCTCGGATGTCTTGCAGTTAAATTAAATTAAATTTTCAGAAGCTTGTTTTTTCTTTAGGTAAGTGATACGTGTTCATTTAGACAAATAATATTAGATTGACAAGAATGAGGAAAATGTCATATATGCACATTTATTTAAGGATACATTGTAACTCTAACTTCTCTGAGACATCAGACTTGAGATAGGCAAGAAAGTTGCCTAAACAAGGCATTTTTTTTTGTTTATTTCTGTGAATTTTTTACTTGGTTTTATTACTAAAGTAAAAATCCAAATGTAAAGTATGAAGCAGAAAAAAAATCACGACTATAATTTGTACATTTTCCTAGATGAACAAGTGGCTTTTAAGCCTGAAAAATCAGAAATACGTTCATATCTGTTGGAATAAAAATATAAGATTTCTGGATATTATAAAATTATCACAATAAGGCCTGGAAAAAATGGCTCAATGGATGAAAATGGTACTCAAACACTTGATGAACAATAGATCATCAGTAAATATTTGTTAATTTGCAATAGCTGACCAGTATATATTAATTATTTAAGCAGTAAAACAAACTCCAGGGAGCAGCTCTGGGGACTGAAAAGTCTTGATTAGGAATCTGAAAGGGTGCAGATAGTGCTGTCATTTCTTCCTTCAGCTAACAGGAGTTACAGGTAGTAAGAATGAATACATGGGTTCAGAACCCCATAAACCAACATCACATTGGACATGGTTGCATGTGTTTATAATCCCAGCATGTCTGTGGTGAGGATGGAAGCATTCACCAGAAGTTTGGAAGCCAGCTAGTCTGGGGAATACAGCAGTGAACAACAGACCCTCTCTCAAAGTAGAAGACAAAGACTGACGCCACCTAGGGTTGTCCGCTGACCTCCACACATATGTTGTGGCAAGCATGCACCCTCACTCACATGAACACACACATACACATCATACACACACACCAAAAATATCCATCACAACCACAAAGTACAACTAGTTTGGGATTATGTGCAGCATATCTGCTACATAAAACAGTATCCTCAGAATATACACAGTTATAATATTCAGTATGAACAAAAGCATTTTAATGGACTATAATGGGATATTTCATGCACACATAAAAAATGCAAATGTAAGACATATTTGTTAAAGCATATGCAATTTTACTTGTAATCAAAAAGCTGAGTTTGGAAACAACATACCATATTTTTACCTAGCTAATTTTCAAAGATGAAAGAAAAGCCATTTGATGAGCATGAAAAGAAATAAGGATAATTTCATAATATATATAAAAAATTTCTCACATAACAATGTTATGATATTTTGAACTAAGTGCTTATAAAAGATTTTAAAAAGGATCTTATCATAAACATGTACCTTTTATGATGAATATTGTTCTTACATATTATATAAAAATATGAAAATGGTTTAAAATCCTAAATGAAGATGTGTCCATATTATAGAACTTAATGTAGCTTAAAAATGATAGTAAGGAAGGATGTCTAACGAAGCAGAGAGCTACTCATAATATGATGCTAGAATACAGAGGTTACACAACACAGCAAAAGGTCTGATCTCAATGTATAACCTTCCCTTGGCCTGTCATGCACAAGCATATAACAGTAGAAAAGTTTTAACATGATATAAAAATAAAAAGACACCATAAGATATTGCTGATTTGGGGGATATAATTGATTTTCAATTAATTTTCTCTGAGTTTTTTTGCCCTGAATTTTAAATTTTCTATAATAAGTATGTATTATTTTAAAACCCAATCAAATCAATACTTTAAAAGTATTAGGTAAATAGAAGTGGTTATGATACTAGTTATTTTATTATTACTAATAACATTTAAATGAATTGAAAATCAGCTCACCCAGGATAATCAACATGGTCTAACAATTGTGAATTGTGTAGTTTTGTATTGTTTTAAAGTGCATTCTCAGCCAGTATTTCACAATAGCTCCCATATTGTTTGAACGAGAAAATTGGGTATTTCCTCTTGGCAAAATGCTATACAAATTCCACTCCAAGCTCTTTCTCCAACCTTATTGCTTCCCCTGGCTAGGAATTCCAGAATTGTAGCTGCCAGAGAAATGATGTTCTCTGCTTTCCAGGTGGGGAAACTGAGGCTTGGGGATCAAGTTTTCGTGCAGTTTTATGTTGTCAGCATGCCCTGATGCAGAGTAGAATCCAGGTCTTCCTTGTCTACAGGGTGCTCTGTTGCCCACTCCAAGCCACCTCTGTAAGCCAGCAATTTAAACTTGCCAGTATTTTCATATGGGTGCATTTGGGGAATAAAGCTTAAATTTTATCTTTAGGATGTTTTCAGATGACTATGTGGCTTATAGTTTATTGGTGGTGTCTCTATCTTGCCTTGATAGACTGAGAGACATTTTTTTCAGGGTGCTATTGAGTGTGACCTGTGTTCCTCTCTAAGGTATGCTGGAGTCTTAACCCCTAACTTCAAACTATGAGTGTTGGGGCGTCATTACAGATATAATTTATTAGGATGAACTCAGTAAGGCAAGCCATTATCCAGTATAACTGATGTCCTTGTAACAGAAGACATTTGGACACCTGCGTACAGGGAAATGGCATTGTGATTATGAAGGAAAGAATCCACCTGATGCACCTCCAACCTCAGGAACACTGAGGATTGCCAGCTAACTACCAGAAGCCAGGAGAGAGCCTGGGAACAGACTTTTCCTGAATGCCTTCAGCAGGCATTGCTGACGTCTTGATCCTAGACTTATAGTCACCAGACCTGACATAATGAACTTCTGGTGTTTAAGGCACTGTTTCTGCTAGTTACATACAACCGCCCTAGAAAATGAACACAAGTGCTAAATTGATAAAGATATATTTGCTGTTCAGTAAACTAGCCTTTTGTATAAATATGACCTTTAAAGTTTAGCTAACTTAGCTACCTGGAGCTAAGATGTTAGAAACACACAGTTCTTCAAAAGGTCATCCTACTTAGTATCAAACAACCTGATATGATGCTCACACAAGTAGAATAGTGGCACATAGCCATGGTGGGAAACGAACTGCTCTCAATTTGGCTAACTTATCCACTCAGTGGAATGGAACCCATACCTGGAGCTGGGAAACAAGTCAGAGCCATATCCAAAAATGAGCCCACTCTCCATTATCAAGCTCCCACCAATTGTGGGCTACAAGTGGGCCTACATCTATTAAACTCCCTCTAAAAAATAATGGTTATCACATTTATTGGGTGCTAACTTTACTCTCTGTTGGAAAATCTGCTTCTCTTTTTCGGATAGATGCAGATTCTAAAGAAAGAACCACCCCATCATACCTCAAAAGGGCCCCAGCTGAAACTAAAAATAATTGGGGAAGCATGCAAGAATGCTATTTTCTTGGTGAAGTGGGAACCAGCACAATGGTGAAGGAGATAGACACAGAGAACAGTCAATCCCTAACAAACCAGATATCCAGAGACACAGAGGCTCTCAAGACCTCATCACTGAAGCAGACCTAAAATGAGCTCAACATGGCTCAGGGAAATTTGTGGAAGAGGGGGCAGAAAGAATGTCAGAGCCACATGTTGGGTCATGACACTTAGAGACATTTCCTCCTACCCAAAACTGAAGGCTAACCCCAAAATGCACTACCCATATAACTCAACAAGGAGAGTCCCTGTGGAGGGGAGGGAGGACAGGGAGGAGGCTAACAATGGTTCCAAGTTGACTGTACAAAATTTTTTTAAAAAGGTTATCCTACTCAGCACAGAAACATACATACATACAAGTAAAAGTAAATATATGTTGTAGAAATTTTGTGGCTACAGCAATAATGATATGAGTTACAAAGTCTTCTTTTTGATACAAGGTCTTGCTTGTACCCCAGGCTGGGCTTGAACTCAAGATCTTCTGATTCCAAACTTTCAAGTGCTGAGATAGAAATTCTTGTTTTTTTTTGTTTTTTGTTTTTGTTGTTGTTCAAAGGGTTTATTGAACTCTCAATTATTTCACTTTAATGAGATTTTAGTTTGTTAGGTATTTTGTTGCAATGATATCAAACTGACAGAAATGATATGTTGTGTTATTCAGGGTTCAGTCTAAAAAGCAAATCACTAGGCATTTCAAGCAAGAAAAAAATATCAACACAGATAACTGGAAAACCATTAGAAGTATAAGGAATGTAGAAAGGAAAGGAAAGCCATTGTTTTATCTCAAATTTACCATCAGTGTTGAGAGAACCAGAAAGCTGTAGAAACCTCACACAATTTCCATACTTAGGATGTTCATAAGGAAACATGTAGAGGTACTTGCAAAATTCCTCCAATGTAGGCTCCATGTCCCCCATGTCTGAGGGAAAAGTGACCTGGCCTTTCCTCTTTCCTGCCTTCGAGTCATGCATATCAGCCTCTCACTGCCATCTCCTCTAACCCAGAGCTCTGCTGTAGGGATTGTGAAGAGTGTAGTATTCTACACTAATGTGGTTGTTACATTACAAATGGATAGTCTGCATAGTACTTATTTTCTATTTTTTAGAGAGTGCGTGCCGGAGAGAGAGAGAGACAGAGAGAGAGAGAGAGAGAGAGAGAGAGAGAGAGAGAGAACTGGCACACCAGGGCCTATGCCATCACAAACTCTGGACACTTTTGCCACCTAGAGGGCATGTGCGATCTTGTGCTTGCCTCACATTTGTACATCTGGCTTATGTGGGATCTGGAGAGTTGAAGATGGGTCCTTTGCAAGCAAGCACCTTAAGCGCTAATCCATCTCTCCAGCCCTGCACAGAATTTTGAATGGAATTACCTATGGGTTCTCTCTTTCTGTCTTGATTTAGACTTTTAATTTCCCTAAAGTGCAGTTTCCAATTTAACTCAAAGCTAGTTTGTTCTAATATTTCTATTAAGTTCAAAGTATAAGATTGGAATGTGTCATTACAGCAACAAAACTTCAAGTAAGAATAAGCTAAGGCATTTTTGAGACTAGCAAGGGCCTTAGACTTCAGAGAGGCTGTACACAGATACATTGTGTCCATAGTATTAACATGATCGGGTATTCAAACCTCAAGATGGTGAGCTTCTGCTATATTAAGAAAAATTGTGATTGAAGCATCTTGCTATACATGTTAGAAGTTGTTAAAGTTTACAACTTACTTGCCCTCTGTTTATTACCCGACCTAGAAGCTCTACTTAGGCTCCTCAAGGCTAAATCGATGTTATATCTGCAATTTTCTGATTAAATATGCAGAGTTGTCAAGGTTACACTATAACAGCCTATAAAAATCTGGGTAGACAAGGTAGGATTCCTGGAACAGAGATACAAGGGGGTGGGTAGTACAAACGCAAAGAAGGCTTACTTCAAATTTTACCTATTTATTATTTTCTTTCTCTCTGATACATGCAAATAATTGACAATGCATTTTGTCTGCTTTATTTATTTCTGTGTTATCAGGTTTGGAATAGGGCCTACATACACAACTTAATATTTGTTAGAAAATTAATAGGGAGATGTATTAAAATATTTTAACTGGTTTTGATTTAGGGTGTATTAGAAATACACTTCAACAAATACCGCTTAAAATTAGAGTACTTTATGCTCAGTTCCGCAATATGTGTATCACACCTTCCAAGGCTCAGGGTCTAATGTGGCAGAGGTGGCGGAAAGAATGTAAGAGCCAAAGGAAGGGCAGGACTCCATACAACATGCTCCCTCCAGACACAAAATGGCCTGGATATCCATGGCCTTACAATGCCTGACACTACCTGCATAAGACCATCATAAGAGGAGGAAAAGATCAAGACATCAAAAGTAAAAGAGAGACTGATTGAGATGGGGAGGGGGCATGATGGAGAGTGGAGTTTCAAAGGGGTAAGTGGGGGGAGGGAGGGTATTACCATGGGGTATTTTTTATAATCATGGAAGTTGTCAATAAAAAAATTACAGTACTTTAGAAGAAATTAAGCAATTCTATTCTCAAGGACAAAATGTTTAAGAAGAATGATTTCTTGTATGTCTGGTCATAGTGGTGGGTATGCATTCTTGATATAAAAGCATTATCCATAAAAGAAAAGACTGATGACTTAAGTCATGATAAGATAAAGTACTTCTTCTGCATGTGTATGTGAGTGTATGGGTGTTATATGTGGGTGGAGCATATGAGTGTATGGAGGCCAGAGGTTGATACTGCGTATCTTCCTCTATCACTTTACATCTTATTTTAAAAATATTTTCATTTATTTATTTGAAAGGAGAGCGAGAGGTGAGAGACAGAGATAATGGGCATGCTAGAGCCTCTAACCACTACAAACGAACTCCAGATGCATGTGCTACTTTGTGCATCTGGCTTTACATGGATTCCTGGGAACTGAACCCAGGTCGCAAAGCTTTGTAGGCAAATGCCTTAACCACTGAGCCATCTCTCCAGCCCTCCATCTTTTTTCTTTTAAATAATAGGTCTCAGCCTCAATGCAGAACTCACTGATTGGGCTAGACAAGTTAGCCAACGATCCCTGGGGATCCTCCTGTCTTTGCCTTTCCAGTGCTGAGAGTACAGGTGCATGCCATCATGCTGGTCATGTTATATGGGAACTTGGGATCTGAACTCAGGTTCTTATGCTTGGATAACAACCACTTTATCCACTGAACCATCTCCCTAGTCCTAAAATAAAGAGCTTTTATAAAAAAAAATACAATAAGGAGGGTGAAAAACAAACAAGTCACAAACTTGAAATAATTTGTAGCACATATAACTGACAAAGGACTAGTATCTTTAATATATCAACTAACAATAAAAAGACAGTAAACTATAAATTAGGCAACATGATATAAAAATAATGAGTTCCAGGATAGGTGGATCCTGTCTCTAGAAAACAACAACAGACTTGAAAACAAATTTACAAAACACTTGGGAAAGCATTTCATGGAATAAATCAAGTGGTCAGGTAACATATGATAATATTCTAGATTTTACTGATAAGAAAAGAATGTAAGTTTAAGGCTCAATGATATAACATTATAAGTCACTAAACTGGTAAAATCTAAAAGAAAAAATCATTTAATATTAACTGTTAGGTTCATATGAGTGAAGTCTGACAATACTGTTGGAGTGGAATGGATTAACTTGCTGTGGGCTGTAAATTAGGAGTCATTTTGGGAATGTGTTAGCACTTACAAACTTGAAGGCAGCCCTTGGACAAGAGTTCTCTTCCTATGTATATTCTAGAGAAATTTTTGCATATAAACACTACACATGTACAAGCATGTCCATATGGTCTTAGTATTATTTGTAATTGAAAAATGTGAGTAACAGCTCAAATGTCCTTGATCATGAGAATAGATGAATAAAACAAAACATTTTCTGGTGGTGAAGAACAATTCACATAGCTGTGACAGGGATGAATCTTGAAACTTAATGTTGAGAAGAAAAAGCAGGTCACAAAAGACCATATGGCATAGTACCATTTAAAATGCTTATGAGAAATGGGGAAATGGCTTAGTGGTAAAAGGTGCTTGCTTGCAAAGTAAGCCAGTTTGGGATTGATTACCCAGCACCCACATAAAACCAGGCACAAAGAATGACACGTACATTTGACATTCATTTGCAGTAGCAAGAGATCTTGGTGCACGTGCAAATGCTTATGAGCAAGCCGGTCTCAATTTACTGTTTAAGAATATGTACAGATGTACAGATGAGATGATAGCATAAGAAAAGCAAAATAATGATAAATGCAGGATTCAAGATACTGGGTAGTTTCAATAGGGGTGTGGAAAGAGGCAGTTGAAGAGATAGAGAAGCAGCATAAAATTAAAATAAGGATGCTGGGAATAATATAGATCTATAGGTGGTCGAGTCATGAAGTATTTATTTTATTGTTAGTATTAATCATTTATGTGTTTATAATTTTGTTTTGTATGTATCCAGTATTAGGTAATTAAAAATACATTAAGGGATGGAGAGATGGCTCAGCAGTTAAAGGTATTTGCTTGCAAAGCCTGATGGCCTGGGTTTGATTCCCCAATATACAAGTAAAGCTAGATGCACTGTATATATTCATGCATCTGGAATTTGTTTGCAGTGGCAAAAGGTCCTGACATGCCAATTCTCTCTCTCTATTCTCTGTATCTCTCCCTTCCTCCCACCCTTCATCCCTGGCTGCTTGCAAATACAGAAAGAAAATACTCTTTAAAAAATACAATAATAAGAATGATTCAAAACTTAGGAAACTTATTCTTTGTAGTTAAAAGGTTGTAAATTTCTTCAGGGCAGCTGTTTTGCCCAAACAAAATATCCAGCAATGATTGGATGAATGAAGAAGATTAATGTATATATTGGTAAACAGTTACTTCTCGAATTCTCGAAGACATATACTGAGATTAAAGATTGGTGTCATGTGCAGGCTTCTAATCATTTTGTCTTAATTTGCTTAGGACAGCATTTTTTCACATAATATAGCTAAACTACAGCCTTACTTCATGGAAAGCGTCAAATTAATGGGGTCTGAATTAATGTGCTTTTACTAATCTACACAAAATTGATGAGTACCTTATGGAGAAGCAGCATTTGTTGGAAGCATATGTAATTCACGTTCTGGAATGGAGTGGTGCAATAATTAGGTTTGATTCATTCTGTGAGGTTTTCCTTTATGATTCTGTCCCACTTGGTTTAAATATGCAGACAAACCTTGCTCCTATGTATGAAGGTGGATATGTTGAAAGGAGAAACATGAAAGGCAGAGAAAGGATAGTTTTTAAAAAATATTTTATTTATTTATTGTAGAGATAGAGAGAGAGAAAGAGTAAGAGAATGGGCATGTCAGGGCCTGTAGCCACTGCAAACAAACTCTAGATGCATGCACCACCTTATGCATCTGGGTTTATGTAGGTACTGGGGAATCAAACCTGGGTCCTTTGGCTTTGCAGGCAAGTGCCTTAACCGCTAAGCCGTCTCTCCAGCCCAAGAAGGATAGTTTTCTAAAGAGTAATTTCACTCAAGCCTTTAATCCTGAATACATTTGTTTGTACACCAAACAATAGGACCTAGATAATATCATCCTCATAGATATGCTGATAAAGTTAACCTCTACCCTCCAGGCTTAATAGACACTGACAGGGAAATGCAGTCCTATTTTTGAGGACAAAATATTTGGCAGAATGAGGCCACAATTGGTCTCGAGGCCAGACTAGTTAGAGGATTTCATAATGAAAGCAGATGCACAGCCAAAATGTAAAGACCTAGAGCCAATGAACTCTCAGAATTTGTGGCCAGTAGGCCAAGAATGAACACTTTAAACACCTAAATTATGACAGGGAGCTCTTTATCCTGGCTTATATTGCCAAAGTAGAGGCCACATGGAGCTGTAGAGAATCATGAGGTCTTGTTTCTGCTGCAGTTAAGGAGAACGTAGGTCATGAATCAGAAAACCATCTTTCCAGGGGATGGAGAAAGTATGGCACCAAGAGATGGTTCAAGGAAGACTGTGCTCAGAGTACAACTCTATGTCATACAAATGTGTACAGACCACTGAAGGATCAGGGAAGCAAAGTTGCATATTACAAAGATATTTCTTAAAGTATATTGCTATAATTATTTACATCTTAGAGTGGGGACTGGAGGGATGGCTTAGTGGTTAAGGAGTTTGCCTGCAACGCCAAAGGACCCAGGTTCAATTCCCCAGAACCCACGTTAGTCAGATGCACAAGGGGGCACATCTGTCTGGAGTTCTTTTGCAGTGGCTGGAGAACCTGGTGTGTCCATTCTCTCTCTCTCTCTCTCCCTCCCTCTTTCTCTGTCACATAAATAAATAAAAAAATTAAGAAAAAACAGAGTGGAAGGGGAGAAAGTCATACAAATGTGAAGATGTTTAACATTAGAATAAGATTAAGGTTTAGATGAAGGAAATAGGAAAATATTTTATTTAGCAAATGCATACTGTTTATAGCTCTCCTCTCTCTCTATGTGGTGTGTCCTGCATTTTTCCTTTATTTTGCAACAGAAGACCTTTAAGTCAATATAGAATCTCTGGACTCAGGTGAGTGTCTTGGGAATATGGTGCTTAGAAAGGAGACCTTATTTATCCTTGCTTGATTGCTACTGAGACTTGGATGACTTCTTGAAATTGGTAATGTATTGACAGCCAACCTCAGCTCAAGAAGAGTCATCAACCTTGAACACACCACCAGCTACATACATTCCTAGGCAAGATTTTCGGATCTAAGTCTGTAGTACCACTGTGGAATTAGATGTGGATCAAAAGTAAAGATTGGTCATTGATAGCAATAATCCTTTTGTTGACTACTGCTTTATAATCCAAAGGACATGGCTTCATGACCCTGACTACTTTGGGTGTTCAGTGGGTCCATGTGGGTTGATTTAAAAGGACTGGTAGGAAATACTGCCTATTTCTCTGTATGCAACTCGGCAATCAGCAGAATGACTCAGAGCATCAGACACCAGGGAGGAATGGCCCAAAGGCTTTGAAAGAAGCCCCTAGGTCCCAAGATTAGTTTGAGAGTAGAAGAAAAATAACCAAATGCATAAAACAATTAAAAGACCTTCTTGTAAGGTATTAAATTTTATGAATTTTTCCCTTGAAACAGAAAGGCAGTGATTGAAGAGTGAGTCCAAATATGATATGAGATTTTATGTTAAATCCAAGGTTTGTAAATTGCAAAGATATAAGTTTTCATATGAGAAATTTCACTATTCTGTTCTTGGAGAAAATGATTGTCTCTTCCTGGGATTAATCTTTTCCATTTGAAGATTGCAATTGTGTGCAGTTTCTTGTCCTTAGGATATAATGATGGTTTTATAACCTCATCCTGCTTAGTACAGTGGCTCTGTGGTGGACAGGACAAGGCACAGAATAGGCTGAAATAAGGTTTTACTGATGGCACAGTAGAGAAGTGATTAATAGTGAAACAGCCAGATCAGCCCAAAGTGATTGCAGCAGAGCTCAGCTTCTTGGTTTCTCACATTTTTTATTAAAATGGTAGATTGATTTTTCTGCTTTCACAGCTTCCTGTGCAAGGTGACATGTTTCTTGCCTGGCATCAGCAGCAACCTGCAGTTGTTACTCTGCATGTGCACGTGTGAGCGTTCATGCATGGTATGTACAAGCAAGTGGGCATACTCCTACATGTGTTAGAGCACAGATGTTCTAGGCTGGGTGCAAGGAAACCCAGTTTATCTTTGCTTACTGTCTGCATGCTTAGTGAAAACCTCATCCTATTTGAGCTTCTAAGTTTTTAAAAATATTTTTAAATTTTATTTATTTATTTAAGAGCAATAGGGATAGAAAGAGGCAGACAGGTACATAGAGAGAGAAATGTCATGCCTCCAGCCACTGCAAATGAACTCCAGACACATGTACCACCTTGTGCATCTGATTTATGTGGGTATTGGGGAATCATACCTGGGCTTTTAGGCTTCGCAGGCAAGTGCCTTGAACTCTAAGCCACCTCTCCAGATCAAGCTTCTAAATTTTGCAACATCTCTTTTGCCTTCTTCAAGGTGTGTGCCAGCACGTGATCAGTGTGGTTCGGTGAACCAGTGAGATGATAGTATAAGGCTGAGATTACTGTTGCCAAAGTCAGCTTCACTTTGTTCTGAATCCTGGTCTTTTTATATCCCCTGTGTGACTGTTAAGAAATTACCTGCTTAGGAAGAGTTTCCTCATTTGTTTGAATGTGACTGTTCCAAGTTAGAAGTGAGAATGAGTCTTTATCAGAAATCAATGTTTTCCTACAGAGTGACAACTTGTCATCTAATAATATAAATCTGAGGCTGCTTGATGAGACAAAACTTGATAATGCATTTGACTTGAAACCATCATTAGTACCTTTTTGTTCAAGGAAGAATTCAGAAGAGATCTGTTAAATATTGTGCAGGTAACATTGGAATATTATTTATATGATTCTGACCCTTCTTTTGTGTTTCTGCCTTCTCCTTCAAAAAGTTTTTGGGGTCTACAGTGGACCTTAGTAACTGATTGGGAGACGGCCTTCAAATGAACCTGTTTTGAGTTTCTGTATGTGCAATCAGTAAATAATATGGGCTTTTGGTTGTTAGGATTCCCCCCAAATCTCACTGGAATAGAAATTCTAGTCCTTGAATCTGTTATTACAAAACAGGATCCTAAAGTCACAGAAAGCCTATCTGAAATTTTAGTTAAGGGTCATTTTGTATTTCAGATCTTTCCCTGAATGTCAGCCCTAAAGAGAAAAGAAATCCTTGGCTATTTTTTCAGGAGGAGAATTTCCATTATTAATTATACTAAAAATTATATATATACTCGTATCATTTGTTAGTTTTACCAGAAAGGTGACTTATGTATATCTGCACAAGCGACTTTCTGCTTAACTCTCTCCATACCTGCTTATAATGAAGTTCACTACTTTTGCATCTCAGTTTTATCTGTGCAAAGTTGCCCTGATGTTTTCCATCCAATTCTGCAAAAGCTAAGGCTCTATGGAGTAGTTGATGTCACCAGTGGTGTCTTGTCTTATTTTACTTCTTTCCATCTTTATTAAATCATTCCACTGCTTTTGCATCTATAACTTCTGATTCTCCCATTGATTCATGCTTCTTCATTTTCACCGTCACTTTTTTCATTCATGCCAGGGCATATGATTTCTAGAACTGGTATATAAAATAGTCTGATACAGGAAAAAATGATTAGCACTTTTGCTGCTATTTTATTTCTTTGCTTATTCGTTCATTTATGAATACACATTTATTATTTATATATAAATAAGCACAAAATGAAGATAACTTGCTTAAGGTTATTTTTCAGATTCAAGTCTATAACCAAAATGTTGAGGTACACATCAGTAGCTTACTGTTGTTCCTTACCTACCCTGTTGCACCAGCCTGCTGTCTGCTAATCTTAATGTGCTTTTCTGTCTTCCAACTGAGGCTAGGTGCTGACTTGTGACTAAAACACATAAATCTTGTTCTTCTCTTGCTTTAAATCTTTGAACAGTTTCCAGTTCTCTCAGGATATGGAAGTCAACTTATTAATGGGCCCCTCCCCACAGATCTTTCAAATGCTTCCTGTTCTCCCCTCCAGCTTTCTCCCAGACATTTGATCCTGTGTCCTCTGAGCTCCAGTCAGACTGAATCACTTCTCCACATTGTCTCCTGTCCTCTGCTCTCGGTTTCATATATGCTCAAACCTTTGTCTGGAAAACTCTTTGTCTCTGGAACTGTCTCACCTCTTCTGAGATTGACCTCTTATCATTCCCATACTCTTCAGATTCTCCTGAGACTGACCTTATCATATTATACCCACACTACTCGGAACTAAATAGTGGATGCCACTTGTTCTAGAAACGTCTTTAAGCATCCAAGCTTTGCTCACTGGCACTATAATTATATATAAATAGTCTTCCTTTATTTAAATCTCTCTGACTAAGGAGTAAGCATTTTCCCCCACTGCTTCTTGTCCCTTGGGCATAGTATCATGCTCAGCACATAGAGATCAAATATTCACTGACTGAGCAGGTTAATTCATCCATATTGCCCATGTCAGTCAACAATTCAGTTGGAGAAATCCCAAATATCCATTTATTCAATATTTATCTCAGACTAAATATGGTGAATTCCATTTGAGAATATTTTCTTCCATTGCAACTAACTCTTTCTCATAAAGAACACTCCAGATCTCAAAAATTAAAGCTTGCATTACTGCTTTGAGAAATTTTTTCCATAGAACTAATGTCTATCACAGCTGTCTATTATTTCTTTTTCTAAGATATAGCATTTTTTTAAAGATACAGCATTTTTTTTTGCACTATAGACAAGAAGTCATTGCTAAGTTCATCTTCCCTTGTGATCCCAGAAAGCAGCAAACCTCACAGTGTGTGCTTTGTTTTCTCTGCAGAGTTCATGACTCAGAGTTAAGGACATATCATTATCACTGCTTTTGTAATATAGTCCTTGATGGTTGGTGCTCTGTTAATAAAATAAAATACTAGATGAAAATAAAGTCAGTACAAAGAATATGTGCAATATGAAGAGGTTAATTATCTAGTAAAATGTGTTTGAAGTCTAACATGATTGCTTACAGCTCTCAGTGCAAGGGCTGTTTTGAAATTTATGCCAGGAAGAGTATACATTACTGAGATAAAATAAGCAAACCCTGTATCTGGTCATGTTTTAATGTTAAAGTTATTTATAGTCTGTCAGGTTCTTAAGATGACTTGAGGTATCTCACAATGATTCACATATAGTACAAGATAAAATAAATTGAAAGTAGAAATGAAAAATGAAGCAAAAAGGACAAATAAAGATAGGAAAGTGAAAAGGAGCCTGGAAACACCTTAGTACAAAAAAAAGCCAAGCCGAGAAATGTTAGGCAAGGGGGCCAAAGGTTGGATGGAACCTCCCTGTTGGCCAGTGTTAGAAGGAAACATGATCTACTATGCAATCACAAGGTTGGTAAGGTAATGAGACATTGTTCCCACAGGAATTTAGATTCGTAGGGAGGTTATGTTGAAATCTCATTAGTAATCTCATCAACACCATTCTGTTTGGAAAGATTGGGTTAAAATACACATTAAAATGTGTCATTTAAATCATTTTTAATGTACAATTGTAGCATTAATGCACAATCACATTATTGTGCAGCTGACACACTCTCTACTAGCAAACGTTTCCCATCAGTGAAAAACCCATACTCTTTGAATAGTCACGGCTCTGACAGCCACAGTTTTATTTGTTTGTTTATTTATTTATTTATTTATTTATTTCCTCTTCTGTTTTCTTTTTGAGACAGAAAATTCAGTATGTTGTCCAGGCTGGTCTTGAATTCATAATCCTTCTACCTAAACTTCTTGAGTGCTGGGATTCCTGCATGTACCTGGCACAATTTGTCTTCTTAACACTCTGATCATAAATGTGATAATTTCATAAGCCTATATATTATAATTAAGCAGAGAAAAGTAGGTGGCAGCATGCCAGTTTTATATATATGTCCAAGTCTTTTGTAATTTTGCTTGTCTAGAAAAACCAAGAGGAGAATTAACCTTCCTTAGCTCTGAAACCTCCAGGAACAATATCTGGTGAGAGTTGCCTGATCTATGTGATGGTCTTGGGAGGATATCCACAGTTTCAATTAACCAACCACAGATAGGAAATAGTTTGAAAAAGTTCACCTATACTGGACATGTGCAGATTTTTCTTATTATTTTCCCCAAAACCCAGTGTAAAATTATTTGCATAGCATTTGCATTCAGTTAAGTATTATGAGAATCAAAAGATAATTTAAAGGATACAGGGAGTTTGTGCATAGTTATATGCAAATACCAAACCATTTTGTTAAAGGACAACTATATACGATAATGGTGTCATCAAAATTAGCAGAGAAGAAAGGATTATTGAAACTGTACTCAGAAATGAGTTATTTACTTTTAGAAAAAAAGGAAAAGAGCCCTTAAATTTCTTTGACAAATACTTTAATAAAGTAAAGAAGTATTAATTACATGGTAGAATTATCTAAGTAATAAGAGTGAATTTTTTTCCTCAGGGAAGGTTAGGTAAAAGACTTTCTAATGGGAAAATTCACAAAGAAAGTGACATGTAATTGAGGCACAACAATTTAAATGCTCTTAGTTAAAATATCATAACAAGGCACACACAGGACTGGTTAAGATGCACAGTTGTTGTAGCTTTCTGTATTCTCACTCTTCAGCTCTAGCCACACTCACTTGGTGACTGTTGACAGATATAGTTAAAGCCTTCCTTGAATATGCTGTTCCCTCTGTCTGGAACATTCTTCCTGGCATCCTTCCATGACCAATGCTTCCTTGCTCTTTAGGCCACAGGTTGAACATTTTCACTTTGCAAAGGTTTTCTCTCATCCTTTATTCATTCTGCTTCCTTATTACCTGTCCCATGTTTTTTGCCTTATCTACGTTTGCTATGTGTTCATTGCAGTGAAACCTCCATGGATGCACATGCCTCACCTGCCG
This sequence comes from Dipus sagitta, assembly GCA_036346955.1. Taxonomy (NCBI): domain Eukaryota; kingdom Metazoa; phylum Chordata; class Mammalia; order Rodentia; family Dipodidae; genus Dipus; species Dipus sagitta. Next base: position 112,047,811 of record CM070770.1, read on the forward strand.
GTTCTGCAGCATCTAGACTTATTTGACACATGATAGAAGCTCTATAACTGTTTGTTGAAGTAGTGAAAAAGTAAGTATGCACATGTATAATTAGAAAGACAGGAAAACATAACAAATGACAATGATTTAGTTATTCTAGCAGGAAATGTATAGATGGCTAAGTTTTACTTCATCACAAGTTTCCTGTTTGTTCTGAGGATTTATAGGGATTTAATGGTGTCTTGGAGGAGTGGGAGATGTTTGCTACAGTGGTATAGCCACTGATAGTAGCCATATACTCTGGTGAATAATCTCCTACTTATGCCCATGCATGCCACCCTAATTAAACTCAGTGGGTTTCTCCCAAAGAAGGAAAAAAGAGGCATCAACAAAGCAAAAAGGCTGGTTGGGAAGAAGGGATTCAGTGGAAGGGGGGGGGGCGTCAAGAGGAGATAATGGGAGAAGTTTGTGATAAAAAATATACTATCTACATGTATAAAATTGCCACATTTTCCTTTCTAAAATGATTATGCATTCTACTGATTGTCAGAAAGCAATGGGATGATATTTGGGGGAAGCCATAATTTATTGACCTATAGCACCTATTCTTTCCATGTGTTCATCTTGGTAAGTATTGACAAGAGATGAGAAACTAGCAGACTATCAGGAAAAGTATCTGGAAATGAGGGTGTCAACTGCATCCTCTTAAAGTATTCACACATTTAACAATCCAGTTAACATAACTGAATAATGTAAAAATTGGGCCAAAACCAACCATCTGAATTGGATACTCTTTTAAGATTCTAAAAATAAACATTTTAAAATAGGAGAAACATTTGAAAATCAAATATCACTGCCTAGTTTCAATTCTCCCTGCACTTACTAGGTACTTGAAAGGACAGGTGAGGAAAGGAACAGTCCTGACATAAACAATTTGACAAAGATCACAGTGAAATAATTACATCTAAGGCAGATACAGTATGATTTTGGAAAAGCCTGCTAGAGTCTTGAATGCATTCTGGGCAGCTCTGTCAAATGTAAACCTTGCTTAACTGATGAAGTCAACATATGGGAAATAACTATGTTTTCCCCCTATAATTGTGAACTTGCATAATTAAGGTATGATCTGGGAGGCTGGAGCGATTGCTCAACAGTTAAGGCACTTGTCTGTAAAGCCCAACTATCCAGGTTCAATTCCCCAGTACCCATGTAAAGCAAGATGCACAAAGTGACGCATGCATATGGAGTTTGCTTGCAATTGCTGGAGGCCTTGGCATGCCCATTCTCTCTGTTTGCCTCCTCTCTGTGCTTGCAAAAAGAAGAAGAAGAAGAAGAAAGAAAGAAAGAAAGAAAGAAAGAAAGAAAGAAAGAAAGAAAGAAAGAAGGAAATTTTAAAAACAGATATGATCAGGTAACATATAAAGTCACAATATGTTAAATAATCTCAAATAGTCAACTCATTAGGAGCAAAAATGAAACAAAATGAGACATAAAAACAGAAGGACTACTTAGAAAGAGGAGGGTGCTCAGTGGAATAGGGGTCAGGGAGGCAGGGACAAAAGACGATAGTATGTTGGGAATATGATCAAATTACAGGATGTACAGTATTAAAATTCTCAACAAAGAGGTTAATAAACAAATCTAGATACAGTGTCCATCTGTCTCTTCTACTTATTCCCCCATGAAGTCTGTATCCAGTGCTTAACATGGACTTTGCACTGCTGGCACTGGGGATGCAATGGTGAATCAATCTGATACTTTCTTCAAAGAGCACATCTCTAGTGAAGGAAGCACAAAAACAATTGAACAAAGAAGCCAAATAGGCACTAATTATGCTAAAGTTGAAATATTTCCACTAAGAGCAACTGGGTAAGGGAAAAATAATTTGAGTGAAAAGGGAAGACTTTCAAGGTGGTAACATTTTAGGCTGAGACTTGCAAAGTTGTGTAGGAGCCAGCCATGTGATTGAGGAGGTCCAATGTGGGCATACAGAGAAATGTGCAGAAAAACGTCAGAATCCCACGTGACAAAGCAAAATGAACAAGATGAAGTGTGAAATAATGTAGGAAAGGCATGCCGAAAGCAGAAGACATAGATCATTGTAGGGTTTAATTGGAAATGCCAAGGGAATCTACTCAAGGATTTTATTCAGGGGAATGACAGGAGTTAAAATACTATAGGAAACCAATAAAGTGCTTTAATGGAGAAATAGCAGAATCTAATTTTAATGATCATTCTTTCTTTTATGTGGAGATTGATTTTTAAGGGGACAGAGACAAATTCAGGAATACTAGCAAGGAGAGGAGTACATCACTCACCTGGAGATTAGGGTTTCACTATGGTTTTAGTAACAGAGGTGGGAAGAAGCGAGCCATAGAGGATAAGTTATTGTGCTAAACCTAAAACCACCTTAGATTCTAGGAATAGCAAAATCTTACAGGACAGACCACCCCCTAGATGAAGGTGTTATCTATGAGGGCAAGGCTGGATCCTGGAGCAGAAGTGATAATTTAAAGGAACTAGATCTATTCACTCAAGTGATAACAGCAATAAGGACTTTTAAAACTACCTTATAAAACCAAAGCTGAGGCATTGTTCAACTCAACCACCGCATCTTGCCAAGAACTGTTCAATTATCCATGCCTTTTGTCCACTGCTTCAACTCTTTCTCTATTTAAACTCAAGGCTTAGGTCAGTTCCCTGAAGAGGGCCTTGGGATCACTGGACCCTTTTATTTGCACTTTCAGTGTGGTCCCATTGAATAAATCTCTCTGCTTTTCACCATTACATGTCTTTCTAATTAGCATACTGGGAAAGGTGGCTGGAGCCTAGCCTGTTGAGGCTTTCAGAATCAGGACTTTGGCTCTTAAAATTCCAGTAATGAGTCCTAGTGAATGGGGAAATAGAAGTCATTGTGGTCCCATTAAGGTTATACCTGAACTGAGACAGTAGAAATGCAGAAGCAGGGAAATGAGAAATACAAGTAAGGCAGGAACACCAGGATATAGTGATCAATTAGATGTGGATGCACAGAGGAAGAAAGACACAATGTTTAAGTGAAGTTTGGCCTGTGAGTGCAATGTGGTGCTACTCAGTAAGACAAACTTTCAAGAAGGCGAAAGTTAGTGTAAAATGTTTCTCCCTCCATAGGTTTTATTTTCAAATTAGCCACAGTTATGGATTATGATCAATAATAAGTAGTATTAGAATGCATGTCCTGAGTTCATAGGTGATTGAAGACCGACTACAGGAACTATGAAGATCAGCAAACATAGTCTTTCTTGGGGACTTTTCATTACCCTTGTGGGTTTCTGGAACCTTGTATAGCACATTAGCACGTACTTTATGTTGTAAAAGTAAAATGGTAAAATGGGACTGGACCTTCTCTTTAAGCTCAAAAGATTTTAGACAGTCTTATGGAGAAGTAAGATTCCTTGAGAAAGTGAACCTTCTGTTTGCTAAAGTTCTCCTTTAGCACTCTGGGCATGTCTAAACAGGCAGTGGTTTCAAACTTCTGAACGGGACCTATGAGCACATGTAACAACTGGCTTTGTTATCTTGAGGACATTTGTAATGCTGAGCATCTGTGGGTGACATTTAAGCATGAGTAACACTTCAGTAAATCCAAGAGTTAGTGGAATTGACAAATGCTTTAATCGATACACCACAGCATTTATAGCTCGAACCACAGCACCTACTAAATCTAGGTTATTACAAAACACCATTTCTATGCTTCTGTTCACAAGGTCCCCAGCTGCTGCAAATCTCATCTGGAAGCAGTTATTTTTTCCTCTCTGTTTTCAAGCATTCAGCCTATATATCCCTTAGGTTACACACCATGGCCTGCCTTTTGAGGTGGAGATTATTTTTATGCATGCCATCTTTCCTAAAAGATTTAATAGCTGTCAAACATAGTGCTCCCTCCGTGGTGAATCTGTGTGACTATCTCTGGGTGACTTATAAATTCCCATTGGCCATTTGTCTTTGTTTAACTTGTTGTAACAAACCACCAAGTGATTCTAATGAACTGGGTGGCCTATGAACAAAAGAAAGTTGTCTCACAGTTCTGGAGGTTCTGAATCTAAGACTAAGGCACCAGAAGGTCTGTTATTTGGTTCATGAATGGCTGACTTCTAGCTGGGTCTTCACACAGAGTCAAGGGACATCTTTTCAGGGTCTTTTAGTAGGGTACTGATCCTGCTGTTGTAGTCAGATTCAAGTTGCTGGACAAACACCATAAGCAGCTTATGGGAAGATGGGGGTTATTTCAGGCTTATAGGATTCAGGGTAAACACCATCAATGAAGGAAGAATCTGGATCATTTCCCTAGATTCATAGCACAGAGATACCACCAACAGCCAGCACCACAAAAACATGAATAGTCAGAGCTCAAACTGCTTCCCACATACCTTAGGGCTGGACTCAAAAATCTATCCCCAAACACACCTTAAGGCTGAACCCCAAAATTGGACCCCCCCAGTGACATGTCTCTTCCCCAGTAGGGCTCTGCCAACTGAAGACTTGAGTTTCAAGCTTGAGTCTATAGGGTCATATATATAAACTACCATACCTGCCAACTCCTAAATCCCCCACGTGCAAATGCTACCACACTAAGGATTGGTTCTTAATATAGGGATTTTTTTGAGGGACACATTCAGTGTGTAGCTGAATTGATTTTTAAAATTTGCCTCATAGTTGTTGGTGTCTCATCTCCCTTCTCTCTCTTGACACTTAAGATTTTGTTTGTTCTCTGATATTAGCCTGGCCCCATTCAGGAAGCCTACTGACTCCAAGAAGAGCTCTTAGATTTGCTTAGTTTGTCTCATCTGCTCTAAAGTCTGGGATGTAATGCAATTTCCTTGAGCTAGCCATGAGAGATCTTCATTTGCTATCTTCAGGATTTATCTCTAAGTCTAGTATTCCATGTTTCATAAACAAGCTTCAGGACCTTACCTTCTCTTTTTACTACAGTTTTTTTTTTTTTTTTACTGTGATAAAATATACATTGTATACAATTTGCCATCATAACTAGAATTGCGTGTTCACAACCACTTAATACATTCACATTGTTGTACAAGCAATCACAAACATTTATTCAGAGAATTATTTCCATCTTGCAAGTCTGAAACTCTATACCCACTACAGAACTATTTTACATTTTCTCCTCTCCACACACTGTTGGCAATTGCCTTTGTACTTTCGTGTACATGAATTTGCCTCTCTAGGTACCTCATACAAATGGACTCATACAGTCAGTACTTGTCCTTTGTGACTGGCTTAATTCACTTAGTAATGTCCTCAAATTTCATATACTTATAGCATATATCAGAATTTTCTTCTTTTTGAAGGTGGAATAATATTCTATTGCATATTTTGTATACTGTATTTTTCTTGTCCATTCATCTGGTTTCATGAACATAGGTATATCCTTACATTCTATTTATTTTTTGTGAGCTTCCTTTGCACCCATGGCAGTTCCTAAGAGCACAGTTTATTTTGATCTCTGTCAATAAGACCTTGATGATGGGCATTGTGGTACATGACTTTAGCTCCAGAACTTGGGAGATGTAAACAGAATGATCAGGTGTTCGAAGGCAGCCACAGCTACATAGGGAGTTCAAGGCCAGTGTTGCAGTCAGGTTCGCATTGCTGGCAGAAATCACTCAACCAAGAGCAACTTTTGAGAAAAAGGGTTTATTTTGGCTTATAGACCTGAAAGGCAGCTCCATGATGGCAGGGGAAAATGATGGCATGAGTAGAGGCTGGACATCACCCTCTGGCCAACATAAGGTAGATAATAGCAACAAGAGAGTGTGTCAAACATTGGCAAAGGGAAACTGGCTATAATACCCATAAGCCTGGCCCAACAATACACTGCCTCTAGGAGGCATTAGTTTCCAAATCTCCATTAGCTGGGAACCTAGCATTCAGAACATCTATGTTTATGGGGGACACCTGACGCAAACCACCACATTCCTCCCTTGGACCCATAAACTGATAACAATCCATGATGTAAAATGGAAGCATTCAGTCCATCTTTAAAAGTCCCCATAGTTTTCATCAATCCTAATTATGTTCAAACATTCTGATAGTACAAGACCTTTTAACTGAATACCAGAAAATCCCCCCAAAACTCAAAATGGCATAGGATAAACATTCACTCTGAAAATGATGGCATTGGGCATTGAAAAGAAATAGTCAACCAATACAAGACTTAAAACTGGGCAAACATCAAACTCTGTAGCTCCAAGTCCAACAAGGCTAGACAGTGACAAATCTCCAGGTCTGACAATTCTAACCAGCAAGCCTCTGGAGTTGAGATTCTGTCCCTCCAGCTAGGTTACTCACAGTCCTGGAAAACTTTACCTGGGGCTGGCAGCTCTCCTTGGCAGCCATCTCGTGGTCCTGGCATCTGCAATGGGTCTCCACTGCAACCCACAGTTCATCCTCATGGACCAATTGGGTCTCCATGCAGGCATCCAGCAACCTGCTTCACACTGCCCATGGCCATTTCCAAAACACAAGACCGTGTTGAAAATTCAATGACCCCCTCTTTCCTGCATTTCTTATACTCCATAATACGAGGTAGGGTGCCAATTTGTTAATCCTGGGGGAAATAAAGCATATTTTGAAGAACAGGACACTCCTTTAGCATTCAAACCCCTTCAAAATAGTCTACATTATTCCTGTTGCCCCAGTGAAAGTCAGCTGGCCCAGTCTTAATGGTTGTAATCTCTCATACAATTGCAGCAGAATGGGCAGATGTTTCAGTCCAAAGATTTCGTTTCTGTGCCATATCCCTCTGCTCACATCAGTCTGTTTTTATGCAAAGCACCCCTGCCCAAGGTCTCAGGATACTGGCATAATAGCAAGCATTTCACACAAACTGCTTCTAGCCCAGTCCAGGCAAAGCTTTTTCTCACCCTCACAAGCCAAACCTCACAGTCCATACTTCTTAATGCATGCAGGTCTTTCAACTCGGACCGGAATAGTCCATCAAGCTGTATTTACAGCACTGCAAGGCATCTGTTAGGCAAGGTTTAAAATCTTTCCACATTCCTCTTGAAAATCAGTTCCAAAAGGTCAAAGCCACACAGTCAGGTGACTAGCAGCAAATGACCCCACTCCTGGTACAGTCAGGTTTGCATTGCTGGCAGAAATCACCTGACCAAGGGCAGGTTTTGGGGAAAAAAGGGTTTATTTTGGCTTAAAGACTTGAGGGAAAGCTCCATGATGGCAGGGGAAAATGATGGCATGAGCAGAGGGTAGACATCACCCTTTGGCCAAGCTAAGATGGACAAATGGCTGAAAGTTGGAAGAGAGTGAGGCCCCAGACAGTCAGTGCATCTAGTGCCAGAAGGTGCTACATGGGAGACTGGGGGAAAATGACCAATATCTGTCCAAGCAATGCATGGTCTAACCTACTTAGCAGCAAATAACTTGTTGTGATGCCCACGCAAGTGCAATAGTGGCACACAGCCATGGTGGGGAACCAACTGCTCTCAATTTGGCTAACTGATCCCCTCAGTGGTATGGGACCCATAGCTGGAGCTGGGAAACAAGTCAGAACCATATCCAAACATAAGCCCACTCTTCAATATCAAGCTACCATCAATTGTGGGCTACAAGAGGGACTACATCTATTAAATTCTCTATTAAAAAAAGTAAGGGTTATCTCTTTTGTCCTGGTGCTAACTTACTCTCCGTTGGAGAATCTGCTTCTCTTTTTCAGATAGATGTAGATCCTAAGGAGAGAGCCACCCCAACATACCTCCAAAGGGCCCTGGCTGAAACTAAGAAAAATTGGTGAAACAAGCAAGGGTGCTGTTTTCCTGATGAACCGGATACCAGCACAAGGGGGAAGGAGATCAACACAGAGAAAAATCAACTCCTACCAAATCAGAGAGCCAGAGCCTCAGAGGCCCCCAACACCTCATCACTGAAGCAGACCAAAAATGAACCCAACATGGCTCAGGGAAATTTTGTGGAAGAGGGGCCGGAAAGAATGTCAGAGCCACATGTTGGGTCATGATATGCAGAGACATTTATCTTACCCATAACTGTGGGCTAACTGCAGAATGCATGACCCATATACCTCAACAAGGAGGGGCCAAGGGGAGGGGGTAGGTCACAGATGAGCCTAATAATGGTACCAAACTACTGTATTTGTTGAATACAAAACTAATTAATAAAGAAAAAAAAAGATGGACAAATAGCAACAGGACAGTGTGCCAAACATTGGCATGGGAAACTTGCTATAATACCCATAAGCCTGGCCCCAATAATACACTGCTTCCAGGAGGCGTTAGTTCCCAAATCTCCATCAGCTGGGAAATTAGCATTCAGAACACCTAAGTTTATGGGAGACATCTGAATCAAACCACCACAGCCAGCTTGTACTATATAGTAGAATATGTCTAAAAATATAACCTAGAAAAGAGGACTTCTATATAAGTGACTGCTTAAGGACATGTTCTCTGGAGAATCTAGTAAGGTAGAGGCAAGAGTGGAATTAGGAGAAGAGGAAACAAAAGACCCACACATGCATGCAAGTTCAGAAAGTCTTGTAATACAAACAGGTATGTTTGGAGTATAGATTATGTTCTAATGCTATCCTACCCAGAGCAAAGGAGCTGATCTTTTATACTCTTGAACTCTGTAGAGATACCTTCTGGAGATGGAAACTTCTTAGCACTTCTGGTTTTCTGTATTCATGAGCAGAGTAGCTCCAGAAGCCCTAGGATAGGATTTGAATAGCCATCCAGATTGCTATCACAGGAACAGGCTCCTGGGACAAAAGCACAACAAAGTTAGAGATGAGGTCCATGGAAATAGCAGAAGGATTGTGGACATCTAGCATGTTTCCCACTAGAAGTTCATATTGCAGCATCTTGCATGTAAACCATCACTTGCAATGCCAACACCACTGCATTTCTTTTTGGTCCTTTGAGAGTCTTTGAATGTGTGACTTCCTAGTCATCATCTCTAGTATGGAAGCATTTCTTAAAGTAGTACTTTGATGTTCCTCACTCTACAAGCCACCTGAGAACATTAACCATTCCTTCTTAGTTGGAACTTCCAACTTCCAGTAGAATGTATTGCAAATATCAGGGTGAATTAAAAAAGAATGCCTGCATTTCTGGACATGGTGTTAATGACATTGGGCAACACACAAAGGAAACCCCAAACTGAAAAAAAAATTGGAAGTCATATTATCTATAAGCCTAGATGTGCTTACCAGATAGAGGTCCATTTCATAGCTGTAAATCTTGTGTTGAAACCAGACCTTATGGAAGACAACTTTCTTGGGGGCTTTAGGTACATTTTGCTACATGTAGACAAAGTTTCTGTGTAGATGATCTAGTAGTACCTGGGACTTCTCTTTTATTCTGGAACTATGAAATCTCAGGCTTGGTTTTCTAAAGCACCTTCTAGATGTCCATTATTATAGTTGCAATCCCCCCTATTCCCATTGAAATTAGTTCTGAAGGTTGTTCATAAAGTTATGAAATATGATTTTCCTCTTACAAACAATGGAGGGAAATCATTTGGGGGACAATGACAGATAGGGATATTCTTAATGTTATCTTACAGATTGGTAAATGTAGCATCCATTATATGAGAATACATGCCTAGTGGTGTATAGGTCCCAGGGATTTCCTATTGCTGGCAATGCACATGGAAGGGAAGAAGTTATAAAAATCCACAAGTCCATTTCTCCCACTAGAAACATAACTTTAAATTTATCAGTCATAAAAGTCATCAACTAGAACCATAACCACCATTTTAAAGATGGAGGAAGTGAGGCAGAAGAGAGCTAATGGGATTTCACTGAAGCTGTATTAATATATTGCTTGATCTTGCCATTAACTGCAACATTATTTTCAGCAAAAGTAAATTTCTTTCATAGGATATGATTAGCTGTATTATTAATTATCAATCTGACTTAACTTTCTTCTAACACTTTTCACATTGCTAGCCTTGATTTTTTTTTCTTTGCCAATAAAGTTCACTTAATTCAAATAAATTTTAAAACTCATCGGTAGGATTCTGGTTTATGCCTTATAGCCTAGAAACCTCTGAAATTTTTAGTTTGGGGTTTAGGGATAGAGCTGAACAAAGTGACGTTCAGGACAGATCCAGAGTCAACCAAGTGACTTCTTTGTGCCTTAATATCTATTAGGTACTTTCCCAAATACTAATTGACTTAATCCATACAACAACTCTATGAAAAGAAATTATTGATTGTAATTTTATAAGAGACAGTAAGAACTGGCTTTGGTAGCAATATAGTATCATTTTATCACAGTATCCAATATCATTCTCTAAAGTTATATGATCAACTAGAACATCTCATATAAGAGCCATGTAATTGACATATATTGATAGTTTTTCAAACTGAGGAAAATATATTAAGGGAAGAAAACTACTAGCCTAATAACCAAGAAGCCCTGGAAACAAGTAATATCTGTAAGGTTAGAGAATTTCTGATTAACTATATATTTTGGAAAGCAAGAGCATGAAGAAGTAGAGAGTTTGGAAAGAGATGTCATACTGTGTAAGTACATCCTATTTAGCTCTTAATAGGCTAACTACCAGTTAAATGCAAGGACAATTACATGAAATTGAACAAACACAATACATTGCATAAAATAGCAACATATGTTTATCTTAGAGTACCAGTACATCCTCAAGATTAACATATGCGGCGTTTTATCCATCTCACGGATGAACATTGTAGTAGGACTGATTACTTTTCTAGTTGTTCTTAGGGAACAGAAAAATACTAGTCAGTTTAAGCTATGCAACACAATTCAAAAATTATAGAGTCCATTCTCATACTCAAAACTTTTATAAGCAGAGCTTTCCTTCCTGTCCAGCTAGGCCCCTTAGGGCACCAAAGCTACACTGGGGGAAGTGAGGCATGCACAGAGTTTATCGTCTCCACCCGGAACACGTTCTTTCCTTTAGTTTGTTAATCTGAGGTCCTGAGCACTTAAAATGGGCCACCAGCAGGGAAACAAGGTAAAGGGAGTAGTAGAGTTTTCATTTAACTGGTGCTGTTATTGCTCATCAGAACTTTATCAACATGGTTTGAGCCCAAGCTGACTAGTGCTTTCATGATAGCTTCATGAATTCTTTGATAATTTGATCTCTATGAAGAAGACAAAGATATCTCTAAATGTGGCCAGTCATTTACTTCTTTGACATGCTATGAGCAATCCCTAGATTTTACACAAGTTATGCTTCTGTGAAGGTAACTACATTAACTATTTTGGGCAGAAAGGTGTTTAATATAAAGAATTACTCCTTTTAAAGTGGTAGCAGAGTCTAGACTAGACTTTCAAGAATGAAACATAAACATTTAACACTTACCCACCAGGACAGCTGCTACCTCTCAGAGTACATTTGGAACTATGTCAGAATGGAGAGCCTCCTGCTGCCACTGATTGTGACAACAATTCTTGAGAACACAGAGCTAAACCATAGAGTGCACGGCTTCAGTTATAGAGTAGCAAATCAAAGTCAATGCGCCACTTCAGTTACCTACCTCACAACCCCTTTTCAAGCAGTGACTGGAGAGTGCACACTACTTCAGAGCAAGCTCACATGGCCATGACCCTGCTTGTGAGATCAGCCATGTTAGGTGCAAGAAAATGGATTCTGCCTCACTATTGCCTTCCAGTTCTCAAGCAAGTAATTCTAATAATCAGAAATGAATCCATATGTATTGTAATTCACAAGAAATGTAGCAGGAAGGAAGTCTAGGCAGAGATTTTAGTGTCCGAAATTCTCCAAACTGAGTAATAAAGTCTATAGGGACAAGCTCACTAGCACTCTAATAATGACCACAGGATGATCAATCTTAGGTAAAGATGATAATGAAGAAAACAGAATGGAGGAAGAGAAAGTAATCAGGGGGTTGAGGACTTTATTGTGCCAGTGATTAATGCATGCTTTGTGCATGTTCTGTCATGAAACTTGAAGTTTCATGAATCAGTGATTAACTTACTATTTAATTTAATTAGATTTGGGATTTGCTGTTAGTAATGCTTAAAAGTGTGTTACCTGGTACTATATTACACTGTTTTACATCTTTACTTTTTATTGTCCAGACTGTCTTCACCCCAACAAAGCAAGTTCCAAAAGCGTAGGGGATTTTTGTATTCTGATTTGCTTCTTCCTCCTCAGTATCTGAATCAATGCCTAAAATAGACTCAAAGACTAGAGGTGAGAAATCAAACAAAAATAGAAAACAAAACATGGTTATTGTTACTTAAAAGGCATAGTGATGATCCAGTGTTATTCATAACAGGAATTTAAAATTGGTGGAGCACTTGAATTCAATGTAAAATAGCATATGAACAGACAATGCAATCATTATATCAGGTGAACAAAAATTATTTTACAAAATTCAATATCAGATTCTTTTTACCTTTTTAAAGTATGTGTGTGTTTATGTGTGTGCATGTTCATATGCATTTAGGCATACAAGTGTGCATGTGAAGGCTAGAGGTTGACACTGGGGCCTTCCTTGGTTGCCTTACACTTTATTTACTGAAATGGGGATCTCTCACTTGAACCCAGAGCTTACAAATTTGGCTAGCCTAACTAGCAAGCTTGCCCTGGTGATTGCCTATCCTTGCCTCCTGGGATTGACAAGCTGATTCTTAAGTTCTGTGGGACTCTGATGGACTTAGAGTAGCAAAGCTATCTTTTCAATAAAGAATTAGAGGACTACTCCAACTTCACTATGAAACTATAGAAATCAATACAGGTTTCTGATAAATAACCCCCTACCCATGATCATGCAGGCAAACCTAATTGAGCTCAGCAGGTCACACACATGCAAGAAAAAAACATATCAAATTAGAAGAAAAACTAGTTTGGAAGAAGTGGTATTGGAAGGGGGATGGGAGGGAGGTCAAGAAAATGTAGTGGGAGAGGATTATGTTTAAAATACATTATATACATGTACAGAATTGTCAATAAAAATAAAATAAAGAAATAAAAAGTAAAATAAAATGAAATAAAAAGTAAAATAAAATAAAATAAAAACTGGGTGGTATTGGTGAGTGAATAGTGGTATAAATGTATAGAACTGAATAGGATGTCCAAATATGGACTTACATAAAAATGGCCAGTTGATTTTCAACAAATTTGCCATGATGTTATTATGAAGGAATATTATTTTCAACAGATAGTGTTGGAACAAGTTGCACAAACAGATGAAAAAAATGAAATGAGGTCTGGGAGGTTGCTCAGGGTTAAAGGCACTTGCTTGCAAAACCTTTTGGCCCAGGTTCAATTCCTCAGTGCCCATGGAAAGCCAGATGCAAAGTGGCACATGCATTTGTTCTCCCAACACAGTTATGACAATGGGGTGGAGCCAGGAGAATCCAGAGCTCACAGACCACATAGTCTGATGTTCATTGCAGGTTGGCGGTTCATTTGCAGTGCAAAGAAACCCTGTCTCAAGGAAGGTGGAGCACAGTCACCTTGAGGCTGTCCTCTGACATCCACATGCACTCTGTGGCACGTATTCCGTCCCCCGACACGAAAAAATAGCACATGTTAAAAAAATGAAATCACTTTTCATATGACATGTAAAAATGATTTCAAAATGGATTATAGACTTTGAAGTAACTCCAGAAGTATAAAATTTCTAAAGGTAAAACAGAAAAATCTTTTTGGCCTGGGATCATACAGAGATTTCTTAGAATATGTACAGCATGATGTTGCAAAAGCAACTTATGGGAAGAACGGGTTTATTTCAGCTTACAGTTTTAAGGAGTAGTTTCATTATGGCAGGTAAAGGATAGCATGTGGACCATCTTGTCACATATCTTTGGGTGGAAGAAGCCTGAGTACTGGGCTTGGAGCTGATCTAATAATCCTCAAAGTCCACCTTGGTGACACACCTCTTCTATCAAGGCTCTACCTCCCAAACTTTCACCAGCTGAAGATTAAATATGAGGCTCAGTCACAAACACTTGAGGCTATGGGTGGTGCTTTACATTCAAAATACCACACATAAACTATAAAATAAAAATAGTTTGTGACACACTAAAATTTAGAACTATTCTTTGAAAGAAATAAAGGTAATAGTAACAAACAACAGAATGGGGGAAATACTTGCAAAAACATGTCAGTATTTGTACCCAGAATACATAAAGAGCTATCAAAACTTACTGTGGACCTGGAGAGACAGCTCAGTGGGTAGGAGCTCCTGGAGCATGAGAGCGTGGGAGCATGAGAGGGCCTGAGTTTGATCCCTAGCACCCATCTAAAAAAGCTGGGCATGGCCATGCTCATCTGCAACCGCAGTCCTGTAGATGATAACGGTAGGAGAATTGCTAGGGCTCAGAGGTCAGCCAGCTGGATGGTGTGTGTGTTGGGGTGGGGTGGCAAACAAACAGAATCAATGGCAGTTTAGGTTCAGTGAGAGACTCCATCTCAAGGAAACAATGAGGAAGAGTGATAGAGGAAGACACTGAACTTTCTTCTCTCTGGCCTCAACATGTGTGCGCATGGGGTGTGCATGTCTGCTCACACATAGGCTTATACTATGCCCTCCACATACCACACATTATATACACACACAAGTGCCAAGTCAAAGAAAATAAAAACTTAATTGTAATGTAGTAATATCCAATACTTAAGAAAGGAGAAAGGAGCTGGAGGGAAGGCTCAGTGGGTAAGAGTGCTTGTTGTACAAGCATGAGGACTTGAGTTTAATCCCAAGCACACATGTAAAAATCAAGTGTGGCCACACATGTCTGTAACTCCTTGATGGAGGTGGGTGGGTGGAGACAGCAGGCTTGCTGGGACTCACTGGTCAGCCAATGTAACCCAGAACCTGAGAGCTCCAGGTTCAGTGAGAGACTCTGTCTCAGAGAGATCAGGTGGAGGAGCACTCAAAGACGGCACCCAGCATCCTGCTTTGGCTTCAGCATGTGTACACATGGAGTGCATGCAAGACATACACCACACACTGCATATATACATGCACTGAAGAAGTTTTTGCACAATGACGAAAATTAAAATAAAAATAATTAAAACACTAAGAAAATGAGGAAAAAGATATGGGACCCATAGCTGGAGCTGGGAAACATGTCAGAACCATACCCAAACATAAGCCCACTCTCCAATATCAAGCTACCATCAATTGTGGGCTACAAGAGGGCCTACATCTATTAAATTCTCTATAAAAAAAAGTAAGGGTTATCTCATTTGTCCTGGTGCTAACTTACTCTCCGTTGGAGAATCTGCTTCTCTTTTTCAGATAGATGTAGATCCTAAGGAGAGAGCCACCCCATCATACCTCCAAAGGGCCCCGGCTGAAACTAAGAAAAATTGGAGAAACAAGCAAGGGTGCTGTTTTCCTGATGAACCGGATACCAGCACAAGGGGGAAGGAGATCAACACAGAGAAAAATTGACTCCTACCAAATCAGAGAGCCAGAGCCTCAGAGGCCCCCAACACCTCATCACTGAAGCAGACCAAAAATGAACCCAACATGGCTCAGGGAAATTTTGCGGAAGAGGGGCCGGAAAGAATGTCAGAGCCACATGTTGGGTCATGATATGCAGAGACATTTATCTTACCCATAACTGTGGGCTAACTCCGCAATGCATGACCCATATACCTCAACAAGGAGAGGCCAAGGGGAGGGGGTAGGTCACAGAT
Source organism: Dipus sagitta (assembly GCA_036346955.1). NCBI lineage: Eukaryota > Metazoa > Chordata > Mammalia > Rodentia > Dipodidae > Dipus > Dipus sagitta. The sequence goes on from CM070770.1 coordinate 112,063,480, forward strand.
GAGCCTAATAATGGTACCAAACTGACTGTATTTGCTGAATACAAAACTAACTAATAAAGAAAAAAAAAGAAAAAAAAGAAAACATGTATGAAAGATTTTTTTCTTTTTTTAAAATTAGTTTTGTACTCAGTGAATATAGTCAAGTTGGTATCATTGTTAGCCTCCTCCCTGACCGCCCTGCAGGGACCCTCCTTGTTGTGGAGTATGGGCCGTGCTTTGTGGGGTTAGTCATCAGTTATGAGTGGGAGGCAATGTCTCTGTGTATCATGACCCAATGTGTGGCTCTGACATTCTTTCCGCCCCCACTTCCGCAAATTTCCCTGAGCCATGTTGAGTTCATTTTAGGTCTGCTTGAGTGATGAGGTCTTGGGAGCCTCTGTGTCTCTGGATGTCTGGTTTGGTAGGAGTTGATTGTTCTCTGTGTTGATCTCCTTCACCATTGCGCTGGTTCACCAAGAAAACAGCACCCTTGCTTGTTTTCCCAATTATTCTTAGTTTCAGCTGGGGCTCTTTTGAGGTATGATGGGGTGGTTCTTTCCTTAGGATCTGCGTCCCTCTGAAAAAGAGAAGCAAATTCCTCAACGGAGAATAAAGTTAGCACCAGATAAATGGTATAACCCCCCCCTTTTTAAACAGAAAATGTAATATGTGTAGGTCGTCTTGTAGCCCATGATTGAACTGCATCTAGTGCCAGAAAGATGGAAGATTTTAATAGATACTTTGTTCAAGTAAGCACATGGAAAGATACTGACCATTGTCAGTATTGTGGGAATGTAAAGCATATCTAGGAGAAAGCAGTGCACTCTTATCATTATAACAGGAGCCCTACTCTTCATTTTCCTGTATCCCCCTTCCCCTATTCCACCTGACAGTTCTGAGCGGTGCTGCGAGGCTGTGGAGCATCTGGATCTGTACATAGCATGAACATTTCAGAAACCAGTCTGGCCATTTTTTATAAACTTAAATTTCCCACAGGTCTGGCAATCCTATTCCTGGATGTTTACCCAAGAGAAATGACATGTTCACACAAAGTGTGTAGTGGGCACATGTATCAAATTATCTCACTGTATCTTATAGATATGCATAATTATTATATGTCAATTAAATGAGTTTAAATTGGATGTGGTAGTGTACACCTATAATTCCTACAGAAGGATCACGAATTCAAGGCCAGCCTCAGCTACAATGGGTTCAATGTCAGCATGAACTACATGAGGATTTGTCTTAAAAAAAAACTAAATAACAAAATTTTCAAACAATTAATTATGTTCTTTTTGTTTAAAGAATATGGTATCACAGTCATGAAGCTGCAACCCAGTGCATATGGTAGACATCATGTTAGTCTCAGCTAAATGTTGACTGAAAGCAGTCACCAGCCATGGTGGACTTGGTCATTTCAGAGCCATAAAGCACCTTTTAAAAAATCGGTGATTTTTAAAATATTTATTTATTTATTTATTTTATTTGAAAGAGAGAGAGAGAGACACGGAGGGAGGGACTGAGGCAGATAGAATGGGTGCACCAGGGCTTTTAGCGACTGCAGATGAACTCCAGAAGCATGCGCCACCTTGTGCACCTGGCTTATGTGGGTCCTGGGGAATCGAACCTGGGTCCTTTGGCTTTGCAGGGAAGTGCCTTAACCACTAAGCCATCCCTTCAGCCCTTTATCAGTGATTTTTTAAAAATTAAATGAATTTACACATTTACCATCCTATTAAGTATCCCCTCCCTTCCTTTCCATAAAGCACTTTTGTTTCACACTTGATCTTAGCCAAAGGCTGAGAAGTGATTGCTCTCATAAGAAGGAAATAGTTCTAAATGTTGGGCATTTACTTCATATCAAGACATAAGGAATCAAAAACTAAAATGCAGGTGGATGAAAAGTATAGAACGTTCATAATTTTCAAGTTTTCTCCACCTATGAACTCCACCAAATCAGCTGCAGCATTTAATCAAATTTCTCCTGTAAGACCTCAGGAATTTCTGGGAGTGGTAGCTCACACCTATAATTCCATAATTCTGAAGGCTATGAAGAATATCTGTGAGTTTGTTTGATGCTAGCTACCTAAAATAAATGAATAAAGAAAGAAAGGACAAACGAACTTGAGTCTTGAAGCTGAACTCCCAGGATCAGGCAGCTGCCTCCAGTGAGAGATTTTTGTTGTATCATTACATGGCAGGGCAAATGAGAACACTAGGAAGTGCAAAGCCAAAGGAGTGTCTTCATTAGCAAAGATAATTTTTAACCACATATGTGTCTATTAGAGGAAGGTACAACTAAGTGAGACAAAATATAGCAAAAGCTAGTTGGGGTCTTTTTGCATGTAAACATAAGAATTTGAAATTCATAATACAGTGTTTGCAATAATACATGGTTACATTTACTCTATTTTTTACAGATTTATTTTTATTTATTTATTAGAGACAGAGAGAGGGGTGGGGAAGAGAAAGAGAGTGAGAAGGGGTGCACCAGGACCTCTAGCCATTGCAAACGAATTCTAGATACATGCACCACCATGTGCATCTGGCTTACATGGGACCTGGAGAATCGAACTTGGGTCCATAGGCTTCACAGGCATGTACCTTAACCACAAAACCATCTCTCCAGCTCTATTTACTCTATTTTTAATTAAATAAAAGTAATCTATATTTGATATGTTTATATTATTATATGTATTTATTGACATATATGTATTGATGTGTTTATGCATTGTGTGTTTATCAATTCAGATATCTGTGCTATATCTCATCTCAAACATTTGTCATTTCACTGTGAATAAGAGCATTTAAAATCTTCTCTTCTGGTGGTGTTTAGTTATATGTGACAATGTTGTTAACTGTACTCACTGTTCTATGTAATAGAAGTTATTCTTTTATCTGGCTATAACTTTATGCTTATTGACAAATCTTTGCATAATTAAAGTTAAATTTCATTATAGTCTAGACTTCCTATATCAATATAATATGCATTAAAATTATATATTTTCTTACACAATTAATTTAAATAAAATAGTATGTAGCATTTTTTTAAGGTTTCTTGAGGTATGGTCGGTCACACTCTAGCCTAGGTTGAATTCACTATGTAGTCTCAGAGTGGCCTCGAACTCTCAGTGATCCTCCTACCCATGCGTCCTGAGTGCTGGGATTGAAGGTGTGTACCAGTCCAAACTTTTTAATAATGGATGTATATTAACTGTATATGTATGATTTGTTGAAGATTGCATTTAAATGGAATCTTTTGCACAGCATATTGTCAACTTAAAACCAGTCATCATAGTATATAATACCAAGAATTGGCAAACTCAAGATCTTCTGTGTATGTACAATTCAATATGATTTCCACTATCTATGTGTGACTAGTAAAACTTAAAAATTCAAATAAACTAAAAGAAAAATTAATTGTGTCCCAGTCACACGAGTCACATTTTTATTGCTTAGTCATATGTGTATGGTAGCTATCACACTGGACAGTATCAATATTCATCATTTGAACACTACAGAAAATTCTATCAGAGCACCCTAATCTATACTATCATGGAAAGGGGTTGTTAGTTAAAATAGTGAGAAAGGCAGTTTTATGTGTTAAAGTTATTCTTGCTCCTGTCTTTTTCATGAGAAACCATTTATAATATAGAATTTGTGTCTGAGCAGAACCTGGCCCTTGCTGTGCTAACTACATATAAATATACTTATTTTCCATGCCCCAAATGATAATAAGGCAGATAATAACAGAAATAAAAATGCCATCATGTATATTGTTATTAGTTATATATTATCATATACTTTCATGTAAGTAATCTAATTTGAGTTTAAAAATTTTAGAATGTGGTCAGAACTTATTTTCACTTTATATTGAACTTCAAGTATGTCTCTGGATCATAGTTGTAATAATATTAACAAATGTTATTTCTTTATCATTAATGTTAAAGTTCATAATGCTTATTTATGCCTAAAAGAAATACAATGCACATATGTATAATTAAGCACTGCTGATAAACTTTTTCATTTCATGAATTAGGAAACTGAGGCTTAGGGGGTATAATTTGCTCAAAGAGCTGAGGCTTGATTAGTAAGTATGGCATGCCTTTATGTGACTCCTGTTCAATCTTTGGCTTTGGCCCTGGAAGTCCAAACATTAAAATGGGCCCACTTGGTAACTTGGTCATCTGAGCCTATCATGAAGAAAATAAAATTTTAAAATCATCATATTAGTGTTTTGAATCAGATTTACCCCATAAACTCCCTTATGGTAGTTTGAATTAGAAATCTCTCATAACCTCATATTTTCCCAGCTTGGTTTCCAGCTGGGAGTACTTTGGGAGGTGGAGCCTTGCTGGAGAAGGTGTGCTGTTGGGGTGATTGTAGTGGAGTTATAATGAGCTCAGTCTTGCCAGAGACTGGCTCAATTTCCTGCTGCTGTTTTCTAATAGCTGTGGCAGATTGGCATGCCCTACTTCTGCTCATGCCATGCATTCCATTGCCATCATGAAGCTTACCCTTGAGACTGTAAACCAAAATAAATAGTTTCTTCCCATCAGCTGCTTTTGGTAAGGTGTTTTGTCCTAGCAAAATTAAGGCCACTGTAACAATCATATATGTCAAACAATGCAACAATATACATAATGGTGGAGGAGTCAACCTTTACCTGACATGCTGTATGCAGATGGCAACTTGGTGGGACATGCCAAAGCTACTAATTTAAGGAGCAAAAGAAATATCAGACTTCTATAGAGTCAGCCTGCATTTGTTTGCAGCTGAAAACCATTATGAGTTTCTGAATACACCCTGACAGTGTGCTATCATCCAAAGATCTAGAAAACTCACAATTATGCCAATTTCAACATGGCATTGATGAAGAAGAAAGCTGTGGTTCCCATGCAGATGTCTATGTCATCATAAGTAAGGGCCTCCATGTGTTTGCATTATTTTCAGTCCAACACACAATTCATGTGATTCTAACTTTGTGACAAAAGCTAGCATAAGTTTTCTGCATCTCAGAGTTCAGGCAGAAATACTGCTACACAGATGGAGGACTGGCATACAATTTGAAGTATTGTCACGTTTGTGGCAATGGCTAAAAATGAAGTTTCTACAAGTAGGCAGAACATGTTGCTGTCCATCAATCAGACTAGAAAGTTGCTGAGTTTCAGCAAATCACTGTTGGCTATGAAGGTGAAAACTGTATTGTCAGAGTATTTTTTCTGTCATCATCTGTAGGAGAGGGACTAGGCTTCTGTAGCACCTTGTGTGTGTATACTGCTATAAAATTTTCACAAATGATGGCACATAATGTGTATATATATATGTATATATATATACACACACATATATATATATATATGTATACATATACATATGTGTGTGTGTGTGTATGTGTATATATATTGATTAGACATTTTCAGTTGTGAGTGTAAGAAACAATGTGTGTCAAGTAATCTTAACCAAAGGAATACAAATGGCAAACTATTGTATAATGGCTTTTCAAGGAGTCAAGCTCTTTTTTAAGAGTGGCTAGATTATGACACTAGACTGATGTGTTTAAGAATCTCTCTTTTCAGAGATTCTGTCTCAAATAAGGTGAAAAGGGAACACCAACTCCCCAAAGTTGTTCTCTGACTTGTATACATGTGGCATGGCACAGGTATACCCTTATATACACACATTACACACAAACACATACACAAACACACACACACATATACACCACCACCACTACCACCAAAATGGAGAGAGAGAAATTGCTTTGACTACCTGTGACATAGTTCTGATTATGTTTGTTCAACTATATAAAAATTAATTTTTCTTATGAGAAAAAGATTCTCTTTTCTAATCTACCTCCCAGACCTACATCTCTATGTTGGAGTCATCCTACATAAAGACTGAGTGCTTAACAACAATAAACTCTTTAGGGATGGAGAGATGGCTTAGCAGTTAAGGCACTTGCCTGTGAATCCTAAGGACAGGTCTGATTCTCCAGAACCCACATAAGCCAGATACAAGGTAGTACATGTGTCTGGAGTTCATTTGCAGTGGCTAGAGGCCTTGGCATGCCCATTCTCTCTCTCTCCCTCTGTTGCATCTCTCTCTCTCTCTCTCTCCCTCTGTTGCAGTCAGGTTTGCATTGCTGGTAGAAATCACCCAACCAAGAGCAATTTGTGGGGAAAAGAAGGTATATTTTGGTTTACAGGCTCAAGGGGAAAGCTCCATGATGGCACGATGATATGAGCAGAGGGTGGACAACACCCTCTGGCCCATGTAAGGTGGACAATAGGAACAGAAGAGTGTGCGCAAACACTGGCAAGGGGAAACTGACTATAACACCCATAATCCCACCCCCAACAATACACTGCCTCCAGGAGGTGTTAATTCCCAAATCTCCATCCGCCGGGAACCTAGAATTCAGAAGACCTAAGTTTATGGAGGATACCTGAGTCAAACCACCATATTCCACCCCTAGCCCCCATAAACTGATATACATACATGATATAAAATGCAATACATTCATCCAATTACAAAAGTCCCCATAGTCTTTTATCGATTCCAATGATGTTCATACATCCCCATAGTCCAAGATCTTTTAACTGAGCTATAATACCAAAAAATGACCTCAAAAAACCCATAATGGCACAGAATAAACATTCACACTGCAAAAGATGGCATTGGGCATAGCAAAGAAATATTCAGCCAATACAAGATTTAAAACAGCAAGGGCAAACACTAAACTCTGTAGCTCCAAGTCCAACTCTAGCCAGTGACAAATCTCCACTAGAACTTATGACACTGAAGTTCGACAATTCTGACCAGCAACAAGTCTCTGGAGTTCCAATTCCACCCCTCCAGCTAAGCTACTCAGAAGTCCTGGAAAACTTCATCAGGGCCAGCAGCTCTCCTTGGCAGCCATCTCATGGTCCCAGCATCTCCACTGCAAGCCACAGTTCATCCTCATGGCTCCATTAGGTCTCCATGCAGGCAACCAGCAAACCTGTTTCACACTGCCCATGGCCATTTCCCAAACACAAGACCGTGTTGCAAACTCAATGACCCTCTCTTTCCTGCATTTCTTATACTCCACAATACCAGGTAGGGTGCCAATTTGTTAATTCGGGGGGGGGGAATAAAGCAGATTTTGAAGAACAGGACACTCCTTGAGCACTCAGGCCCCTTCAAAAGAGTCTACATTCTTCCTGTTGCCCCAGTGCAGGTCAGCCGGCCCAATCTCAAAGGTTTTAATCTCTTAAGCAATTTGCAGGTGAATGGGCAGCAGTTTCAGCCCAAAGATTTTTTTCCTTGCCATATTCCTCTGCTCGCACCAGTTAATTTCTATGCAATGCAACCCTGTACAACTTCTTGGGACACAGCCATAACAGCAAGACTCTCAAACTGCCTCTAGCCCAGTCCAGGCAAAGCTCTTTCTCACCCTCATAAGCCAAACCTCACAGTCCATACTTCTTACCTCATTCAGGTCTTTCATCTCTGACCAGAATAGTCCATCAAGCTGTACTTACAGCACTGCAAGGCATTTCTTAGGCCAAGGTTTCAAATCCTTCCACATTCCTCTTGAAAATCAGCTCCAAAAGGCCAAAGCCACACAGTCAGGTGTCTAGCAGCAACCCACTCCTCGGTACCACTTTACTGTTTCAGTCAGGTTCATGTTGTTGGTAGAAGTCACCCAACCAAGAGTAGCTTGTGGGAAAAGAGGTTTATTTTGGTTTACAGGCTCAAGGGGGAAGTTCTATGATGGCAGGGAAAACAATGGCATGAGGAGATAGTGGACATCACACCCTGACCAACATAAGGTGGACAATAGCAACAGGAGTGTGTGCCAAACACTGGCATGGGCAAACTGGCTATAATACCCATAAGCCCGCCCCCAACAATACACCACCTCCAGGAGGTGTTAATTCCATCAGCTGGAAACCTAGCATTCAGAATACCTAAATTTATGGGGGACACCTGAATCAAACCACCACACCCTTCTAATAAATAACTAAAGAAAAAAATAATAGCATCTTTAATATTTTCAATAAACATTACTTTCAAATGAATGTGCAAATATATTTATATTTCTCTATTATTACTTCTATGCTCTTAAATTGTTTTGTTATAATATTATAGATATTTGTCAGCATAAAATACAATTAATTCAATGATTGAAAGATAATAAATTTAACATATTTTATGTGATCCTCATGGATTTTCAGTTATTATGCTTTTGAAATGGAAGTTAAACAATTTTTTTTTGTCCTAAATGAGAAAGAAATTCTTGGTGGATATGATTAAGAATTCACCTTAATAATGACATTTGATCAAAGTTCACTGATGATGATCTATCTAGATGTCTTTGATTCTCTGTAATATAAAGAACTTATTTGCAGCATTGCTCATATTAAACCCAGAAAATGTCATGCTAACATTACTTGAAATGTGAGATTTGATGTAACTGTAGATTACACTACAGCTTTATTCTGAATCATTCTTTTTTTAACTGGTGTTTATGAAACTTTCAAAGGTTTTTCCTCCTTTTTTTTTTGTTTGTTTGTTTCGAGATGAGGACTCACCATGTTGCCCAGGGTGGTCTCAACCTTTTTATGACCCTCTTGCCTCAACCTGATGAGTGCCAAGATTACAGAACCACTACATTTGGCAAGAATGTTCAATATAAAATGTAAGTTCAGAATGCATGCATCAGTTTCCAGAACTATATAACATTGAAAAAGAAAGTCAGTATTACATGACTTAAGTTACACAGCTAAAATTTGATATTTACTCTCCTAAAGTACAAAACTTGCCATTAAAGAAAGTAGAGTTTCAAAGTTAAACCCATAAAATTCCTCATTGTGTAAAATGGCATTATAGCTAACTCTCTTCCTTATTCATATCAAAAGAGCATGCTATAATGACTTGCCATCATACTTTTCTTTATTATTTTATATGTTGTTCGTTCAGAAGTATTGTATGATTAACATACAGAGAGTAAGATGTTATGGTGTAAATTTTGATGTTCTTAAGGCCAAGTGTTCTGACATGGCAGGAGTCCTTCCAATGGTGGGATCACATTGTTTTGTCCAGGCAGCATTCCACAGGGCTCACAATAGCATCATTTCCATTGTAACTTTAGGCTGTCATGACAAATACAGAAAATATCAAATAATGCTCACAATGCTCATAGCTTCCCACGTCCTTACACGAGGAATGTTCTGGAATGTTTTCCTGGTTTTGTCTCCACTGCTTTTCAGAGACTCTTTCCATGGGTTAGCCCAGTCATTAACATTCCCACTCTTCTGTATTTATTTTTTATTTTTTTACTTTCAGCTCTGTCATAAGCCCATGGGTTTAATAACACAACCCCCTCTCCAGCACAGTTCTTTTCATTCTTTTTAATGCTTTGTGGCACCAAGATGTCCTTCATAGACAACAGCCCTTATAGTTAATTTACAACCTTTGTTTATTGCCTGTTTTCACCTTAGGGCTATTCCAAGGCTGCTCTAAGGCAGAGCTCAAGGGCAGAATCTAGGGACATTAGAAACTCAGCTTTTACAGAAGAGGAATTCATAGCTGACGAGAAGTTGAGGGTCCATGAAAAGAGGGAAAGTTTACATCACAAAGTTTTATTGTCAGAGCATATTAATTTGCACCAGACTTGGTAGGAGCATAGGCAGAGCCTGGAAGGTCAGTTTCGTAATGAGCTGTGTTCAGAGCCACATCGAGGATTAGTAATAGCCTAGCAAATATGACAAGGATCCCACCGGAGCCCTGCTGCAGTCATCCAAACAAGCATGGACTTCCTCTGAGAGGCAGCCAGGGGAGTGGACAAATGACACTGAATCTCAGTTGTTTTCTCTCTCCATTTGCACATGCATGTTTGTACATGTGTAGTGTGATGTGTGTGGTATATGCACATGCGTGATGCCTGTGCCCCAAGAGCATGCATGTGGAGGTTGGAGGAGAGTGTCTGGTGTCGTCTTCAATTGCTCTTCTGGTTTCCTTGAGATGGACTCTGGACACTCTCACTAAACCAGGAGCTACTGCTTTTGGTCAGACCCCCAGAAGTTCTCCTATTTCTGTTTGCCACAAAACTGGGGTTTATAGGAGTGTATGACCACATCCAAATGTTTACATGAGGGCTAGAGATTGAACTCATGCTGGAGGGACAAGCACTCTTACCTGCTGAGCCCTTTCTCTAGCCTACTCAGCTGTTTTTAAAATCTTAATTGTATCCTGTATGGTGTGCATTCCCTTATGACTTCACTTACCCATGAAGTTCATAGGTGATAATTCCACTGGCAGCTAAAGTATTAAATTGTATCATAATCTAACTGATACATTTCAATCATGTTCTCAAGGATATTATGAGTAAATAATCCATCAAAACTATCCTTGGGGGCTGGGGAGATTGCTCAGTGGTTAAAGGCTCTTGCATTCAAAGACAGCTGGCCCAGGATCATCTCAATTCCCCAGTCACCCACATAAAGCTGGGCAGGCATTCCCATCCATCCATCCATCCATCCATACATACATACATACATACATATATACATAGTGCATGCACAAACACACACAATACATACACACATTGCAAATACATTGAAAAATAGAAAAAAAATCTTTCTTTTTTTTATTTATTTTTTTTATTTTTTATTTTTTATTTTTTTTATTTATTAGTCAGTTCTGTATTCAGCAAATACAGTCAGTTTGGTACCATTATTAGGCTGATCCGTGACCTACCCCCTCCCCTTGGCCCCTCCTTGTTGAGGTATACGGGTCATGCATTGTGGAGTTAGCCCACAGTTATGGCTAAGCTAAATGTCTCTGCATATCATGACCCAACATGTGACTCTGACATTCTTTCCGCCCCCTCTTCCGCAAAATTTCCCTGAGCCATGTTGGGTTCATTTTTGGTCTGCTTCAGTGATGAGGTGTTGAGGGCCTCTGAGGCTCTGAAAAAAAATCTTTCTTAACTCCAGGCAGTCCATTCCTAACATTTCCCTTATCTAGATTAGAAAGACTTTTCCTAGCAAACTGTTGTTGGCCTTCACTGATCTATGTATTATCATGGGTAATCACAATGGCAGTTTTATATTGTGGTGAACTTTGATGAAATATATATACATTATCCACATATGAATTATATTATATATATACATTTCTTCTACCTCCTATATTTTGGTATCTTTTTTACATTTGTAACTCATGAAATATCACTAACAGTAGATTCTATAATTTAGAATCCATGAATGTAATATTCAAAATACATGTCAGAGATCAAACATTCTAGAAAATGTGGTGAAAAACTCATTCTACTATAGACACTAAAGTCTGTTTTCTGCTAGTAGAAAATATGTTACATTGAAAAAGGTTGATTTCCTATTTGTAGAGTACTAGCTAAATGCTCAGATCATCCCAGAACACATTCTCCCAGAGGTGGGAATACTGTCTGATGATGGCTCATACTTGTCCCTCTCTGGGAGCTATTTCAGTCAAAAGAAGCCATTGCTCTCAAGGTTTTACCTTCACAGGCTTATCAACATCTAGTAGGAGGCCAATATGGAAATATAAGGCCTACCCCTTGCCTTACTTTAGATAATTCTGAAAAGAATCCTCTCTTTACCTTTCTTAAGAATTCCCTGTGAGATCCTCAGTGGCCATTGTTATCCCTGCATCATATACAGTTCCTCATCATACACTATACAGTCCTTTCAAGTGCTATTCATGAAATCACTCTTCAGCAAATACTGTTTGTACAAATCCCTACTCTAGGGTAACTTTTCATGTAACCAAACCTAGGACAAATGATGATTGAAATAGCTTTAGGGAGACAACTCTCTGACATAATTTTGGAGCAGATTATTTCACCATCGATGTTAGGTAGGTACTAAGAACCTCTGTCATGCCGTAATTCTTGAATCTCTAGAGTTTTCCCTAGTGGTACACTGGAATAAGATAATATAGGAAGGAAATGTATTGTCCAGAACAACAGTCCAGGTACTTGAGAATTATGAGAGAAGAGTCTGAATGGATAATTTTTCCTGGGAAATAATGTCGCATTGAATAAGATAATGAAAGAGTAAAGGTTGGCTAATAATCATTTGAAGACAAAATAAAAAAAAAAAAAACAAGCATATGGCCTCCTTAGCAGTATGTGAAACATCTCATATAGCTAAAAGTGCAGAAAACTCTGAGAGCCAGAACTTATAGTAGAAAACGTATAGAGAAATTCAACCTACCTTTGTAACAAAATTTCTTTGCTGAAAAGGACTTGATTAGAAAGATATTCAAGTCTGAGATTTTTAATGGGGATATGGATCATGGAACTCCATAAAGTTGAAGTTTCACATGCCACTGTACGCTTTGACCTACAAAAATGATTCTTGTTAAATACTGACAATTCTTGTTTATGGATAATATGAGGGGTTCTACCCTATAGTCCAAAGTCCCCATAAGGACATACCATCCTGATCACAATACTTGCAGATAAGACTGAAGTTCAGCACAATTCAACTGGGGAATTCTTGCATCTGTTAAGGGTGGGATAGTATGTAGAAAAAATGATTTGGGCATCTTTAAATAGAGCTCTTTAATTGTAAAAGTTTATCTTTACCTTGATTAACTTTTTATTTGCTTGCTCTATAGAAACATATCACTATTGTCTTTTTAAATCAATTTCTTATATACATTTCTAGAAGATTTTTTCTTTTTGGTTTCTCAAGGTAGGGTCTCACTCTATCCCAGGCTGACCTGGAATTTACTATGGGGTCTCAGGGTAGCCTCAAACTCATGGCGATCCTCCTACCTCTGCCTCCTGAGTGCTGGGATTAAAGGCGTGCACCACCACATCCTGCTAGAAGGTTTTCTTTTAAATATAGTTTGAGACAATATTATTTGACACATAAAATTTTAATGTGGATATATAAATTTCCCTTTATATCCACAGAATGGAGAGATTGTGTCTGACCAGGATAACTATTTCTTATGTTGATAAGCAATAAATCAGTACTTATGAAATCTGAGTACACCATTACCTTTAAATAATATTTACCTCATTAGGTTGTTTTGAAAATGAAAGTAGTAAACAATAAATATTAACTGTTATTTTGCTATGCTATGCTACTTAATGCATAAATTTTCAACATGGCTTGAATCTTTTTCTCAACATAAAAATGCCATCATTCTCCACTTCAGGGCTTGAGTTTTATTTTGTTTTATGTTAATATGACAACTTTTCACTCTGCATTTTCTTAAATTTTCTGGAAAAATAATTTTAGCTTTACCAATTTATCTGTGTTTATTGATTTTGTTTGTAAGACTCCCTGACATGGAGTCAATTTTGTAATTAATATTTTATTTGAATTAAATTTTATGACACCAGAAAATTATTCGCTGGTTTTGTATCAAGTTTGAGGGACTAGCTCAGTTCATATTATTATTGAAAATCTTAAAACTCTCTCTAATTTAGGCCCTTGCTATTTTAAAATACATATTTATAATGGAAAACAGGACTAGTTTAGTGAGAAGATAGCAGGTCCTAGTCACAGTAGAAGCAGATGAAGACTAGCATGCTCTATAGTTATGTCTTTGAACTCTAATATTTTGCAGATCTAGCACCCTACAAACCAATTTGAGATATGCTTACATTTAGATAAAGAACCTCATAAGCCTTTTTTATCCTTGAAATAATCTGTATATGAAATCATGTAGAGGTCTGAGAATTACTTGGTAGGCATACAAACTCAGAAATGAGAAGCAATGTCCAAAGCTTATGTGAGTCTCTCCTCATGGACCAGTTGGATACAAACATTTTATCTAAGTTATTATGAATGCTGAGCTCCCTCAATATTTTTCTACAGCCTAAATATTTGAATATAGACCCTAGTTTTTTTCTGTATAACATCAAATAACTTTCCAGTTCCTCATGTTAATTTCTATTCTATTCTATTTAAGGCAGAAAGGATAATCTCTTTTTTATCATACTTAGTCTATAAATGCTTGTGGTGGTGTGAATTATATGTGCCCCATATACTAATGTGTTTTGAATGCTAGGTTCCAAGCTGATGGCAATTTGGGAATTAAAGCCTTGATAGAGGAGCTATGCTTGGGAGGCAGGCTTATGGGTGTTATAGTGAGCTTCCCCTTCCCGGCGTTTGGCACACTCTCTTTTCTGCCATTTCTACTTGCTGTGGCAGAAGTGATATCCAGGCTCTGCTCATGCCACACCATCCCCTGCCATCAAGAAGTGCCCCCTTGAGACTCTAAACCAAAATAAATAACTTTCCTTCAATCAGCTGCTTTTTATTCTGGAGCTTTGTTCCAGTAATTCAAAGATAACCACAACAAAAAAATTGGTACTGAGAAGTGGGGTTCTTGTGTGCTGAATCTGACCATGTTTTTTTGTTTGTTTGTTTGTTTGTTTTTGTGGAATGTGTTTGTAGGAGAAATGTGGAAGGATTTGGTACTTTGGACTGGAGAAATATTGCTGTGCTGTAGGCAGAGGTTGACAGGATATTCTTGTGAGAGTTTGAAAATTCCAAATGCAGAAAGAACTGATGGCTGTGAAGGCTTGCCTTAGGAACTTTTAAAGGGGGAATAAAGAAAAACTGTTGGAAGTGGGATGTGGAAAGGCTGGCTCAATTCTGCCTATACCCTGAGAATTTACCAAGTTTGAGTTTTATAGTAATGGACTGGTGTGCTTGGTCAAAGTATAGAACAGAAATATATGAAAGATGCACATTCTACTACAGGAAAAATTTAAGCAAATTTGAAGCAATGGGCATAGAGACTGATTTTAGGTTACTTAAGCTGCAGTTGTTAAGGAGATTACCACCATTAATGCTGAGCTGACTGTTTTGCATTGGGACCACATAAAAGATTCTCTGAGGGTGAAAACCAACCTATGGAAGCCTCAAGCTTATAAGAATGCAATTTTTTTGAAAGGAAAGATCCTCAAGAAAGAATTTTGATTGACTTTGTGTCCTTAACATATGGTCTATTTTAGAGAATGTCCCATGTGCTACTGATAAAAAAAATGTATGTTCTGTAGCATTTGGATGGACTGTTCTGTAGATATCTGTTAGGTCTATTAAGTCTAATAGTGTTTGTTTGAAGAAACTGGGAGTCTCCATGGTAGGTGCATATACATTTAGAATTGTAATGTCCTCCTGTTGGAGGACTTTAGTGTAAAGCAACCTTCTTTTTTTTTATTTTTATTTTTTAAAGAATTTTTTTTGTTTATTTTTACTTATTTGAGAGTGACAGACAGAGAGAAAGAGGCAGATAGAGAGAGAAAGAATGGGCGCGCCAGGGCCTCCAGCCACTGCAAACAAACTCCAGACGCATGCGCCCCCTTGTGCATCTGGCTAACGTGGGTCCTGGGGAATGGAGCCTTGAACCGGGGTCCTTAGGCTTCACAGGCAAGCGCTTAACCGCTAAGCCATCTCTCCAGCCCAACAACCTTCTTTATCTTTCCTTATCTTTCCCCACTAATATTGGTTTGAAGTCTATCTTCATATATTAGGATAGCAACACCTGTTGGTTTCCTAGGTCCATTTGCTTGAAATAACATTTTCCATCTTTTCACCCTAAGACAGAGTCTATCTTTTATTGAGGATGAGATTTCTGTTCTGAAATGGTTTCAAGCTTAGCCTGGGTCTGAATCAGACCCTGCCTCCAATAATGACAGAAGAAGAAGACAAAGGCCCTATAAATCTGAAAGTATCAAAGGCAACAATAGTCAACCCCCAAATACAGTTTACGTGAGAATGGTAAAGCCAACCAAGAATATGTAACCCATAACCTGCCCTGATATGGAAAGAGAGATTAACACTTCCAGTGCAGGCCTATATACCTGCTTTTTTGTCAGTTGGCCTCATTAGCTTTTGGGGTGGCTTCTAATCTCACCAAAGCTGAGTGCACACCTCGATCCCTTTGTGTTGTGCTGTGGATCTGGTGCTCTGATCAGCTGTGCTGGATGCCCTGCTGCCAGGGGCTGAATGAGTTCTCCAGAGGTTTGCAATTCTGATGGTTGGGGGATGGGAGAGTGCGGGAAGCCTGGAGTTGTACTGGAGCTGCTCAGCTGGTCCCATCTGTATCCCCTTCAGCAGCTCCTCAGCTGGTCTGTGCTATCTCCACTTCAGGTTTCTCGACTTTGCCAGGGGGCTGATGAGATTGGAAAATCCCCTTGTTTGGTCTTTGCTCCTGCAGCTCAGTGCCGGGCTGGGTGGGTGCTGCATCTGGGCTATAAGTGCCTCAGTGGGATTCTGGCAGATTTCCTCCTTTCTGGTAGATCTTGGTCCCCATGCCTCTTTGCCATGGCCAATAATAACCTACACATCTTCACTTTTCAGAAGAAGAGTATATTTGCTGTGGTTTTGCTTGAATCCCTCACTAGGCTGGTTTAGTATAACTCCTATGCCTCCATCTTCCCCAGAAGTCTCTTAAGGAATAATTTTGTACAAGTATCCTGTTCTTGAAGGTCAATCTCTATTTCCCTCTGGATTTACAAATTTGTCTATGCCACCTACTTAGTACTGGTTTTGGAAACATGTGTGATGCCATAAAAAGTGTCATGAAGTGCACATGGTTCCAGGAGTTGCTAAGATGTGGCAATATGATACAGAATTGAAATTCTTGTATGGAGGGCAAGTAAGGCCATTGTACAGAGCTGTGAAGATGAACCACTGGTGCAATTAACAACCAAGGATTTTAGAGATGCCAAGACAGTGGAATGGTTGTCAAGGAGAGCTGCCAAGAATGGATGGAGTTTTCCCTGGGCTCTGAGCACCCCAGCTAGAGGGGCAGAATTGGAAACTCAGAGACCTGATCACTGTTTACAGATGTTAGACTTGTAACCAAAGATGTTTTATGTCTGACTGCTGGTTGTTGGTTTTGCATTGGTGCAGTCTCCACTTGCTTTGCTTTCTTGTTGCAGTGGGAATATTTACCCTGTGCCATTATGTTGAAAATATGTAGCTTGTGTTTTGATCTTACAGAGCTCACAATTAAGAGGCAGTCTTGAATCTCAGATGAGGCTTTGGACTTTTGAACAGTGTGAAACTTGGTAAAGACTATAGGGACCATTGAAGTTGGACTGAGTGCAATTTAAATTGTGAGATGATCATGAGTATAGGGGCCAAGGGCAGAATGTGCTGCTTTGAATGTAAATGGCCCTATAACCTCACATGTTTTTTTATTTTTTTTATTTTATTAACCTTCCTACTTAGTCTCCAGCAAGCAGAGCCCTACTGAAGGAGTGTGTTACTGGGGGCAGATTTCAAGTCCATCCCTAGTTGTGTGTTTAGAGTCAGCTCGTGCTTTCTGTTGCTGGCTGTTGTCAATCTGCTCTGGATGTATGATGGAGTGGAGCCAGTTTCTTCCACATGATAAAGCTGGAATCTGTAAGCCTGAAATAAACCCTTCCTCCCATAAGCTGCTTCTAGTTGGGTGTTTGTACCAGCAATGAGAAGGTAACTGCAACAAAGTTGGTTTTGGTTTTTAAACTTTCTCAATCTTGGCATTATTGTTTTAGGGCAGATAATTCTTTTGCTGTTGAGGTTGTAGCTTTATCATTTTTTTTCCAAGGTAGGGTCTTCCTCTAGGTAAGGCTGAAATGGAATTTACTATGTAGTCTCAGGGTGGCCTCATAGCAATCCTCCTACCTCTGCCTCTCAAGTGCTGGGATTAAAGGTGTGTGCCGCTGCCGGGGTGCAGCCCTGGGTTTCAGGAGGGTCCCCAAAGAGAGGTGTGGAAGGAAGCGGCACAATAATGACTCAAAGTCAAGTTCTGGTGCAAGCTGACAGGCTAATGCTGAAGGCAGCTGAGTTTTTCCATCTTTCTCTCTCTGCTGCCACAGCTCTTAGCCTCAGTCTTTTATTTTCTGAACACATCATGCAAGAGAAAACTTCAAGAAAGGTACAATTTCACAGAATTCATAGAAACTTTTTGTTATTCCTTTTCATCAAACAATCCCATAATTATTCACCTCAAGTAAATTCGTCAGGCCTCTATAATGATTAACTGTTTTCACATTTTCCCCATGTATGTGTGGTCAAGCACTTGTGATTTCCTGAACTTCTACTTTCAATTATTATATTAAAGGTGAGAGAAAAAACAACCACAAATGGGGGTTCCCATCATTAATCATTGACCCAATAGATCCATTTATCCCTCAATCATTTATTTTGAATTTTCCTTTTCATGTCTCTCCAATACTTAGACTTTGATCCCCCCAGTTGAACTCTTACTGACTTTGGTTGTTTTTCTGTAAGGATTCTTTTTTTTTTTTTTTTTTTTTTTTTGGTTTTTCGAGGTAGGGTCTCACTCTAGCCCAGGCTGACCTGGAATTCACTATGGAGTCTCAGGGTGGCCTCGAACTCACGGCAATCCTCCTACCTCTGCCTCCCAAGTGCTGGGATTAAAGGCGTGCGCCACCACGCCCGGCTCTGTAAGGATTCTTGGTAAAGAGTCATTGTTTGCTGCAATTGTCACCATTTAGAAAAATTAGTCATAGAACAATTTTTACATTGTTCCAGGAGGTTCATTGTTTCCTCCTAAGTGTACTGTACTCCATGCCTGACTTTAATTAAGGCCTTTAAGGAAAACAATTATCTCCGACCCATTTTGTTGTTTTTCCAATTCTTCACTAACACCAATTTTTACTGGAAAAGTAAACTTAGAGATTGGGACACAAGTGAAAGACAGAGAAAGATAAACATTATACAGAAAACCACAGATATCTGTAGTGTAGAGAGCCAAAGATTTTTCTATAGAGGGGCCACATTGGACTTCAAGGAAGAGATAGCTGGGCTGGATCTGTGTCATGCAGCTCTAGAGTGCTTGATTCCTCGTGATCCTGCAATGGCATGCTTGCCATCTCTGGCATGCCACCATGCCTGGCCTATCATCTTTTATTTGTCTTTCAGGCTTATCTTCCATTTTAGAAGAAAAGACAGTGATGACACTTGTTGTAGTCAGGTCACATGCTTGAGGGGAAATCTCCATGATGTCAGG
This sequence comes from Dipus sagitta, assembly GCA_036346955.1. NCBI lineage: Eukaryota > Metazoa > Chordata > Mammalia > Rodentia > Dipodidae > Dipus > Dipus sagitta. Next base: position 112,082,479 of record CM070770.1, read on the forward strand.
GGAAAACAATGGCCTGAGCAGAGGGTACACATCACACCCTGGCCAACATAAGTTGGACAATAACAACAGGAGAGTGTGCCCAACACTGGCATGGGGATACTGGCTATAACACCTATAAGCCCGCCTCTAACAATACACTGTCTCCAAGAGATGTTAATGCTCAAATCTCTATCAGCTGGGAACCTAGCATTCAGAATACCTAAGTTTATGGGGGACACCTGAATCAAACCACCACAACACTGTTTCAAGAAATGTGAAAGGTAGAAAGAGGCTTCTTAACACGCTGAACGCTGAAGTAAATTTCAGGATTCAAAAATATCACGAGCAGCCACTGGTTTTAATTTAAATTTTGCTGCATGAGCTTGGATGAGTTCTTAGTCTTTTGTTACTTCAGTTTAGACATCTTTCATATCATTAATGTCTAAAGTCACTTCAAGAAACATTAATTATTCACCCTTATGTCCTTAAGAAGCCACATGGCATCAGAAGTAACAAAAGCACTAAAATCGATTGTGTCCATAAATATTCTGAATATTCTTTTAGTAGTATTCTACATTTCAGTATATCTTTGTATATATTTGTCTTATATGACACTATCTCCACAACTTATCATAGTAAGAGGATCATTTTAGGTTCTTAGTATGTATTTAATAGAAACCTAGACAAATATAACATAATCCTAAGATTGTATGGTCACTAGCAACAAATATGAATTTCAAAGCTGTTACATGTTATTGTTTTTTTTTTTTATCAATATTGACTTGAGTGAAGAACATTTGCTACAGCATGGTCTTGTACTCTAGCACAAGTAACAGAATTGTAATACACATCCCTCCAAAAAGCAAGCAGTTCATATATTGAACTAGGACTTGTTTATGTCAACTCCCACCTGTTATCCTTCTACAGTAAGTTGTGGTTGCTCAAAGGTAGTTTCCTTGACTTTAAGCAGAGAAAACTAATCAAATTTTGGTTCTTTTTTAAGGCAAGGTGACAGAGAAACACACAAGGAAAAAAAATCTCGCCCTTAGTATGAGAAAGACTTAGTTTTGTTGCCTAGGAGTTATGTATACTTTAGGAAGTTTGATCCATAGTGAACCTCCATTTTCTTCATCTTTTTAAGAGATCAATAATTCTTGCCTCTTTGACTTTTCAAGAATGAATGAGAAAAAAGGCTAAATAGCTGTCAATATCCCTTACTCTTTAAGTAATCATAGAAAAATTTCTTTATCATACATGTGCACTCACACATGTAGTGAATATTTCTCAAACTGTATTTAATTTCACACAAAACTGAAACTTTCCTTATAAGGGAATCTTAATATCATTCATTTGAAATAGGGGTAAGGATATTTTGTCTTGTTAGGAATTTCAGGTTGGCCTACAGTTTGTTTGGCAGCATGAATTGTGAATTCTTTCTTAATAAAATAATTATTCTAGATTTATGTTTACTTTAAATTGAGATAAATTTGTTTGCTGGTTTCTTAGTGAATTCTAATACCCAAACCATTTTTGCTGTAATATCAAATTTAGTTGGTACTGGAAACAAACAACCTGAGCTCTTGCCTAGCCCTGATCATTACCCAGCATGTGGCTTTGGGTAACTTGTATCCTCCTTGTTCCTTGATTTTCTAATGTCAAAGTAGTAATAAAAATAAAAATATTACCCATGTCATATTATTATAGTAAGGCTCAAAAGAGCCAGAACCTATAGTTGTCTTGCAAATCATAAGCCATAAAGACATTTTTTAAAAAATTTCCAGAATCTTGGAGCTTTGGCTTATAAATTATAATAGCACAGCTGGCAGAGGGCATGCAAAAGCCTGGGTGTTGGCAATTTGTAAACCTTTATTTTTTTCAATTTACTCAGAACAGTGTTCACAAAACAGTTGCTTAAAATGGGACTCTCTGTAGTGTGTTTGAGATCCGCTAGTGTATATTTGATTCTATCACTCTTCCTAAGTGCTTGCAATGCATTTAGATGGCTTCACAGTGGAATTTTTCTCTCATCTGTTGTGGAGTTCACTAAAGATAGTGTATAACTATAAATAAGCCTACCCATGTAGTTGTAACCATGGCAACCACCAACCATCAAAATGGGAGAGTGGGGCTCACAATGCCGGTCTCAACTTTACAATAGCCGATACGTCCCCTTTCAAATTTGACAGCTCAGAATCATGCTCTGCACATAGCTTAGCCATTTATTGTTCTCCATGAAGTGTCTACCATTTACTTCCATCTAACACAATTTGTTCCTGACTTGTACACATTCTTTGAAAGCACTGTATTAGATTTTGTGGGAGATTAAAAAATATGATTTAAGCTAACTAACACACAGTGGGGCCCTTCTAGAATCTATGTTTCTCAAAGGACTTTCTGCCTAGAGATCTTTATTGGTTCCCCAGTGGATTCAGATCCTGGTCCTTCCCTACCTTTGAGCCTCTTTTCTCACTATCCTTCCCAAAACAACGTAAACTCAAAACTATATTTAAAAATTCTGTATTCCCCAATGCTGTTTTCTCTGTCTGAAATGCTCCCTGCACTCTCTTGTTTGCCTTTGTAACTCTTTTTTTTTCACTCTAGAGTGCTACCTCTGTAAATATTTCTTTTGTAACATGGTTTTAACACTAATTTATTTAGGAGCCAATCAGTTGTCCCATGCTTAAATGAATGACTCAGTGAAATATGTACTTACCTCATTAGATACTAGAAAATGAAAAACAATGCAAAGCAAATGATGCAAACAACAAAAGAAACAGCAACAAACTCCTTTATCATGTTAGAAACAAGGAACAGCACTGAGCTCACCATCCCTAGACTCAACAGAAGATGCTTAGGACTGAGTTTTCTTTGAAACAGAAGGCTAAGAAGAACTGTGATTTAAGGTATTGGGAAAAACATGGTATTAGTGGAAATAGACTTTATTTTTGATACTGTGTGTATGATGTATCATTAGAACACATGTGTGTCTAGGAAACTGGCTGTAAATCACTGCTTAGACCACCACAGGAATAAGTCATAATTAGAGAGGTAGGTTAGAGAATTGTCAAAACAGCGCTAGAGAGACAGCTCTTTCAGTACAGTGCTTGCCTTGCAAGCATGAGGTTCAGCACCTATGTAAAATTGCCAGGTGTGGTGGTGTACTTATAATCCTAAACTGGAGGGGCCAAAACAGTAGCATTCCTATAGTGAATTGGCTAGCCAGTTTAGCCTAAATTGTGAACTCTGGGTCAGTGAAAAAGTCTGTCTTAAAAAGGATGGACAACATTACTTAAGATGCCACCCAAAGTTTTCCTTGCCCTTTACATGCATATACATATATGTGTACCCACAGACAAACATGCAAGATGCACGCGGATACACATACACATGTATGCATAAAAAGAAAATTGCCCAAATATAAATGGAAATTTACAGCAATGATACAAATGAAACTTCTCAAGGAAAATGGAGGCTCATGAGACAAACATTTACAAAGAAAACTTCAGAGAAAAAGACACTGATAGTGTCTGATAGTCAAAGGGATAAGAGTGGAAACTAGTACAGATTGTCTTGAGTGGGTGGAGGAGGGCTCTCCCTTTGAACCTGGTTGGAAGGAGACCAGAATTACATGGGTGTGAGCATAGTGAATGTCCTTTGGTTGCTCTGAACAAAGTAGGAGTTAAGGACATCTGTGGAGATGTAAGGTGTGAAGGCATGTTTGTCAGCTTGCTAAGAACAGAGCTGAAATTCTGCTGAGTGGAATGATTTATGGAAGGGATTACATCACCAAGACTAAGCTACAGCAGCTAATGTTGACTCATTATCTCAAAGTGATGTGTATCTCTGCATTTATGTTTTGCTTTCAGTGGGACTTAATGGCTTGGAGTTAGGAGTGAAATGGATGTGGAGGAGATGACTCCTCTTCAATTTCGTTTATTTTCTTGCACCACTCTAGCCACTTTGTCCTCTTACCTATTCCTTGAACTCATCTTGAAAGCAACCCTCAAACACATCTTGGATTCCCTCTTTAGGAATGAATTTCCTACTGCATAGTTAATCTATCTTCACACATAGCTGGCTTTATAAATGATGTTTACCATAACCATCCAGTTTAATAGTGCAACATTAACTCTGGATTTTTGATCTTCCTTCCTATTTATTTGTTCTTTTGGTCATAGGACTTACTTCTTAACATGTTGAGTAATTTGATCACTTATGTTTATAGCTTGTTCTCCTTTCACTGGGATCTAAGTTCCAAAAGGATGGGGGGTTCTTTGTTCTATTTCTTTTTCGTGTTTTGAGACAGGGTAACATTATGTAGTTCAGGCTGTCCTTCAACTTATGATCCTCCTGCCTCAGCCTCCTAAGTGCTTGGATTACAGGCATGTGCCACCATGCTTTGCTTTTTATTGTGTTACAATGTATCCTTAGTGACCATGGTAGTTCCTAGTACATAGTAAATATTTATTGAATAAGACTAAGATGACTGAAAGACTGTGGGTTTTAGTGAAGGTGTATATTGACTATAGGTTTTGTCAACCAGTAACAGAAAAGTCATATGAAAATTGTACTTTTCACTGTTACTCTTGATTTAATTTGAAACAACTTTTTTAGGTTACAAAATTAAATTATTCCTTCTCTCTTCACACACCCACTTCTTCATCTTCCTCCATATATAGTTGTAGTTATAATCTATTCTGCTAGATCACTCACATCTAAAAATAAAATTATCTCCATGTAATTATTGCTCACACAGGCATTTCACATTCAAATTTAGACTCCTATCTATCTATGTATCTATCTACCCATCTATCTATCTATGTGTCTATCTGTCTGTATATCATCTATGTATGTATGTATGTATGTATGTATGTATGTATATATGTATGTATGTACATATGTATCATCTATCTATCTATCTATCTATCTATCTATCTATCTATCTATCTATCATCTATCTACATCTATCTATCTATAATCTATCTATCTTTATCAGTCATCTGTCTGTCTGTCTGCCTTTCTGCCTGTCTGCCTGTCTGCCTCTCTGCCTGCCTGAATTTCTGGAGCTTGGTCTCCAGATGTGTTAGTTTTAGTTGCCTAGTCTTTGGAAATTGAAGGAGATTTTTAAAAATTATTTTGGGGTGATGCCATGGGACCATGCCTGTGGCATAATGATGATCTTCTTGTGCTACTTTAACATCAAATGGCTAGTTTGTATCACATTCCTCTATGGTCTGTTATTGCTTATCCTAGAAATAGATTCCTGGTTTTCTCTAATGAATTCTAGCTAGCAGGTAACTGAATTCATTTATAAGAAGTGGTGAACTATTTTAGCTTCATGAAGTTAATACACACTTTAAACCAGTCTGTGAATGGTTAAGTTCTATGTGCTTTTCTCCATATTTGAGGATCTAGTAAAGTGGTAAAGATACCATTAAGTAAGTAGTGTTTCTTATAAGTTAAACAGAGAAATGCTCTACAGTCAGACTGAGAGGTAGAGACTGTGCATAGATGAACAAAGTAGGATTTTCTGTTCTCTTTCAGCAGCAGTGGACTGTGTTTCTCTTACACAGGCTCCTGTGTACAGGTTCTCTCCAATCTCAAACTTATCCTGCTTTTCTTTATAACATAGGAACTGTCTTTCAGCTCTTCTTTCCTGCCCTCCATCCAAATTTTTTTCCATAAATAATCAGTGGAGGCTAATGGAAAAATTCTATAGGTGGTTAAGAGACTCTCCTTTGTGTCTGGGGGTTTCAAACATTAGAAACTGCCTCACCTCCTGTCAATATTTAATAGTTACTAAAATCTCATATGATTTCTGCTTGCCCATTCCTGGCGGTTACCTCCTATCTCCTGTCCTCTGACAAAGTCCAAACAATCTGGGACCTATTTCTCCTTGGAAGACTTCTCTATCTTTCTGGATTTTAGTTTGATAAGTGTGATAGTTACTTTTGCTTCACTGTGATAAAATATCCAACAAAGAAATTTAAAAGGAAGATGGATTTATTTGGGCTCATGGCTCCAGTGAGTTCAGTCCATAGTTGCTTGGCCCCACATCCTTGAGCAGAATATCATGGCTGAAGGACAGTGTGTTAGAGGACAGCTGCTCACATTATGGAAAACTAGAAAGAAGAGTTTATGCCAGGAGTTGCCCAGGTATAATATACTCCTATGACTCACTCTTGTGACCTATTTTCCCCAAGTACTCTCCACCCCCTGAGGTCTCCAGATCCTCCCCAAATAACACTGCTAGCTTGGGATCATTCAAAGCAAGAGCCTATGGAGAATATCTCAGATTCCAACCATAGTAGTAGGTTATATTGTGACCACAGCTGTTTGAGAGACATGAGCATTTTTGTAGTCTCCCTAGCATGATCTTTTGTCAGAGTAGGATTTACGTTCTCTATTGACTTTATACATTCTCTGAAGAAGACATTTTTATTATATCAAAGGATTGTTTGGTTCTTTCACCAATCTGTTGTTTTTAAAATCTTTTGCTTTTATGTTCACATTTTCAAGCCTTTCTTTTATTTATGTAAGCATATAAAACAATTATTTCATATTCTGTGTCTAGTAATACCACTATATAGTATTTTTACAGGTCTAATTCTGCTTGCTACTGCTTTTAATTTTTCTCAGCGACTGGTTTTGTATCTAATGTGTTTTTGGTGTTTTGTCTGTGAGCTCATGTTAATTTAAATTTTATCTGTGGTAATTCTTTGAACCTGGAATGAAATTGAATTTTGTTAGAGAGAATTTGTGTTTATTGTTACATAGAACATAGTCAACTATTTTATATTAAATTATATGCTTGAAATTTTCAGTCTGTACCGGTAGTTTAGATAGTAAGTTGTAACTATAAATTCTCAGGGATGGCGTACCTTTTCTCTAACAATCAGCAAATAAACTCCAATTTCATTTCTAAATAATGCCATTTTTAAGGTTAACTTACTTTACATTCTGAGTTACACTTACAGTGTGCCTCTTAGAAATCCAAGCTTTATTTGGAAGATGACAAAGGATGGGCACAGTGGCAGGAGGGTAAGGATTTGCCTATCTTAAGTAACATTTTCTGTCTCTTCTATGCCTTAATGAGTTTTCTCAAAAGAAAAGAAACTTTGTTACAGAAACTTGAAAAATAGTCATCATTTACTTGCCTTCTTACCAAGGTTCCTTTAATTCTTTAGTTGACTTTTGTATATTATTTAAATTTGTACCTTTCTACAATGAATTAATTTTAATCAAGAGATTTTTAATACACTCAAAAAGCAAAATAGATTCTCCTTGTTAATTAATTTTTAATTTGATAAGGAAAAATTATACATATTTAGCACGTACAACATGTGTTGAAATATGTACCCATTTTGGAATTGCTAATTGAGCTAGTTAGCATATCCATTACCTCACTTGCTTTTTCTTGTGTTGAGAACACTTAAAATTAACTTTCAGTTTTTTTTTTTTTTTTGGTTTTTCAAGGTAGGGTCTCACTCTAACTAAGGCTGACCTGGAAATCACTCTGTAGTCTCAGGGTGGTAATCCTCCTACCTGTGCTTCCCGAGTGCTGGGATTAAAGGCGTGTGCCACCATGTCCAGCAACTTTCAGGTTTTTAAGACATTTTTGGCACAATAAAACATTGTCATTAACTAGAGCTACCATGTCGTGTAATAGATCTTTTAAATTGGTTCCTCTTAACTGGAATTTTATATCCTTTGCCATATATCTATACTTTTCCTTTGGTTAGTCAACACTATCCTAATATTTGCTTGTATGGATTTGAATTTTTAGAAATGTTATTTATTTGCACATGTGTGGGTGCAGAGGAATTCCAGGTCTATTGACTCTGTAAACACATGGCAGATGGTTGCATCACTCATTTGTCTCATGTGGGCAGCTTGGGATGTAAACCCAGGCTGGCAGGCTTTGAAAGCAAACTCCTTTAATCATTGAGTTTCCCAGCCCCTTGATTTTTTTTTTATGCAACATGTAAGTGAGATCACATGTTATCTGCTTCACTGTACCTTGCTTATTTACTTAATATAATGTATCCCAGGATGGGACCTGTTGATGTAGATGGCAAAAGTTCCTTTTTTTAATGGTTAAATGGTTCTGTTCTACCTGTCTATTCACTTGGATGTGGACACTAAAATTGATTTGTGATAGTTTGAATTAGGTGGCCTCCATAAACTCATGTATTCTGAATGCTAGGTCCTAAGCTGGTGGCAATTTTGGAATTAGAACCTTGCTAGAAGTTGTGTGCTACTGTGGGCAGGCTCATGGATGTTATAGCCAGCTTCCCCTTGCCAGTGTTTGGCATAACCTCCTGCTGCTGTTGTCCATCTGATGCTGGCCAGTAGGTGATGTCAGCCTCTGCTCATGCCATCCTTTCCCCTACCATTATGGAGTGTGTAAGCAAAAATAAACCTTTCATCCCACAAGCTGCCAGAAATGCAAAGGTAACTAACTGCAACAAATTCATGCAATGCATTGGCTTTTGTGGTTAAAGCTGTAATGAACATGGAAGTACAGATATCACTTTATTTTAACAAGTGCACTACCTTGGAATATATAGCCAGTAAGACAATTTCTGGGTTATAAGTTTTATTTTTATTGTTTTTTGAAGAATCCCAAATATTTTTCATAATGGGTTTACTATTTTACGTTCTTAACAGATTGTGCAAAGGTTCCCTTTTTTTCAATATCCTTGCCAACATTTCTTATCTTTTAAGTCTTTGATAATTACCATTCTAACAGGTGTGAGGTTATCTCTCACTATGATTTAATTTGCATTTCGATCTGTTGGCTATTTAAATGTATTTTTTGAGAAATATCAATTCATGCTGTTTGGCTACTTTTAATTGGGTCAGTTGCTTTCTTGATATTAAATTCCTTATCTTAATAATAATATCTTAATAATGTCTATATATTATATTTGTCTTCAGCTCACTTTAAGTTTATTTGTCTTCACATGATATAAGCATCAAGTTAATTCTTCTGCATGTGAAAATTGTGTTTTCCTAACACATTTTATTCAAGACTTTCCTCTTCCTATATTATGTTATTGAATTATTTGTGAAAATCACCTGAGTAAAAATGCATTAATTTATTACTGGGCTCTATATTTTGTTCCATTGATCTGCATGTCTATATTTATGCAAATAGTATATTGCTTTGGTGGCCATATCTGTAATATATTTTGAAGTCAGATACAGTGCTACCTCTAGTTTGTGGCTTTTTTTCAAGATTATTTTGCTTAAGCAAGCTCTTTTGTGGTTTCAGGTGAGTTTTTTCTTCCAGGTGAGTTTATGATTCTTTTTAATTTTTTTGTCATTGGAATTTAAATAAGGATGAAGTTATAATCCATACATTGTACTTAATTGTGCGGACATTTTAACAAAATCAATTCTTATAGTCTACAAACATAGGAGCTCTCTTCATTTATTTGTGTATTCAATATATTTCATGGGTGCTTTATACTTTTCAGTGTAGAAGTCTTTTACCCTCATATGTATCTTATTATATTTTGTAACTATAATGAGTAGGTGTTTCCTTGATTTATTTGTGGATTTCCTATTGTCAGAATACAATAATGCTATGAATTTTGCATATTGATTTTGCATCCTATAACTTTATTTGTCCTAATAAATTTGTTTATTAGTCTCAACAGTGATTTTTGTGGAGTCTGGAGTTTTCCATATATAAATTTATTCAACTGCAAATAAGTATAATTTAAGTAATTCTTTTTAAGTTTGTATATCCCTTTACCCCCCCTTTCTGCTGCTTCATTTCTCTGGCTCAGACTTTCAGCATATGTTGAACAGCAATAGTGAGAGTGAGCATCTATGGCTTTTTCAAGATCTTTGTGGAAAACTGTAGACTTTTTGCCATTAAGAATTATGTCAGCTACAGTTTTGGCATATATGGTCTTTATATGCTATACATTAACTTGTGCCACATTTCATTGGAGGGGAATTTTAGTGTTTCAGCAAATCTGCAAATAAAAACTCCATTTTAAACTTTCTTTCTGTAATATTAATGAGGTTTCAGAAGAGATAAGAAAAAATTACATTTTCAGGTCATATTGCTTTACTTAGAAATTAAAGACTTCAAAGAATATAAAGTTATTCAAATGTCTCCTTAAAGACTTATTTAAGATCAGATAATGTTATTTAGACTAACTCCTAAATTTCTTGTTCTTAGAATATCTCTTCCATAGGCTCATATTTGTTTCTGATTACAAGTGTATGTCTAATTAATATATTCCCAGGTCTTTTATCATTCAGGATGACAGTTGCCATGAAGCAGAATAGCTACTAAAAAGAAAGCAGTCTTAATATGTACGTTTCTCTAAATTCCAGTCTCATGGTTATGCGGCTCTAAAGTGGCTTATTTTATTCTTGAAATGCAAAGGTTTTTAACTGTATTGTTCCCTCTTCTGTATTTGATCCATGTAGTTTTCCCATCTATCTGACATATCACTTGGGCTGTCAGACAACTAAGTCCTGAAGACAGTGATTTCAGTGATGATTTTCTCAATTTTCCTCAGGAAGATAACAAGCTAGCATCATTTTAGATGCACAAGAATTAATTGATCCCAGGCAAATGGATATCCTAAGTTAGAACTATAAATTAATTTTCTCATAAAACCTCACATGAAACATGTTCCTGAACATTTTTACTCTGCATGTCATTCCTGAGGGGACTCTTCAGCTGTATATAGTTATAAAAGAACGAAGTCTGTCTTTTTATCTAGGAATTGTAGCAGAATGAAAGAAATCTTTTCACTGTAATTTTTATGATACTCCCATTCCATCTATATGCCATGTCTGGTAGGATGATTGAAAATATGCAACAGTTCAGTGAAGAGGATATGATTTATGAGATGAGCTGTGGTTTTAGAAATGTCATTTGCTTCCCTGGTTCAAGAAGAATTTTCTTGATTGAAGAAAAATAATGAGACTAATTTAAAAATGTAAGTTTTCAGTCTTACTGTCACCTTTTTTGGGTCTTCACTCCATGTGGTACAAAAACCTGACACCAAATAAAGACTAATGAATCACGTTAGTTCTTTTCATATCTAAATAATTGTTAAATTCATCTTAAATGTCTCATGTTCGTGTAGTTTGGATAACATCTGCAGTGTAAAAGTACCACAGAGAATTAACTTTGAATTAAATTATAAATATTGAATATTAAGTTCATTTTCTAGTAGGATGCAGTAGAAACCACTGGCCAACATGAATTCTTCAGATTATTTCAATACACTGTAAATCATTTACTACCGTATTTTATTCTATTACTCCATAAACCAGTTTTTCTCAAATACAGGACATCTTCTCTTTCACCCCAATACTTATTGTATGTTACCTTACAGCTGACATGTATTTTTTGTCTGTTCTTTACTATCTGAGTAGTTCCATGCTATGTATGTACCATAACCAACGTATTGCCTATGAGAAACATGTCAGATAATGCATTACAGCCATTGTTACAAGTTTATAATGTATTTTTCCATCATGTTTTATATGTATGTTATATAACATTCAAAAAAGAATATCTTCTTGATTGAGAAAAGGATACAAAATGCAAAATCCACAATTTTGATAACTGAAAATTTGCCAATTGCTTTGCAGTACTTTATTATATTGGGTGTCTTGTCTTTCTTGGGCTTTTAGTTAGATAATGAATGAATACATTAGACTCTTCTGCATTTTAGATGGAATTTTACATAGCTTGCATTTTAATTCTTTGGTTCTTGACTGTTTCTATTAACCCATACCATTATTTTAATAAATGCTATAATACCAACATAAACAAGTAAGGAATAAATAAAAACATTTATTTTCAAGCTGAGAGAGAGAGAGAGAGAAAGAAAGAAAGAGAAAGAGAAGCGAAAGCATGAGAGAGAGAAGGGAAATGGATGTGGCAGGGCCTCCTGCCACTACAAATGAACTCCAAATGCATGTGCTGCTTTATGTATCTGACTTTATTTACTGGGGAAATGTACCCAGGGCATCAGCCTTTGCAGCAAGTGCCTTTAAACACTGAGCCATCTCTCTAGTCTACCCATACTTAAAATTCTGAAAGACTCTTCAATGAATGGTAAAGTTGCATATTCATATTATGGAATTCAAGGTCTTACAAAATATACTTTGAAATAGTATTTTCTATTCTGCCTTACTTTCCCCTTCATCCCACAAAGCTTTTCACCTAGGTATGACATATACCCAATGTCTTACTAGACCTTATCTTGGGGCCTCTGTCAATTGGTACGCCCTTTCCTATTGCCTCATATGCTAATGATTCTCACTAGCTCCCAACTGTCAACTCAACATCATCTTCACTTTTCAAGAATAGGATAATGGCTGGAGAGATTGCTCAGATTGATCACTGGTTAAGGTACTTGCTTGCGAAGCCTAGCAACTGGGGTTTGATTCTCCAGTACCCATTTAAAGCCAGATGAACCAAATGGTGCAGGCATTTGAAGTTTGTTTGCAGTGGCAAGAGATCCTGGAGTGTCCATTCTCTCTTTCTCCCTCTCTCTCCCCTCACTATCTCTCTTTGCTTGCAAATGAATAAATAATTTTTTAAAGAAATAATAGGATAATAGAATGGTTTTCAAATTTAATTACACTTAGGTAACTTAAGAGTGAGAAATACCAATTTCTAGATTGCAATTTTTTGGTCTGAACCTGGGCTTGAATATCAAATTTTTTTAAAGATTACCAGTTATTTTATCATAAGGTCAAGTACAATCCCTTGTACTTTAGTTAAGAGCTCAAAATTTAGTTTTACTGTGAGAAAATCCTGATTTCACTACTGTGTTGGTTTTTATTGTTGCTTGAGTTTTCTGTTTTTACACTGGTCAGTGTGAGGATATAATCATAGTTAATTATTAGGGTTGTTATGAGTGTTAGCTTAGATAATGCAGGTAAAGACACTAAAACTTGGCATAATAAATATTTTCCAGTTTTCATAGACACATTGGTTACTCCCCTGAGTTCTGGTTTTAGGGTCATTTTTCTATATTTTATCCCCACAATGCAAGACCAGCAGTCCTCATGGGGGCATGACAGGGAGAAGGCTAATGATGGTACCATCAGGGCTGTATACATGCTATACACGTAACTAATAAAAATATGATGTATACATATATGAAAATGTCATCATGAAACCCATTATTTTGTACAATAAATATATGCCAATAATAAAAATAGGTTGAGAAAAAAGTTATCTCAGCTAAAATCTTCACCACACTGTTATATTTATTAAGGCATTTGTGTGTTTCTCAGTCCCAAAAATTGCACCATACTTACAAACAATGGGCTGGTCTTACTACTCCCTGCCCTGAGCTTTGATTCTATAAGAGTTATTTCATTTCAACCTCTTGGATCAAGCATAGTCAAAGACCTCATTATTTCTCTGGAGGACAACTGCAGTAACCTGCTAATTAATCTTTCATAGACTCTTCTCACGAAGTCCTCAAATACCAACTTCCCACTTTCTCTCTGAAGCTTCAGACATTGTAAATCTATTGTTGTGGATAATATAAGTCTTCATTTACAAATTAGACTTGGTTATTGACTATGAGCTCTTTGAGATCAAGGTCTATTATCTATTTCCTTTGTACACATGACTCCTTGCAGGATCCAGGAATGTAGCAGGTGGTCAAGTTATAAAGGAAGATAAAAGAAAAAAGAAAGAAATAAGAAGAGAAATAAATAGTATTTCTGAGTAAAATTTTAAAATATGACTTAATAGTCTCTAAGAATCTTTTGAAAATGTACATGCAGCAGGAATAAAATGTGAATATTATGACAATGTCTGACAACATACATTCATAAAACACTGGAGGAGTTTGGATGACTCAACATTGATACTGTAATTTCTTACATTATTCCATGAAGTTTTCTAGCTATCTGCCTATACTTTGATCTACTCTGTGTTTCTTTGTTACCATTTATGCAACTATCATGATACATGTCTTAACTTTGGAGTCATGATTTGGTGAATTTCTTACATATAGACTGTTGGATTACAATGTTACTGGAGGAAAGAGTGAGTTGAAAAAATAAATTCCCTTTGCTAGAGTGCTGTTGAAGACTGCTTCAATGAATATAATAATAATGCTAAAATTATATATGACTATCTGCTGATACTTAAAATAAATCTGAATTTAATCTATAATTTCTTTATGATTAAATAGAAAATTACACCAGCTTAATAGAAATACTCAACTGTTTTGTGGCATTCCCACAGTATATTTCAATTTTTTAAAAAAATCTTGTTCATTTTTATTTATTTATTTGAGAGTAACAGAGAGACAGAGAGAGACAGAGAGACAGAATGGCACACAGGGCCTCCAGCCACCGCAAACGAACTCCAGACGCGTGCGCCCCCTTGTGCATCTGGCTAAAGTGGGTCCTGGGGAATCGAGCCTTGAACTGGGGTCCTTAGGCTTCATAGGCAAGCGCTTAACCACTAAGCCATCTCTACAGCCCATATATTTCAATTTTTAGCACCAAATTCATTATCTCATATTACAAATGTCTACATTTTGCCTCATCACAAGAACATTAAAGTGTACGTTATTCTTTTCCTGTGGAAATTATATCCTTCTTATTAACTAGGCTTCAGGCATATTCCAAAGTGCTAAACATTGCTATTTATAATACAAACTAGACAAAATAAAGTGAACTATTATTTCTGTTAGTTGTAAAATTTATCTAATGTAAAAAGATATTTCTTACGTTTATTTTTTTCTGTTTTTCTAAACAAATGACATTTATTTTACTTTTATTTAAATATGTGATTCAGGCTCATTATTTAATGAGATGAAGCAAAGTAAATATAAATCTCCTGTGATCACAAAATTTTGTTAGTTTTCTTTATTATTTTACACTTATTTCATTATTCTTCAGATATTGTGATGTACCTGCAATTTCAAATAGCATTCTTACGCTATTTGATTATTTCAATGATGACTTGAGAAAAAATAGATAATAGATGTTTTATTCTAGCATTATCTTACCTGGAACTCTTCTGCAATAGATTTTGAACAAAGGAGTTGAAAATGAGAAGAAAAAAGAATCCAGTCACCAGGTGAATGATAGGAATACATGATAATGGGTCCAGTTTCCTAATCTGATCAGAGTCAGAACAAGAAAGAAGATAGGAACCAAGAAGCCTGTCATCTGAAACATGCAGCGGAGTCAGAGCCTGGGCAGATGACAATGCCTGTGGAATCCTAATGCTTTCTCCTATCCAAGTTGACATCACCCACAGTAGAGAACGCAGGAGACAAGTGACCACTTTTCTCATTCAGTGGAAAGAATGTAGTGAGTACATACTAAACACTTTTCATCTCTAAAATGTCCTACTCCCAATGGCAAAATTTTATTATTCTGATTCTAGTGAAGTTAAAGACGGAGCCTGAAGGGACAGGCTTCACGTAAAGGTTAGGTAGAATGACGGCTCCAGTGAGGTAACTGGTCCTCTTATGACGCAAACCTCCGCCTGTATCATGCTTTGCAAAAAATGTTATTTGGCAGATGAAAAATCCTATGAAAGAGCCACTATGAGCACCATTTTCCATGCAACAAGCAATTTATAGGAGTTGAATCCTTCATTCAAGTCTTTATAAAGAAGGACCTCAGATAAATTCAGACCCATTGAACATGAAAATTGATATATGATTTTAAAAATTCTTTGAAACCTGCAAGATGAATTTTAGGACAGTAAAATTATGGAAACTTTGAAAGCATTAAAGGTTTGAACTAACTCCTATACTAGGAAGGACAACTTAAAATCATGTGGGTGAAACTTATTTCCCTCCTTAAAGTTTTGGGCTGGAGGGATGGCTTAGAAGTAAAGGTGTTTGCCTGCAAAGCCGAAGGATCCAGGTTCAATTTCCCAGAACCCATGTTAGCCAGATGCACAAGGGGGTGCACGCATATGGAGTTCATTTGCAGTGGCTGGAGGCCCTGGTGTGCCCACCCTCTCACTCTCTCTCCCTCTTTCTCTGTCAAATAAATAAATAAAAATAAAAGTTTTGTGTCATCTGAGAACATAGATCCATTTGAGAAACATTTCTAGAAATTTGCCATCATAAAATTTGGGATATATGCATTTTGCTAACTTTTCAACTTCTAAAGCTCTGTTCTTTTTCTTTCACTCTTTTTCTTTCACACATGTGCACATATGTGTGCACACATACACAAAAATTTACTTTCTTACAAAATACCTGTGAGGTTGCAAGATAAACCAGGAAAAAATTCCACAAGCATTATAGACATTATATAAATATATAATATGTTGTATATATAGATGTTATAGACAAACAGGATCTAAAATTTCAGCAACACCATTAATTGACTGCAGGAATTGTGCACAGTATTCATTACTTCTGAATTGATTTGAATTTCCATAACAGCACAAGAGGGTAATAATTCCTTTCTCATAAATATGCTATGTTGATTAAATGAGATTACAAATTATGAAAAGCAGTTTAGAAATGTTGCCCAATGTTAGACAACAATGATTAGCATAGAGTGAAAAAGTCATTCTTCCAAAAAGAAGCCAGATGTTGTTGTTGGTTATGATTCAAAGAGCATTCAATGTGGTTGCTTCCTCCTGGTTGATTGCTTTGTAAGCCAGGTGTGAAAAGAGCCACTTTTACAGAGTTCCAGCAGTTATGTCAGCCAACTCATAGTATTCCAGACCAACCCACATGCCCACGTGGACCTGGTACCCATCTGGTTGAGGAGATCACCCAATTCCTATTTGAAGTTAAACGAAATGGGTAAGTGAATAGTATTATTATTATTGACAGTTTGTCTGTCTCCTGTAGAATGATTGTATCTCAATCAATTTTTTCTACATATAAACTTTGAATATCGTAGGAAAAAATTCTTTAACTTTGGCCAAATACTGAAACAACTGTCAGAATACATAAATCCTTCTTTACATCTTCAATGATTTACATTATGACCAGCTTGATTACTCTTTCTTTAAAACTTTCTCTATCCACAACATAAAATCTGGACTTTTCAAAGGCATACTTAGAAGCTTTTTGCAAAACAATCTCCACTGTTTCTGCCCAACTCCTTTCCATGTTTCTTCCTTCTATTTTCTTTTTAATCAGGAAATTCTTCACTGGCTTCTCAGAGTACCCAACAACTTTCTCCCTTCCCTCTCATGTATTTTCAGCTGTGGCTAAACATGCTCCCACTTAAGATCTGGGTGTTGACCAACTGCCAAGGATCCAGCAGACCCATGATGTGAGAACCTGATCTGAAAAACTGTCAGGTACATCTTCTTGTGGGGACCATTCTCAGATGTAGCTCTGCTGGAGTTGTGCTGAGAAAGCATACTTGCTGCATGGCACACTGTATCTCTCTGCTTATGAAGCTGGAGTTGCTGTAAGAAAACACATCACCTTGCACCACATCCCCCTTGCTCCTCCAGTTCCACACGTTTATGGTCCTGGACACCTTGAGCTTTGTGTTAGCTCCTTCATTTTCAGGCTCTGCTTTCTAGGAGACTTAGGCTAAGACAACGTAATTCCATTATTCTCTTCCATTTCAAACAAGAACCTTTAACCGCTGAGCCATCTCTCCAGCCCATTCTCTTCCATTTCACATTTTGTCTATTTTGTGCTTGGGCAGTACTCCAGTCTCCATTGCTCTTTTATTTCATTCCACACTTAGGATTGAATCCAGCACCTTATAAGTGCTAGTCAAGTGATTTAGCAATAAACCATATTCCTATCCCTCTCCTCTTAAAGATCCAGTTTAATTGTGGACATCTCTGCTACATGGCAACTTATACTACTGCAAAAGCACATTATTTTGTATATTTGTAATAGTGACCCAATCTTTCTATTCTTGAGGATGGGAAGCTTATTAATTTGCCCCATATCCTCAGTACTTGGGATGCTACCACTGACATAGTACTCTGAAGTTACTTAAAGTATAAATGGGACAAGAGTTCAGTGATTTCATTGGTTTTCCTTGAGCTCATGGACTAATGCTAAGATACTTTTAAATTGTTTACCACTGGAAAATATTGCCAAGAGGAAAAAGTTGTCAGGACAATGCTCAGACATTCAATACATACTACATGTTATTCAATACAACTCTGTATTGCTGATATGCATTGACTGCCTATGTAACTATCCTAGTCATTCATTCATATAGTATTTGCACTAACAATATTGTATTGTAGATATTATATGTGCATTTTATATGTGAGGGAATAGAAAATCCAGAAGGTTCAAGAAATGTGTCAGCCACTGAAGCAAGAGAAAGCTCAACACGTCAAGAGCCATCCTCACCATGTTGGCATCACCCTTTTTTGATGTGGTTTGGTGAGGACTCTACAGGAAGACACAATTTTTAGTGACTTACCATTTTTAGTCTTCATTTGCTTTTTTTGTTGAAGTACATATTCTTTGTCACACCTCTTTCTGACACTTCTTTTAAAGACAGGCAGTTGTCAACTGACTCTGCTGGCTGAGATGATGGTGCACATGGGTGATGGAGACTGGCATTTCAACAGTTAATATCTGGTGGCATAAAGCATCCTGGAGTGTGGAACAACTGAGAGAGAATTTCAGCATATTGGACTTTGGTAGGCATAGGGTGAAACAAATAAACCTGCTGCCATAGGAGGCATCCCATTCCATTTGACATCAATTGAAAAGCTTAAAGAATTCTTTAAACCTTCCCAATCTCTTTTCCTGCAGAGATAATACCACGTCATTTCAAGAAAGAACAGAAAGTTTATTTTGTGCACTTTTCAAATTTGGAGACTCGGCCATAAGTTCTTATAATTTGAACAGTTCAACAGAACGTTCAGATAAAAGGTCAAGAGAACATTATTCCCCCTGTTGTTGTGTTTTAGTTAGTACTTTTGTAGGCTTCTCTGTGGGAAGACATTTCTGTTTTGTTTTCAAGATAAAGACTCAAACACTAAGAACTTGCAAAAATAAATTATTTCATCAAACAACTTTTTCTGAAAAGAAGGGGATAGACATTTCTTAATCTTCCACAGTGCTCTCCTTCTTTTACATAAAGGCATTGTTAAAATGTAATCATAAGGACCTGCAGGCCAAAGCATTGTGGTTGCTGGGAGAAGAAAGTAAAAGCAGAAACTCACCGTTCATGGCTCCATTACAGAGCTTTCTTTTTAATGACGTTGTTTTTCATGTCTTTTTTGTTGCAGTCAGGAGAAGCTTTATCTCCCTATCTTCAGTCTGGTTTCCATGTCTTGCTTTCTTTTTAAATGTAAGATGATTTAAGTTGAATGCATCCATCTCCTCTGAAATTTTCCTGGGCCCTTGGTCTGCAGCCTCTCTCTAGAGGAACGGCATTATCTTCCTGTGGCACTCTTAGGAGCCATCTTGATGTCCTCGCCCTGTTGAGTTGCTATTCTAACAGTCAGCCTTCTTAACTGCTTTCTTCTGAGTGCCTCTGCCTTCTCCGAAGTACTGTGCTTTGGGAGGATGTTCTAAGTTCACACATGAATCCTTGCCACAGTCTCTTAAGTGAATCCTCCACGTCTGCTCTAATCCCCATTGCCTTCCAAGGGTAGTAATGGAGGATTCAAAATTCTCCAGTTTTTCTTAACTATCCCCACCCCATTGTGGATGGAATTTCATGATCCTATATTTCTGACTAGGCAGTTCTATTTGTGTTCCTCCAAAAACATGATATTTCAAGCATTATTTTTGGCACAAATATCACCTAACTCAGTCATCACAATGATGTAGTGCATATTGGATGGGCATTCAGTTTAGTCAGGTAGTGTAAACCATTGTGTAAACTGGAGCAGGTGATGGATCCTATTTGTGTGTCCTCCTTTGTAAAATTATACTATTGGAGTACTATGAAGATTTAATGCATGCATGTACGAGCAATGTCTAACCTATAGAGTATGCACAGTAGATGTTGGCTCTTAGTATTATACTACCCAGTTGGAGGTAGGTTAAGCAATTTTCAAGGAGCTATACCAGCTAATGAGTTGGAGCTTGGATTGTTGGGACTGTAGAATCCAGTCAAACATGATGCTATATCAACTTCTGGTCACAGCTTTTACATCTCCAGCTCTTCCTTAATCTCTTCTCTACCTCTGAGATGGCATCAAAACCATGGAGAGGTGGCATATGATCCTAGCTGAGCCTCTAGCTGCTTCACTTGGACCCTGGCCATGAGGCTGTGATCACCAGCTGCGGACACCCCTCCGCCCTTTCCCCCTCCCTGGGGACTCTGAACATTATGAATGAAATGTCTGGGGTAGATAGTGTTAAACAGCTTAATCAGAAGTGTTACCCACAGGATCATGTTATGAACTTTCGTTTCCCAGATTTTGGCACATTTTGGGGAGGCTGTGGAACCTTCAGGTGGTTGGACCCAGCTGGTGGAAGTAGCTTGCTAGAGGCAGGGCTTTTTTTTTTTTCTTGATTAGTTAGTTTTGTATTCAGCAAATACAGTCAGTTTGGTACCATTATTAGGCTCATCCGTGACCTACCCCCTCCCCTTGGCCCCTCCATGTTGAGGTATATGGGTCATGCATTGTGGAGTTAGCCCACAGTTGTGTGTAAGATAAATGTCTCTGTATAAGCTACCATCAATCATGGGCTACAAGAGGGCCTACGCCTATTAAATTCTCTATAAAAAAAAGTAAGGGTTATCTCTTTTGTCCTGGTGCTAACTTACTCTCTGTTGGAGAATCTGCTTCTCTTTTTCAGATAGTTGTAGATCCTAAGGAGAGAGCCACCCCATCATACCTTCAAAGGGCCCCGGCTGAAACTAAGAAATATTGGCGAAACAAACAAGGGTGCTGTTTTCCTGTTGAACTGGATACCAGCACAAGAGTGAAGGAGATCAACACAGAGAACAATCAACTCCTACCAAATCAGAGAGCCAGAGCCTCAGAGGCCCCCAACACCTCATCACTGATGCAGAGGCAGGGCTTTGCAGACTACTGTCTGGCCTTTGGTTCCTGCCTCTTGCTCCACTTCCTGGTCTACCTTGATGTGAACAGCCTTTCCCATATGCTTCTACACTATGACCTATCAACCTTAGTTTCTCCACTATTTCTTCCTCACCACGATATACTAAAATCCTCTGAAAACAGCAGTCAGAATTAATTTTTCCTTTCTTATGATGCTTCTGTCAGGGATTTAGTTGCAGTGCTATGAAAATAAATAATACAAACAAGAAGGGCAAGCTTCTTAGAATTGAGGGACCTAGACTGAGGCTCTCATTGAGGAGAGTAGAACAACCCCCATCTTTAAACCACAAGGAAGGTTTCTACAGAAGCTTAAATGTTCTTTAGAATGTCAGAGCTGGCTGAGACTTACCCAAGGATCACCTTCTCATGAAAGGTATCCATATTCAGTGCATAGATCATGATCCTGGCTTGAAGAGCCTTATCACATTTTTGACTCATCAAAAACAAAACAAAACAAAAACAAAAAAACCTCTTGGAGGCAAGATGGATGCAACCAACAGGAAAGGGCATGGATGGTAGAGGTTGTAGAGAAAAAGTCAAAATTATGCTGGAGGGCTGGAGAGATGGCTTAGCGGTTAAAGTACTTGCCTGTGAAGCCTAAGGACCCACGTTCAATTCTCTAGGTCCTACATTAGCCAGATGCACATTGTGGCGCATGCATCTGGAGTTCATTTGCAGTGGCTAGAAGCCCTGGTATGCCCATTCTCTCTCTCTCTCTCTCTTCCCCTCCCTCCCTCCCTCCCTCTATCCCTGTGTATTAAATAAATAAATAAATATTTTTAAAATGTATTTTTTATTTCCTAATTAAGTTTTTTTAATTTAATTTTTTATTTTTTTCTCTCAATTTTTATTAACATTTTCCATGATTATAAAAAATGTCCCATGGTAATACCCTCCCTCCCCCCATTTTCCCCTTTGAAATTCCATTCTCCATCATATCCCCTCCCCATCTCAATCAGTCTCTCTTTTATTTTGATGTCATCATCTTTTCCTCCTCTTATGTTGGTCTTGTGTAGGTAGTGCCAGGCACTAATGATGCTGGAAGTGAGCTGGGAAGCCTCCAGCTATGGCAGAAGTAGAGGAAGAGGACATTTAGTATCCCAGGTTCTGTTTGTAAGTGCACATAAGAAATGAATATTCATCCTTTCTTTCCAGAGGAATAACTTATAGAACAGCACATTTAACATGGGACTTGATAATTTTCATGTCTCACTTCAAAGTATATACTAAAATGAGTCATCAAGATAAAATATTTATGATTAGTGGGCAATTAGAATGAAAAATTGCAATAAAAACATTTTTTTAAGTTTTTAATTTTTATTTATTTATTAGAGACAGAGGGAGGGAGGAACAGGGAGAGAGAGAGGGAGAAATGGATGTGTCAGGGCCTCTAGCCACTGCAAACAAACTCTAGACACATGTGCCACCTTGTGCATCCAGCTTATGTGGGACCTAGAGAATTGAACCTGTGTCCTTAGGCTTTGCAGGCAAGTGCCTTAACCACCAAGCCATCTCTCCTGCCTAAAACATCTGTTTTGAAGCTAAGAAAACACAGGATCCTTGTAGGTAGCTTTCAAATTCACCCCATGGGTCATCTTCCAGATTCCTTGTCCAAAATATTGAAACCCTAGGTGAACTAAAGATGACTAAAACTACTTTGAAAGGTTTTCCAACCTTCTGTCTTTTGACCCTGCTTTTTATAAATTGCCAATTTATGCTTTTTTATTAAAAAGAAACTCTTAGTTTAGATTTGTACATGGTGGTATCAGGCCAAAAGCCAGTCATTTGTGGACAATGTCTTTAGTGTTACCATATTAGATAATAGACTATAGTTTCAAAACTCTCAGGTCATAGATGTAGGATCTTAGTTTGTCTTAAGAGAAGAGTTCTAAGGAAGGTTGGACAAACAACCTTATATGAAAATCTTCTCTGCCAGACACCAAACATGCACCATGTCTTCAAGATCCATCATAACTCAAAATACAGAAACAGTGAGTGAAAGATGTTCAAAGACAGAAACAATGAACCAAAGACTATTCTTCCAAGTGATCTACCTGATATGTTTTTGTTATACTGGCTGAAGAAAAACCAATGGACATACAATGGAAAAAAAACAGAGACAGAAGGAGATTTGAAAGCAAGAAAGAAAAGGATTTACAAAAGGCAAAGAAAAATGAAACAGAAGACAACCAGTGGGAACCTGAAATGAATCACTGGATAACCAATTTGTGTTTCAGTTACTGTATGTTTATTTTTCAGTCTCTGTGTGGTAGTTTGGGTGTAGATGTCTTCCATAGCCTCAAGTGTGTATGTTTACATTTACTTAGTCCCCAGCAGGTAGAGCCTGCTGGAGAAGATGTGTCACAGCCCTACTGTGTGTTCAGAGACAGCTCATGCTTGCTGTTCTCCCTCTGCTGTAGATGTGTGATGCTGTGAACTGGTGGCTTTTCCCCACTATGACAAAGCTTCCCTTCAAATCTGTAAGCCTGAAAAAAATCCCTTTCCTCCCACAAGTTGCTTTTGATTGGATGTTTTGTTCCAGCAATGAGAAGGTAACTGCTACACTGTGCATAAACACTTTCAGTATTTAGGACTATGTCATGTCTAATCAGTATATCATTAAAAAAATTAAACTCTTAAAATCAGTGGTGATTTTCTTTTTCTAAGTAAAATATCTCCAAAACTTGAAAAAAAAAAAAAACAATCTGTTGTGGTTCATGATTATTCACATCAGGCATGCTAAGTGATTTCAGTAAAGCAAAACCCCTAGAATACTAGAGATCAGAAAAGAAATAGTATGTGTTTAACATATGACCAGAAGACATGTGCTGGTCCTAGGGTACAGAGGACATTACCACAGACAGTTGTCACATCATGGACACAGAACCTACCAGGATGAAGGATGTAGAGCAGCTACTTATCTACCCATTTCCTCACTTCCTAAGGATTGGGGAATGTATTTCCATTAAAAATGTGGAAACTGAGGCCCAGATAAATGAATTATTTTGCCAAATATCACAAGCCCATGAAGACAAGAAGCTGGTTTTCATATCCAGTTCTTTCTAGCCATTAATTCTTCCATTGGTCACAGCATTTTCTCTGCCACTGACTCTAAAGTTAGCCTCACAGCTAGCATGAATACACTTCAGAGGCAAACTTGTGAGATTTGACAAATACTGGATTGTTTGGGAAATAAGCTAGATGCTTTCTTCTAGCTGCCTGAGAATCTTCTCAGTACTAGAGTTCTTAGTATCGATTGTCTTGCTAAAATAGCACATGTATTTAGGCATAGTCATTCCTGAATAACACAATAACAGTTTTTTTCACCAAGTCTCTTCAGAAGTATATAGTAATTTAAAATAAAATTAGTTCCAGGTTCAATCCTTTTTCTTTAAGATCCAGAAAGTAGGTTCTAACTAAAATTCCTGAAAATAAATAAAAAGAGGTATAAAATTTTTATACCTGCACTGGAAAATAGGAAAGGATGTGTGTTACTCAGAACAGGCTTGGAGAAACTTCACTAACTGACAACTGCAAATCTTAGTTACAAAGTTCTTCACACCCCATCTCTTTCATATTTTTTCTGGAATACCATCTTTCTAGTGAGATTTCACATATAAAGCATCCTAGTCCTCTTATTCTAATACTACAGTTGTTCTTCCCTCCTTCCCCACACCCGTAGCTTAAAAGCAATCATCTGATTTACAAATTTAATTTTGTTATTTGTTCATTGTCTATCTCCCTGTTTTGTACCACATTACTGGATCAAATTTCTGAGAATTTTTCATGTTGTTACCTGTAAATATAGCTATTTTATCCTGGTAGTTTCACATAATTTGAATATGTCAATTTTTTTTTCTGGTTTCCTACAGCTGAGATTTAGACTGTTTGCAGTAGGTACAGAGTAGGTGTTTCCAGTTGGTTCAGAAATGTAGAAATAAGCTTAGGCCTGGAGGTTAACAACAGCACGAACTGACTACCCCACATTCTGTGTTCATGGAACCTTAATCCAAAGCTGCCACCTGTCTCTCCAGGGCTTGTCCTCACCCAGCCTCGTATCAGCAGGGGCCCGAGAGAAAAGTAGTGGCTTCTTGGGGAATGCTCTGTTCACAAAGTTCTCTTCCTAGCCCACAGCGGAAGGGAAGGATCCCCCAAGGAAATAATTTATAAAGCTCCAGGCTACTCTCCCTCCCACACCACTGTGAATTTTAAGCTAGAGCAGCTCTCCTCTGAAAGTTACAGCTCCTCTTGGGTGTTAGAGGGGAAGGAAGGGAGGACGACTCAAGGCAAGGAGCCCTACAAAGGCCAACTAAATCCCCTCTGCGTGGTGTGCCAAAGATACACTTTTTTCACTTTTAGATGAAGCATACACACTTCTTTGGCAGTCTTGCCTAGCAATTTGAGCTGAGATTCTGTACCACTCAGATGGGTCTTTCATCTTTTACCACTGACCTCAAAGTTGTTTGCTTTCTTATTTTAACAGTATTCTTTTAAAGGCCCAAATTTCAACAAAAGATCTGACTTACTGCGAGGACAACAATGCCTTCAAAATTATAAGATGAAAATCATACTGTATTTAGGAGCTCTAGTGTCATAAAATAATGGGAATTTTTTTTAGCAAAATGCTTGAGGGCTTGAATCACCTAGCCTTCTAGAGTAAATTTTAGAAATATTAAGAAAAGCTTCCAGACAGTTTTAAAGAACTGTTGAATATGATTATCTTGAAATGCATTTGAAGATTAAAACATTAAAATCTCATGTATAAGTAATGTACCATTTATACATGACTAATGAAATATTTTCCATTGGACCTTAATATTTGCTTCTCTGGTGGTGTTATTTCTGCTTTGATCATATCTTCTACCCAGAGTCCTTACATCTGAAATGGTCACCGCCACCATAGATCCTTCTGGTGATAGGGCAGGAGTACTTCTGCATGTTACAAAAAATTTAATGTTTCAATTAGCATTATAAAGACCTTAAATTATGCGTTTACATTTCTGACTTCACCCTGTGATTCCCTTCGCCTCTTTTCCAAATCTGCTTATGGCATATCATGTTAGAATTGGCTCTCATTGCCAAAGGTTTGATTAAGTAAATGTCATAGCTAGAAATTAAATTAGAAGCACTTATCAAATTGCAGCCAGTGATATTGATCTGTAAGTGCAACCTACATATTCAAACGCCATGTGCAGGGCGTGGGCTTGCTATCTATGAAATGAGTCGTAGTAATAAATTGGGTATGCTACATTTCCTCATCATGCTTTTAGCTTCCATTAAACCAATTACTGAAGTGGTGGGGAGGGTAGGTGGGAAAAGGCTGTGAATGCTGCAGCGAGCAGTGGGCAGAGCACTGTTCACTTAGGTACTTTTTTTCCTTAGGAATTATTTTCCAACAGAGTTTCTCTACTGCCCACCCTCAGTGTATATTGGGGGTTTCTGACTTACTGCACTACAAATTGATTCTTCTCCAGAGAGATGCTATTGTTGACAGAATTTCCTTTACATCATGGTTCGTTATGAGTTTTTGTCCAATCACAACATATTAGTGGAGCTGCTGCCAACATTTCCCCACCAGCCTCTTGCCCATCGCCTTCAATTAGGGAGAACAGGTGTCCCATCGACAGTTGTGACTGCTGAGGGGGCATCTACAGCTGCCAGGGAAGAGCCAAGACTCACAAATGAAGGGCCAGATTGCTGCCCTGGGGCATGGTGGTTTCACATTGCCTGAGCAGGGGCAATTACTTCCAGCTCAGAAGGTGCAAAAGGACTGTGGAGGCTTTCTCCCTGTGGGAGTCCCTGACAAGACACAGTGAAACCCCGAATTAATTGGATGTCAGTCCTGACTTTCCTGTCAAGAGGACTGTGATAACTGGGTCATTCTTATTTTAATACTTGATAAGGAAACTGGAGGATGAAAATCATTGTCTGGATATTTCTAGGGCAAACGAGGGTAGAAACTGAGGTTCATGGATGGAGCAAAGCTCTCGGCCCAATATGATTTATTCACACTTTATTCTGTGTCTCTCCTTCACTTCCCTTACTCTGCTCCTGCAAGTACCTGAAACATTGCATGGTACTGAAAGAACTTCGGAATTACAAAGATTGATCTCATGCCTCCAGTTTTCCAATTGTTTATTGGCATGACTCCGTATATTGCTTCATTTATTGAACCTTCATTTTCATATCTATCCAACAGATTGTTGTGAAAGTTGACAATCAAATAATATGAGTAGTTTTGCTCTTGGTACATTATTGGTACATTACTGAAGACTAGTGCTTTTATCATTCCCAGCATCATTTGTCCATTTTATTCATTGCTGATCTTCACATATGTTCTAAAGTGCATCAAGCTTATTCTGATAATCTTTTATCATCTTAGATTATTAAAATAATATAGCATATCAAGCACAGTTTAACTTTGTAATGATTCTTTCACTTAGTGTGTGGCTGACTCAGTGATTGATGGATTTGTCTGTTCAAAATATTTTTTCATAAGCAACAGTGTTTTCTGTGTACTGACTGCTTCAGGAGGTGGGGGGAAGAAGAAGACTTTTTCAAAGAGAAACACGAGGATTCCAAAGAGGCAAAGAGTCTTGTCATAGAAGAGAAATATGCTTACACTTGTGTGGTACTTTATGTAAAATTAACTTTCTATAAAACAAAATAAAGTCCTGCCTAAATAATTTGTTTGGTGATAGTATACTTTACTCTTTTTCTTTTTCATGTGTGTGGGGGTGAGCTATGCACATGTATGTGCCTTTTACAGTGAGGTGTGCTCAGCTGCAGTGACTGCAGCTAAACATCCGTTGTCCAACTCCAGTGTTCTTCCACCTGTTTACCTCCTTGACTTTAAGATTCCCATATACCTTCCCCATCCTTTGCTGTATCCTTCATCCATCGAAGAATATCAGGCAACAATAAATCAATTGAAAATAAAATGAGTATTTGGCGGGCTGGGGACAGGGCTTAGTAATATATATGAAAGGTGAAATGATGGGATAAAATTGACTGGTTGATTCCTGTAAGACCTTTCCTTACATTAATGAAATGCAGTAACCCATTTTCCCCCCAAGAATACATCTGGTGTAATTTCCCTTTCAGCCATAAATTTATGCAGCCACAGACAGCTGAGCAATAAATTCTTTGTTTAATTTCTCAAAGTTCCCTGTGAGGAAGGGGATCCTTCATACAATTGTACTTGATGTGAAGAAGGGACAGCATTCCTAGTCAGTTATAGTCAGTTTGTATCTCTTCGTGCTGTATATAATCTTTAGTTTATTTTTATGCACTTAAGTATTATAGATAATTAGAGTTCTAATTATTTTACTTGTTCCCATCTTTAGTTGAATTGACTTTGAGGAAAGGAAATCATATTTTTAATGGCTTTTAATTGTTCTCCTGGGATGAGTGGCCCCAGCCTTAACAGACCCATGCTTACTCATTGCATGTTCAAGTGCATTACTATTACTCAGGGTATGGGGGAGGAGTTCTATGCTGTTTTAGGCTATCATATGCTGCTCATGGATAGTAGTCCTGGCAACAGGTTGGAGCTGATACAAATAGATGCTATTTTCATTCTTTCTCTTTTCCTTTATGTGGAAGTAAAACTCTCTAATCACCAGGCATGGTGATGCACATCTTTAATTCCAGAACTTGGGAGGCAGAGATGGGAGGATGACTGTGAATTCAAGGCCAGTCGGAGACTACAGAGTGATTTTTAAGTCATCCTGGGCTAGAGTGACACCCTACCTCAAAAATCAAACAAATGAAAACTCTAGGCATGGAAATTTGCTCAGTGGTTAAAGGCACTTGGTTGCAAAGTATGCCAGCCCATGTTCAGTCACACCCATGTGAGCTGAACACACACACACACACACACACACACACACACACAAAACACCTTTCTAACTATTCTTCAGCTTTGCTTTAATAACCTAGATAAACAATAGATATCCAAAGAACTCTTTACAGTAAGTTCTATAGAGTGGTGCGCTGGCATATGCTCTCAGGGAGGAAATGCACTAGTTTTTAGTGAGGCAGGAAAGCACTGGGAATAGTTTGTCCACCCAGGACACATCCTTATAAACAATGTACCTAGCATCCTATTGGCATTGAACTGCACATACAACCCATTTTTAACAATGAACTAAGTTTTCCTCCCATTAGTAACCATGATTTATGATGAATTCCTATTAGAAAGTATTCTTAGGTAGAATCAGGATTGGAATACTGGGGGCCATGAAGTCTAGACAGGTTTGGGGTATGGGCAACAGGGAAAATTGTGTCTTCTGAGTGAACTTTTAGGGAGAAACCCTTATTCACCATGTGTAGTCATTTGATTCAGGTGTCCCCCATAAACCTCTGTGTTCTGAATGCTTAAGTCCATAGCTGGTGGCACTTTGACAGTTGAAGCTTCCTGGAGGTAGTGTATTTGGGGGGGCAGGCTTATGAGTGTTAGAGTCAGCTTCACCTTGCCAGTGTTTGGCACACTCTCCTATTGCTGTTGTCCATCTGATGTTGGCCAGGAGGTGATGTCCACCCTGTGCTTGTGCCATCATTCCCCCCTGCTATCATGAAGCTTCCCCTTGAGCCTGTAAGCCAAAATAAACCCCTTTACCCCCAAGCTGCTCTTGGTTAGGTGTTTTCTGCCAGCAATGCGAACCTGACTGCAACACCAGGTTATATTTATGAATAACTAGGCATACATATGATTAAAACAAGATGCATCATGAGAAGGAACATGCTCAGTAGAGGAAATGTTATATAACCCAAGCTTCCATCAAACAAACCAGAGGACCACACAAACTGCATTCCTGGGCAACCTGAAAATCCTCTGAAAGAAGCTGCGGATGACTTCTCGGTCCCCTAGAGTACTCAGCACTCAATAGCCTGCTGCTCCTTTGGAGAGCATTCAAACCTTTCCTGCCGCTTTGCTCATAGTAAAGTTTCTTGCTGCTTAACTACTTGTGTGTGCCTTTCTTCAACTGTTTGAGTAAGATGCCAAGAACCTGGAAGCCCCAGAAACAGAAAGTTGAGAATACATGTAGACATTTGCTCCAACCACTTTTATGGTTGTGTGGTGTTGTGTATATGCATGTGTGTGCAGAAGCATGTGCCCTGTGCGTGCATTGAGGTCAGAGCAGAATGTTGAGTTTCCCCTCCATAGCTCATCCACATGTTTCCTTCAGACAGGGTCTCTTTATTGAACCCAGCACTAACGCAGTAATTCACTGGTCTCTGATCCCCACAGGTCTGGTGCTAAAAGACTGCATGGCCATGTCTACCTGTTTGTATGCTTGCTGGGAAATCAAACTCAGATGGTATCAGGCCTTCATGGTTGATCTGCAAGCATTCTTACCTGCTGAACCATTTCCCCAGCCCATGCTTCTATTATTAACATGCTATTTTAACCAAGAAAACTTTGCTCAGTAATCCAGATATAGTAGAATGCTGAAGTTGATGATTGGGTCAAAAGGGACCTGTACAAATTGAAAGACAATATGTGTAATATACATATTTTATCTCTCCACAGACAGATTCCTCTTGGGTTGCATTCTAGCATCCAGATGTTCTTGGACTAAAAAGTAAAGAGAAAAATACCCAGAGCAGTTTCTATTAACCCAGTTTTCAGCTTAACTGGACTTAAATGCATAGAAGTGTGATGAAAGAGGCATCTCTCTTTACACTTCCTGAAAACAGACCTGGATGTCCATGAGTAAGAAGGTGAGATTTTTGTTGTTTTGATTTATCATTAAAGTGGGATTCCCTTGTGTTGGTTGAAGTTAGACTTGGGACCAGGCACAGCTGTCGGGAAACTCTCAAACCTGGGCAATTCTGCCTTTATGATGCTGAACAGCAACAAAGTTGCATGTAGGTACCTGATGGAATTTGAGTGGTGGGGCGGTGGGTGTGGTTGTGTTTCTATCTGTGTGGTCCCAATGTGCCCAGGTTCTCTGGACTTTGAAATCCAGTCTGTCAGGCCTTCAGGTCATAGGAAAAGTGATAAAAGGAAATGCTTTTGCTACCACAGAAGAACCAAGATGTAGGTAGAAAGCTGAAGTTTATTATTGTGTCAGAAAGGATCACAGTGTCAGTAGGTTTGGCTACCTAATTTATGAGGTTCCGAGCAAGCTTTGAAAATGTGGGAACCCCTTGTATAAAGTTGTTAATTATTTCATGAAATTGATTTCTTGGCATCACCCCAGTGTGGCCCAAAGCACAGCACCTGAGGGACTGCCCAGGTCCCATGAAGCTGGCCCTGGATCTCACTTTCACCATGATGACTGAACTGCAAAGTTTTAATAAGAATGAGTTGCTATTTTAACTCAGAATATGTCAGTATAATACTGAATAATTTTCTAAAAATTATTTTTCTTCAGGATAAAAACACCCTACAAATATGGACTATAACACTATAAACCTTAAAATAAATCATTTCAAGTCCCAATCATCTTTTGTCCTGTTGCTTTTTCATTCTTGATTTTATGCTAGTCCTACAGCATATAATTTATGACTTTGATATATCAAATTCATTTCATTTACTCCATAAAACTGAACTATAAATTTGATAAGTTTTCATTAGTGGAAGCTCTTTAATAATAAAAATATTTGAAAGGGTTTGGGAATTAGTATCACTTGTTGATTGTAGGAAAAAAGTCACACCTCAAAATTATGTGTCCCCTTACATATGTCTTAGCAGTTATAACTAGTTGACATGTCACATTATTAGTCAATCAAGGTCTACTTACATAATGGCTTAAAAATGCTATTTTACACTTTAGCATATATTTTCTTCTGTGTCCCTAAGACCTGGTCTAGTGCCCAAGCATATTGTTGATGCTCAGTAAATATTTGTTGATTGAATGTATGAGGATGTAGTTAATATACCTCAAGTGAATAATCACATAACCAATTTTAACAGTGTGTGTCCTATATTCCCTCTCATTTTTTTTTTTTTTTGAGGTAGGGTAAAAATCTAGCTCAGGCTGACCTGGAATTCACTATGTAGTCTCAGGGTGGCCTTGAACTCATGGTGATCCTCCTACCT
The DNA here is from genome assembly GCA_036346955.1 of Dipus sagitta. Lineage (NCBI taxonomy): Eukaryota > Metazoa > Chordata > Mammalia > Rodentia > Dipodidae > Dipus > Dipus sagitta. The sequence goes on from CM070770.1 coordinate 112,114,521, forward strand.
CTGCCTCCTGAGTGCTGGGATTAAAGGTTTGTGCCATCTGGTCCAGCTTCCCTCTCATCTTTGTCTGAGTAGTACAATAAAAGAAAGACATTAGCTCACTCATTAATCAGTTTTCTTGAGGACTCAAAGGATGAAGTTATCACCATATATCTATCCCCCCCTTTTTTTAGTAGCCAGTCTTTTTTTGAACTCTTTCATATCTTCACTTTTTACCTCAGACTTGTTCCTTAACTACGAGCTAGCATTTGGTCCTGTGCTATCATCCATCCCTTTCTTTTTTATTTATTTATTTATTTATTAGTTAGCTTTGTATTCAGCAAATACAGTCAGTTTGGTACCATTATTAGGCTCATCCGTGACCTACCCCCTCCTCTTGGCCCCTCCTTGTTGAGGTATATGGGTCATGCATTGTGGAGTTAGCCCACAGTTATGGGTAAGATAAATGTCTCTGCATATCATGACCCAACATGTGGCTCTGACATTCTTTCTGCCCCCTCTTCCGCAAAATTTCCCTGAGCCATGTTGGGTTCATTTTTGGTCTGCTTCAGTGATGAGGTGTTGGGGGCCTCTGAGGCTCTGGCTCTCTGATTTGGTAGGAGTTGATTTTTCCCTGTGCTGATCTCCTTCCCCCTTGTGCTGGTATCCGGTTCATCAGGAAAACAGATCCCTTGATTGTTTCTCCAATTTTTCTTAGTTTCAGCCAGGGCCCTTTTGAGGTATGATGGGGTGGCTCTCTTCTTAGGATCTACATCTATCTGAAAAAGAGAAGCAGATTCTCCAACGGAGAGTAAGTTAGCACCAGGACAAAAGAGATAACCCTTACTTTTTTTAATAGAGAATTTAATAGGTGTAGGCCCTCTTGTAGCCCACAATTGATGGCTTGATATTGGAGAGTGGGCTTATGTTTGGGTATGGTTCTGACTTGTTTCCCAGCTCCAGCTATGGGTCCCATACCACTGAGGGGATCAGTTAGCCAAATTGAGAGCAGTTGGTTCCCCACCATGGCTGTGTGCCACCACTGCACTTGTGTGGGCATCATAACAAGTTATTTGCTGCTAAGTAGGTTAGACCATGCGTTGCTTGGACAGATATTGGTCATTTTCCCCCAGTCGCCCAGGTAGCACCGTCTGGCCCTAGACGTGCTGACTCTCTGGGGACTGACTGTCTTCCAACTTCCAGCCATGCCATTCCATGTTACATGTCAACCACATAAGGTGTCTTCAGCAGTAGGGTCTTACCACTAACCTTTGGTGGGTCATCAAGTACTCTGACAGAAATCTGTCTGTCTTTTAGGAAACCTTGTAGGTCTCTCTGATCAAAAGCTCATTGTGGATGATAGCCCCATGCTGGTACTGGGAGTTACAGATCAGTGCCCACTAAGAAAATGAGGAAAAATATAACTAATATACAAGAGTTAGAGAGAAGGGGGGGGAGGGAGAGGGAGAGGGTGATGGAGATGGAGGGAGGGAAGATGTAGAAGATTAAGGTTAGTCTTGATCCTACCCTCTCCAGTGTCTTGTAGTTCAGGTGTTCCTTGTAGGGGCTTGGTGAAGGTTCAGCCATTTGGTCTGCCTTTTAGGAAGTAGAATTTTATGGTCAAGGACTTTACTAGACTATAGTTTTGATTTTTTTCTTTATAACTTTAATCTGATTTCTTCTTCAAAAAATATATTTCACTTTGTTTTCCCTTGTAATATTGCCAAACACTAAAAATCTAAATATTCTTAGTCCATTTTCTTTCTTCCACGTCTGTAATTATGTTTCTATTCCATTTAAATGTATAAGTTCCTGAATTCTAAGAAGGCTTCTTAGATTTTCAAGTTATCTACCCACCTACATTACTCCTTTAGCTTTACCTTTTTATACAAGAGATTTTCTCTTTACTTCTGCAGTGGGGTTTGAAATGCTGCTATTGTGATTTTCCAAATTCTAATTATCTCATCCATTTTTGCTTTTCTTTGCATCTGACCTTTTAAAATGATTGCTGTTTTATTTTATTTATGTGTATATTTTATATATTACTGTGATTTTAAGACCTTATGATCAGTAATATACAGGTCTATACCTCCCTAGGACTTTTACATATTCTAATGTTTTATGTTTTATCTTGTCTTATGTTTACACTTCATCTTGTAATCACACTTGCCAAATAAAACATTTATCTGATCTGTATCAGTGAAGATTCTCCAGGGAAACCGAACCAATAGGATCTCTCTCTCTCTCTCTGTCTCTCTCTCTCTCTCCCTCTGTGTATGATTTATTGACAGTAATTAGCATGTGAGCAGAAGTCCAAGATGTTTCATGATCTAAATGGCCTGTAAGGTGAGGGCCTGGGAAAGCTAGTGCTATAGGTGGTAAAAGTCTGGTCTAAGCTTCAGGGCCTGAGAACCTGAGAAGGTGATGTTACAAGCCTGAGTCTAAGACTCAGAATAGAAGCTCTGACATCTGAGAACAGAGATGAGTGTGCTTTCCTTTTCCTTTCCTTCAAGCCATCATTGGATTGAATGATGCCCACCCAAACTGCTGAGGGCATATCTGTTTTATTCATTTTACTGGTTCAAAGACTAATATGTTTGGAGACATGCTCAAGAACATATCCAGAAATAATGTTTTGCTAGCTCTGGGCACTTCCTAGCCCTGTCATGTTGACACATAAAATTAGATGTGGCATATACTTGGTGTTTACCAACTTGCTTGATTAGCTTAGCAGATTCTATTTATTACTAGATCAAACAGCTTAAAAACTTTTGGTAGAAGAGAGAAAATTCACTGACAAAATACTATATAAATTCCCATTTTCTAGCAGGTGTGAGCCAAGTGAGGCCCTTTCCTTCATTTCATATTTTTCTAGGACATCCAAAACTAGGATTGAATTTGCTAGAATGCTCTATGCTATTTCTCATTAAGAGTACTCTTAACTATCACCCCATATTTTCTACTCCTTATTATTTTTTAATGATTTATACACTCTAAAAGGATGTAGAAAAGTTTTAGTAGAGATGGGAAAGTTCAGAGTTCTTCATACTCCAAGTAATAAAGGAGGATAAATCTGTGGTGTATGCATGTGTTATATATGTTTGTATGTGTGCAGCCATACGTGTGTGTGCGGGTACCCGTGCACACCCATGCATGTGGAGGTCAGAGTTCAACACTGAATGAATTCTTCAGTTGCTTTCCACCTGGTTTGAGAAAAGGTTTCTTACTGAACCTGGAGCTCACTGAATTGGTGAGACTAGTGAGTCAGCAAGCACTAGGGCGCCTCCTGTCTCCACCTCCCCAGCACTGCAACTACAGGCACATGCTACTATGCCTGGCCATTTTTAATGTCAATCCTGGGGATCCAAAGTCAGAGCCTCTTGTTTGCATAGCAAGTACTTTACCCACTGAGTTTTCTCCCTGTTCCTTCAGATGTTTTTATTTCATTTTTAAAAAGAATTTTTCACTTATTTATTTATTTGTGTGTGCGTCTGTTCACGTGCATGCACATGCACACCAAGGTGTCTTGCCAATGCAAATGCACTCCAGACACATGCACCACTTTTGTGATTGGCTTTATGTAGGTGCTAGGGAATTAAACACAGGCCAGCAGGCTCTGCAAGAAAGTGCGTTAACCACTGGACCATCTCCTCAGCCTTCTGACAGATGGTGTCTAAGAGAGGGATACATATGTTGAAATTATACTTCATGTTACAAAAATTGTAGATATTTCCTGTGTTAGTTTCCTTGGTCTTGTTTTCATAAAGCAGAGTTGGTTAATGACATGGCTAATGCTCAGTGTTTTGTCATGTCCATCCTTTCCATCACTGTTATTAGTTTCTCTAAGATTTTGGCATTAGGTATACAATAGATAAATAACCTTAATCTACTGTGGGTTTGTTAATGATCTTGTTTGAATGTGTTATTATTAATACATCTTTGGAAGGTTAAAAAGTACTATATAAATAAATGTTAACAAAGTATTGTTTTGAATGAGAAATCTCATCTCCGTGTTTATTTATTGCAAGCTAAGTTTTGTCTTTTTAGTTGAACACAACTTGTAATGATGGGCTTTCTTGAGTTTTAAACCTTACTCATAAGTAACAGTAGTTTTTGTGAGGTGATTAAAATGACAAATATCTTTATAAGCTTGCTTTGTATATACTGTACATGTCTAACTTAAAATTATTTTTGAGGCAGCACCTCAGTTTTAATCTATATGCCAACCTTTAGGAATATTACTGCCAAAATTATGATGAAGTATTCCCAAAACTTCCATATTCATGGCCATTGCTCCATGTCGGCCTCAGAATCATGATTACATTCATTCTGGTGACAGAAACTTAGGGAAAGATATCCAAGAAAGAAAAATACAAGCCAACCAGGGTCATTCTCCATTTTTAGCAGGCATTAGAGACCTCAACATAAAGAGTGATTGATTGGCAAGAATATATCATAAATGTATAAAAATTTGAAGCCTTTTAAAGCTAAAAATGAAATGAAATGAAAAATACGTTAAGGAAGCTGAGTATCAAGATTTATGTGTTTGTTCTTCCAAAGTTTAATGCTTGACCCTGGCTACCTTTGATGAAAACTAACTATAGAATCATTAGGTGTTCCATGATATAAATACATATATATTTGGACCAAAAATCAAATGCTGCTAAGTCTATTGATGAATAGAAAAGTGTGTATATGGGCCTGAGGAATGGTTTAGTGGATAAGGTGCTCACCTGCAAAGCCAAAGGGCCCAGGTTCAATTTCCTAGGATCCATGTAAGCCAGATTTACAAGGTGGCACATGTGTCTGGAGTTTGTTTGCAGTGGCTGAATTCTCTGTCACACCCATTCTCTCTCTCTCTCTCCCTCTTCCTCTCTGTTTCATAAATAAAATTGAAAAAAAAATTTAAACGTGTACATTTAGTTATTTCCAGGGGTGTGCTGGAGTGGCCTTCATATCTTCCTAGAACAAGCTTTGTGCATTTGTTTTCAAACTTTGTTCAGTTAATATTATATTAGTAAGTTGAAATTCTCATTTTGATCATTTATGTCATGGAATTTGGAAAATAATACACTTGTACCCCATTCAACTCCCTCTCAAGAACATAGTTGATAAAGATTTGTCAGGAGACTACAGTTATTTGAGCCCTTTTAATGCTTGAGTGATGGCCACATAATTATATTTAGCTTGTTTACATTAAACTTTCCAGTTGTTATCATAATGGTATATGAACTCAGCCAGTGATATCAGATTTGATTTTTCATGACTTTGCTTTTATACAAGAGCAGGGCCATATGTTTGAGTAGTGGTTTTGCCCTATATTTTTCAGAAAGGATTGATAGTTTTTGGATAAGAGCACAAACAAAAGTAAAAACTATTAACTATATCCTCTTTGATGTTGATTATTATTAATCATGTTATTCTAAATGATGTACTTCTTACCCAGTATTTTAAATTTTGAATATCAATTAGATGATAAATGCTTCCAGTTATATTAATAATGAACTTATTCTCACTTGTTCTAGAAAGTGTATTATAAATGCATCTCTGCCTTAAGGTTATTCTTCTAGTCTTGCTCCATTACCCTGAATATGGATTCTTGCTGAGCCTGCATGTGGGCTCCAGACTGCTGGAGGAGAAGAGCACTCTGTGAACTAATAAGGAATCTGATTTCCAGCACCTACAGAACTTGACCTTGCTGGCTTCCCCATTCCCTCTCCACTTCTTTTTTTGTTTTAAATAAACTTTTTATCGACAATTTCCATGCATACAGACAATATTCTATGATGATAATCCCCTCCCACACCTTCTCTTTACCCTTTACAATGTCCTTCCTCCACTGAATCCCTCCTCCTCCTCCTCCTTCTTTGTTTTTGGTTTTTCAAGGTAGGGTTTCACTCTAGCTCAGGCTGACCTGGAATTCAGTATGTAGTGTCAGGGTGGCCTTGAACTCATGGCAATCCTCCCATCTCTGCCTCCAGAGTGCTGGGATTAAAGACATGCACCACACCACCCACAGCACTGCTTTCCTTCTTGCAGTGACCAAGACCTGGACAAGAAGCAGCTGAAGAGAGGAAGGGCTTCTTCTGGCTTACAGTTACAGGGAATATAGCTCATCATGGCAGAAACCACAGCAGCAGGAGTAGGGGGTGGCTAGTCACATTGTATCAACAATCAGGAATCAGAGAATGAACAGAACATGGAGCTGGGCCATAAAGCCTCAAGGCTCAACTCCAGTTACTCACTTCCTCCAGAGAAGTTCCACCTCCAAAAGGTTCCACAGTCTTCCCAAACAGTGCCACCATCTGGGGACCAAGTGTTTAAGCACATGAGTCTCTGGGGTATATTTCACATTCAACCTCCTATCATTCCTCCTCTATTAAATTTCTTTCTTCTTCAATCTTTCCAGTTCTTTTCATCATGAAGTTCATCATATGGGTCACACTCATCTCAGACTGTAATTTTAAACATTAAACAATTGGTAAGAAAGATGATTACATAAAGTAATGCAGGCGAGATGGGTAAGAAGACAATTTGTCATCTCTTTAAATTGTTTTCTTCCTTGGTAGTGGGGAGGATAAGGATTGACGCCAGGGCCTTGCACATGCTAGGTACATGCTCTATCTCTGGGATACTTCCTTAGAGGGGGTAGGTCATGGATGAGCCTAATAATGGTACCAAACTGACTGTTTTTGCTGAATACAAAACTAATTAATAAAAAAATGCCACAAAAAAGAATAGGCTTTACCACTAACAAGCATTTTGAAAATGTGTGTTCAGATTTTATTTGAGGAAGAGGGAATATTAACACCTGTCAAATTCTTTGTGGTTTCAAAGTGAAATCCCTATTCCTGTCTATTTTGTAAGACAAATTTGCATGTTGCTGTGCAAGGCTGAGTTAACTTGGCATCATACTTTCCAATTAATCCAGTAATAAGTTGATGCTTCCTAGAAAAGAGCTTCTCAGATTTCTGTGTGAATATTCATCACCTGGGGATTTTGATAAAAGGAGAGTTAACAATTCTCATTCACTTGGTCTGGGGCAGGGACAGAGAATTTCTGTCAATGTTCCTTCCACATGGTCCTAGTTCAAGGGCCACATTTGAGTAACAAGGCTTTGGAGGGGGCAGGTAAGGTAGAAAGGTGTTATACTTCCTTTAATCTGACCCTGACTGGAAAGATTCATATTACTATATGAAAGTGGGAACACTAAGCTAGCTCTTTTGATTAAACTTATGAACCCTTAAAACATTTTTGTTTCTAGAGGGAGGAGGTGCAGGCCATTAGCATTAAACAATTTTCCTGAGTTTTAAAATATACCTTTCCAAGAATGAAGCTTTAACCATCAGGAAAAAACTTGATTCTTTGATCTTAGAATTTGTGTTTCTAAGTTAGTGGTTAGATTTTGAAACATAAAAGCAGTGCAATTCCTTCTAATGCTTTAAAAATGTTGGATATTCAGACTAAAAGGTGGAACCCTCAAAAGAACCTAAGAGGGAGCACCTGAATTGAAGGGTCCTGGAGAGTGAGATGAAACCTAACCTCAAATTTCTCCTATTTCTCTTTCTTCTCTGGCTTTTTCTTTTTTTCTTTTCCCTTGGCACTGGATTGTAATTCCCTGTATCAGAATGTGGTCTACATCTACAGTGAGTTGTTGATCAGAGAGACCTACTAGATCTCCCAAAACAAACAAGACAGACTTCTGTCAGAGCACTTGATCACCCACCAGAAGTTAATGGTAAAACCTTACTGCTGAAGACACCATTTTCTGTCAGCATGGACCATGGACAGAACTGGTTGGAATCCAGAGGAGAGCCAGTCCCCAGACAATTAGCCTATGTAATGCTGGAAGCCGCTACATGAGCTACCAGGGGAAAGTAGCCAACATCTGTCAAAGCAACTCAAAGTCTAAGCTACTCAGATACCAACAACCTGACATGATGTTCACACAAGTGCAAATGTGGCACACAGCCATGATGCACAACCAACTGCTCTTGGGATATTTTGCACAGATGCATTGCCTCTCTCTCATAACTGACTGCTGCCCCCATAATGCATGACCCACAATCCCCATTGGGTTGACCTGCATCCCCAATGAGGAAGGCCTCTTCAGAAAAGGGGCAGAGAGGAGGGAAAGGATGGTACCAACATATGATGTTTACATACAAAATACAAATTACATACATATCTAATAATAAAAATGAATTAAAATTTTTAAAAAATGATTTGTAAATGCCCAGTAAGGGAATAATTGGGTCTTTTGGTAACTCTATAGTCAACCTTTTTATGAGTCTCCATGTGGTTGTACCAGCTTACACTCCCACCAGCAGTGAATGAGGGTTCCTATTTCTCCACATCCTCGATCAATTCATAATAGCTAAGAACTAGAATCAACCCAGATGTCCATCACTGGATGAATGGATAACCAAAATGTGGTGTATCTACATGATGGAATTATACTAAGCAGTTAGAAAAAATGACACAAAGAAATTTGTAGAAAAATGGTAGGACTTGGAACAGATCATACTCAGTGAACTCACCCAATCACTACAGAAAGACAATTGTTGCATGGTCTCACTCATCTGTGGTTCCTAACCTGGATCAGCCCAAGGTGCTGACATAGCGAATAGGCATCTCAAGGATTGGACAATAGGGAGAGTAGGACTTGAGGGTTTGGTAAGTATGTATGGGGCAGGGTGGGGGGACACAAAGCTGAACACAAATGTAATAGGCACTATAAAATACTATATCCTGGAAGATAGAGTAAAAGGTTGAACCCTTATCAGGGCCTTAGAGGTAACACCTGAATTGAAGGGCCCTGAAGAGAGTGAGATGAAGCCTAACCTTAATTTTCTCCTGTTTCTTTCTTTTTCTTTTTTATTTTTTCTTCTTTCTTTTCCCTTGGTGCTGGCCTGTAACTCCCAGTACTGGGATGTGGTTAACACAATGAGTTATTGATCAGAGAGGATCTACAAGGTTTCCTAAAAGAAGACAGACTTCTGTCAGAGCACTTGATTCCCCACCATAGGTTAATGGTAAGACCCTAATGCTGAAGCCCTGACATGCTGTCTGTATGGAACATGGAGAGACCTGGCTGAAATCTGGAAGAGAGCCAGTCCCCAGATAGTTAGCCCATCTAGTGCTAGCTAGAAGGTACTACATGTGCTACTGGGGGGAAAGTAGCCAACATCTGTCTGAGCAACTTGAGTTCTAAGCTACTTAGAAGCAAACAACTTGATGTGATGCTCACACAATTGCATTAGTGGCACACAGTCATGGTGAGTAACCAATTGTTCTTGGATTGGCAAACAGATCCACTCAGTGGAAAGGAACCCATAGCTGGAACTGGGAAACAAGTAAGAATCATATCCAGATAATGAGTTTACTCTATAATATCAAGCTCCCACCAATCTTGGGCTACAAGAGGGCCCACACCCATTAAATTCTCTCTAAACTAACAATGGTTATCCCATTTAACCTGTTCTGACTTCACACTCTGGTGGAGAATCTGCTTCTATTTTTTGGATGGAAGCAGGACCTGAGGAGAGAAACAGCCCATGAAGCTTCACCAGGGCCCCAGCTGAAATCATAGAGGAACTAGGGAAATGAGCAAGAGTGCTGATTTCTCAGTGAACCTGATGTCAGCACAAGGGTAAAGGATATAAACACTGAGGACACTCAACTCTTACCAAATCAGAGATCCAGAGATCCAGAGGCTCCTAAGAGCCCATCACTGAAGTTGACCTAAAACGAACCCAACATAGCTCAGGGAATTTTGTGGAAGAGGGCCCAGAAAGATTGTTATAGCCACAAGTTGGGACGTTATGCCCAGAGACATTGCTTCTTCCCCATAACTGATGGCTACCCCCACAATGCACAACCCACAATCTCCATGGGGATGACTGGCATCCCCAACAAGGAGGGTCCCTTTGGAGGGGGGCAGGGATGAGAGTAAGGATGGTACCAACATGTGCTGTTTACATACTGAGAATGTCCATAACTAATAAAAAATTATAAAGAATACTGAAACTAGGAGCATGAAGTCCACCACTGATGAAGTAGTAATTTGACAGGAAGCACTAGGACACCTGAACATGATCTTTCCATGAGACTTGTATTAATCACATGAGCTTACTTCTTTATGTAGTAGAACATTCTGAGTCATGAACATGGGGAATACAAAGTTGCCACAACATCAGGTTTGCCATTTCTCATGAAATTTTCACCTGCACAGCTCTGAATAAACTACAAGCTGCCTGTGGATCCTTCAACAAGTGGTTGTTAACTGCATTTTGTTTATTAAACCCTTTCAGATTCAACCAAACAAAACATATCACCATTTTAAGAAATTTTCTTGTGGTTTTCCCTCTGAAACACCCACAGAATGAGACATATCTTGATAAACAAGTCTCGGCTGTGCTTCTTAAGGCTCAGCTAGGCATGTCTATTTCCCTAAGGTACAGCTTTGTTTAGTTTTTGTCATGTGTCTGTAAGGAATGCTCATGGATGATTTATCTATGATTTCCACAGATTCATTTGAAAAGGATTTTGGTGTGATTACTCCACTAATGGATATAATGAGAAGAACAATTCCAGAAGAATTGTGGAAGGTATGACTGAGTATTTTTAATGCATGTTCAATCATATGATACCTACAATTACTAAAAACTTAGTCTAGATAAAGTTCTATTTTTAGGCACTTTAATTCAGTTTATGACAGTACTATGAGGTATGTAATAAAATCCCTATACATAATCAGAAAGTGAGGTGGAAAACATTGAAATCATTTCCCCAATATGCCAGGAAAATTCAGAGCTAGCACTTGGATCCAGCCTGTTTGCATGGAAAGCTCTACCCTCCTATATAATAGCCACTAGTTTCATGCAACTATTTACATATATTCAAATTAAATATAAATAATATCCAGTTCTTCAGTCAAGCCACCCATATTTTAAGTGCTAAATAGCTACATGTGGCTGATGGCTACCCTACTGGACAATACAGATGGCCATTTCCACATTACTGTTCTACCTGAAAGTGCTGCTCTACCATCTGCGCCTGCTGTTGGCCTGCTGGCTGTGCTACCTGTGTAATAGCATCACTGTAAAAGGCATTTAACTGTGCAAGGGAGTAACTTCTTTGCTTTGATATTTTTAAAAAAGATTTATTTATCCAAGCGTGAGTGCAGACATAGACATGTCACAGCACATGTGTGGTGGTTAGGATCAGCTCTTACCTGGCCACCTCATATGAGCAGGGTCTCTCACCTTGGATTCTTGCTGTTGCTCAATACTTTTTGAGCTCTGACAATCTCTTCTCTTTCCACCTCCCAGCTTGCCATCAGTATGACCATGTTGGGATTACAGAAGCCCGCCATGACTCCCAGGGTTTTATGTGGAGTTGAGGGATCAAACTCAGATACTTGAGCCAGAGCAGTGAAAGTTTTATCCACTGCAATATTAAGCCATCTTTCCAAGCCCTCAGTTTTTTTTTGACAAATTCATACATGTGTATATTGTATTTTGATTGTATTCATCCCTCATTGTCCTCTATCACTTGCTTTTACTAAAACCCTTCTTTTCTACTAACCCCCTTTCTACTTTTATTTCATTGAGTTAAATTAGGCTTGCTTGTGTGAGCAGGGGTAGGAGTTATTTACCGTACCATGAGCAACTTACCAGTGATTATACCACTGAAGAGCATGGCTCCCTCTCCCCCAGCAACTAGTAACTGCCCATAGCTACTCTGGGTACAGTGGGGTTTGGCGAGACCCTCCCCATCAGTGATGAAATATTGACTGGCTCAGTCTTGTGCATGAAGCCACAGTTGCTGTGAATTCATGAGTGTAGTGGCTTTGTTGTATCAAGAAAGTGTCCTACAACACTCCTCCTCGTCATCTAGCTGTACATTCTATCCACCTGCCTCGTCTGTGATGTTGCCTGACTCTAGTAGGGATGGTTTAGTTGTGCCATTTAGGGATGAGCAAACAATCGTCATATTCTCAGCAATTTTATCAGCTATGCACCTCTGAATTTACCTCTTCCCACTACAGAAAGAAACTTCTGTAACAGAGGCTAAGAGCAGCATTGAAAATATATTGATTAGTTACTTGTATTTGTTTGAAAATTCTCTGTTCAGTTCCATAGCCCATTTTTGTTTGGATTAGGTAGTTTTCTTTATGTTTAGTTTTTTGAGTTCTTTTTTATTCGAGATTTTTAATCCTCTCTTCAAATATATAGCTAGAAAATATTTTATTGCATCCTGTAGGCTACCTTTTCAATAACTGACAGTTTGTTTGCTATATAAAAGCTTTTTAATTTCATATGGTCCTATTATTTTGACCTGACTTATTGAGCAACTGCATCCTATTCTGAAAGTCCTTACCTCTGTCTACATCTTGTAGTGTACTTCCTACTTTTTTCCATGGATGTTTCATTGTTTTTTTTTTTTTTTTTTTTTTGTGTGTGTTTGTCTTACATTGATGTCTTAGATCCACTGGGAGTTGATTTTTAGTAGGATGAGGGGTAAGGATGTAGCTTCATTCTTCCACATACAGATATGCAGTTTTCCCAGCATCATTTGTTGAAGATGCTTTATATTCTCCGATGTGGATTTTTTCATCTTTGTCAAAAATCATGAAGCTATAGTTGTGTTTACTAACATCTGTTCCTTCTGTACTATTCCACTGGTCTATATGTATGTTTTGGTGCCAGTACCATGCTGTTTTCATTACTGCAGCTTTGTAGTACAGATTCAAATCCAGGTATAGTTGTAACTACAACAGTATTCTTTTTGCTCCAGATTGCTTTGGTTATCCAGGGTCTTTCACGTTCTATATGAACTTTAGGAATGTTTCATTTATTTCTGTAAAGAATGGTGCTTGGATTTTGATTGGGATTGCATTGAATTGATAGATTATTTTGGGTGGCAAGGCCATTTTCACAAGATTAGTTCTGATTCATGAGCATGGGAAGCCCTCTCATCTTTTATCGGCTTTCATAATTTCTTTCTTCAATGTTTTAAAGTTTTCATTGTAGATGCCTTTAACTTCCTTGGCTGGCTTATCCCAGGACACTTTATTGTTGTTTAGAGGCTGCTATGAATGGAATTATTTCCCTGATTTCTTTCTCAGTATGTTTATCATTGGTATATAGGAAAGTTAATGATTTTTGAATATGAATTCTGTATCCTGGAAAACAGTTTTGGGGCAGAGGGAATAAGGAGCAGGATAGATGAGAAAGAGAGCTCTATGTGCAAGTGTCTGTAATCCCAACACACCTATAACAATGGGAGAGTGACTCAGAATTCCAAAGCTCATGATCCAGCTAGTACAGCCTTTGCAGTTGCAAAAAGCAAGAGGGGAGAGAGAAAAAGCTAAGGACCTAATATCTCCTTCAAGAGAACAAGCCTCCAGTGACTCACTTCCTCTCACCTCTTAAAGGTTCCACCAGTCCCTCATAGCGCCATCAGCAAGGGACCAAGCCTATGACACATGAGCCTCTGGGTTGGAAAGAAAAGAATAGAAAAAGTCTGCAGGTTAGTACATAACAGTAACTATCTCCCCCTATCCAGAAACCTGTTTCCTTTTGGGTCCAATACTCCCAGAGAAGCAGTATTTTTCCCAGGTCTACCAGTGGACATTGGAGAAGTCTCAAAAATTAGTACCAACAAGACCCTCCACTGACTCCTCACTCTGGGGATTATATGGCCCAACTACTCCAGATCCAGATCCACTATTCCTGATTCCTGACTGATAGGTCAGGCTATTTGGCATTCTCATAATTTTGTGCACACAGACCAGCCTCTCAGTACAGACTGACCATGCTAGATGCATGGACCAATCCAAAGATTCAAGGAAATGAGAAAACAACCATGACTCACTCTTAATGCATTCCTGGTGTGGCATCTAGACACACTAAGGTAGTAACCATAAACAATAGTCATTAACTCTCTTTATATAAACTTTATACATGTTATTGAATTTTCACAATTTTATGAGGTATGCATGATTACTACTATGAATATAATTTTCATTTTGCACACAAGGAAACTCAGGTACAGTAATTGATAACATAGCTATGAAAAGAAATACACATTATTAACTACAACTATGGCCTTATTTCCTTGCCTAGCATGATGTCACTTCAACTTGCAATTTTCTATGTTCTTGGTTTATATAAACACTCACTGGGTGTTCAGTTAGGCATGATTTTCACCTTATTATTCTAGCCTGGGCAAGCATCTGTTGAGCTTCTAGAAACTACTTATTTGACTGACAGACACTTCTCGGATGACAAGTATGTAGTAAGTGACTGGAAAGCTTTTCACTTTTCTGAATCACACTTGGCATTTCTGCTCTGCCCTGTGATCAATGCTTGTTACTTGTTTGCATTGTGTAGAATGATGCAAGTAAGTAAATACCTTTGAGTTTGTCTTAGGAATAAACATTGTATTTCAATTGCTTATCGGTTTTAAGTTATAAACCATTTGGTATTCTTTCAAGTATTCTATAAACCATTTTGGTACTCTTTCAAGTATAGGATTGTTAAGTTCAGGAAGTGTTATCTGAGGATAATAAAGGTAATAATTAAACACATAAATAAATGCAACCATTAATATATTATTAATTGATTACAAAGCATGCCATGCCTGTACTGGTACAATACAGCTTGAAGGTTTAATTTTCAGAACATTGGACTAGGGACTTAGTCAGTAAAATGCTTGCCCTGCAAATACAAGGACCTGAGTTTGGATTCCTAGCATATTGGTAAATGCTGGGCTTTGTGGTCTGTGCCTGTAATCCCAGCACTGGGAAGACCAAGGCCAAGACAAGAATTCTTAGGGCTTTCTAGATAACTAGTATATCCAAATTGATGAACTCTGGGTTCAGATAGAGACACTATCTCAAAAACTAAATTGGAGAGCTATTGAGTAAGATACCTATCATTGACCTCTGACCTCTATACACATGTGCACACACATGCATGTACATAAATACATATAACTACATGCACCCACACATGCATAAACACACATATACATATGCACACCACACAAACAAAAATAGAAACAACAAAGATGCATAAAGTAGGTACAGTGTTATAAGCATAAATTGGAAAAACCCAAAACCAGAGAGGCTGTGTTCCAGCTTGCTGTAGTGAGGTTGAGAGATAGCTGAAAGCTACCAGTCAGTTCTGCCACAGGGTAACATTCTTGCCAGTAATGTGTAGATGGCCAAACAATTTGGAAAGTTATTAAAAATTGATGAATAGCAATAGTAAATGGCTCAGTGGATAGAGGCACTTGCAGGCGAAGCCCGTCAGCCTTGGTTCAACATCTAACATCCATGTAAAGCCAAACCCAAAATGACACCTGTCTCTGCAGTGATGAGTGACTCTGCACACGCGCACGTGCGCACACACACACACGACTAAGTAAATAAGTAGTTATTTTTAAATTTGAGGAGTGTCTTCTGAGAGCAAAGAGGATGTGCCATCAAGCTTAACATGTAGCACAAAGCTGTAATGTAGTGGTAATTTCTTCTGTATAGTTGGGAGACCTAGATCAACTATGCCACAGTGAAGATCCTGAGATTTTTTCTGAGCACTTAAATTTTAAGCTAAAATTAAATTATAATGAGGACCTAGAACTTCAGGAGTGAAGCACAATTGCAGCTATCATGGGAGGAGAACAGGTTCAACACAGAACAGATCACCTTGTCCTGAAAGAGTTAAGGTGGTGGACTAAGAAAGATCAATATTCAATGACACCATCCTGTCAGTTAGTTTCTCATTGCTAAGGACAAATAACTCACCAGAGGAAGAAATTTGAAGAAGAGTTTATTTTTAGATTATACTTTTGAGGGAAAGTTTCATGGCAGGGCAGTGTAGCAGGAACTCCTGATAGTTTGTCACATCAACAGGTGGGAGGCAGAGGATGAATAGAAGGTGAGACAGGGCTATAATGCTTCAACTCGCATCCCTCCTACCCACTTCCCTAACAAGACTCCATTTCCTGAAAGTTCCATAGCCTTCCTAAATAGCACCACCATCTGGGCACCAAGTGTTCAAGCACATGAAGTGTTTTACATTTAAGCCATAACAATTACTATTGGTGAAGTATGACTGAGGGAATCAGCAGACAGAAGGCTCTGAAAGCTGCACCAATGGTCACATAAGCAGTCTTCATAGTGGTACCAAATCATAACTGATAGTCACACTCACTAGTGTCCTCAATATTTTCCCTCCAAGAGGGAAAATGAGATAATGATGTGCAATGTGACATTTCAACCCTACCATGTATGACTCTTAAGGAGGCTAATGGGGTTTATGCTTCACAATACACCTTCCTCCTTAGTGTGTTTTCGTAACTATAAGAAACAGAAATATCAGGCTGGACAGATGACTTAGCAGTTAAGGCACTTGTCTCCAAAGCCTAAGGACCCCAATTTGATTCCCCAGAACCCACATAAGCCAGATGCACATGATAGCACAGACATCTAGATTTCATTTGCAGTGGCTAGAGACCCTGGAGCACCCATTATTTCTTTCTCTCTAATAAATAAATTAATAAAAATAAAGTGAAATGAATAGTATCTTAAAGTTTTTCAAAAAGAAACAAATATCTTGTGGGTTAGGTCTGTTGTGTATTTATTAAGAATATGAAGAAGCTTGAAACGAGGAGGTAAATAAGTGATGCTGAGGTAGTTTAAATGTGAAATGTCTCCCATAGCTTCATATGTTGTGATGAAACCTCAAGCTCAGTCTTGAGCTGGTGGCAATTAGGTGGAGGCTCGCTGGAGAAAGTGTGTCACTTGGCGTGGGCCTTGAGGTGTTATAGAACAAGCCTGCCCCCTCCCAGAGCCAGCTTCTTACTCTTGCTGCTAGCTTCCAGCTGCTGTGGAAAGATGTGATGTCCAGTCTTGGCTCTGCTATGCTTTCTCCACTACAACCAAACGTCTTCTCAGAACTGTAAATCTGAAATAAACCTTTCCTCCCATTAGCTGTTTTTTTTGTGTGGCTTTTTATATTTTTTTATTTTTTTTTTTAGCAACGAGAAGGTAATTGCTACAAATGGTAATTTTTAACAAAAAAAATAGGTAGGCAAGAGCAGGGTAGATAAACGTATTCATGGAAAGACAACAGTATGATACTTATAAAGTAAATGTACTTGTCCCTATAGTGTCCATATGTTGCCCCTTCCCCAGTAAAGCCTGCTTGGCAAGTCACACAGGGTGGTGGGAATGAGCAATTTGTGTGGATGCACCAGAAGTACAAATGTAGAAAATGCCCTCACATTTTTCTAGTAACCAAACTGTAGGTTGCCTTATGTTAATTTCTCCATTTAATAGGCATATGTATTATATAGTATAGGAAGTCATATGTGTGGCTTTGTTCATGGAAGCAAAAGAATCATTTGAGCCAGAATACATATTCATTGTATTGAAACTACAGATTTGAAGAAAAATCACCATAATTAAAATATCAAATTGACTGGCTTTTTATTGGCTCAATGCTGAGTCCAATAATCTTTTTGCCTTAGAAGGGTAATTATAAATTTCACAGACAATAATACCTTAAGCCCTGGAAGCTAATTATTTATATCAAGTGCGGGCTTTTTTTTTTTTTTTTTTTTTTGAGGTAAGGTCTCACTCTAGCCTAGGCTGACTTGGCGTTCACTATGTAGCCTCAGGGTGGCCTTGAACTCACAATGATCCTCCTACCTCTTTCTCCCTAGAGCTGGGGTGAAAGGCATGTGCCGCTATGTCCTACAAGTGAAGGCTTTTCAATCCAATAAATGTTTGCATGAATAAGGAAAATATTTTCCTTTGAAATATAACCATATATATATATGGATTATATATATATATATATATATATATATATGGATTATATATATATGAAATATAACCATATATATGAATGCAGGCGTGCATATATATATATATATATATATATATATATATATATATATACACGCCTGCATTCACAGACACACACCTTGGGCACATGCAGTACTATTGGATAAGAAAGCATAGGAAAGAAATACTTTTATGACTTAGTCTACTTACTTCCTGAACATCTCTTAGAGCAATCTAACCCTTCATTCCCCACCAGCAACTAATTTGGCTGATGATATTCACACAAGACTACTGTTGGCCAATTGATGACTATTATCAAGGAAGAGAAAGCAAGAGAATGTATAAGAGTGCATGATAGAAAATGAAATTCTATTTAAATTATAGTCAAGGGGGTCTTGGTAGAGCGCTTATCTAGCATACAGGAAACCCTGGCTTCAATCCCCAGTAGTTCCAAAGCAACAAAACAACAACAGCACATACACACAACTGAATTAATTTTATTTACTTTGAAATGTTTCTTTGCTTAGTTGTTTAAGAATTAACATTTAAGGTGAATAGTGCTTGCTTCCCAAGCCTATGTACTCAAGTTTGATCCCTACCAAAAGTCTGTGGTCCCCGGATGGTGACAGCAAGATAGGTGAACACGAAAGAATTTCCAGAAAGCTCAGAAGCTCGCAGCTAGTAAAGAGGTGGGAGGCAAGAGCACACTGGAAAGTTGTTCTCTGACTTCCACATATGCACCATGGCATGCACGCCTGCATTCACAGACACACACCTTGGGCACATACAAGGGGACACACACATAGAAAAAGGAAAATGGGAATGAAGGTTTTCCATTTCCAAAGTTTTGCTACCGAAATCAAGGACGAGTTGCGTTATTCCATCTTTGAGAAGGTGGTGAAGGCTATTACCAATGTGCTAAAATGGAAAGGAAAATGAAAACTGAATTATTTCCTCCCTCCGTTCCTCTTGTCTTCTCCATTCTTTTACATTAAGTTAGTTTTTAAGGGTTTTGTTCAAGATGTTTTTAAAAAAAGATGGATAAAATTGTACTTACCACATACAATAGACATCTTGACACCATCTATATAGTACTGAATGGATAAATAGAGATATTGACCATATGCATTATCTCACCAAGTTATTATTTTGTAGTGTGAACTCTTAAAATATGTTCTCTTAATATTTTAAGAAATATAATTCATCATCATTAATTATAGCCAGTCTGCTGTATAATAGATCTTTTGCATGTACTCCTCCAATCTAATTAAAACCTGTTTGCACCAACATTCCACTAGCTTCCTTCACTTCAGAGCCTGAAAACCACCTTTGTAGTATCATGTTTTATTATTATATTTGTGCTATTTATTATCATTATGTGTGTATGGTGTGTGTGTGTGGGGGTGCAGGTATACCACCATGCATGTGTAGAGATCTGAGGACAATCTCAGGGTGTTAGTCCTCTCTTTCTACCTTGCCTGAGACAGGGTCTCCCTTGTTTTTGCTGTTGTATATGTACCAGTCTAGCTGGGCAGTAACCTTCTGGATTTTTCTGGTTCTGCTTCCCTTGCCATACATGGCATTTCAGACCAATGCACCACATTGAACCTGGCTTAACTTGGGTTCTGGGAAACTCAGTTTGGCTGTCAGCTTTGCAAGTAAATGCTTTTAACGACTGAGCATCTCCCTAACCTCTAGGGTCAGCTTCTTTTTACCTTCCACATATGGGGGAAATCATGTGGTCTTAGTCTTTCTGTGCCTAATTTATTTCACTAAATGTCCTCCAGGTTTATTTACAGGGTCACAAATTATAGGATTTCCTTGTTGTTATTTTCATATCTGGATAGTATTCTTTGGTGTCTGTTTCATTTTTTTTATCCATTCATCTATCGATAGATACCTATTGATTTTATATCTTGATTACTGTGAGCAATACTTCTTCCCTGCCACCAGTTTCTTGCTATAAAGTTGAGTTCTTATAAGTTTTGGATATTAATTCCTTATCAGGTTCTGGTTTGTAAGTATATTCTCCCGAGCTATAGGCTGTATCTTCACCACATTAATTATTCCCTTTAGTGTGAAGTAGCTCTTATTTGCATAATCCTATCTGTTTATTTTTTATTCATAGCCAAGTAATCTTTGCTGTGACCAATATCATGGAGTTTCTGTGTGTTTTATTCTAATACTTTTATAGTGTTGGGTTTTAGATCTAAATCTTTGCTACATCTTTAATAGATGTTTGTGGACAGTGTAAGGTAATTGCCTACTTTCATTCTTCTGCATGTGGGTATCCAGGTTTCCCCATGCATCACTGATATCTTTGTCAAAGATGAGTGGTCTGTGTTTTGGTGTATTTCTGGGATCTCTGTTTTATGTCAATACTATGCTGCTTTGAATATGAGAGCTTCCTAATAGCTTTTTAAGTCTTGCACGGGGGTACTTCCTGCTTTGTTATTTTGGCTCAAAATTTTTCTGCTTTAGAGGATCTTTTGTGGCTTTGCATGCATTTAAGGATTACTTTTTTTTCAGTAGGGGGATTAAACCTAGGGTTCCTCAAAATGTAGTTAAGTGCTCTATCACTCAGCTATATCCCCAAGCCAATGATTGTTTGGTTCTAATTATGAAGGGCATTTTTTCTCTGTTTGTTTGCTTTTGTTGTTGTTGTTGCTTTGAGTAGGATGGAACATTTTAGCATTATTATTCTTCCAAACCATATGCACAAGGCATTTATCATTTATTTATGTTCTTCCCAAATTTAATGTAGAGATCTTTCACCTCCTTGGTTATGTTTGTTCCTGACTATTTCTATGCTACTGTAAATGCATTTGATTTCTTAATTCGATTTTTATGTAGCTTACTATTAGTGTATAGCAATATTGATAATTTTCATTTGGTGATTTTTATATAATGACACTTCACTAAGTTTGTTAGTTGTAACATTGTGTGTGTGTGTATGTGTGTGTGTGCAAATATGGAGTATATAGGGTGAGCAGCAGGCCACTTCAGCTTCTTCCTTCCCAATATGGATACTCTTTTTTCTTCCTGTTTCCTACTTGTTATGGCTAGAATTTCTGATCCATGTTGAATGAAGGTGGCAAGGGGGATATTCATGTTCATTATGGATCTTAGAGGGAAACCTTTCAACCTTTCCCCAGTGTACTGTGTATGGTTGTGACTTTGTCATATATGGCCTTTATTGTGTTGAAATGCATTCCTTCTATACCAAACTTGTTGAAAAAAATTATCATGAGAGGTTTTCAGTTTTGTCAAATGCTATTTCTGCATCTGTTGGAATGACAATGTGCTTTTTATTGTTCATTCCGTTAATGAGGTGTTCACACTTTTAGGTCTGTCTGTGTATGCCAAACACTTACCGCATCTGTGAGATGATCATGGTAAATGAGCCTCACTGTGCTGTTGAATTCAGTCTGCTAGTACTTAGTTCAGGACTTTTTTTTTTTTTTTTTTTTGAGGTAGGGTCTCATTCTAGCCCAGGCTGATCTGGAATTCACTATGGAGCCTCAGGGTGGCCTCGAACTCACAGCAATCCTCCTACCTCTGCCTCCCAGTGCTGGGATTAAAGGCGTGTGCCACCATGCCCAGCTAGTTCAGGACTTTTGCCTCTATGTTCATCAGAGGTATTGACCCAGCATGTTTTCTCTCCCTCCCTCCCTTCCTTTCTCTATCCCTTCTTTCCTATATACCTTTCTGTCTTTGGTATTGAGGCTTAAAGTGAACTTGAAAGTATTTCTTCATATTAAACTTTTGGAACAGTTTGAGAATAAGAGATATTGGTTATTCTTTTAAATGTTTCATAGAATTCAGATAGGAAGTAATTAGGTCCTGTAATGCTCTTTGAGTGCAGACTTTTATTATTGACTCTATCTCATTATTCATTTGTCTGTTAGATTCTCTAATTCTTTAGAATTCAATACCAGTAGTATTATGTGTATAAGAATTTGTTCATTTTGACTGATTTGTTGGCATTTAGTTGTTTATAATAGTCTTTTATAATGCTTTGTACTTCTGCCAATTGTAGTGTATTCCACTTCACTTCTGATTTTGAGTATTATCTCTTTTTCTTAGTCTAGCTAAAGATTTTCTAATTTTGTTTTCTAAAAAGTAACTTTTGGGCTGGAGAGATGGCTTAGTGGTTAAGCGCTTGTCTGTGAAGCCTAAGGACCCCGGTTCGAGGCTCGATTCCCAAGGACCCACGTTAGCCAGATGCACAAGGGGGCGCACACGTCTGGAGTTCATTTGCAGTGGCTGGACGCCCTGGCGCTCCCATTCTTTCTCTCTCTCTTCCTCTTTCTCTCTGTCTGTTGCTCTCAAATAAATAAAAACAAACAAACAAACAAAAAAGTAACCTTTACTTTCATTGATATTTTCTACTGTTTATAGTCTCTGCTTTATTTCTGCTGTGAGATTTATTATATCATTTTTTCTACTAAATTTGGGCTTAGTTTCTTCTATTGTTTTTAAGGTATAATGTTATTTATTTGATGACATTCTCCTTATTTTCTTCCTCCTCCTACTTTATATTAGTGTTGTTAGAGCAAAGTACTTAAAAGAAGAAGCTGGGCTGAGGAGGTGGCTTAGTGGTTAAGGAGCTTGCCTACAAAGCCTAAGGACCCAGGTTTGATTTCCCAGTACCCATGTATGCCAGATGTACAAAGTGGTGCATGTGTCTGGAGTTTGTTTGAAGTGGCTAAAGGCCCTGCAATTCCCATTCTCTCTCTCTCTCTCTCTCTCTCTCTCTCTCTCTCTCTCTCTCTCTCAAATAAATAAAATATATGAAAGAAAGAAGAAGCAGCCTAGTAAAACAGGCTTTCTGAGATGGAGATGACTCAAGACCAATTTAAGAAATTGTTACCTTTATGTGTTGTCTGCCAAAGGGACTTTCAGTTATGGACTTTAATTCCAGGAGACTGCTCTTGGGTGTGTTTCAACATCTTCAGTACTATAGGTGGACCACCATAATAAACCAGTAGATTGTGCCTAACCTTATTCCTCAAACCTTCATATATTCACTTTTGGCTTATCATTGGTTACATTTCTTTATTTAAAAAAAGTAGTTTTATTTGGATACATCATGTGTTGGTCCCACAGTTTCCCTCCTTACTGGCCCCATTCTGCTGAGGGCCCTCCTTAGTGGGATTGCTAGTGCTCCTGTTGCAGTCAGGTTCACATTGCTGGTAGAAATCACCCAACCAAGAGCAGCTTGTGGGAAAAGAGGTTGATTTTGGCTTACAGGCTCAAGGGGGAACTCTACAATGGCAGGGGAAGATGATGGCATGAGCAGGGTGTGGACATCACCTCCTGGCCCACATAAGGTGGACAACAGGAACAGGAGAGTGTGCCAAACACTGGCAAGGGGAAGCTGACTATAATACCCATAAGCCCGCCCCCAACAACACACTGCCTCCAAAAGGTGTTAATTCCCAAATCTCCATCAGCTGCAATCCTAACATTCAGAACATCTAAGTTTATGGGGGATACCTGAATCAAACCACCACAGTTCCCCAGTGGGGTTCTGGGTTATGAGATGTTAGAGCAGGAGTCAGTCATTGCGAAGGTAGGGGTAAACACCTCTGGACATTCCCTTCTACTCTGTGGCCTCTTTAATCTTTCTGCTCCCTCTTCTGCAAAGTTTCCTGAGTCATGGTGGGTGTGTTTTAAATTTATTTTAGTGTTGTGCTTTCAACAGCTTCTGGATTTCTGCTTTGCTGCATTTTGAGTATCTTCAGTGTTTGTCTCCATCACCTTGGTGGTGGTTGTCAGTCTTGCCACTAAAGCAGCACTCTTGCTCATCTCACCAATTCCTCTGTAGTTTCGCCTGGGTTCTGGCTGATGTGCGAGGGGTGGGTTATAGCCTCAGTTCTCACTACCTTCTGAAAAAATAAAACAGAGTCTCCAATGGAAAATGATGTCAGCGTAGGTTAAATGGGATAAGCATTGTTAATTAAGAGAGATTTTGATGGGCGTAGCGTCTCTTTTGGCCAAAGACTAGGGGGAGCTTCGGAGTCCGTGATCTTGCTTTCCATGGGATTCTGACTTTGTTTTCAGTTCCACCTATGGGTTCCTTTCCACTGAGTGGATCTCTTATCAATTCAGAGAGGCATTGATTACTCGCCTTGGCTGGGTGCCACCATTGCATAGGTGTGTATATCTTGTCAGGCTGGTTGTTTTTGTATAGCAGTGTCCCCTGCTAGCATACAACATTGTTGGCCATTTTTTTCCCACCAGTTCATGCAGTGCTTCTCAGCACTACATGGGCTAACCATCTGGGAAGTGGCTTCCTTCCAGATTCAGCTGGATCTCTCAATGTTCTGTGTAGGCAGCATGTGGTATCTTCAGCAATAGGGTCTTACCTTTTGCCTCAGGCAGTAATCAAGTATTTTGACAGAAGCCTGTCTCATTTTGGGGACTTAGTAGGTCTTTCTGCTCAATAGTTCAATGTGGATTTTAACCAATTGATGGTACTGGGAGTTACAAACCAGAGCCAAATGTTTTTGGATTAGGCCCTCTCCAAGATCCTTCTTACTAGACAGTCTCTGCATACTCCTATTGAGGGTTGTATCTTTTATTCTGCTATCCAGGAGGACGTGTTCTATGGTACCAATTCATTTTGGATATAGTTTTGCGTGCATCTCCCACCAACCTCCAATTCACCTTCCAAAAAATTCTTCCATCCCATTATCTGCCCCTCAAGTTGCCTGTCAGGAGTGCCTGCACCTCAAACTGTCCCAGGTTAGGAAGCACAGCTAAGAGAGAACATGCAGTGTTTGTCTTTCTATACTTGTGTGACTTTGCTTACTATGATCTGTTCCAAATCCATCCTTTTTAGTACAAATTTCATTGTATCATTTTTCCTTACTGCTGAGTAGAATTTCATTGTGTATATGTGCCATATCTTCCTTATCTAATCGTCAAACAATAGGCATCTGGTTTGGTTTCAATCCTTAGCTATTGTGAATTGAGCAACTATAAACATGGCTGAGCAAATATCTCTGCAATGAAGAGTGGAGCCTTTAGGATAGATGCCCAGTAGAGGAATAGGTGGGTCAATTTGTAGCTCCATTTTTCAGGTGTCTCCATATTGATTTCCATAGTGGTTCTACAAGGTTGTACTCCACCAGCAGTGAATGAAGGTTTATCTTCCCCTACCTCCTCACCAACATTTATTGTCATTTGATTTTTTAAAAATTTTTTTGTTTATTTTTATTTATTTGAGAGTGACAGACAGAGAGGGAGGGGGAAAGAGAGAGAGAAAAAGAGAGAGAATGGGCACACCAGGGCCTCCAGCCACAGTAAACAAACTCCACATGCATGTGCCACCTTGTGCAACTGGCTTATGTGAATCCTGGGGCATCGAGCCTCAAACCAGGGTCCTTAGGCTTCACAGGCAAGCACTCAACTGCTAAGCCATCTCTCCAGCCCCTCATTTGATTTTTTAATGATAGCAATCCTGACTGGAGTAAGATAGAATCTCATATTTCCTTTATTTTGTATTTCCCTGGTGATTGAGGATGTTGAACATTTTCTTAAATTAGTATTGGCTATTTGTCTTTATTACATTGAAAATATCCTATTCAGTTCTCTGCCCCAGTTTTTGAGTGGATTGTGTAATTTTTTTATTGCTTAGACTTTTGAGTTCTTTGTAGATATTAGGTCTCTGTCAGTGGTGCTCCTGGTGAAGATTTTCTTCCATTCTGTGGGTAGTTGGTTGGCTCTGTTTATGGAATGTTTTTATTTATTTATTTTTATTTGACAGAGAAAGAGGAGAGAGAGAGGAGAGAGGGAGGGAGAGAATGGGTGCACCAGGGCCTCCAGCCACTACAAACGACTCCAGACACATGCACCCCCTTGTGCATCTGGCTAACGTGGGTCCTGGGGAATTGAACCTGGGTCCTTTGGTTTTTCAGGCAAATGCCTTAACCACTAAGTCATGTTTATGGAATGTTTGTTTGTACAAAAGATTTTCAGATTCAAGAGATCCTTCTGGTTAAGTGATTGTTTAATTTCCTGGACTACGGTATAGTTCAGGAAGTCTTTCCCCACTCATATATCAGGGAGACTTCCTTCTATTTTTTCCTTCCAGGCAATTAAGAGTTTCAGGTCTTATGTTGTGATTTTTAATCCATATGGTGTTGATTTTTGTGTATGGTGAGAGGAGTGTGTCTAGTTTTATTTTTGTACATGTGATTATCCAATTTGATCACACCATTTGTTGAAGATACTGTCTTTTCTCCAGTGTTCATTGTTGGCTCCTTTGTCAATGATCAAGTTCTGTAGTTGTTTGAACTAAGGGCTGGATGTTCAATTCTATTTCATTGGTCTATATGTCTGTTTTTATGCCAGTACCCTGCTGTTTTCGTTACTATGGCTTTGTAGTATAGTTTTAGATTAGGCATGGTGGTATCTCAGAGGTATTTTTTTGATGGGGATATTTTTTGATATCTGAGGCCTTCTGCCATTCCTTATAAATTTTGAAATTAATATTTTATTTGGGATTTTCATTAGTATTGTGTTGAATTTGTATGTTACTTTTGATAGGATTGCCATTTTCACAATATTAATGCTACCAATCCAGGAACATGGAAGTTCTTTACACCTTCTTAAGTCGTTATTAATTTCTTTCTTAAGTGTTTTTTGTTTTCAGTATATAGATCTTTAACATCCATGGTTAGTGTTAGTCCAAGGTATTTGATTTTTATTTTGTGGATATTGAAAATGGAACCTTTTGCATATAGGAAGGCTGCTGAATTTTGTGTGTTGATTTTGTATCCTGCCAGTTTGTTGAAGGAATTTATAACCTTTAGAAGTCTTGTGACAGAGTCTTTTGGGTCACTTATGTATAGGATCATGTCATCTGTGATTAGGGCTAGTTTGGTTTCTTTCCTTCCAATTTGTATCTTTCTCCTGCCTTATTGCTTGGGCTAGGTTTTCAAGCACTATTTTGAAGAGCAGTGGTAAGAGAGAGTGCCCTTGCCTTATTGCTGATCCTAATTGGAACTCCTTGAGTCTTTCCCCATTAAGTATGATTTGGGCTTTAGGTGCTTTGTATATAGTCTTTATTATGTTTAGATATAAACTCTCCATGCCTAGTCTCTCCAGCATTTTGATCATGAAGTGATGCTGTATTTTGTCAAAGACATTCTCTGTATCTATTAAAATGATAATGTGGTTCTTCTATTTAAGTTTATTTTAGTTGTGTATTACACTTAATCAATTTCCATATCTTGAACCATCCCCATGTCCCTGGGGTGAAGCCTGCTTGATAGAGGTGAATAATGCTTTTGATATATTGTTGCATTGGGTTTGTGAGGATTTTCTTCAGAATTTTTGCAGCTAAATTCATCACGGATATAGGTCTATAGTTTTCTTTTCTTGTATATCTGTCTGATTTAGATATTGGGGTGATGCTAGCTTCATAGAAGGAGATGGGGAGCATTGCTTGTTCTTAAATTATGTGACAAAGTTTAAGAAGTGGTTTCAGTTTTCCAGTGAAGGTTTGGTAGAATTCTAGGAGACTCCATCAGGTCCTGAACTTTTTATTTTGGGGAGGTTTTTTTTTCCTTTTAAACAGTCACTATTAATATCTCAAAAAAATTGTAAAGAAGGATGTGACATTTACCCAAGGATCAGCAGCTTGCTGTTCCCATTCTATTCTTCCTCTCATTGTGAATGTAAGATGTTGCATTTACTTTATGGGGCAGATGCTTATAGGAAAAGATGACAGGAAGTGATCCAGACATGATAATTGTTTCTTTTTTATAATTACACATTTACTGAATCATTCCATTTTATTACTAACATATCTTTTGTCTCACAGTATTTGATTAATTGATTGGAAATTGTTGTTTTCATAGGTTAAAATCTTGATGGATGTAATAGGTTTGTTTAGGAGATTTCTCTGTTCTGGAATTAGTTTTGGGAAGTGGTATGTGTCTAGGAATTCACCCATTTCTTCCAGGTTGTCCAATTTTGTGGAGTAGGGATTTTGGAAGCATGTTGATGATTCTTCCCATTTAATTGGTGTCTGTAGTGACTTTTCCCTTTTCATTTCTAATTTTGTTACTTTGAGATTTCTCTTTTTTAAATTTGATCAAATTGGCCAGGGGCTTATCAATCATGTCTATTTTTCATTTGTTATTTTTTTCAAAGAATCAGCTGACAAACAGGTTGCAAAGGTGGCTAGTTTGGGGGCACTGGTCTGTGAAAACAACAGGGGCAGGAACACTGGAATGTGGAGGTGGCTGAAGACGTGGCTTGGGACCAATCAGAGGAGTTGGCCTAGGCCAAGGGTGGGTTCACCTATGTCTACCTATCCCCAGGCAGCAGAGTTTCCCCAGTATTTCCCTGCCCTTAGTGAGCACTTTGCTGGTGGCTACCTATTCCCAGCAACCAGGCTTTCTCCCTTTATTAATTCTTTTTTTAAGATACAGAAGAACACACAACTTGGGGATCATAAATTCTGAGCGACCCCTCCTCGATGCCCAAATCCTGACACAACAACACATGTGGGAATCTAGTGGTTCCCTACCTACCCCACAAGGGAATAGGAAGCCTAGTAGGGGAACTGGGAGCCAGGGAACCAGGAGCCAGGAGCCAGGAACCCAGGCCTACTCATGCTGGATGCATGCACCCACCAGTGCAGAATTAGGGAGTTGGAGAACCTAATTACATTTCTTTTTTTTTTTTAGTAGTACTTTTTATTTATTTACTTAAGAGAGAAGAAGAAGAAGAAAAGGAGGAGGAGGAGGAAGAGGAAGAAGAAGACAATGACAAAGACGAAGACAGACACAGAGAAAGAATGAGTGCACAAAGTCCTCCATCCACTGCAAAGGAATTCCAGAGGCATGTGCCACCTTGTGCATCTGGCTTTACATGGGTACAGGGGAATTGAACCTGGGCCCTTTGGCTTTTCAGGCAAGTGCCTTAACCACCAATCCATCACTCCAGCCCCTCATTACATTACATTTCAGACAAGGAGCTCTGCTTTGAAATTGTAGCCAAATTCAAATCGGGACACACAATCAACTTCAAAGAATCCTCTCCATCACATTCTGGGCTGCAATAAGAAACAGATTTAAAGGCTCAGACCATAGTTGAAAAAGATTGTATAAATTTCTCCAAAAAGTAATAGAACAAAGGAGAGTTGCTATCCACTGAGTATGTGCTAAATGCCATATTAAATTACTATGCATTTAAAAATTAAATCAATTTTCCCATGTTTGAGGAAAAAGGAGAGCCATCCTTCAATCCAGGCAGGCTGGGGCTATATGCACATTTATTTGATTCTTAGACATAGCTTTAAAATAGCTTTTCTATCAACAATTTTTAAATATTTTATTTATTTACGAGAGAGAGAGGGAGAGAAAGAAGCCAATAGATGAGAGAATGGCCATGCCAGGGCCTCCTGCCATTGCAAATGAACTTCAGATGCAGGCACCACCTTGTGAATCCTGATTTATGTGGGTACTAGAGAATTGAACCTTTGTCAGAAAGTGCCTTAACCACTAAGCCATCTCTCCAACTCTTATCAATTTTTATATATGCATATAGAATATTTTAATCATGATCCCCTCCCATCCTCTCTTATGCCCTTTCTTATACTGAAACAGTTCCTCTACTAGTTTTACTCTTTTTTGCCATTATCCGTGATGACATGTTGATGACCCAATATTGCACAGATATTGACAGCTACTATGATGTCATCAATGCAACAGCTACCTCATGTGTATAATGCAACGTTCCAAAACATTGCCCCCCATAGTCTCACTCTTACATTTTTTATTTAGTGATGAACATTTAGTGATGTTCCCTAATCCTTGGTAGGTATGACAGAGATGGCTCATTTATTTGAACTCACAGCAATTTTCCTACCTCTGCCTCCAGAGGGCTGGGATTAAAGGCCTGTGCCACCACACCCAGCTTGATTCTTTTTTAAAAAAGTATTTTACTTTTATTTATGAGAGAGAGAGAAAGAACAAGTCAGGGTGGAGAGAGAGAATGAGTATACCAGGGCCTCCAGCCACTGAAAACGAACTCCAGATGCATGTGCCATCTTTTGCATTGGGTTCACATGGGTCCTGGGGAATTGAACCTGGGTCCTTGGTTTTGTAGACAAGTGATTTAACTGCTCAGTCATCTCTGCAGTCCTCAGATTTGATTCTTTGAGTCTCCCCAGTAGCCACCACTATCTGTGTAAAGAAGCTCCTCTGATCAATACTGAGTGCAGCACTACTATGTCAGCATAAACATGAGTGTTTAGAGGGCAACTTGATGAGCACAACATATGCGTCGAGCCAAATGACAGTAGTAGCTTCTCCTGCTAGAGCCTAACACAGACTTTTGAAGGTTTGTGTTCAGACAAATCATAGCCATACCATCTCAAGACATGAAACCAGATACAATTTTTGTTTTACTAGCCTGGATTGGAGAAAGCTGAAACTCTTTTTCTCAGCCAGTTGTAGTTGTTGCTTTCTTCTTCTTTTTAAACCACAAGAACAAAATGAGAATCCCAAGCAAAGATTATAAGGTTCACTATCCGATCCTAAATGCTGAGAAAATTAGAATTCCTGCATTCAACCATAATGGCTAATTGGAGTACAAATACAGAGCTAGCAGGGGTACTGCTAGGACTCCTCAGGGAACATATTAACATCTTGTGCATGCTACAGCCCTTGAATCTGCACACAGGGGATTAGAAGTGTTCATATTTATTTGTTCAATTGTATTGGTTAGATAGAACTTGGAGCTCAATGCTAATACCAGGGCATTCGCCAAAAATCACATCAAGATGAAAATGCTGAAGATTACTGGAATGAATTAATGTGTGGGCTGTCTTGTCTCCATAGACAAATAAAGTGTTTCACTTTAATAATTTTAAGGCTTTCTAACTCCTTCAACTGAGGAAAAGGAACAAAAAGGTATCAAGTGAACATTGCCACAGAGGAATGACAGACTGGGGTAAAACACAAAACATGACAATTCTAGCTTAGGTTTTCAAGCATGTAAATTTTTAGGAATTGGTACAAAATTCTAATTATAGGTAGAATATTTGAGAGTTTGAGGAGGGAAAGGACCTTTCTAACAGTCTTTGAAACCCAACTAGAAAGTTTCCTTAAATATTGTGTTTGGATTTGGGAGGGGAGAAAGGCAGGGTAGTGGGAAGAGATTATGATCACAATATATTGTTTATGTTTATGGAAATTGTCAATAAAAAGTTTAAAAATTTGTGCTTGGGTATGTGTGCATAGTGGGATAAAGAGAAGACTTTTTTTTTAAGTGGAGAGTTTGGGCAGGGGAGATGGCACAACAGTTTAAGGCAATTGCTTTCAAAGCCTAATGGCTCAGGTTTGATTCCCCAGTACCCATTTAAAGCCAGATACACAAAGTAGTGCATGCATCTGGAGTTCATTTGTCATGGCAGAAGGCCCATTATCTCTCTGTCTTCCCCTTTCTCTCTGTCTCCACTTCTCAAAAAATAAAAACATTTTTAAAAAGTGGAGAGATTATTTTTTAGATTTATTTTTTAGATTTAGAATTATTGTAACTCTTTTTAAATATTATGTTTTTTAGTTCTTATATAGAGTTTTAGGTATCATTATGTATTATTTTCAAACACAGCCTGTTCTGGTTGATTCTACCCACCTTTATCCCCATCTCCCAGTCTGTCTTGTATTCTTGCTTCCTTTCAGTTTACATGTCACTTGTGTCCTTTAGCCCTCCCCCACCCCTTGTCTTCCCATCTCTTACCACTCTCACTTGGTTGCCTTTTTAGCTTTTTTAGTTTTTATCCACATTTGTCCCTCATTCATAGACATAGACACAATTATTATGAACTGTGATTCACATATGAGAGAGGACATGGAGTTTGGGACTGCGTTTGGGAAATATCACTTATAATTCTTTTCAGATCCATCCATTTTCCTGCAAATTTTATAACTTTATTTTTCTTTACTGCTGAGTAAAAATGTATTTTCTCTTTCTCTCTCTCTCTCTCTCTCTCTCTCTCTGTCTCTCAATCTCTCTCTCCATTCATTATCCATTCATCTGTTGATGGGCATCAAGGTATTGTGAATACAGTAGCAATGAACATGGCTGTGCCAGTACTTCTGAGATAGGAGATAAAGTCTTTTGAGTGTATTCCCAGAAATGGTATAGCTGGGTCATACAGCAGCTCTATTTCTAATTCTTTGAGGCACCCCCATACATATTTCCTTATTTCCATAAAGGCTATACAAGTTTGTATTCCCACCAGCAGTGAGTAAGGGTCTCTCTTTCCACACACCTTTGCCAGCATTTGTTATCAGTTTTATTGATGGTTTAGTTCCCTGATGGCTAGAGTGATTGAATACTTTCAAAATATGTATTGGCCATTGTGTTTCTTCTTTTGAGAAGTATCTGTTTGTTTAATTTGCCTATTTGTTGATTGGTACTTCTTGGGGGTGGTGGTATTTAGTTTGTAATCAGAAGATCTCAGAGATATTTTACAGTTATGCATGAAATGTCCTTGATCCAGTCAGAGCTGCTCTCCAATGTGACAGCAGTCCAACCCAATAACCCTCAATTGATGAGTTCCCCCCTGAATCTCTGTTGTGGATACACTGTCAAAAACACAACTCTGCAGGAGGGAGAAAACATTGGGAAAGGTACAGTGTGTGATATACCATGAGAAAATTGTCCTGGGTTATGTTTAGTTAGCCAAAGAAGTGAAAACAGGTCACACAGGTGGAACACAGAATAGCAAATGCAGAGGAGCAAGAGAACTGATTTGCTTAAGGAACAGAAGATCCAACCTCAATGCAGTGATCCTGAATGAGATGTATGAGATTAATGTATGAGATTAATTAATTCTAGGAATCACATCTGACATCTGAGGCTGTGGGCTGGGTGTGAACCCTCAAGTCCACTTTTAGATGTGAAGGAAAGCAGCAACATCTTGAATGGGTTGTAAGGGGGAGGAGCATAATCCATTCAAGCTGTCCCATGACGAATAGAAAGATGAGTAAACAAGAAATAAAATGGAAAAATCAAACCACAGGAAACAATTCAAAAAAGCATTGATGAGCAAAGAATGCTCAATAAATGTGGTAACTGTGGTAAGACACCATTTTGATACACTAATTTTTTTTTTCCCTCTGTGGCTACACTTTTCTTTGAAGTACCCACACCAATTGCATTCACACATCTGGACAGTTCTATGCTCTTTTTTAGGGTATGGATGGGATGGAATAAGGTCAGAACAAAGATGGCCTTATTGGCCTTGTTTCCAAGGGCCTAGGCTATTAGGGGAGCTAGAGATATTAGACACAGCTAACCCATTGGGGGCGAAGGTGAAAGGAGTGTGCCTTTCCATGCCAAACTGGAAGAAGGGGCATGGACTGATTGTTCTAGAGAGATGAAAACTGAAAACTGTCTTTTGGAACAAGCCTGGAGTTTACTGAGAGTAGATCTCAGCTGGTATGGCAGTATTTTTTTATTTCCCACTATGACACAAAAAGGTTAATGCATATTATGTGCACATGAAGTCAAAGGAGAGAGCCTTAAATCAGACTGAGGGGCTAGACAGAGAGAAGCTACTGATGGGTCTTTTGGTGATGATCTGCGGGGATTGCTCACGAAATTGGAAGAGGTGATGGGAAGATGATTCAGTAGGTAAAGCACTTGCCACACAGCATGAATACCTGAGTTCAGATCCCCAGAACACATGTAAGCATTGGATGATGTGGTAGGCATCTGTGGTGTTAGTGAAACTGTATTGACAAGGCAGGTGTCAAGCAGAAGCTGGTGGACCAGCAAGCTTGGAGAAGGCAGCAGTGAACAACGAGAGACCTTGTCTCAAACGAGGTGGAGGGTGACCTCTGCCACCTGAAGTTGTTCCTTAACCTCCACACATGTGTCATGGTACACGCGTACCTTTACTCACACACACACACACACGTGCACACACATGAACATGTTCACACACACACACACACACACAAAAAAAAAAAAACACTGAAAGAGCCTGTTAGAAAATTCTGCAAGGAAAATTGCAAGGATGTATGAAATGGAACAGCAGGTGAGAGTCTTATTCCTTTCATCCAATTGTACGGCTCCCTGTAAGTCACCCTGATCCCAGATAAAACTCTGAGGCAAGGGTATATATCTGAGATTAAATGTGTATAATATAGGCAGAATGGAAACTTAAAAATAGATTTTAGATTAAGTCATGACAATTTCTATCATGTTCTTCTATTAATTTGCACTTCTGGGGTTGATATCTGAGATTATTATTAGCTGACTAGAGAAGCAAACATAAATAATGATCTGCTGTATAGATTTTAATACAGGCTGGATGTGGTGGCACACACATTTAATCCCAGCAGTTGGGAGGCAGAAGTAGGAGGACTGCCATGAGTTTGAGGCCAGCCTGGGACTACAGAGTGAGTACCAGGTCAGCCTGGGCTAGAGTGAGAGCATAGCAAAAAAAAAAAAAAAAAAAAAAAAGAATTTAATTTAGGTGACTGAACAGTTTAGTAACAAGATCCTAATTGTCAGAAAAAAAAAATCTAAGTGGAAACCTTACTTCATCTGTTTCTTATTCCTGTGAGTCAAGTGTACCCTATGGTGCGAAGCAGGAGTTCCTCTTAATGAAATACACTTGCATGCTAGTTCCCTGACCTTGGGCTAAGCAAGACCAGTGGAAAGAGCATTTACATAAGTGAAAGCGATCTCTAAAAGCAGACATCTTTTTAACAGGCCTTTAGATCAAAGAGCATATTGGAGAGAAGCTGCTTATAGGCCCATAGAACACTTTGATGTGTCTCTCTCTCTCTCTCTTTGAGATTAGTGAGCCTGTGAACTCCCCTAGCATCACTTCAGTTTAACTTGTAGGTAAATTTTTCAACTAACCTTGTGAGACAAATAATTCAAGCAACCATGTGTGACACTTTATTATTCTATTCCAAAAATACATGACAGAGGAGATTATTTGCTGCCACAATTTCCATCTATATCTGATTTTTATTTCATTGTACTAAAATCTTGAGAAGACATGCATTAGCCTTTTGAGTTGCACACCGTATCACCTTGTGAATTACAGATAGCTATTTTCACCCTATTGTTCTTTATAAATCTTAACAAATATTTCACTTGGAAATATTTTGTTTAAATAAACTTTTCATTTGGTGATATTTAATGCTTCTGGTTCACAAAGCATGGTGGCTTGTGCTTTTCTTGTGGAGATGACAAAGACACAGTGTTTCCTTCCAAGGAGCTCCAACCTTTGGGGAAACAATGGGTGCAGAGACAATTACAGTTCCATGAAGTAAGCATTGTGAATAAGATGTGGAGCCTGCAAACACTGAGTGTGGAATGGCTGACAAGCAAAACTTCACTGCAAACACTGAGAGTGGAATGGCTGACAAGGAAAACTTCACTGCAAACACTGAGTGTGGAATGGCTGACAAGGAAAACTTCACTGCAAACACTGAGTGTGGAATGGCTGACAAGGAAAACTTCACTGCAAACACTGAGTGTGGAATGGCTGACAAGGAAAACTTCACTGCAAACACTGAGAGTGGAATGGCTGACAAGGAAAACTTCACTGCAAACACTGAGAGTGGAATGGCTGACAAGGAAAACCACTGCAAACACTGAGTGTGGAATGGCTGACAAGGAAAACTTCACTGCAAACACTGAGTGTGGAATGGCTGACAAGGAAAACTTCACTGCAAACACTGAGTGTGGAATGGCTGACAAGGAAAACTTCACTGCAAACACTGAGAGTGGAATGGCTGACAAGGAAAACTTCACTGCAAACACTGAGTGTGGAATGGCTGACAAGGAAAACTTCACTGCAAACACTGAGTGTGGAATGGCTGACAAGGAAAACTTCACTGCAAACACTGAGTGTGGAATGGCTGACAAGGAAAACTTCACACCCCCACTGTTAGCAGAGAGTGATGAGTAGTGGCAGGTAAGCCATGGGAAGAGTCATGGCTTAATTTCTTCCAAAGGGGAGGCCACTTTTTTGACCCCTCTTATCCCAATGATGCTAGAAACAATGTGGACAATATTTCTGGGGAAAGAGTTTAGAAGCTAGTGATCTCAGCTTAGAAAATGACAGGCAAAGTCCCAAAAGAAAAGGAACTAGAAGAATGAGAGCAAAATGCTAAAAATTTAACATAGTAGGGGAGATCTATGGGGGAAATTACTTCATGCAGTGTTTTCACTGCTGTGGACTCCACAAGAATCCAAAAGCACGTAGACCCCCTTACATTAATGAAGTCACAGTGTGCCTACAGCCAAAGCTCTTTTAGTTTCCACTTATTCTTAGATCCTGAGATTCCAGATATTTCTGATGAGATCCAGGAGCGGTTCTGGAAACAGGAGAGGTAGGGCCAAGTACCTGGCTTTTGGTCAGTGGTACAGTGTGGC
Organism: Dipus sagitta; assembly: GCA_036346955.1. Classification (NCBI taxonomy): domain Eukaryota; kingdom Metazoa; phylum Chordata; class Mammalia; order Rodentia; family Dipodidae; genus Dipus; species Dipus sagitta. The sequence continues at coordinate 112,150,789 of CM070770.1, forward strand.
CAAATGGAACAACATCAGGCAGCCATAGACTGAGTTTCAAAGCTCCTGACTTCAGCTGGAAGTTATCTGGGTCTCTATGCAGGTTGACACAGACCCTTGTAGAGAGGGAACAGGATGAGAGCCCTCGGGTAGTGAGTGGAAATCACACTTCCCACTCAACTTGATAGGCAGATCTCTGAGTTGGTTCTAAATCACAGTTTATCAGCCTAGGCACTGTTGACAGTTTTGGTCAAATAATTAAGAGGAATTTGAGTGAGGATTTGGAATGCTCAGCAGCATCTCTGATCTCGAGCCAGTTGATGTGTGCAGCATCCCACCTCTTCAACAGGACAACCACGTTGTCTACAGCCACTGCCAAGTATTTCCTGGAGTTCCCTAGTTGGGAACCACTGCTCAAATAAACATGAGACATGAGCAAACAGATCAAAAAAATAAGCGATGTGTTGTTTGAACCTGCGTCCCAGGGGACAGGTCATACCTATCATATTTGGTGAGTCATGAAAGAAGATAGGAGAGAGCGCTGAAGGCGCCTGTGCATGAGGGCAAAGGTTCAGGGAGAGAGGTCCCCATCACTTACCGAGTGAAGGAACGCAAGCGCGTTGGGCTGAAGCTGTGGGCACCCAAACGGCTGTGCAGTACAGAGCCTCTTGGAGATGCCTGCTTCGACGTTGCTCTTTTCTGAGTTAAGAAACAAAGAGAGGAGTCAGCGCATCAGGCCCTTATTAACTAGACACTTCTTCGGTCTCCCTTCTGTGACTGACTTCCCTTTCCCATACTGCCTTTGGTAGTGATGGGAAATTCTCAATGAGTCTCACAGGGGGCGGGAGCCACAGTGTTCCTGGGACTCCGTTCCTGCAGGAGCATGTGTGTGCACCCTTCCTGGGCCTTCTATAAGGCAAGGCACCCATTTCTCTCATGGTGCCCTTTCTCGAGATCTATTCTCCTGGGACTTCCTTTTCTCCTGTAGGATTTCTATGTCCACTATCATTCTTTTCCTCTGAATTATTATCACAGAGTTTGAAAGCGGAATTAAAACTCAATAACTCTTCAGTTTGTCATCTGCCCTGCCACTGCATACTGAGGAACAGAGAGGGGAAATGATTTACCTAAGGAAACTCAGCTGAAGGATAGAATATAATGAATGAAAGAGAAATTAGGATAAAAAAGAACACTTACTTTAAATATAAGACAAAACCAATGGAGGTGATTTAGAAAAACTAGACATAAGAAGTATATTGCTACTGTGACCAAATACTTGAGAGGCGAAGAAAGGGAAGGGTTTATTCTGGCTTGCAGTTTCAAGGGGTTACATTCCATCATGATAGCGGAGTTCTAGCAGCAGGTGTGAAAGGCTAACTATCACATTGCATCCACAGTCAGGAAGCAGGGCCACGCTATAAAACCTCAAGAGCCACTCCCAGACCCACTTCCTCCAGCAAGGTTTTCTCTCCTCCGGGTTCCACAACCATCCCAAAACAGTGCCACTAGCTGGGGACCAAGTATTCAAACACATGGAGGACATTTTACATTCAAAGCACAAGAAGTGATGGGGAAAGTCATGGAAGGAGAATGATGGGGAAAAAAATGACTAAGTGCCTAGATCTGTGAGAGGGACAAGAATGCTTTGGACAAGACCTCATGACACAAATGTCCACTGAAAGGAAAAGACAGCCTACAGGAGCTAAAGAAGCGGCAGAAGGAAACTCAGGGTTTGGGACATAAAGAAGCTTTATATAGAAAAGGAAGAAAGATGTTTTTTGTCTACCTACCTGCCAGAATGTTCCTGAACCTGGATCTTTGGTGGGATGCCCAGCAGTGGATGCAACTCCTGAGCAGTGAGATTGCAAACAACTCTGTTAGCCTGCAAGGCTTCCTTTCTTTCAGGGCACTTCTGAATGAAGGAGAGGACTGTAGGGGAGAGCAGCAGAACACAACGAGATCGCTTGAATAATTGTAGGCTGTTTCTTTTGATAACGACGAGTGGACGCTTAGTTCTGTAATGGAAGCAAGTACATAGGCCAATTGTTTTTCTCAAATTTCTGCGTCTTCTGTTTGAGTCGCGGATGCAATAGATGACCTGCTAGTTACATGTGGCAGGGTTATGTTTTCTGCCTGGGGGGATTTTAATTCTCAGGGGAAAGGATGCCATTTCTGTGAATTTCAAACATTACATGCATCAGAGAACTTAAGGGGAAAAAAACCTCTATTTTCTTGAGACAAAAGCAAATAGCTGCAGTTGCTTCTGCCTCTTGTTTAAAGCCACTTCATATCGCACTACCACAAACAAGGGCCAGGAATGAATTGTTTAGTGCCATAACATTTATTTTCAGGCAAATGCACACACATTGCATTCATTTTTTGGCATGTAGTTATACTATATTTTCTAAAGAGCACTCTTAAAAACTTTGTAGATTTTATCAATGGAAAATTTTGTTTAGTGCCATAGTGTTTGCGTGCAAATGCACTCACATTGCAGCTATATTTTACCTGTTACACCATACTTTCTAAAGATCAGTCTTAAAGGCTCAGTGTAGATTTTATCAAGGGAAAATAATACAGACAGGTTAAATTAGAAGCCAATGCCTTAAATGGTGCATAAGCTAGTGACAGAAAAATTTCAAAAATTTCCATAAAAAGACTGAATTTTGATATCAGCATGCTAATTTCCTCTTTACTGTTTTCTTTTTCGAAATCAGATTGTAGTTTCCAGAATTCAGGCTGTATCAGCATCACAGAATTTGCACTATTTTCATTTTTGTGTGGGAGTACTATTTCTGATGCTCTGCTTGTGGGAGAGAATTCTCACCCATTAATTGTAAATCATGTACTACATTCCCTGACACAAAATTATATTTCCATTCATTACATTTAAATTACACTACTTCTCCTATAAACCTTAATTTTTCTATTCCTGGTTCCTATGCAGTGTTCTCATTGAAAGTCCTTCACCTGTCAGAATCCCATAAGTGTCCCTACAGAGGGTTTGGGATAGGTGCTAGAAGAATTTGATACACCTCCGTGGCTCAAACTGATCACACATCTTCATAGTTTAGAAGCTATCAACTTAGCTTTGTATATTCACTTTCACAGTCAGAATGGACTTGGAAAGATATATTTTTATTTCTGACATTGTCTTATTTTATCCACAATGTTTTCAGTCCTCAGCATATAGATAGTAGTCATTCATTAAATATTTCTTGAATGTATCAATGGGAGATTATTCTGTTGCCTCAAAGAAATGAATGTGTTCAATGATACAAAGCATATAGGGTTTAGTCTAGGTGTGCGATTGTTGTCAGTTCCGTTCACATTACAAAACAAAGTATTTCATTAATTTTAATCTGTCCAGATAAATATAGGAACAGTACACAGGCATGCAAAACCAACAGAGAGAACGAGGATGTAGGCAAGGTTTGGTGCAGTCTCAGTGTGGATGAGCAGGATGGATCCAGCTCATGTCTAGAATACTGGGTGCCAAAGCAAGTAACCTGTTCTTACTAAGAGTTACAGCGGTCTTCTGTTACCACAGGCTGGACTATGCTCTGTTAAGTCAAACCTGGGCAAAGCAGAGGAAGCAACAGCGGAAAGTTTGCTACTTGTTTGAGTAGATGACCTTGGTTCTGACCACAAACTTGGTATCATTTCAATTTCTAAGGGAAAATTTATTATTTTGAAATCATACATTTCACATGTTAGAGTCTCCCTGTTGGATGGCATATTTTGCAGAGACAAAATTATAATCACATGAATTTTAACACACACAGACATGCTCAGTGTAGAATTTACAAACAAGGGCTGGAGAGATGGCTAAGCAGTTAAAGGAACTTGTTTGCAAAGCCTGCAGGCCTGCAATTCCAGGTACCTACATAAGCACAAATGCAAAGTGGTACATTCATCTGAAGTTCATTTGCAGTGGTAAGAGGCCCTGGCATTCCAATCTCAGTGTGTGTGTGTGTGTTTCTCTCTCTCTCTCTCTCTCTCTACTGGCAAATAAATAAATAAATAATTTTAAAAGAAAATTTTACAAATAGGAGTCTCTATCATTGGTTGGTGTGGTGGTTTGATCATAAAATCTACCCCATAAACTCATATGCTGAACACTTGGCCTGAGCTGGCGGCACTGTTCTGGAAAGTTGTGAAAACTTTAGGAAGTGGAGCTTTGCTGGAGGTAGTGTGTGCAACGGAGGGCAGGTCTTAAGGTTTAATAGTCCTGCCCTGCTTGCTGTTTTGACTCTGATTCCTCCCTGCTGGGGTGATAATGGGATAGCAACTCCCTGCTCTTGCTTTACTTTCCCCACCATAATGGACTCTACCCTCTAGAACTGTAAGCTGGAATAAAACTTCTCCTTTCATAAGCTGCTTCCAGTTAGGTATTTTGTCTCTGCAATGTGAAAGTAACGATATAGAGTTGATATTATCATTTATTACATGACTTCTCCTGGGCAGATGTAAAGAAATGACTATTAACCCCAGAGAGAGAAGGCATTTGCAGACGAAAAAAAAAAAAGATTCTGTCCATGTCCAGGTTTTTGAATCAAGGAGTTATTGAGGTTATTCCCAGGAGCCTGGGTGACTCGCAAGCAGCTACGCCACTGGGAAGTTACATGGGTGACTTTTGGGCAACAACACCATGGGGACATCTTATCCTGGTCAATTCCTTTCCTCTTTTGTCTGTTACCTAGAACTTTGGGTTGTGGAGGAGGAGGGCTAGTGAAGATCTCATGAAGGCCTGTGAGTCTCATGACCCTCTCTCCTCTCCAAAGATTCCAAATATATGTAAAATCTCTTTCATTTGGACCACGGCGGCAGACACATGAGTGTCTCAGGTTGACTGGTTTATAATTCTTCATGGCACACACAGTCTGCTGTAGAAAGAAGTTTTCTTTGACTAAAGATTACAGCAGCAGTAATCTTATGGGAATAAACACAAATATTGAGACAACAATTTGAAAAGCTGTGCATCATGGTTCATACCTTTAATCCTAGCCCTTGAGAGGCTGAGGGAGGAGGATCATACTGAGTTCAAGGCCAGCCTGGGCTAAAGTAAGACCTTGCCAAAAAACATTAGAAGAAAGCAATTTGGTAGGCACATCATCATTAAAATAAAACTAGCACATCATTTAATGTAGGAACCAGTAATATAATAGTTAGTTATTCCCAAAACAATGAGATGGGTCATAGGAAGACCTGTCCTTCATGGAAAGGATTGGTGTTCCTTACAGGCAAACAGTTACCTAACAACAGCCAAGAAATGGCACCAAAACATCACCTCCTTAGGTTATCAATGGACACCTCAATTATTTGTATCATTTTCAGTGTACATTTAAATCTTTTCTTATAAATAATTGGCAGTATTCTATGATGCTAAGAACCTACTGTCTAGAATATTAAAGTTGTAATTTAAATTCTGATTCCACAACTGGTTCCATTGCCTGTTTGGAAGTGACCAGTGCACTGAGCTTGCCAAGACATTTTATGACACAGTACTTGTTGCAGAGCTGACTCTGATATGCAGCTACCTGGGGAATATCGCCTGTCAAGCCCAGCTCAGAAGCAACTATGAGTTTGGTTGTAGTGCTCAGGGCCTCTTGTCAACTGTAACTAGAGTGAGGTAAGTGGTGGAACTGAGGCAATACAGTGGGTGACATTGCATCAGGGCCCCTTGGGCTATGAGTGTCCTTGGTATGTTGACAAGTTTTAAATGATAATAAAGGTGACATCTGAATTTTTTGCCTGGTTTCCTTACCATCACATCCTCAACTCTTAAACTGCCTAGCTTAGAGCTGTTACATATATTTGCAACATATGTATTTGTGTAATTAATGAATTCAGAGGAAGAAAATTTTTGTTAAGGAATATATAGACAAAGGACCAAACTCTTAGCCAAATAAGTTTGTTTGTGAAATAGTGAAGTTAAAAGATTTGCAACATTAAATATTTACTATATATTACACACCTTCAGAAGAATTTAGTATAAACAATTTCTCAATGCTTTTAAAGTATAAAATACTGATGAGCATCTCTCCGCAGTACATAGGTCAATGCCTCTGAAAGTCAGTACGTGAGGCTGGGGTGACAGTTTAGACAGTAAAGCACTTGCTCTGCGTGTTGCAGTCCCCTTCTCATTGCTGGCACAAAGTGCTGGGGATCTGAACTCAGGTCCTCATGCTTACATGGCAAGTACTCTACTCACTGAGCTATTTCCCTAGACCCCCAACCATAGATTTTGCTGCAAGATTTTTTTCTTCTATGAAGTATTTAACATTTTTTGTAAAAAGAACTCAGATAAATAAATAATCTTAAACAGTTATCTGATCCGAATATATCACATGCTTAGTATGAATAATAGATAGCAAGGGAAAATCTAGGAGCATTTTGGAAGGTTAAATATTTTTCCACACCTATTTCATTTTATGAAATGATGGCAAAGATATTGAAACTGAAAAAGCAAATTTTACTTTTTTTTAGGTAAAGGTTTTACATTCGTTTGATGTAAATTTCATAAAGTTAAAACTTATCTCCTGTAAGGAAGCATAATTTTGGATTTCAGTGACCCTTGGTGAGAACAGATGTACTGAATAGAGACATGATATTCATGGTAATGAAAAAATTGTGCTACAAAAAGAAAATGAAATTAGAATACAGTTCTGAAAACCTCATTGTACCTTGATTTTCAAGGAAAAGAATCACAGGATAACTAAGCCATATCTACATAGAATTTTAAGCAACTATATTATATTGAAGCATCCTTTTTAAATATCAACATACTTTAAAACCTGCAATTTCCTTAACAGAGATTTCTTTTTCACTTTTAGTTGGGACAAGCAGTTGGATGAAGCGATTCAACTGGACCTTGAAGACCAAGACTGTGATAAAGAAACTACACTGGATGGCTGGAGAGATGGCTTAGTGGTTAAACGCTTGCCTGTGAAGCCTAAGGACCCCGGTTCAAGGCTCGATTCCCCAGGACCCATGTTAGCCAGATGCACAAGGGGGCGCACACGTCTGGAGTTCGTTTGCAGTGGCTGGAAGCCCTGGCACGCCCATTCTCTCTCTCTCTCTCTCTCTCTCTCTCTCTCTCTCTCTCTCTCTGCCTCTTTCTCTTTCTGTCATTCTCAAATAAATAAATAAAAATAAACAAAAAAATTTTAAAAAGAAGGGAACAGAGCTAACAACAACAAAAAAGAAACTACACTGGAGCTGCTTGGTGTTGAAGATGGAATGTACTGGGGAAGTGGTCTATGTGACTTTATAGTGTGCATTGAGAATGGGTAGATTTACCATGTGAGGTAGTTTGAATCAGATGTCCCCCATGTGTCCTGAATGATTGGTCATCAGCTGATGGCAATAACTACAGCACCATGACTGTTGTACAATTGAGTTTAGTGACTTATCAGTTATAGTATTAAATTCAACCCTAGGAGGGACCTATTCCTTTTCTCTTCTTGCATTTCTACTGTTTTATAATGACGTTATCTCCATTATTCTTACTCAAAATGGAATGTGCTGTAGAATCTCCAGTGGTTTTCCCTCTCAGAAGGATTAATGCTGCCATGTGCTGAAGTTGTGCAGTAATTTGACCTCTGCTGCCTCAACTTTAGTTCTGCTTTACTTTGCTGTTGACTGTAATAATCAATTCAAAAAATAAAATGAAAATGATGGTGCACGGCATACTTATTCTGATTTAGGTGGCAAAAAGTTTTGAAATGTCCTATTATTATCAGTATTGATTTTTTTTGAGCCAGGCCTGAACAAATGTGATACAAAAAATTAAACAAATATTTCTGTTTCTATTATAAAATGACTCAATAAGAAAGAACACTTGAGAAAGCTTGTTTGAAAGATTTTTGTCAGCTAGGACTGGGTATAGGTTAAAATAGATAAAAGGTAGGGTTGGAGGGATGGCTTAGCAGTTAAAGCATGTGCCTGCAAAGCCAAAGGACCCAGGTTCATTTCCCCAGGACCCACGTTAGCCAGATACACATGGGGTTACACGTGTCTGGACTTCGTTTGCAGTGGCTGGAGGCCCTGGTATGCTCATTCTCTCTCTCTCTCCCCCTCTTTCTCTGTCAAATAAATAAAAGTAAAATACTTTAAAAAATACAAAAAAGTATCAATTTTCCATCCCTGGATAATAACTTTGAAACAAAAATCTGATGTAAGAGCAAAAAAGCATCTACCAACTTCTCTCTCTCTCTCTCTTTGCTGGTCATGGTGGCACATGCCTTTGAGAAAGAGAGAGAGAGAGAGGAAAGAGTGAAAGAGAAAACTGGTGCAACAGGGCCTCCAGCCACTGTAATCAAACTCCAGATGCGTGCACCATCTTGTGTGCATGTGCAACCTTGTGTGCTTGTGTCACCTTGTGCTTCTGGCTTACATGGGACCTGGAGAGTGGAGCATGGGACCTTAGGCTTCATAGGCAAGCACTTCAACTGCTAAGCCATCTTTCCAGCCCCAACTTCTCTTTTGATCAACAGGACATTTTGATGTTTCTTTGCCAGTTATTATGAGTGGAACTCATAGGACTCTATTAGGGAATGTGTGTTCATGTCTAAATATTTTTTCATATGAAACATTATATGCAGATAGAAAAACAATGAGGAAGAAACAGTAGATTGTCGCCTTTAGACAAAGATTGGACTTCCTTTTATGTACTTCTGTTGTAAAATAGAGCCCCATGGAAGTCACTTTTGTAGCATTCACATACACACACAGCACACCACTCTGCCCTACACCTCCCACACCACAGCACACCACACCTCCAACCCACTTCTTTATTTGTTTTACACATTTTTACCTGGTAGGACTCCTTGCAGTGGTCCTCAGTGCTGGGCTCATTGCTATCATAGAGTGTTTTAGGGATTCACTTTTCATCAGTTACTCAAATTTGCTTTTGCTCTCAATCTCTGACTTTCCAAACTTGGACTTTCTCCCATTTGCTTTTGGGCATGCTGTTCTTTCTCAGAAAATTCATTCTAGTCTTCCAGGGACCCACCCCTGATTTCTAATGTGTGGATTCTATTTGTACACTATGGTGGTAATTTGGTTTATGTATGGATACCCCTCAATCAACTCATCTGGAAGGACCTTTTTAGCACTTAATTAATGTTTATATATCTTTTAGTGAAATTGACTGAGATTCTTTGTTGGAAGAATCTCTCATCATGAAAATTAGGACACTTTTTTAAATGTTTCTATAGTAGTTTTTGTTGTGAAGGCAATTTGTTGGTTTTACTTAGAGTGGAATTTCCTTCTTTTAGAATAATAAATGGAGAAGTATATGTCTCCCACATATGCCTTATGCTGTTGCTACTTATTTTTGTCTTTATCCTGTATCCCATGCAGAACAATAATATCTGTGGTGTGGTTCTTTTTCCCATGTGATGAATTTTCAATGGCTCTCATGCAGTTTTGAAATTCTATTTCTTATCTTATATACCATACTACTCTCTCATAACAAATTCTAACTGGAAGTCTGTAATGCATCATAGATAGTGGAGTGCTTAGGCCTTGGGAGCTCCCAGAACATATGTAATCTCTCCTAACTACTGAAAATGTCCAGCTACTTCTATCATCATTGAAATCAGGGGTCTCAGGAGGTCTTGTGTAATATAGTCCTCCTGAGATTTTTTTTTGTTTATTTTTATTTATTTATTTGAGAGTGACAGACAAAGAGGCAGATAGAAAGAAAGAGAGAGTATGGGCATTCCAGGGCCTCCAGCCACTGCAAAAAACTCCAGACTCGTGCGCCCCCTTGTGCATCTGGCTAATGTGGGTCCTGGGGAACCGAGCCTCGAACCGGGGTCCTTAGGCTTCACAGGCGAGTGCTTAACCACTAAGCCATCTCTCCAGCCCCCACCTGAGATTTTTTAAACTGTGTTTGGTTAGGATTACAGATTGAGGCTTGCCACAACTGGCTGTTGAACATCTTCAAGAATAATAATAGCTCTTACAACCTGGCTTATTTTGTCTTCCAATCTAACATAACTATCAGAGAGGAAACATGGGGGTGAAGTGGAAATATTTCGAGCTCTGAGAGAATAGATCTGCATTTGAATACAGTTTCACAACTTACTGCATACTTGACATTGGACATATCACTTAATGTTCCTGAGTCTTGGTAAGGTAAAGTTGAGATTAGAAGCCACTTCAGAGCCAAGACTATTCTGAGGAGCAATCAGAGAACTTGATGACCCACCAAAGGTTAGTGGTAAGACCCTACTGCTGAAGACACCTTATGTGGTTGACACATAAAATGGAATGGCATGGCTGGAAGCAGGAAGAGAGTCAGTCCCCAGACAGTCAGAGCATCTAGTGCCCAAAGGTGCTACATGGGCGAGTGGGGGAAAATGACCAATATCTGTCCAAGCAACTCACGGTCTAACCTACTTAGCAGCAAATAACCTGTTGTGATGCTCACACAAGTGCAATAGTGGCGCACAGCCATGGTGGGAAACCAACTGCTCTTGATTCGGCTAACTGATCCCCTCAGTGGTATGGGTCCCATAGCTGGAGCTGGGAAACAAGTCAGAACCATATCCAAACATAAGCCCACTCTCCATTATCAAGCTACCATCAATCATGGGCTACAAGAGGGCCTACACCTATTAAATTCTCTATAAAAAAGTAAGGGTTATCTCATTTGTTTGGTGCTAACTTACTCTCTGTTGGAGAATCTGCTTCTCTTTTTCAGATAGATGTAGATCCTAAGGAGAGAACCACCCCATCATACCTCAAAAGGGCCCCAGCTGAAACCAAGAACAATTGGCGAAACAAGCAAGGGTGCTGTTTCCTTGGTGAACCGGGTATCAGCACAAGGGTGAAGGAGATCGACATAGAGAACAATCAACTTCTCCAAATCAGAGATCCAGAGACCCAGAGGCCCCCAACACCTTATCACTGAAGCAGACCAAAAATGAACCCAACATGGCTCAGGGAAATTTTGCGGAAGAAGGGGCAGAAAGAATGTCAGAGCTACATGTTGGGTCATGATATGCAGAGACATTTATCCTACCCATAACTGTGGGCTAACTCCACAATGCATGACCCATATGCCTCAACAAGGAGGGGCCAAGGGGAGGGGGTAGGTAAAGGTGAGCCTAATAATGGTACCAAATTGACTGTATTCACTGAGTACAAAACGAATTAATATAAAAAGGAGCTTCTAATAAATGGGAAATTTTGAAATAGAGTGAAGGGCCACAGTGCTCTGACTGGCATCAAAGTTTATTTACATAGTCAAGAGCCACAGGTCCAGCTCTTAAATGATGGTGGTGTAGGCCATGTTTTCCTGGCATCCTTATCAGCCTCTGCTTCCCATCAGTTGTGGTCTCTTTCCTCTGCCAGCAATTCCCTAGCTCATGCATGAAGATAGTCAGTCTCAAAGCAGGGGACATAAGGCAAAGGTTGGCTCTCCCTTGGAAATGCTCTGCTTGAGTCATGCTGTCAAGCAGTGCAGCCCATAAGAAACGAAGATTAAAATACAATCATGAGAACTCAGATCATGGTTTTGAGAAAACAACCACACACAGAGTAAGCCTTTTGTGAACTGATGTGTAATATTCTATGTAAACAATTAAAACTGGAGAGTTGTCGGGCATTGCTAAACACTGGCCTGGGCTGTTGGACATGGCGTGGGGCCTTGGGCTGTAGGGGTTGCAGCTGGCCTTATCATCAGGATCCCACTCTGGTGCCGGAGCTGGCTCTCCCTTCTCGCCAGGTCGTAGTGCGCCTCATCTTCGCCCAGAGGAAACAGGATGGTGGGCCCTCCCCGCTATCCCAAAGCACCTGAGCATCCCCCTCCCCGACAGTTCCTGACCTTGTGGCCAGCTGCCCACCAGACCCTTATATGGCAGTAAACAGTCTCCCTGCTGCTGTACCATCCAATATGTGGCTGAAGTCAGTAGCTTTTCTCACCGCTTATCTCCCTTGCAACTTCTCCCTCACAACTTCTGCCTTCCAACACCAGCCAATTAGATAGCAACCCATAAACCTATGTATCCAATCACCTTATAGTCTGTATGTGCCTTCTCAACCTTTGCCACGTGCTTATAAACCCACTCCCCTTTTGAATAAATGAGACAAAGCGCTACCCATTAGACTGTCTCCCGGGTGGTTCATTGGCCATCGCACTCCCCCTGCTAACTTCAGCTCCTCCTGCGCCCGGGACATCAGTGGCCAATGACGCCCTGGGATAGGGAGGACCCTCAGGGAGTACTCTCTCATCTGAAAATAGAGAGTTAAGGACACTGAAACGTTCACTAGATGGGATAGTATCCAATTATAATGGTTATATATGGATACTTAATGAGAATTAAGAAACTATCTGGGTTTTAATATTTAATTACAGAATAAATCAAAAAAGAAAACTAATATAAAATGTGACTACAGCTATGTAAAATAAAGATCAGATTAAATATGCCCACATGTTATGATAGCCATTTGATTTTCTGAATAAATTTTCGGTGGTCTTACATTTCCAATTATGGGCATATTTGGAGGCTGAAAGGGAAGCTATCCCTAAGGACTGACTAGAGTTTAATGAGGAGCTTTATAAAGTGCCATTTTCTTAGAGACTTTGCTATGGCCCAAGGTCAGCGCTCAGCCTGTGCAGTGTTATTAGAAGGTCACCTGTCTAGCCTGTAATCAGAGCAAATGAAGGTGGATAGTCTTGGGTGAAATTTTATAGTGGCTCTGTAAATCACTCTACTGTGCATTAGAAATCCCCTCTGTGATGATGGCGGAGCAGTGCTGAGCAAGGCGCTGCCTGCTTCTGGCTCTTTGTCGGCCTCTTGTCCTCACCTGTAGTGAAAGCGTGCTTAGCAGAGTTCCACAGTCCAGCTCTGCACCACCGAGTTTACTGATGTCACCTCTGTTTCTCTCACAGGCCTTTCTTATGGCTCACTCCTGTCATTGGCTAGTCAGAGCCACTGGGTATGAATTATATTTCTAACTTCCTGGAAAACACTTTAGTATCATCCTAATGTACTGATAAAGGCATGCATTCGTTTTCCTAACTGGAAGATATGTTCTGGAAAACTCAGAGACTACTTCTTAGTTTTGTAAACACACCCATGGGGGCATAGCTGTGGGCTTTTAAAGAAATCATTCAAGGAGACAATCCTACTGCCATTCCCAAAACATGTTTCGAATTTGTTAATCCAATGTTCTCACCTGCTTTCTTGCTCAGATTTGAAATGACTCAAGGTTGTTGACAAAATGAATTGTCTCTTAGTGGATGCTGAAGCCAGACTGAGAAATCCACAACAGGCCTGAGAAACAAGATCCATGGATGAGATTTGAAAATCATTTATGCCTGGTCATGACAGTTTGCCAAAATCAAGCATCCACTCCGAAGAATAAAATAATCAGGATTTGCAAGCCCAGAATTTCAGTTACAATATCAGTTGGTCATTAGAGGCATATCTAATGTCAATTTTAAAATCAAAAGTTGTTGAATCTTGATTTCTCTTCTAGTTTGCAGCAAATAAAACTTTGTGGTCTATAAGAAGGTCATTATTGCCTTCAGTCAATAATTTCGAGATGGGTTCAAGAAAGCTAGGACTCAATGCATACCATTTAATGAGCAGCTGATATATACCAGACATAATATAAGAAGATATTTATTAAATATGAAACATTTTATTTAATTTTCACAGAAACCATACAATCACAATATCCTAATTTTACAGAAGAGCCTAAGGATCAAAGAGATGAAAATTACCAAAGATTAGTTTTGGTAAAAGGTTGACCTAGCATTTGAATACTGTTTTTCACAGTTCAAACTTGGTCTACTATCCTATAAAGTAGATTTCTCCCAAGATTCCATTCTTGCTTTGGATTGAGGGCTTTGTGTTTTCTGTGTGGAGAGTCTAGAAGTCGGTGTCTCATACAAAGGAAATGTTATCAGAATGAAACTGGTCTCCTGATCCCGTGGGGAGTTGTAGGCCTGAAGTACACAGGCGATAGTCTGGTGTTAATGAAGTAACCTTTATGACACGGTTGGGGAGCCAAGAGCATAGCCTTCCCAAGTGCAAATTTCTACTTCACACTTTTCATAAGGGCTCACTCTAACAATCACAATAATAATACTGTACATTGTTAGAGAATTTCCTCAGTGCCAGACCCAGAGTTCAGAACTTTTGAAAAGGCTTAACCCAGACAGAGCTATACTTTCCCAAGGGATGAGTTGGTGGATGTTTCTGTGGAGTATAAGGTAAGGGAAATATTAATTATAAAAAATACCACCACACTCTAAATATTATATATAGTTTTATATGGATACACATAGCCACATATGGCCTAGGGGACATTTGCATCTTTCAAAACAGTGTTAGGGAATTTTTAACAATGTCTCTGGGTACATCTGACTTCTCTTTTTAACTAGTTATTCTCTGCGAGATAGATGAGAGATGTTGCTATGAAAGTTCAGATTATATAGATATGTTCCCATTTGCAGCAATATGATGTGCAACTTTTAGGAAAATGTAAATTATGAATTTGAAATTGGTAAAGATGAAGGTCTTGAAACTTTCTCCTTTTTTTGGATTATTTTCTTTTTGTGAGATAAGAACAGGGTGTCCTCAGGCCTTGTCTCCACTCCATTGTTTCCTGGTGTAGCTCATTCTCAGCAGGCTCCACAGACCCAGGGTCATCTTCCTAAAATGCGATTGTGAGCATGTCTGACCACTATCACTAGGATGTAGGCTTTCAGAATGCAAGAATTACATCTGTTTTACTTACCACTTTATCCTTATAGTAAATGAAGCCCTAAGATTGTAGGAAAAACAAGGTTCTGGTGTTGTGGACCCTCTTCCAGCTCCGCCACTCTCTCCTCTGCCTAACAATGTCCCCTCCATCTAGACCAAAGGATGTGCCAAGTTCTTTCTTCTCATACCTGATAACTACTACCCCTTTTGTTCTCAGGCTTTAGGCTATCACCTCCACTTTCAGTTTTCCTGGTAACTTTTATTCACCCTTCTGATTCTAGTCAGTCCTCATTCATTAGATAATTTCTCAGAAGTGCCCACAGCATGATCCACTGCTCCCCTGTGTTTTTCAGCAGTTCCCCCATTATAACTCATACCACACAGAGATTCTATTGCTTGCTTTCTTATCAGTATGCCTTCCCAAAAGTAATTAGCATATATAAAGCCCTTCAATATGTTTTTAAAATGTTGGTCTGTTTTGTACTGTTGGAATACCTAAGACTAGGTAATTTATAAAGAACACAGATTTATTGGTGGACAACTCTGGATTCGGGAAGTGTTAGGGTGGGGTACCAGTAGCTTTAGTGGTTCTAATTCCACAATGGCATATCTGAGTCTCCTAGAGGGGAACAAGGTTAGCCACTCATAGAAGGAAGAACAGGAAACAGAGGGAGAGGACTCATCTTTTATTAGTGTTACACATGAGGGCTATTAAATGATATTTAAATTTTACCATAAGGTTTGGAGGGAATGGACATTCAGAATCGCACAGATAAAAGCATAGATCAGATAAAGTGTTTCAGATATGAGTTTATAAAATATATTGTTTAGGGACAATGAAGAGATGGCTCAATTGTGAAAGGTGCTTTGCTTGCAAAGCCTGCCAGTCAGGGCTCAATTCATAAACCGCCCACTAAACTAGACACAAAAAGTGGCACAAAGCACTTAGTATTTGTTTGTAGTGACAGATATTCATGCAAATTAAAAATACTTTAAAAAGTAAGTTGTCTAGTGTTTTGATGTTTAATAATATTTGCATCATATTTGATTAGGAGACATACTCTTTTAGAAAATAAATTGATTCCGGGCATGGTGGCACACGCCTTTAATCCCAGCACTTGGGTGGCAGAGGTAGGAGGATCGCCATGAGTTCAAGGCTACCCTGAGACCACACAGTGAATTCCAGGTCAGCCTGGGCTAGAGTGAGACCCCAACTTGAAAAACCAAAAAAAGAAGAAGAAATAAAAGAGATTTATGCCCTTTAAACATAAAGTTTAATAGCAAAATGTAGAAACATTGTAGGTGTGAGAAGTACTTAGCATCTCAGAGGGAGTATATGTTCTGAACATGAACCTGTATTAACCTGGCTCTTTATGAATCACCTGGCCTTGGGCATCTGTAGAAGCAGAGATGCTCAATAAAGATTTGATGAGAGAAAAAACACATAAAAGTAAATGTTATAAATCTTTTAAGATTTTTTTCTGCATATCTGAAGTGGTTTTCCTTAAGAGATTTTTGTTTTGTTTTGTTTAGGTAGAGTCTCGCTCTAGCCCAGGCTGACCTGGAATTAACTCTGTAGTGTCAGGGTAGCCTTGAACTCATGGCAATCCTCCTACCTCTCCCTCCCAAGTGCTGGGATCAAAGGCGTGCACCACAATGCCTGGTCTAAGAGAATTTTTTTCACACACAAATTTATTTTTAAATCACTGCTGAACTCTATATGTTGCCAGTGAGTATTATCTGGTTATCAGGAACATTTCCAGTTTAGAAATTCAAGGTACACTGCCCGTATGAGGAAATGGTTTGATGGGGGAGTAGTGCTTTGTAAACACAATGTGTATGTGTGATGCATAGTGAAAACAGTTGTAAGGTAGGTTGCTTTGGGCAGAAGACTACTCTAAGATGCCCAAAATGTACCAACATTTTCTCATATGGCCAGCCACCTGCGCTCTGTTTTATAATTTGAAAAAAAAAAGCACCTGTCTGCCATAAACATGAATAGGATTCAAAATTTAACAAATTTGGCATAATACATAAACAATTGAATTGTAATTGGCATTCAAGTGAAAAGCTAATGTTTCAAGATGTTACTCTACAGCACAGTAGAAGGCATACTCCTCAGGTGTCCGCAGGCTAGTTCCAGTCTGAAGTGCATAAAAGGTGAGAATGACCTGTCATTTTATTGTATGCAATTACATATGTACTTCTGTGAACACTTCTGAAGTTTCAAGCATGTAACATAGTAATTCTGAAATCTGAAATGGTGCTTTACAGAACTATTCTGCGTAATATAACCTATTGTGTGGTGGAAGATCTGAACAGTTGTGTATTGGGTCAATATAACAGCTGTGCTCACCAGGTCAAGATATCTTTCTAAGGGGACTTAAATATGCTGACTCATTAAGTTCTCAGATTAAAGACACTGTTAGAATCATTTTCTGCCTCTATTTAAAAAGTGAGAAAACTGAGTCATAGAGGAACTAATATCCTAGGATTGTACACCCACCAAGAGCAACACTCAGGAATAGGAATCATGACAGCTCCATACCCAGTGACTTAACCTGCACAGGGATCTGCACTTAAGACCTCGGTCACAACTATCATTGGAGATAAGTAGGCATCCGCATCCTAAACCAGTTCTGTGGTTAATTCTGATGAGTAAGTCTGAGTGACATCAACTAGAATTTGAGCCCTGGCTGCCACATTTACGGAGTATGTGATGTTGGGCAAGCAATTGAATTGCCCCAAGTCTCAATTTCTTGATGAGTAAAATGTGAAAATCCTTGTCACTTAGGGTTGTGGGTAAGTCAGTGCACTATCTCACTGAAGCACCCATACAGAACACATGTGCAAAGAGAAGACGGGGTTGCTGTTATTCTGGAGAGTGAAACTTTTATTTTCAAATACCTCAAGACACAGCTTTGGGTGTATATATGTGGCCATTTTACATCTAGTACTTTGATCCTGTCCTCATTTGGAATTGTGCCTTCTTATTAATTCTAGAAGATGCATTTATATAGTCTGTGTTTTATGATAACTTCTTATAGTACATTGAGTTGATGTTATTAAAAAAAAATCTTAGAATACTTCACAACAATATATTGCTTAAGGTGACATTGTGTAATGGAAGAAATGGCTCATTGCCAGGAAGGGTCCTGGTCCTCTCCTTGTCCCCATAAATAAACAGGCACAGTTCAGTTGTTGAGAATGTTCCAGAACAGAAGGGATAGAAATCCAAATAAAACTTCAGTCTGCTAGAAGATTCCAGGAGGCTTGACAAATATGAAGATATATTTAATGGTACAAGCCAATGCACTTCTGTTGCATTTAATGCCTTTCTCTATTTCATCTAGTTACTTTGAGCATGGTTGGATTATTTGAAAACAAAAATTATTTTTTTTTCCAAATTTGACTTACGTCCCAATAGAAAAATTATAATGATAGAAAATGCTTTCGATGTATTCCTAGATAGCCAGGTCTTAGCTGTTTGACAGGAAGAGACCACTTCAGAAGACTAAAGAAAGAGTGCATTAAGTTAAATTCAAAATAGGTTAGGTGACCAGGAAGATGACTCCACACTGAGGGGTCACGAAAGGGAGAAGAGCATCTGGAGTTCGTTTGCAGTGGCTGGAGGCCCTGGCACGCCCATTCTCTCTCTCTCTCTCTCTCTCTCTCTTTCTGTCACTCTCAAATAAATAAAAATGAACAAAAAAATTAAAAAAAAAGAAAGGGAGAAGAATGGGAATGAAGCCATTACTGTACACACTTGGGATATCTTTATGGAGAAGACACCACCAGTGTGGGCACTTTCCCTGTCAAAAATCAGGAGGTTGCAGGCCAGGGTCCTCACTGGCAGGCTGTCCGTCAGAGTCCGAGTGATGGACACAATTCCTGCTGAGATATTGAGTCAGCTCCCAGTGTCTGTAAGGCTCCCTACAGGCATAGTAATTGACCTTCCAGCAGGAGGGGTACTTACTGCCCAGGCCTTGATTAATCACTAGGCCAATCCAAAGAAATTTGCAATGATAATCCTCCACTCCAACAACAGAGGAATTGCTCTTAACAAAAGGAGTAGAAACCTGGATTTGCGACAGGGAGAGTAGTGTGATGAAAGTCTCCTAACATCTGGACCCATCAGCTAAACAGAAATAGCTTGATTATCTCAGTTGGGATAACTGCCAGTTTGTGACTATGCAAAATATAACCATCAGGACCTGTAAAGAGCAGCATGGTGCATTTCTCAGTAATGTAGATGGTGTTTTTCATAGGAAAGTTGCTCACCTTATTAGTATATGGGTGGAACAGTGGAAACAATAATTAAGATGAGGCAGCAGCAGACTCTTAATTGGGGGGAAAAAGTGAAAGTACAAAAAGGTAATTTTTAAATTTTTTTCTTTGAGGAAATCATTTCAAGACAAACGTTGCTTAAAAAGAAAAAAAAAACTTCCCTATTGAATTATAGAAGATATTTTTAAAAGTTTGTTGCAGAGGCTGAGAGCACAGCTCAGTGTGTAAAGCACTTGTCTAGCATGCACATGGCCCTGGATTTGACACTTCTTTCTCACACAAAAATGTTTGCTGCACTTTGCTGTCTGAATCTTTCAACTTCGAAGTATTTGCATATGCCTTGCTCCATTTGGTCCTCTCTATACCTCCACGAGGAAGTAAAGCAGATATTTATTAATCTTTGCAAAGCAGGAGGAGGACTTGTAGAAAATTCAAAGCAAAGAGCTATTTGGAAAGTGCTATTTACATGGATACTTTAATAATACCAAAAGGGTTGTGTTTACCACATTTGATCAATGTGCATATGATGAAAATGTATATCATTTCTTTTTCAGGTACTCGAACTTTTATTTTAATTCTTATAAAAACTATATAAACAAACCCAAACTAAACACATATATACATGTGCATATGTACAAAATTTTACTCTTGAAAAATCTATAAAAAGTAGGTGGTAAAAACACACAAACAAATGACACAAAAAGTTCCAAAGAAACAAAATATTCAAAACCAGTATTATGAAAATATAGCTCATTTTGAAATGAATGTTCAAATTCTCTGGGAATGGTGCCAAATCTGGGTTTGTCTAAGAAATAAATTATACTATCCTCCTGCAATTTAGGGACTTCGGAATGAGAACAATAGGTTTATTTTAGAATAATACTATAGGTTACTAATTTTTCTTGAAAAAGATCAGTTGAAACTTGAAAGGCTCTTCTGCCCAAATCAAAGCTATTGTGGTAAATAATTCTTACTTAACACTTCCCAGCAATAGCCATAGATTCAGTTCTTTATGTCTTAGAGTAATTTATAGTCAGTCGCCTTTCTTGGCATAGACTTGTAGGGTTTAAGTAACTTTGCATTTATCTGACTTGTTGATGCTGGATACTTGCAAGTATCCTTGAGCCATAAAGGCAATGAAAGCCACAATCCACCTGCAGACTTTCACGTGTTGTTACCTGACACAGATGAATGAAGAAATAGGAGGCTATTCATTTGGACGAAAGCCTCTGATTTGGTAGTGAAAGCTGCATTAGGAGGCATTTTCCTATAGTATCAACCCTGGTGTTTGTCACAGTATATAATTATGGTGAAGTGGGTGGAAGTGAGTGGCAATGTTAAAGCTAGACTGAAGGGGTTTTAATGGGTAATGTGGGTTTTGTGATACATATGAACCTTGGTTTCAAAAGGAACAGAAAAGAAAATATCTATTGGATCTTATAAGACCTCATGGAGTATATAGGAAAGGGGTTATCCTTATTTTATGAGTAAATGGTGGCTTGAAAAGACAAGATGACTGCCTGATTCTGTATTTTCAGCAATTTATATTTTTCCTATTAAAGTTAACATTGGACTCTGTGTGAGAATTCTCCTGGAGAGGTTAGAATGTTTGATTATTGCTTATCTCTAATGAAATTCATTACATGGCTATGGGGGAGACAACATTTTAGAGACTATGAAAATTACTAATAACCTATTGGAAAATAAGTAATAACGGAGGAACCTCAAGCTTAAGGCTAAAAAATAAGTGTTTTAAGCTAACATAACTGGGCTTCTAGTGAATCTGTTAAGTAGGACATCACCCAGTACCTTGAAACATGAGAACCAAGGCCAGAGATGGAGCTGATGAATCAGCTGAGGTCTAAGAGCAATGGGCACATTCACATATTTGCTGCTGCAATCTTTGAGAGTTGAAAAGAAAGTGGATTTAGTAGGATGTTAGGATGAATCAAGCCAAGGAACTTCTTGAGTCTCAGGCCAACTTTTTATGTCCTCTCCTTGCTAGGTTGCTAAAATATCTCCTCTACAAACTCTTCTGAAATGAATGATAGTAGCACTCGCCACTATGCTCACTCTCCTTAACTTCAGGCCTTGGTTTGATATATTTTGAGCTGCTTACTGCCTATTGTAAATACAGTTCTGGTGGAACACACACACCCCATTCATCCACATAGTGTCTATGGCTGTCCTTGTACTATGTAGGCAGTGTTGAGTAACTGCTACAGAAACTTTATGGCTCACAAAGCAGAAAATACTCTCTGGCTCTTTACAAAACTTATTTTCCCACCTTAACCCTGGAGTGCAAGCACCTTGCTTTATCATTGTGATGCTGACTGGTTTTCTAAAGAGTGGCTGTCATCTATTATGTTGAAAACTCTGGTCTCTGATTAACAAGAAAGTGCTGGGATAGATTCGCAATGTCTGCCAGAGAAAGTGCTGGGATAGATTCGCAATGTCTGCCAGAGACAAAAGCTAAGATGGTTACCTTGCAGCATTTGGCCCACCTATTTACAATTTCCTACTGTAGGTTTTCATTTTATTCACACTGTTTTGAGACTGACCACATGCAAAAGATCCATTAATGCCTTGAGGGTCTCTTTCTTCTTTCTTTCTTTTCTTTTCGTTCTTTAATGAGACAGTGTCTTGTCTTGTTAACTAGGCTAGTCTGGAACAAACTCTAGATTGTACTGCCTCAGCCTCCAAAGTGCTGGAAGTACAGGCTTGCACCATGACACCTGCCTGGGGACTGTCCTCCATATGAGGCAAATGAGGTGGCTCTATGTAAGGCAGAGGCAGCATCCTCCTGAGTAAGTGAATTCATGGGACACATCCTTGATTTGAGTGCCACGAACTTCACTCTATTTTACATGTGTAACTCTGTGTGACCCCACAAATCTGAAAAGTGTATCTCTGTCCTTGTTTTGTGATTCAAGACATTAAGATATAAGGGAGTACAGCTAATTTTAGTGTTGGACATAATAGGCCTCTGAAGACAAAAATATAAGTCTCTTAATTTCAATTAAATTTTAGAGGAGCTATAATGCCATTTTCAACTTTTCTTGCTGCATAAAGGACAAAAACTGGAAACCAAAGCTGTCTTAAAAGTAGTGTCTCCATAAGATTTAAACTATCATCCACTTACACTTTAACTAGTAACAATTCATGGCCTATTCTTTTTAAAAATTTTATTGACAACTTCCATATAGACAATATACCATGATCATAACCCCCTCTCACCTTCTTCCTTCTCTAAAATCCCCCCTCTACTGAATCCTTTCTTCTTTCCAACTAGTTTCTCTTCTATTGTGATACATTCAGTGTTTTTCTCCTGTTATACAGGTCTTAGGTGGGTAGTGTCAACCACTGTGTGGTCATGAATATCAAGGCCACTTTGTGTCTGGAATACAGTATTGTAAGCACTCCTCTCCTGAAAAAGAAAGGTTCTTATATTCTTTGTACCACCTATTCTGCAATGTTCCCTGAGCCTTGGGGACATGATAGAGATGTATCACTTTGTGCTGAACACTTCACTCTCACTTCTTTTCAGTACTGTGGTGACTTTTGAGTCATCACCACCTGAAACAACAAGCTTCTGTAACCAAAAATGAAAATAGCATTAACACATTTGCATAAACATAAGTGTTTAAGTGTTTAGAGGGCAGTTTGGAGGCATAATATGTGCATTTCACCAGACAATAGTAGTAGCTTTCTTTCTAGGGTATATGACCTCCACAGTGATAGTTTTTTGGCTGGGTTTTCAGTATCAGGCAGGAATTTCCTCCCACAGAGCGGGTCTCAACTCCAATCAGAGAGCAGTTGGTTTCCCCCGTAACAAACATGCCACCATCTCACCAGTTGGTAATTTGGGCTGGCTGTCCAGCTGTAAAAATGAATGAAAATTGAATATTGCATAAAGTTAATAGGAAGCTACTTATTGATTTTTTGTTTACTTGTTTGTTTTAAGGAAAATATTTAGAAAAGCAGTTTGGAAACATGCTTGTTTGTTTTAAGGAAATACTTCCGGAAAACAGTTTAGAAGCATATCGATTCACCCTAGATAAACCACCAGTGACATATGAGAAAATATTCTAACAAAGTCTAGCCTTGTTGAAACAGTGAGTTTATTGGAATTACTGATGGGTTATGGGTTAGGGTGATGGGTTATTTATAGGAACATGTTTGAGTCTTGGGCAGTAGTATCACTGAAAAGTAACACCCTAGGATGGGAGATAATGCAGAAAAACTGCATCTCTGGATCTTTCTGCTCAACTTACAGGCAACTCCACTAAAGAGACTTCTCACTCCTCCCTCCTCAGCAATTTTCACTACTTATATAATCTTAGGAGAAACCTTGTGACTCCTTGAACTTCTCAAGTCTTATAAATTTCCCTCCAAGACAGATTGTTTCAATTATGAAGAAATAGCTACTCAATAGACGGGAATGTGTATGGGCATGGGAAGGGCTACCTTTCGTAGGTCTACCTGTCGAGACCTGTCAGCAAGAGCTAACATTCACAGGTCTACTTTGTCAGTTCTGGCTCTCACATATTGATATGTTGAAAAAAAGTTTTTTGAGGGCTGGAGAGATGGCTTAGCAGTTAAGTGCTTGCCTGTGAAGCCTAAGGACTCCGGTTTGAGGCTCAATTCCCCAGGACCCACGTTAGCCAGATGCACAAGGGGGCACATGCATCTGGAGTTCGTTTACAGAGGTTGGAAGCTCTGGTGCACCCATTCTCTCTCTCTATCTCTCTGCCTCCTTCTCTCTGTCACTCTCAAATAAATAAACAAACAAAAAAATTAAAAAAAAATTTTGAGGGAAGCCCAATAGACTGGCTTTTTCTGTGAGAGAGCGAGAGCAAGAGCGAGAGAGACAGAATTGGTGCACCAGGGCCTCAGCCACTACAATTGAACTCCAGATGTGTGTGCCCTCTTGCATGCATGTGCAACCTTGCACACTTGCATCACTTTGTGAGTCTGGCTTACATGGGACCTGAAGAGTCAAACATGAGTCCTTAGGTTTTTCAGGTAAGTTCCTTAACCACCAAGTCATTTCCCTAGGCCAATATGTTGAAATTTTATCTATCACTAATCTTGGGAGGCACTGAGAATAAAGCTTTTAATTTTGTTAGATCTCTTTAGGGCTCAGGAATTTTACTTATTTTCTCTCTGATTCTCAAAATAATCATAGTAGCTATTAGACTACACAATGTATTATATACTTGAGCAGAATGACTACAAAAGACAAAAACATACAAAAATGGAAGGAGACTCACCAGTGACTTTTATTACTGCAACATTTCTACTTGTTTCTATTAGGCTTTTTTTTTTTCCATAGCCCTTTGGCATTTACTAATCTACTCAGTGATCAACCTCAACATTACCACACATACTATTTTCTCATCTCTTTCTAAATTCTACAACTATCACAAAGTATTAAAATCAGACAAACATCAATACAAATAATTTGTTTAAAAACTTGAAATCTTAGGGAAAACAAATCAGAAGCAGATAGAGTTTGTTTTCAGTAGGTTTTGCTAATGGAAAAGTTTCATTCACAAATACACATGTACATACTGGTACACAGATGTCATGGTTGCTATAAAATGCCCAACTCTGGACAGGAAAATGCCAGTACTTCAGTTTTAGGGATGAAGTGATTGAAGGAACTTAAGCCCTCCTCTTCTCAGGGACCTAGAAATAAGGGAGGAGAAATATACTCAATCCTCTCAGCTAACATTATTGGATCTTCAGCAAAAGTCCCTAGCAACATGACTTACTTGAGTTTTGAGTGAAGTTACTTATATTCAGAAGAATCAGTAGAAATTAATATTTTCATTTGTTGGGCACAGTGTCACATGCCAATAATCCAAGCACTATGGATATAAGGCAGAAGGATTCTGGATGGTAGGGTTGCCTGAGCTGCACAGTGAGTTTCGGGGCCCCCCTCCCAAAAAAAGAAAAAAAATAGCTATCTCTGGAGACCTTGTTTCAAGGAAACAAAAAAGCAAAAAACAAAAATAAACTTTACCTCTCCTTATACATCTATGTACCTCCTTCATTTTCTTTCTATCTACTGATATTTTTGTCTGGCAATACTATGCACTTTACTACTGAGCTATATCATAAGCCCTAAATATTTTATTTGAAAAGTATGATGAATATAAGGATTAATATATAATAAATATCTGGGGCAATTAATCAACCAATATGGGGAAAATGAAATATTTTGCTGAAGGTCAGATGATTGGCAATACTCATTTATTTTAGTATAAGGAAACATAAATTAAGTGTCAAGAAATAAAATAGATTATAATATTGGTTTTACTTGTTAACTGACATTAAGCAATTCATTTATAATTTCTGAAAGTCAAGCTAAGGCTTATATCATCAATGTGTCAAGAACATGTATAAATCAAATTTGGTCAAATTAGATGAGTAAACACTTCATGAGCTATATAAAATATCACAATATATGAATTGCTTATAGAAACCAAGGACAATTATATTTAAACATATATTGAAGCATAGTTTGCTTTTCAAACTGGCAAATGTAATTTAATGTAATGCTGCAAGTGGTAGTAGAATATACATTCTCAAACATTTTGTTAAATGTTAACATTTTATGTGCAGTTTGGTATTTTAAATATAAAATGACTTTTATATCTAGGAACTTACCATAAAGAGAAATATAAGCAAATATCAAGGAAATTTATGAAAGCATTACAATGATGATGACTTAAAATTGATTTAAATGTCAAATGATGAAAATATTATCATATATATGATTTGGAATGCTGCACATTCAGAAGAAATAATATTTCCAAAGAAAATTCAGGTATATGTGATAGTAAACATGACAAAGTGTTAATTTAAAATACAAGATTACATACAACATGATAGTCATTTTTTTCAAATAAATATGCATGTTGCAGAGATAAATGAGTGAGAAGGGCTTAATAGAAAATATAATATCAGACTTCCGGTTAAGATGGCGGTGTACGTACCACGCCAAAGCAGCCTAGGGGGGGAAAAAGGCAAAAAAAAAAAAAAAACCAAAAAACAAAAAAAAACAGCAAAACACACACTTTTACTAAAAAAGTGAGGTGTATAGCAAATTGAAATGGCAGCGGAGAAGTAGGAGTGATCCAGAGCATCCACAGACCACACAGGCTGGCAGAAGCAGCTCTAGCAGGTCTGTGGACCGCGGCGGCAGCAGTGGCCAGAAAGCCACCAGGCTCGGCTTGAGCCACAAGAAAAGCCAGGTGAGGGGATTTTCCACTCACACCAGAGCTCTCCGCAAACTCAAGAAACGTGAAGGGAGAATGGCAGTGAACAATGGAGGAGCAGATCATAAGGTAGAAGTAAAGAATCTCTACAATGAAAAGTACAAAATACTCAAGTGAGAAATTGCAGAAGACACTAGGAAATGGAAAAACATCCCTTGTTCCTGGATTTGAAGAATGAATATTGTGAAAATGGCAATCTTACCAAAAGCAATCTACACATTTAATGTAATCCCCATCAAAATTCCAAAGGCATTGTTCACGGAAATAGAAAAAACAATCCAAAAATTCACTTGGAATCACAAAATACCTCGAATATCTAAAATAATACTGACGAACAAAAATAAGGTGGGTGGTATCACTATACCTGATTTTAACCTGTACTACAGAGCCATAGTAACAAAAACAGCAGTGGTACTGGCCCAAAAGCAGACATGTAGATCAATGGAACAGAATAGAGGACCCAGAATAAGTCCAGGGAGCTATAGCCACCTGATATTCGATAAAAATGCCAAAAATACTCATTGGAGAAAAGACAACCTCTTCAGCAAATGGTGCTGGGAAAACTGGATATGTATCTGTAGAAGGATGAAAATAGATTCTTCTCTCTCTCCGTGCAGAAGAATTAAGTCTAAATGGACTAAAGACCTTAACATCAGACCTGAAACTCTGAAATTGCTAGAGAAAGAAGTAGGGGAAACCCTTCAACATATTGGTCTTGGCAAAGACTTTCTGAATATACCCCCAATTGCTCAGGCAATAAAACCACAGATTAACCACTGGGACCTCATGAAATTACAAAAATTTTGTACTGCAAAGGACACTGTGAATAAAGCAAAGAGGCAACCTACAGAATGGGAAAAAAAAATCTTTGCCAGCTATGTATCTGATAGAGGACTAATATCTAGAATATACAAAGAACTCAAAAAGTTAAATAATAAGAAATCAAACAAGCCAATTAAAAAATGGGCTATGGAGCTAAAGAGAGAATTCACAAAAGAAGGAATATGGATGGCATGTATGCATCTAAAAAATGTTCTACATCCCTAGTCATCAGGGATGCAGATTAAAACTACATTGTGTTTCCATCTCACTCCTGTCAGATTGGTCACCATCATGAAAACAAATGATCATAAATGCTGGTGGGGATGTGGAAAAAGAGGAACCCTTCTACACTGTTGGTGGGAATGCAATCTGGTCCAGCCATTGTGGAAATCAGTGTGGAGGTTCCTAAGACAGCTAAAAATTGATCTACCATATGACCCAGCTATAACATTCCTAGGCATATATCCTAAGAACTCATCCCATTTCCTTAGAAGTACATGCTCAACCATGTTCATAATAGCTGGGAAAAGGAACCAGCCTAGACGTCCCTCAACTGATGAGTGGATAATGAAGATGTGGCACACTTATACAATGGAGTTCTACTCAGCGGTAAAGAAAAATGAAGTTATGAAATTTGCAGGAAAATGGATGGATCTGGAAAGGATTATACTAAGTGAGGTAACCCAAGCTCAGAAAGCCAAGTGTCGCATGTTTTCCCTCATGTGTGGATCCTAGCTACAGATGATTGGACTTCTGTGTGAGAAGGAGAAAACTCAGTAGCAGAGGCCAGTAAGTTAAAAAGGAGATATAAAGGGAAGAAGAAGGAAGGGAGGAGGGTACTTAATAGGTTGATATTGTATATATGTAAGTAGAAGAATAGATTAACTGGGGTGAAAAGGCCCAAAGTGAGGTCTGGGGAGGAGATCCAGTAAAGGAAAGGTGGAGGGAGGGCTAATCAAAATCTAAGAGGATGCAAATAAATCATATGGAATCCTCTGGTTCTGGACAATGGAACACTCAGGAGCTATAGATTGTTGTTAGAAAATTTTCAGTGCCAGGGATGGGATACCTCCAGTGAGTTGTTGGCCAGGGAGGTTCCTGATGCCCCCAAAACATTATAGGCCATTGCCAAGGCTCTTGGTTTCCCACCAGGAATAGATGGTAAGACCCTATTGCTGAAGACTCCACATACTTGGGTGGCAAGGCCACTGAGAAATCCTGCTGGAGGTGAGCTGATAACCTCCTCCATGTAGACCAGCTGAGAGAGAGCTGGAAGAAGCCATTCTACATTTAGTTCAATGGGAGAGAGATATCACCAGTGAAGATACTCAACAGTGGACACTGCAAGCCTTATAATTGGCCAGCCAGGCCAAATGAGCCAACGGGTGCAATAGTGGCATGTCTGTCATGGTGGGAACCAACTGCCCTCCAATTGAATGGAGGCACACTCCATGGGAGGGAATACATCCCTGATACTGAAAACTTAAAACAGGGGTAGTCATGAGCCCTAGGGGTGTAAAATCTGCTGATGTCTGATAAAATGTATATACTATGCTTATCAAACTGCCCAGTAAGCACTTCTCTTAATATTTATACCCTTATATTAATGCTACTCTCACTTTGGGTAGAGAATCTTCTCTTTTCAGATGGCAGTGACCTTGGGATGACTCAGAAGGTATCATAGTGCTGGAAAGAAGTGACTGGAGCACTGAGTAACATCTCAATCACACCTTCCAAGGCTCAGGGTCTAATGTGGAAGAGGTGGCGGAAAGAATGTAAGAGCCAAAGGAAGGGTAGGACTCCTTACAACGTGCTCCCTCCAGACATAAAATGGCCTGGATATCCATGACCTCATAGTGCCTGACACTACCTGCACAAGACCATCATAAGAGGAGGAAAAGATCATGACATCAAAATAAAAGAGAGACTGATTGAGATGGGGAGGGGATATGATGGAGAATGGAATTTCAAAGGGGAAAGTGAGTAGAGGTAGGGTATTACCATGGGATATTTTTATAATCATGGAAAATGTTAATAAAAATTGAGAAAAAAGAAATATAATATCAGTAGAAATTAGCTCTAAGTGGTGAGCCTGTATATAATATTCATTTTATTCTTTAAAGAACACCAACAAGTTTTACATAAAGACAGTGGGACCACGCATTAACTTAGTTGCTTAAGAAAAATAACACATGAAAGAAAATTATCTATATTTATGGAATTAATTATAAGAGTTATATGAATATTTCTTCTCAAAAGTCTTTACAGATTATCATTTTAGGAGGTTTCTCAAGTTGTCAAGGCACATATATTTCCCATCATGTAAACCATTTCCTTTGTGAAAATTATTAAAATGTATCCAGTTGAGCCCATTATTGTACTATCAAGAAATAAGACTGATTGTGAAAACAATGACAAAATCATAGATCAACTCTCTAATGACTACAGAAGAAAAACCCCTAAGTAAAATGCTAAAAAGTTTAATTCATTAGTACATACGAACCCCGTAAACAAATGCTTTGTTGTGACTATTGAAAGCATGGTTTGTATTTAATTGACAATTTATTTATGTTATTGGTAGGTGGTTTCAATGAAATTTGAAACTATATGATATAATTCAATACAACCTTCAATTTCATTTGATAATGCAGCATTTATTACTCATAAAATAATACCTAAGCCTGAAATGGGAATATTTCTTACAAGCACTTATACAAAATAAGCAGCCAAAATGTTGCCGACTATGAAAAACCAAAGACCTTTCAGCTCATATTAGAAACGGAATTCATACTTACTGACCAATTCCATGGCAAGAAGTGGATAACATGCTGCATGGACAAAACAGCATGCCAGATATTATTTCTGTCCTTGTGTGATTATGCTTTAGCACCCCAATAAATATAAAAGGAACAGGGAACTTTAGCATTTCAACTTTGTACGTAGACCATTTTCATATAAGTAGGGCTCAGGAGACAGCTCAGTTGGTAAAGTGCTTGATGTGCCAGGGTGAGGACGTGAGTTCAGTCTCCAGAATCCATAGTAAAATTGCTGGTATGGGGCTGGAGAGATGGCTTAGTGTTTAAGGCGCTTGCCTACAAAGCCAAAGGACCTCGGTTTGATTCCCCAGGGCCCACATAAGCCAGATGCATAGGTGACTCATGCATCTGGAGTTCGTTAAAAAAAAAAAAATGCTGGTATGGTGCTGCATACTTGCAATCCCAACCACCACACATATGTGCAATTATGAAAACATGACCTGAGTGTAAACCTGTGTGCTCACACATGCACATGTGCACACACACACACACATACACTCAATCAAGAGAACAATCATTCTGATAAAAAAATTACCCAACATAAAATGCAAATACACTACAAAATCCAGCTCACCTGCTAGTGCCAGCTCTCTGCACAGGCAGTAAGGGAGCCTGGGCTGCAAGGAATAAAAAGAGAATCTTTGTCTAATGACTAGCCATAAATTGTTTTCCACATTCTGGTACTGGGGCACATTACTTTTTTCTCTCAGTACATTGCAATAATTTTTTAAAAAATGTTACAGATCTACGTTGATTATGCCTGTACTTTTTAGCATACCTGGTTAGAGGGACTCATATTGTCTTTTACAAGAGCCACAATTAATATTATTTTTTCACAGATACTGTATCTACAGACATGTGAAAATGACCAAAGGAGGGTTGTTGTTAAATTTAGGACCCAGCAAAATGGAATGTCTGATTTAAAAGTATGTTACACATGGGAAGTGAGAAGGAGAGAAGGTCTCACCTTTGGGGGTGACATAATTGTTTTGCAATGCAAAACTATCCTCATTTCCATTTCCAGACAGGCTAATGAAGCCAAGCAGATTAAAGAATGAACCAGGGCAAGGAATAAGAATTAGGTTTTAAGGGCTGGGATACTTGTCATGCAAACATGAGGAACTGAGTTTGATCTCTAGAACCTATGTGAGAATTCCAGGTGTGGTGGTGCACATCTCTAATCCCAATGATGGGCAGATGGAGAAAGGAGGCTCCCTAGGGCTCAGTGACTAGCCTAACTAGTGAGGCTCAGACCAATGAGAGACACTTTCACAAAACATTTGGACAAGGCTAGTGAGATGCCACAGTGCATCAAATGCTTGTCACGTGTAGTCGTTCCTTTTCTAATTGCTGCAACAAATACTTGACAAAAGTAACTTGAGGAAGGAAGGACTTACCTCAGCTCACATTTTGAGGAGATACATGCAGTCCATCCCTGTGGGGAAGGCATAGTGACAGGAGCGTGACGCAGCTGGTTACGCTGCATCTGCAGCCAGGAAGCAGAGAGCAGTGATGCTCAGCTAGCCTTATCCATTTTATGCAGTCTAGGACCCCAGACCATGGAATGCTACCCACAGTGGAGTGGGTCTTTCCAACTTAATTAACCTAATCTAGAAAATCACTCACAGACATACCAGAAGATTTGTTTCCATGATGATCCTAAATCTCATCAAGTTGACAACTGAGATTAGCCATCACACTGAGCAAGCATGAGTACCTAAGGTAGGATCACAAGTACTCACATGGATTGCAGGCATAGTGATGAATGTGTAACCTCAGCACTGGGGAACCAGAGACAGGAGGATCTCTAGGTCATACTGGCTAAACAAATTGGTGTATATTAGGCTTAATAAGAGACCTTGTCTCAAAAAACATATGGTGGAGAGGAACTGAGGGAGATGCCTGACATTGACCTCTGGCCTAAACACACACACACACGAACATGCAAACACACATGCACATCATATACACACAGAGGTAGAAGCCATCACTGAAGAGTGATACCCAAGGTTGTCCTTTGCCCTGCAGTACTGCACACATGTACATGTAAACCTGAATGCACATATGCACCTATGTGCATACACATGCTCATATGCATGTACACACACACACACAGAAAAGGAGAGAGAGAAGTACAACTTGAGTACCTCTAGTCTAAAAATAAAAATACTAGAACTTTCTTGAACCCTGATGTGACACCACAGTGGAATACTCCTAACCTCCTATGACAGTCTCAACTAAAACACAGGTACACTAAAAATAATTGCACAAGATTATCATCAGGTTGTGTGTATATAAAACAAAATGAATTTTGTGTATAGATTTTGTGTTTAGACTTGAGCCCAGTCCCTAAAATATTTCATTATGTATATGCAAATATTTCCAAATCCAATATTTCTGAAACCCAAAAAACTTCTGTTTCCAAGCAATTTTGAATAAGGGTTATTCAGATGTACTGTGAAGGGAATTAGAAAAATGAGGAAATGGGATGAATGAGAAGTTTGTATAATGCCATGTAGATTGTTGGTCAGAAAGTTCTCACTAGAGAGATAATATTTAAGCTAAGATTTAGAGGACAGAGGCAAGTACCCTGTTCTACCATAGTGGCTCTTACAATAGCCCTTGAATTTAGAAGTCCAATGCATTGCACCACAAACCCATCTGTAATGCCCTTGAATTTACAGAGATAATATTTATGCTAAGATTGAGAGGACAGAAGGCAAGGGTGGTAAATACCCTATTTTATCATAGTGGCTCTTACTACAGCCTTTGAATTTAAGCGTCCAATGCATTACCCACGTGTAATGCCCTTGAATTTATAGAAATGCAATTAGATGAAATAGACATTCTTGAAAGGAAGAGACAAAATTATTACTTGAAGATTGTATGTCTACATATGTTCAGATAAGAAGAAAAAGACTTTCTAAGTATTTGAATTAATAAATATAATTCAGTAAAAGATTCAGACATAAAATAAGCATTAAAAACATTAGTAGCTTTACTACACACACAAAGAATGCAATTAGAAGATAAATGTGGCTAAAATTTCTCATTATCAACAGTGATAAAAATCATAAAATATTCTGTCATGAATTTTACAAGCTTACATGAAGAGAACTATATCTTTACTGGATGACATAAATAATATTTGAATTGGTAGAACATTATATCAATTTCAGGACAGGAGGATAGAAGACCTATCCTAAAGTTATCCATTCTTCCCTAATTAAGTTGAAGTTTTATGGTGATTCTTATATAATTATTACTTGAAAAAAGTGATTTCAAAATCTAGATTAAGAATGTGTGCTAGGGGAATAACTAGCTTTAATTATTACTAAAGCATATTGTAGAACTAAAGAGGCTATAGTAATATAGGGGTTGAATAAGAAATACCTGGCTCATCAAAGAAATAGAAATAGCATTGAAAGAAATTTAAATTTACATAAAATTTCATGTACTCCTGACAAATATCATAAATGAAGAAAAAATTCAACAAAAAGTGCTGTAATGTTTGATTTCAATTTCAGGTAGATTAAAACAATTAAAATAGAACTCTAAACAACTGAATTGTTTTGCAGTTAGGTAATGAACTGCTGTTGTTAAGATATGATGTACTATGTCCAAAATAGCTGTAAATTTGTCTGTGTAAATGTTATATGATTACATAAGAGAGGAAGGAAGATATCTTCAAGAAGGAGTAATGGAAGAGGGTAATAGAATACATTTGGCATGAAAGCATAAGGCAATAATTTTGGGAGGGAGGTATAACAGCAACAAGGTGAAGGAAGGGGTGGGCAGAGACAATGGGGGAGGGAATGAATTAGAATAAAGCACAAAGACATCTACATATGAAAGTAAAGACCCTTATTCTACCTGCTAACTTGAAAAAAATATTTGTGGGCATAAAATAAATTAAAATAAAGGATCCCTGGCAAATTCAGAAAAGATATTTCAGAAACAATACAAATATATTTTTCAGTTCTGTATCTCTGTGAAGGCCATAAAAAGAACAAGACAATAACAGACAATAGATGAAAAGGCCGGATACCAGCACAAGGGGGAAGGAGATCAACACAGAGAAAAATCAACTCCTACCAAATCAGAGAGCCAGAGCCTCACAGGTCCCCAACACCTCATCACTGAAGCAGACCAAAAATGAACCCAACGTGGCTCAGGGAAATTTTGCGGAAGAGGGGGCGGAAAGAATGTCAGAGCCACATGGTGGGTCATGATAAGCAGAGACATTTATCTTACCCATAACTGTGGGCTAACTCCACAATGCATGACCCATATACCTCAACAAGGAGG
The DNA here is from genome assembly GCA_036346955.1 of Dipus sagitta. Lineage (NCBI taxonomy): Eukaryota > Metazoa > Chordata > Mammalia > Rodentia > Dipodidae > Dipus > Dipus sagitta. Next base: position 112,185,016 of record CM070770.1, read on the forward strand.
GGCCAAGGGGAGGGGGTAGGTCACGGATGAGCCTAATAATGGTACCAAACTGACTGTATTTGCTGAATACAAAACTAACTAATAAAGAAAAAAAAAAAACATAGATGAAAAGGATATGGAACATGAACAGACATCTAAGGATATTGCATACATAGAAAATATTTTCAACACTGATAATTGATAATAACTATAAAAATAATATGCAATTTTCATCCGTCAATTGATACAAAGTTTAATATTTTTAAAATAACTGCAGTAGTTGAGCTGCCTTACAAAGCACACTTTTCTATTAAGTTTTTTGTAGAGGGAACTTGTAGAAATGAAAGCTAACATAACGTGTCTGTAAAAGAGCTTAGTCATGTGCATCAAAATTCTTCAAGTGTTCACATTTTTCTCAAATAATTATAGTTCAAGAAAACAATAGAATAAATTAATCAAATTGCTAGCCAAGATTTAGGCACATAAATGATAGTCATAGAATTCTTCGCAATCAGAAAAAATTGAAAACAGCTAAAATGTGCAATAATAGAGGATTGATTCGGTACTATATTTATATGATGACATGTCTCACCTTATAGGTAAATATGTTTTTCAAGAAGATTTGAACACATGGATATGCTCACAAAATTTTAAATGGAAAAGGATAGGATGATTATAAATAAGATTGGAGAAATTTTCAAAGTGTATTACATAACATAAGAGTTGGGGATATGCATAGGAAAAAGTAAAAGTACTAAATAATAATCATTCCTGAATAGTAATATTAGGAACATTTTTGTCATATTCTCTACTTTCTGGTTATTTAAAATCTTTTTTTTTTTTTTTTTTGGTTTTTTTTCGAGGTAGGGTCTCACTCTAGTCCAGGCTGACCTGGAATTCACTATGGAGTCTCAGGGTGGCCTCGAACTCACAGCAATCCTCCTACCTCTGCCTCCTGAGTGCTGGGATTAAAGGCGTGCGCCACCACGCCCGGCTTTTTGGTTATTTAAAATCTTTATCATGTCCAAGAAAACCATGTAATAGTAACATAAAAATAAGAATAGATTACAATACAGATTTTGCAATAGTAACCATTTCATTGTAGGCTCAAATGTACAAATCATATGCACATGATCATCTTTAAGAGAAAATATAGGAATCTGTATTTATTGCTCATTTTATAACCATAATGCTGTGGCTGAGCAAGTTTCCATCATGGATACTGGTAAACAGTAAGTAAAGATTTACAAATCTTTTTCTAATTGAATATAGTTTCTCACATTTTTTTTTACAGAATGGTGTTAAAACCCATATTTTAAAAGCATATTATAAATGAATGCATATTTGCAGGTGACAATCCACTTACTACAAATTTCACAGTGGTATTGGAAGAAATCAATAGAGCTTTGATGTTCTTAGGGATAGCCTCTCATTTCCAGTGAATGCCAATTATCCAAGCTCTCACAAAGACAATGATATTTCTTTCTAACAGACACAGAAAAATCTCCCATTTTAGCAAGTCTTCCACTGCAGTCTGCTCTTAGGCTGTTTTTCACCATGAACTGTATTCTCAGGGTCGAGTTTACTTAATTGGTAGTAAGTATATATTTCCAATTTTCATGTAAGAAAAAAAAAGCTGTAACATACCATGATGTCATGCATGAAATTCCTTTAACTACAAATGAAAATAAAAATTGACGTTGATTTTGTGTGCTTTATATTTGTTTGGTCTTTGGTTTTTAAAGCTCATTCTCTGGTCTGAGCTGACCAAGGCTGAGCAGGTTTCATGTTGACATATTCCTAAAGGAAGACATGAGGCATTTGCCTTTCTGAAAAATATCTTTAGGGTTTAAGCTACCTTTGTTCTTCATAGGCTACTCTTTTTACCGTGGAACAAACACACTTGTTATCATGTAGAAAATAAGTACTGTAGATTTTCTGTTGCTTCTGGAAATAAATAAAGATATATAGGAGCAGTATTCCCTCAAATGTAACTTTAGCAAAGAGTAGCTTTTGGTTATCCTGAAAGAAATTCTAAAGAGTAAGTATCATGGCTGGGGAAATAGCTCAGTTGAAAAGTGCTTGCTTTTCAATCATGGGAACCTACATTCAGTCCTCAGACCCCATATTTAAAAAGCCATATGTGGTGTCATACACTCATTATGCCAGCACTGGGGAGGCAGAGACAGGCTTGTCCCTAGGCTGCTTGACTAGTCAGACTAGCCTACTTGGTAAGCTCCAGGACAATGAGGCACACGGTCTCGAAGAAAAAGAAGTACCTGATGAACTGCATAAACACACACACACACACACACACACACACACGTGCTCACATATGTACTTGTGCACCTGCACACACATGTACCTGCATGTATAAAAACATACATACACAATAAGTATGATTGTCACAGGGTTTAATAATGTACAAAGTTCTACCTTATCATTTCTCTCAATAAGTAAGTGAAGTAGGTAAGCTGTATTGTTATTGCCATTACCATTTTAAAGAAGAAGAAATAGAAGCACAGAGACAAACATTTTACTCAATACCACAGACTTGCAGGCAGACAGAAAGGACTGAGATCTAGGTCTTCTGGGTCTCTCTGATGTACAGCATTGCTTATGTATTAGACACCCAAACATCCAAATATAATTGAAAATAATAGCCAATGTCCAGTGTGGCTTGCTTGTTTCATAACTCATTAGTAAAACAGAAAACCCTTCACTGTACCATACCCTTGACACCAAATCACAAACCAGTAAGTTTTAAGAACAGTAACTTTAATGCATGCCAAGTACTTACTTTGATATCAATTTGCATTTCTGTGACTCATTTCACAAACTATGTCAGCCCTTTGCATCTCGGAAGCCCTAGTAGAATATTTATGAAGAGTGTTTAACTTCATTGAATCAGGAGAATGACCCAGTCCCTGAATAACTGCAGGATGTGCTTTTGCAGAACTGTGCCTATTAGTAGATGCTGACCTATAATTCACAATTCCTTAATATATTTCCAAACAAGCATATAATTATATAAAATGAGTTTCAAGGTGATATGACAAGCTAAAATTGATGGGAAATGTAATGTAGCATCTGAATTTCCACTAGGTCATACAGAACTAGGCTGACCAAGAACCTCCCTAGGTTCATGCCTTGAAACTGTCCCAATAAGGAAAGAAAGGTTCTCTCTCCTAGTCTATCCAATTTCAACAAGATAGCCAGCAACGATATAAATCGGTCAAAAGAATTAACTGTGATTTTCATCAGTGCCTCTTCATGCTTCACTGACCTCACTTTTGTATATTTATTCATAAAAACAAATGGAAAAAGTCAGAAACTCAGGATGTGGGAGTCTTTATTGCAGTCAATAAGAGGAACTTTTTAAAGAATCAGACAGAGTGCACATCAGGGATAAACCATTTCATAGGAAAAGTACAAAAATGAGAAGATGGAAGAAATTGCTAGCAAATTTGAAGCTAAAGGAAAGTATGCACCTGTTCTCCCTGTAGTTAGAAACAAATCTGAGAAGCAGATCTCTTGCTCATCTGAGAAGTGGGATGGAGAGCAGCCAATTCATTGTCAAGTCTGGACTGACGCTACTTAGTTAGAGGGTACAAGAAAGAGGTAGAAACAAAATCAAATAACCAAAGATTCCAGCAAATGGGGGCAATACTAGGAGGAAACCAATGCTATTCCAAAGAGCCAACTGAGAAAATCTGTAGGATTCAGAAGAAATAGATCATAAGACCTGGCTTCCTCATCAAAAAGCAATAAACTATACAGCCTATGAGATAGTATGTGAACTATAGTTAAATTAGGATAAACACAAAAACAACAGAATGAGGCATAAAGGAAGATGGATGTTAGAACAAAGACTTAACGGCAACAAAAATATAACAAGAGAACTAAAAATATTCACTGGTAGTAGACCAGATTGCTTGGACCAATCCTCCTGCAAAGAATAATTTAAAAACACAGCAAAGTGTCAACAATATGTGTTTGGAGGTGCTGGATAGCTACTAAAACAGAAATAGAAGGGACTTTCAGAAAACAAGGTCTGAGAAAACAAAAACAAAACAAACAAACAAACAAACAAACAAAATAAGCAAAGCTTGCTTTTGGCACTAGTTTCCGTGGAGGAAAGCTAGTAAGTTGCTGATTTTGAAAGTGTTAGCCTGGAAGTTGAGGAATTAATCAGAGCCCAGCACACATTAGTTGGACTGCTGTTGTTATGAAAAATGTAGTTCAGTCCACAGAAGAATCCACGCCCCTCAACTTTTAATGGGCTTCTGGTAGAATCAGGAATAGCAAACTAGGAATATGCGTCAGAAAGTCAGAAAGTCAAAAAGATAGCATCCCCTACATAGCAGGGTCAACAATCTATAAAACACCAGATGCTAAATGTTTAAGACTCTGGGCCACATAGTCTCTGTTGCAAATATTCCATTCTGCTGTTGCAGCTGGGAAGCAGACACAGACAACATGCAGACGGATGAACAAGGATGTGTGCCACAATAAAATTTTATATGCAAAACGTGCCTAGAATCCTGTCATTCATTAGAACTTGGAATTTTTGAGTAGACATAGGCCATCATGTCAGGGGCCACACTAGAGACCACAGTAGTGGATACCTGTTCCCCAAGTAGTGGTGGCAGGTGAAGTTATGGAGAGCTTGGGGCATGGTTTAGGATTATTCCTTGTGTGGTAGGCAGAATAATGACTATCTTTGCATCCAAATATATCTACATCCTAATTTCTGGGACCTGGGCATATGCTACTACATAACAAAGGTGAACTAGGGTTGCTAATCAGCGAGCCTGAAAATAAGGCAACCTTGAATTATGTAGGTGCATTCAGTGGAACTACAAGAGCCTTTGAAAGTGCAAAGAAGAGGCAGAAAAGTCAGTGAGCAACAGAGAAAGAGATGTGACTATGAAAGCAGAGACCAGCATCATGTAACATGAGAACATAGTTGACCATAATTAATGGAATGAGATGAAAGTGGGCCACAAGAGAAGCCATGCAAGTATCCTTTAGAAGTTGAAGAATGAAAATGGTTATCTTTCTACTTTCAGAAAAGAATGCAAATTTGTTCAGCTCAATAAGAACCACTTTGGATTCAGACCTTCAAAATTGAATGAGAATAAGTCTATATTATTTTGAGACCTTAAATTTGTGATACTTTGCTATGGTAGTAATAGACATTAATATTCTTCTCATGCCTGGAGCTGGGGCAGATAATGAGAGTGGGATGTAAGGAATTCTGGGTAATATAAAGTTAGAGAAAGGATAGTACATACTTCCTTTGCAAACTAACATGGTATCCATTTTCTAAATTCCATATTCTAGGAATTAGGGCCAAGAACAAGTATCCTGTTATTCATGAGCTATCATGATTTAGTTTTTTTTAATTTCTGTAATGAGCAAGTTGATAACTCAATGATTTATCTAGCCCCAATTATTTCTATCCTGCTGTTACATTTATGGTTGCTTATAAAAATGGTTAATGAATATCGCTTCTTATGCTAAAAGTTTACCTGTGAGAAATAAGCTAATTAAGTCTCATTACAGACAAGTTCACAGAGTGGCAATTGTGGCAGACTCATAGGGTGGCATAAAGGCCAAGAGAGAAAAATGTGAAGGTTATATTGTAAAAATCCTTCAACTTAGAAAAATAGAGTATTAAAATGCATCTTCTCACTTTTTGACATGTGTGTAAAGCATGTGTGGTGTGTGCTATGATGTGTGTGGCTTATGCACATGTATGTGCAGATGCATATGTCTCATGAGTGCATGCGTGGAGCAAGAGATGTCAGTTGTCTTCCTCAATTGCTTGTATGTGTTTGTTAAGATGGAGTCCCATTTAACCCACAGTGTCATTTTTGGTCTGTGAACCTCAATAATTTTCCAGTCTTCACTCCTAGAAGAACTGGGGTTTACAGACATGCATGGTGATGCCCAGCTTTTTATTGGGTGCTGTAGAATCAAACTCAGGCCCTCTCAGATCTTCCCAAGTCTTCATGGTGCATAGCAACACTCTTGTCTGCTAAGCCATCTCCTCACCATGTTCTCATTTTGAGTAAGGTGGAAAGATAGTAGACAATGTGTTCCAAAGTGAGTGGGTTTGCAGAACTAGTTAAACAACTCACACACATTAAGACATGGCTTAGTGGTTAAGGCATTCACCTGAAAACCTTAAGGACCCATGTTTGATTACCCAGAACCCACATAAGGTAGATGCACATGGTGGCATGTTTGTTTAGGGTTTGTTTACAGTGGCTGGAGGCCTTGGCATGCCCTTTCTCTCTCCCTCTCTCTAGTAAACAAATAAGTGAATAAGAATAAAAAATTTGTAAAAGACTGAATATGAATGTGTTTACTGAAGAATACAGAAGATTTTATGAAAATTTCTCTGTGTAGACCTCTGATTCCTAAGAGGCCCCAGGAGAGTAACCTTAGGCCTAGGGAGGAGACCATATTCTTTTCTGCCTTGATCCTTGTCAGAGAATACCACAGAGATGATAACTGAAATGGTTAGTGAAATCAGATGTGGTGATTAATCTCTGATTGTCATCTTGACAGATTTGAATATTCATAGAAGCAAATCTTTGGTCATTTTGTTGAGGTATTTTCTGGATTTGATTAGTTGAGCTGTGGGTGGTAGCATTCCGTGGGCTGTGTTCCTGGACTATGTAAAAAGGAGAAACCTAGCAGAGCAAGCATCATCCATCACTCTCTCTCTCTCTCTCTCTGCCTCCTCACTGTGCTAAATGTGACCAGCTGCCTCAAACTCCTGCCACCATACCTTACCTGCATGGTAGATTATAACTTTTAATCATAAACTGAAATAAACTCTCCCTTCTTTAAACTGATTTTGGTCAGATACTTTGTCTCAGCAATGAGAGGGTGAATAATGCAGCAGACAAGAGGCTGAAATTGGAGAGTAATAGATTTTTCTCAAACAGTGGGTTAAAGGTACAGTGATCCTGGGGAACTGGCATGGAATCCATTCACATAAGACTGTTCACCTAGGGTCATTTAAAAATATATTCTACCCCAAAGGCCACCACCATGATAGAGTTTGGGGGGAGGGGCAATCTCAGTAGATAGAAGCTAAGGGTGAGTGTCTACCTATTGGGTATAGAACCTAAAGGATATTGGTAGAAGGAGAGCCCTGCCTGGTCAAGAGAATTCTTCTGGTCAGGAAGACCCAGCAGGAAGTCACTAGTGGATCTTGAAAGCACCCTAACATTGAGAGCCACTTTAAATACCTTCTGCATCCAAGATGCAATATGTGTTTCCCTTCAGAGAGAACATTGCTATCCTTCCACTGCTCTGAACTCAGAGTTAGAAAAAGGAGTAATTGCTAAATATTAAGTCTGATGGGAGCCTCCAAACAACTCTAGGAGAGCCAGATGAAGTTCTTGCTGCAGTCATTGAAAGACTACAGACTATGGCTACTGGCTGAAGCCTGAGAGAGGAACAGAAGTGTATGAAAGGCTGAGGTGGGCTGGTAGTCATATAGTTGAAGGTCATGAGACAGGGCTGAAGGTATGGAGTGTGCAAAGTTTCCCAGGAAACTGCCCAACCTCCTGCAGAAGAAAATATACAGAAAATGAATCAGTAGGAAACTCTACCAATTAAGTTGTAGGAAGTAGTAGGCAAGTTTGTCTTAAATACAATGAATAGCCTTTCTGAGCCCTTTCTTTTGGTCAAAGGCTCCCATTGATCATGCTCCTGCTAGACATGAATGTTTCAGCCTGTGGTCATGTTAGAGGTCATGGGTAAAAGGCCACCTAATGATTAGGTCCCTAAGCTGGACATAGTATGTCGAACTAAAAAAATAGAGCCATTTAGCCAGAGATGTAAAAGGCAATATATCTACTGTGGAGTGAACTTAGGGTTATTTATGAGTCCTTTGAATCACATCCTTATTTTCACTTATATGTGAGTAGTAATACTGCTAGAAGTGTCTTCCACAATGTAAGTAAATGAGAATAACTTTAATAGCAATAACTACGATTACTGGTCTGCTCTTTTCTATGCCCTGATGAGGTCTTTTTTCAACAGCATTGATCAGCTTCCCTGGAACAAAGACAGGAAGATGTGTTGACCAAGGACATGAATTAGGTCATGGCAGAGAATGCTTACTTCCCATGCATAGCATCTTTGGATGTTTTTTTTTCACAGTCTATTAATTATTTAAATAGTTATTATCTTTGTTTGTCCTTCTTGCTTGAACTGAAAACTGCTGATCTAATCTTATCAGCATAATAACTTGTCACAATACAGTGAGTGTGTACAAAACCATTTTTAGCAGAGAACAATGAGGAGGGTGAAACTTATTGTGAATCGGGAAGCAAGCCATCTTGTGTGAATTATCTCATTTTATTAAGAAAATGCCTTGTAAACTAGACACCACACCTTCGCCTCGTAATGAAAAGATCAAGGTCATGAAGTGAATGAGTGGCAGGTCTCTGGCTAGCACGCTTTGTGTCATTCCAGAATTTAGAGTGTAAAATGTAAATAAGCTTTGCATTCCTTCCATGATACAACTCAGAAAGTGCTTTATGGAGCATATCTCATTTTATTTCCCCATTTGTTCATAAAATAGGTAAGGATTAAATGCCACCATGCTGATTTTGCTGACTAATCATTTGTAGATCTGAGCATAGCAGCCAGCATACATAATCCAAGGGGCCAGTGGATTTTTAACTGAAAGAAAAGCAGGTGTGGTCAGGATTGTATGCCAGATTTAGCTATGATTGACTTCTTGTAGCAGTTTGAACCCCCATTCTCCTCCCAATTAACTCACTTCTTAGTCCTTGGAACTTGTGAACATGACTTTTTTTTTTTTTTTTTGGAAAATTATGGTTACTTAACATGGTAAAAATAGGACTAAGTTTAAGAGCTTGAAAGGCAGAAATCATCCTGGACTACCTGTCTGGGCCCGAAATGTTAAATGCTCTTGTAAAAGAGAGGCAGAAGGAGACTGGAAACAGATGGTGCAGAAGAAAGCACACATACACTAATAGCCTTGCTTCTCGGCCTTCTGGCTAAAATCAAGTGTAGCATCTGTTTTTATCAGTTTGACATAGACTAAGAGCAATCTCATAATGACACCATAGAGGAAATGAGGAAACCCAATTAATAAAAGAGAAGAGAACTTGATGTAGTTGAACAAAAATGCATAAACTACTTTTTTTGTTCCAGCACACACATGCATGTAGATGTAGAGCATGTGTATGGTGCAGTGTGTGTGCTGGTGTATGCACATATGTGTACAGATGTACACACTCCATGGGTGTGTGAGCAGAAGCCATCAAAGAGTGTCAAGGGTCCTTTTCTTTTTGTTTATGCATGTATTTATTTGAGTATAGGGCTCATTAATAGACCTGCTGTTCATCAATGAGCTCCAGTGTTTCTCTTGTCTGCCTCCTATGGACTTGAATTACAGAAATATGTGGTCACTTCTAGCTTTTTATGTGGGTTCTGGGGACTCACATTTTGCTGTTTCAGGCCTGAGAGAACTTTATGCTTAAACAGCAAGTGCTTTTAACTGATAAGCCAGCTCCTCGGTCCAAAGTACAAGCTTTTAAATAGGTATATATCAGAAACAAGAAGGATAAATTAGAAATATTGATAGAAAGTTTTAGGACAATGATAACTAAATGCAAATCTTAAAATTTTCCAGAGGAAGGAATATTCTTATAAAGAAACCAGAAAGTGGCTTTACAATGGACTTCTCTAGATTCCAGAAGACAATAGAAAATACCTTAAATATGCTGAGGAAAAATTATTTTGAGACATGTTTCTAACTTAGCCTAAATATATATGTCACTGGAAGAGTTGAACTCTCTATTACATGTACATTTAGAAAAGGGATGATACTTAGAGCCTCAACGTACATATTAGGTTAAAGCGAAACCAGTAGGATAGGACCTACTTGAGTATGACTGTTATTCTCATAGGGAGAGGAGATCAGAACAAGGATGTACTTGAAGGAATTCATATAAAGCATATGGAATAGAAGCCAACAAGCCAAACAGAGAGACAGAGAACCCTCTGAAGAATACAACCTCCCAATGCTTGAACTCAGCTTATACATTGGAGAACTATGAGGAAATGAGTTTCTATTGTGTAACCCACTCAGTCAGCGATATTTTGTTTCAGTGGACTAATATGCTTACTGCACTAGGTTGGAGAAAATACAAGATTGTTAGTTCCCCAAGGTCTAGGCAGAAATTAAATCATCTCTGAACATGATATGGCTTCACATTATTTCCAAAGTCAATACTCAAATGCAATGTTTGGCACATCCTAAAAAGTAATTGGGGGCTGGAAGGATAGTTCAATGGTAGATTTGCCTAGCATACATGAGACCCTGAGTTCAATCTCCAACACTGAGAAAGAGTAATTAGGTACTAAGGAGATAACATGGATGGAAACCATATGGAATAGAAACTGAGTTGCAGGACTCTCAGGACATATAAAACTGATATCTAGACTTTAAAGTAATACTTCATGATGATATTTTCAAGGGTCTAAACATAAGATTATAGCTAAGTAGAGAACTGAAAGGTGAAAAATAATCCACTGGAAATTTTTAATTTAAAACATTACCATAAAAATTAACTGGATGGCATTAAGTGCAGATTACCAATAGCAGAAGAAAGAAATGCTTTGAAAGGCAGACCAGATGAAGCACAGGAACGATAAGGCTAGAAAACGAAAAAGAAAGAAGAAAGGATAAGTAGGCTACAGTAAGAAGGTCTACTGTATGTGGAATTGAACTAAAAGGAGGACAAAGAATGGTTCAGGGCTGGAGACATGACTCAGCGGTTAAGGCACTTGCCTGTGAAGCCTATGGACCCATGTTTGACTCCCCAGATACCACATACACCGGATACACAAGGTGAAGCATGTGCAAGGTTGCAGAGGCATACAAGGTAGGGCATGTGTCTGGAGGCCCTGGCATGTCAATTCTCTCTCTCTCTCTCGTATACTCTTGCTCTCACTTTTGTCTTTTCATAAAAAATAATGGTCCAGAACAATATATTAGGAGATAATAGTTTAAAGATTCAAATCTAATGAGATTCATGTTTATATTTTCAAGAAGTTCCATGAAACCCAGGCAAGAGAAAGTTAAATTCAAACTTATTTTCTTCAAAAAAGTCTTAAAGAGCTAGGCATGGTGTGCATACTTTTCATCCCAGCACTAGGGAGGCTGAGGCAGGAGAATCACTATGAATTTGAGGCCAGCCTGGAGCTATGGAGTGAGTTCTAGGTCATCCTGGGCTAAAATAAAACCCTACCTCAAACAAAGCAAAAAAGAAATAATAAAAGTCAGTGAGCAAAAATAGATATATTATTTTTAAAGGAGCAATAGAGTAACAGCCAATTTCTCAAGAGAAATGGTAAACCTATGGAAATAAAATGTCTTCCAAGCATTATAAAAAAAATACTGCCTACCTAAAATTACTCATCCATTGAAAAATCTTTCAAAAATAAAAGTGAAATAGGCATCTCTTCAGATGAGCAAAACTGGCAGTAATTCATCACCAAAGAAACTAGACATTGTGTTTTCAGGGAAAGGCACAATGATTCCATAGGGAGATCTGGAGATGTAGTAATGAAAGACATGTGAAGATACTATAAGCATAAATGGAAATAAACATTAACTGTATATTCATGTCTTACGAGTTTAAGTGTGCATAAATAAAATCTGTAAGAATGAAAAGGAAAGAAATTCTGCTGTTTGTAACAACCTTCCTGTATTAACTAAAATGAGTTTCAAAGAGACCAATCCTGCTTGGCTTCATGCATTTAAGAGTTTAAAAGTCTTGCCAAACATGGTAGTGCATACCTTTAATCCCAGCACTTGGGAGGCAGAGGTAGGAGGATCTCTGTGAGTTCGAGGCCACCCTGAGACTGCATAGTGAATTCCAGGTCAACCTGGGCTAGAATGAAACCCTACCTCGAAAAACAAACAAACAAGCAAAAAATACAAGTAAAAGTTTGATCTTTTAAGAGTAGGAGGTAGAATGATAAGTTACTAGGGGATGGGGTGATGGTAGAGAAGGGCTTGAGGAAATATTGGTCAATACTTAAATAATTTTAGTTATGATAGAAGGAATAAGTTCAAAATATTTACCACACAAATGGATTATTGTTAATAACAATTTTTCAAATCCTTTAAGACGCTAAGAGTAGATTTAAGTATTTTCATCACAAAAATGATAACTATTTGAGGCAATACTGGCCTGGCTGGCTTGGTTTGGCCATTTTGCAGTTGACTTTAGGTTTGACTTAATATTTTTTTAAACTTTACTGTTGTGTAAAGGACAATCATAATTCTAATTATGACAGCTTCCTGAAGTAGTTTCCTAAACTAGTGACATAGTGAGCTGCTGCTCTCAGCCACCCACACAATTATGAAGAGAAATGCCTGACACACCTGGTGTCCTGTGTTGCCAAACTGTAGTGTTAAAGGTGGTGTATTAAAGGCTCATTCAACTTTTGATATTTCCAATGTACCATTGAGCTGTTACACTATTGCAAGTTTAGTATCTGTATATAAGTGTACATATCAATTTAAAAATAATAAAGCTTCATATATTTGTGTATATATAAAGTCTGAATATCATTCATTTTACAAAAGTAGCAAAGTAGAGTCCAAGGAAATTGAAAACAGGGTATGATAATAACAGCTACTTAGAAAGTAAAACATAATAAAAAGATTAAAAAAGCCAACAGTGTTTTTAAAGCTACTGAAATAGAAAAATCCTTGTCAAATTCCTTTCAAAAGAAGTAAATTCAAATAAAAATGTTAGAAATAATAAATGACTATCAGCATACATTCCATAGAAATTAAAATTTAGTTAACATGTACAATTTCATGCCAATGAAATTGAAGTATCAGTACAGTAAACAAACTAGAAAAATCAACTTATAATAATGACACAATAAGGTAGTACATAAGAGTTGTCTTTCTATTTCATTCTTGGGGGAGGAGGTTGTGTTAAATGTCATTTATCTGAAATTATCTCCTGTCTATGCACACACAACTGCTTTATTGGGACTGCTCATAAGGGATGAAGTATGATTTTGTGTGGTGAATAAGTAAAAGTAGGTTCGTTATGTTTTAGTTGAGATTGAATTTTTGTGTTTATGTGTGTGCAGTGTAAATGTATGTGTGGATTCATGGGCATTCATGTGTGTGTGTGTGTGCATGTTCTCTTGTGTGTGCATACAAGTGTAGTCCAGAAGTTAAGGTATGGGTCTTCCTTGATCATTTTCCATATGTTTGCTTTAGAGTGTTTTACTGAACCTGGAGCTCATTGGCTTGGTTAGAGTAGCTATTCAGCAGGCCTTAGAGATACTCCTTTCTCTGCCTCCCCAATGCTGGGGTTATAGATATCGACTGTCACTTCAGCTTTTGTGTCAGCTCTGGGGATTTGAACTCAGGTTCTCATGCTTGTGCAGCAAGCACTTTACCAAGTGATCCATCTCCCCAGACCCATAGACTACATTTAAGAGACTTGCTCATGATGCTGTTAGCCCTGCTCCTCCCTCCTGCATAAGTACATGCTATTTGTAGACTGGGTGCAGGCAGAAATAACACAAGTCCCTTGACTGAAACTAAGCAAAGGTATCACTTTCCAAACACTACCATGAGAGGGAGTGTGGTGATGTTCTCTTAGCTGTGTTAGATTTCATATTCTAACATGCTTATAAAGTATATTTCACCTACATTTTGCATTTTCTTGTAACAATATTTATTATTAACCTAACCATACTTTAATATTTCTAAAATAGAAGAGTTTATATGGCCAATGTTGCCAACTATAGATCACATACCTTTACTGAGAAATATTAAATTGAGGGGGAATGACAACAGGGGACAACATGCCTTGTCGAATTATGATCCTGTTCAATAGCAAGAACTATTTCTTTCACAGTAAGTAGAAACAATCATGGTATTCATCCAATAGCCATGGCTACAGAAATAAGGGAAACAAAGCCACTATATGAAAAACAAAATACAAAAGTTTTATGTCCCTGAGAAACTGGTAAGCTTCCTGCCTTTGCTGTCATGTGACTTTTCTGCTTTGATTTTTGTTCAGGCAAACAGAAAGCATACAGAAAGAAGTTCAAGACCTGGTTTCAGAAATTCCATTAGTCTCTGAGGTTAAATATATTCTTCGTTTTGTCATCTGTGGCATCAGTATTGGTGTTCTCTTTCTATTTGCACTTGTTTGACTTTAAAAAGCTACAATTCCTGTTGTTCTTTACTGGGAAGTGTGAAAGTATCATGCCTGAACACATCACAGCATAAACATAGTTGCCTTACAAGAGACAAAGCAGTATGATTCAAGACATATCATTTACTTATTTAGATCCCTTATTATATGTCATTGAAAAAATTTAATTTACTGGTTTGCAGGTTTACGCTTATTGCCAAAAAGAATCTCTCCATATAAATAATAGACCATAACTTCTGGTCTCTTGTATATGAAGTATAAGTCTCATAGTTAATCAAAATGTATAAAGCTGGCTGGGCATGGTGGCACATGCCTTTAATCCCAGCACTTGGGAGGCAGAGGTAGGAGGATTGCCGTGAGTTTAAGGCCAGCCTGAGACTCCATAGTGAATTCCAGGTCAGCCTGGGCTAGAGTGAGACCCTACCTCGAAAAACCAAAAAAAAAAAAAAAAAGTATAAAGAGGGTTGGAGAGATAGCTTAACAGTAAAGTCACTTGCCCGTGAAGCCCAAGGACCCAGGTTTAATTCCCCAGTACCCACATAAGCCAGATACACAAGGTGGTGCATGCATCTGGAGTTTGTTTGCAGAGTCTAGAGGCCATGGCAGGCCCATTTTCTCTCTCTCTCTCTAGTAAATTAATAAAATATTAAAAATATATGAATGTACAATGAAAGAAAACAACCATTTCTTCCCATATAGTTGTCATGTCTCCTCAGCAACAACTGCTATAGTTTTTTGCATAATCACCCAATTGTTCAGCTAGAGCTCATAAGTAACAAGGTTTGCAAAATGTCTTTGGACTAGTTAGCTCACCTGGATGAGTACCCATGACTGGTGGCCAGTAGGGAACTGTGTAGTATTTTATGTTCTTTGCAGACATTTACATGTTTCATATTTTATGGTAGCTCATCTATTTTCCAGTCACCTATGTAGATCAATCACCCATCAGACTGAGAGGGATAAATGTAACTGGAAATCAACAGGTAGACTGGCCAACAAATTCAAAACTGTAACTGTGATGTCTCCATCAATTCAATAGGACCTGTGTTTTCTGATCAAACCCCAGATACATATCACACTCCTTTGGAAAATGCCAGTATTTACTTGTTTCTACATTCTTATAAAGATCTCAGTCAGTGGTGAAGTGAAATATGTCAACTATAATAAAAATGATGATAGCCTCATTATTTTCTGCAAAATTTGCCACTGTAGGAAGACTTCATTATTGATGTGTTCTGTAATTGAGGTGTTTTCCTGATGCCTAAGGTGACATTATGAACCTCCACTCCCAGCCCGGTGGAATATTAATTATGATTAAAGAGGCCAGAGAAGGTAGCAAGGCAACTGGATTCTTCATACCATATCTCTCAGGCAAAACCCCTTTGTCTTTCCTTATTAGCAGTGTGAAATACCTTGTATTTAACCCACCAAAGATGGCATTAGTGAGGATCCAACACTGTTAGTCTGTAAGGTATGAAGTCTATGCCATGGGCTTCACTTAATGTTACTATTACAATGCACTATTTGGCAGACACTGCGTTAAGGGCCAAACACACTGTCTTGTTGATTCTCTAAAGTACCATACAAAGGGGCTGTGGAGATGGCTCAGAGGTTAAATGCCCTTGCTTGTGAAGCCTGCTGGCCTGGGTTCAATTTCACTCAGGCCACCCACGTAAAGCCAGACATACAAACTGATGTGAGCATCTGGCATTCCACTTGCAGTTGCAGGAAACCCTGGCACATATACATGTGAACACACACGAAGATAAATAAATAAAATTTTTAAAGTACTGTACAAAGAACATATTTGTTATCACCTCTTTAAGAGGAGGAAATAAGCTGGGGTTTCAGTGGTTAAGGACTGTAAGTCTTGTAGTACAATACTATTTCTGTTCACCTCTAGCACTCCTCTGTGAGTCTGCCACGTATGTTTCTGTAAATGTGACGCCATCGATGAATTCCCACCTGGGGTGTGTGTGCGTGTTTTGACTGTTTTTATGTTCTGTGACCTGCATCAAATATCTTCACACTCTCATTCATCTGATTCCCCTGCTTCTTAAGAAATCTTGCCTTTCCACACCGCTGCTGTTTCTTTTGACATCCTTATGCTCTTACTAGTTTTGTAGTGGTGGCTGCATAATCCACTCATCTATAGCTTTAGGATGTGACCTTGTGCTATGCCCTCCATCAAAGCCATTGAACTTTGAACTGTGGCAGGAGCTCAATGTCAGGAGATGCACACTGACTGGGCATGAGTGGAATCCTGCCCACAGATGTGTTTCCATAGTGTGTCTTTGTTTGCCTTTCAAAAAATGATATTCAGCTGTAAGTGCCAAAGATTTCATACAAAGCTTGACTTACAATTTCTTTTGAAAATCAAAATCTGGTAGCATGGTGCTTTCTTTTTGCATGCATGATAACTCAGCTTCATTTCTTAGACAGACATAACCTCCGATCGACCCTGATTCGCTCACTCCCACTTCTACTTCTGTATCTATGGTACATCAGTGTTCCTGATCAGTCTCAGTTCCGAGCTGACAAGTGTTTTGAGCTTGCTGATTCATGCTTTGCTTGAGTCATGGCCACCTTTATCTGAGCAAGGCTAGATAATGTTGAAAGCCATTTAGCAGAGACTGCCCTTTTTGTTCAGAGTGGGTGGTATAGTCATGTGCAGCTTAATATTGTTGTCAAGTACTCCATTACCCACAACCAGCAGAATGTTATCCTACTAAGTACTTAACAAAGAGCAAAGTAAGGCCCCTGCAGATTGTTCACTCCCAAACTTGTGCAGGGGCTTATGGAACTGTGTGATTCCCCATGGATATGCAGTAAATGGGATGCCTGCTTTGGAAAATTGAGGGCATCTTTTTCACTGAAATAAAGAATTGGGATATATGTATTTCATCAAGCATCCAACTGTAAATCATTTGGTGAATGCCAATGCTTTCCCCATCTGAGGAGAACAATGTGAAGTGGAGTAAGTGAGGCTCAATCAGTATACCCCGGCAACAATTCAGCACAGTGTTAGTTCATGATGGCTCCTTTGTATTTCAATTCAACAGAAGTTTTGAACATTTTCTATGTTATACATAGTGGTCACTACTCACCATTTTGTAAAACACTGTATGGGCAGTATCTTGGTTTTTAATTATACCTATTTTAAAAATTATGGCCCCGAGGCTGAGAAAGATCAACATCAATGTGAGAAATAAGGACCTCAAACAAGATTTGAACTCAGGATGTGGGTCTGTATTGCAATGTAGGCTTAGAGTTTATAATGTTATTTTGGGACATACTGGAGAAAATGGTCTCATTGACCAGAAAAAAAATATAGCCCTCTGGCTTCTTGCAGTTTGTTATAGTGAATCAGATGGGGGTAGGTTACTAATTCTATCATCTATGAACTTATCTCTTGCTGCTGGAAGGGAAAGCCGTTTATGTGCAAGGGGAAGCTTCCACATCACAACTGATGCTGATTTCTACCATCATTGGCAGAGGCCAATCTTGTGACAAAACCAGTACACATAGCCAACACTGCAGGTGCACTTGAGTCCCCATGCCCTCAGTCCTGCTGACACTCATTATCATGGACAGGGGTGACACCACTGGTGCTGACTGTTCCGGGAAAAGCCGTGGAAAATGTGAGTCCAGCACCACTGTTGTATCAAAGCATGGATCTTTGAATCAGACACTCCTATGGTTGAGCACAAGATAACGGTCATGTTTTTCCCTAAAGCGAGATGTCCCTGAATCAGTCCTATAGTAATTCTAGCTGGAAATCACAGCCTTTAATGTGTTTGTTCAACAAACATAAACTAGTATATGGGATTAAAGGCATATTCCTATCATTGATTTATTCAGTCGCATACTGCTTTTGTCTACTTGTACTGCTATAACAAAATCACAAGGCTGGAGAGATAGCTCAGAGGTTAAAGGTGCTTGCTTGCAAAGCTTGAGGTCCAGGTTCTATTTTCTAGTGCCCATGTAAAGCCAGATATACAAAGTGGAGCACACATCTGGAGCTCGTTTGCTCTGGCAAGAAGCCCTGGTATGCCTATCCCTCCCCCATGGTTCTCTGCTTGTAAATAAATAAATAAATAAATAAATGAAGATATTTTAAAACATCACCAAGGCTGAGTAATTTATAAATAATAGGAATTTATTTTTTCACAGTTCTAGAGGCTGGAAAGCCCAGGATCTGGTGAAGGCTTTTTGCTGCATCATTGGTGGAAGAGTAGAAAAGAATGATCTCAACTCCTAATCCTACCATGAGGACTCCACCCTTAAGACAAGCATTTCTTAAAAGTCAACACTTTTTATATTATCAGACTGACCATGAAGTTGTGTGTGTGGGGTGACAAACACATTTCAACACATATAGATGTGTAAATTACATGTAGTAATAGACTTGCTATGCTAGACGTTAACTCAGGTAGCTGTGAGGAGACAGAGGAGGAGGCTTACTTGTCTCCTACCTGTGGGATACAGAGAAGGCTTTCTGGATGAGGTGAGATCTGAACCAAAAACTGAAGGACAAATAAGACTTAGGCAGACAGGAGGGAAGTAGAGTGAGAAAGAGCATGAAAAGGGTAGTGATGCAGAAGGAATCTTGGCTCATTTGGATGTCTGGGAGGAAACAGGAAGGTGGACCTAAGAATGGTAAAGTTTGGAGCCAAAATAATCTTGACCAATGTCATAAAGGACTTTGAGTATCAAGTTGGAAAAATCCATTGAAGGGTTAAGCAGTGAGTGACATGGTCAGGTTACATTTTAGATCACTACTGGGTGCAGAATAAAACATGGACCTCATTAGCGGGATGAACCAAGATAGTTCCTTTACGTCTTGTAAGACGGTGCCTGTGAACTGAACAACATGGAGAGCTGTGGGGAAGGAGGGAATGCCCAGCCAGCCAGTCACACCAGCCTGGCAATTGGAGGCTGACAGCTGTTCCGTGCCTGCCTCTGACAACCCCTGTAGTGCAGGAGCTTCTGGGATGGGAGGAGATTCCAGGCTGCCTCCTGCTAAGGGACACCTTGTAGATTACACAAAGCTGTGATTGGCACACATGCCCACAAAGCCCAGGAGAAGCAAGGAGTTCTAACCCCACAGTCGTCTTCAGGAGCCTAGGGAAGCTGACAGTGCGGAGCACAGAGACCAGCCTTAGCTGGATAATGATGGCGCTGGTGGCTATGAAGCAGGACTGGGCCTGTGGCCAAATGAGTTGGCAGCTTAAATCTGGCCTTGGCCTTGGCCCCCTCAGCTCCATCTGTCTAGCAGTGGGTGTTAGCCTTAAAAAGCACCAGCCCTCAAACCTGGCAGTTCAGAAAAGAGGAAGAGGACATGTAGGATGTATGCTTATGAGTGAGACTGCTTAAAGTGTGCAGGGCTCAAAAGCAGTCACAATGTGGTCAGAGGAATCTGTTAAAAACTGTTCTTGTACTTTGCTTAATTTCCCTTTTGTTGCCATTGTCTCTCTTAAAGACATGCTAAAATGAAATGTACCCATACAGACATTTCCAATGGGGCAGGGGACAGTAAATTCATAATTCAGTAACTAAAATGATTTCCTAGAAAGCATGTGTACCTGAGTCTGTCCTCATGTAAGTTCCTGGGGACTGAGGTGGTTCTCTAGCTTCCATGCGAACCTGCACATATGAACATGAATACACACACACACACACACACACACACACACATACACACAAGAAATGAGAATGAAAAAAATGTTTCAAGCAAGAAAATGAATAAACTGTTCAAGAAACTGAAATGCTCGTTAATATTTTAAGGCACAGTCTCACCAGGAATTGAAAGTTGTGTGAAGTATATTCTCTTGGCGTTCCTAGGACCAGAGCATGGCGATTGCTTAGTTTTCTAATAAAAAGAGACATTTTTATTTTTCATGGAAGCAAAAGTTCTGTATTTTAACCTAATTTTCCAGGTTAGAATAATACGCCATCTCTAAGACATAGTAGGAAACCCCAACTAACCAGGTTGGGGTTCTGGTTGTCATGTTCAGAGGTGGGTGGGCTTTGTCAAACCCTACCCATGGCACATGGGTACGTAGCTGGAGAATGGTAGTTTTTTGGATATCATTACTGGTCAAAGGGGAGAGACAGTAAGCCAGAATGACAGATACCCAGCCTTACTGATTGGCTTGTGGTGGGAGACACAAACTCCCTTCTGATAAAGGCCATATGTTCTAATGGTAATGGTGATGGTGCAAATTATACATAACAAGGTTTGTATCAGTGTGAAAAGATTGCTCAGTGGTTGAGAGCACTTGTTGCTTAAGCATGAAGGTCTCTTGGGCCAGAGATTACCAAGTTTTCAAAAACTCCCAGGGACCTATGTAGAAAGCTGAGCATGGCCACACACATATGTAAATCCATTCCACAGGGCTTGCTGATGGACAGAAGTTCCAAGTTGAGGGAAAGACCCTGTCTCAAGAAAATACGTGGTTAAGCAGAAAAGGACATATGACATTCTCATCTGCACACATACACACACACGCGAGTTTGTACCATCTGGTGTATAGTTTCTTGAGAGTTTTCCTAGAGTGGTTTAGGAACCCTTATGGGTTAGTGTATCATTTACTGGTCATGAGGAATATGGGATTACTGAAGGACTAGGAGATATGCTTTTAAAAAGTTTCAGTCAAATGACTCTAAGCCATAGCTCTATCGTAGTTAAATAAAATAAAAATTTCATGTGATTGTATTGTGTTATTCTAGCAACAATGTAGGACTATTTTAACATTATATCCTCGAGGCTTTTCCTTTATACTTTCCTTTCTTGGAATCGTTATTTTAGCAAATACATTTGTAAATTAAAATAACATAAAGACACAAAGTTACAACATTGGACATGATTTCCCCAGAGTACTGTCTGCAGTTCTTGACCTCAAGCTCTCTGATTATTACATTGGTACCAGCATCTGCTACATGCTTGTGAAGTGAAGGAGTGACTGACTGACTCTCAGTCTGATCCCAGCAGAAAGTAAAACAATACAAGCTACCAAATTCCACTCATAGATCATTTCACCCACTCCAACTGGGGTGATGAGGCTCTTACCTGGGGTGTTAGCCTTGAGAGTGTGAAGAAAAAAAAAATTATGGAACACTTTGCCAAATGGATATGGTGACTGACACTAAGAAGAGGCCAGACATGATTTGTCTTTGCAAGAGGACTATTAGGTGGAGAACATGGTGAATGAGGATGCTGACAGGAGCTTAGTTTTTACTAGCGTCAATGACTTTCCAGGCATTTTAACTCTATCTTAATTCTTGTGTTTAGATGAGATCACTTTCCATATTTTATGTATGATTAAATGGAGGCTTCGAATGTCTTTCCTGTGGTCATGAAATCAAAACATTTCTTTGAAAAGCCAGAATTTAACTCAAAGTCAACCTGGGAAGCTCTTGTTATTAGATCATTGGTATTTAATAGAGATATCTGAGTGGGAAAGCTTGCTGTGAGGGAGTAAATTAAAAGGTTTATAATTTATAAGAATTGTGGCCTTGGGATGTAGCTCAGTAGATCCAATGTGCCCTATACCACAAAGTAAATAATTCCTTCTCTCTCCTTTCCTCCCTTTCTGTATCTCTTTGTGCTTATAAATAAATAAAGTATTTTAAAAATAAATACATAGTAAAAATTAATTATAGCAAAACATACATTGCATAAATTTAACATCTTGACCTTTTAAAAAAGTGCAATCATCATCATTCATCTCCAGAACTTTTTCTCATGTTCAAAAACTGTGCCCATCAATAACTCCCCATTCCCTACTCCACCCTACTCCTGCAAACCTTTGTTCTACGTTTTGGACCTATGAACTCTAAATGTTTCATGTATCATGTGAATAGCATGCCTATTTCACTTAGTTTTAATGGTTAATCTAGGTTAAAGTATTTGTCAGAATTTTATTTTCCTAAGGCTAAAAGATATACTACTATAGGTCTATACTGTAGCTTGTTCATCCATTTACCTGTTGGTGGACATTTGGACCCCCCAACATCTGGCTCTTGTGAATTAATGCTGCTACAAACATAGGTGTAGAGATACCTTTCTATGTACCTGCTTTCAAACTTTAAAGGTATAAACTCAGACATGGAATTATTGGCTTATATGGTAATTCAATGCTTTTTTTTTTTAAAAAAAAAAGAACTGCTATAGAGACTAGGCACTTTACATCGCAACCAGCAGTGCATAAAGAATCCTAGTCCCCAGCAACCGTTTCTTGGTGTTTTGCTCTTTGGTCTGTTTTATGAGCCATAGAGTGGTTATAAAGTGGCTTCTGATTATGGTTTTGATTTGTACTTTCCTAGTGATTAGTGATGGTGAGTATCTTTTGTGTGTGTGTGTGTGTGTGTGTGTGTGTGTGTGTGTGTGAGACAGAGAGAGAGAGAGAGAGAGAGAGAGAGAGAGAGAGAGAGAGAGGCACCAGGGCTTCTTGCCTCTGCAAATGAATTACAAATGCATGCACCACTTTGTGCATCTGGCTTTCCGTGGGTATTGGAGACTTGAACCTGGGATGGCAGCTTTGCAAGCAAGCACTTTTGACAGCTGAGCTATCTCCCCAGCCTAGCATCTTTCATGTCTATTGGTTACTTGTATATCTTCTTTTGGACTCATTTTGTTAATGTTTATATGTGGTGTAAAGCAGGATTTCAACATCATTATTTTTGCATGTGAGTAAGCAAATCCTCTGGCTTCATTGTTGAAAATACTATCTCATCTTTAATGACTATCTTGGCACACTTATTAAAACTCCTTAACTGTTCCACCCTTGTGGTAGTTTGAATGTATGGCCATAGACTCAGGAGTTTCTTTGTTTGCTTGTTTTTTTTTCAACTTCCTATTTGAGCCCTTAGCAGGCAGATCCCTGCTAAGCAGGGTGTGTCTTTGAGGGCAGATGTTGAAATCCAGCCCTAAAGTGTGTCACTGGGGGCATATCTGAGTCCAGCCCTAAGGTGTATGGAGAGAAGTTTTGAGTTCTCAGTGTTAATGCTTTTTGGGTACTTGCTGAATGTTTGATAGCATCTCTGTGTTTGGATCTATGACAATGATCCAGCTTATTCCAAAATTGATAGTATTGCCCTAGAATTAATAAGGCTGGAATAAACCTCCTTCCTCCCATAAGTTGTTTCTGGTCGTTGGGTTTTTGCCCAGCAACACAAAGATGACTGCAACCACCTTTTTGTCAGTTGGGTTTTGTTGTTAAGTCACACATGTTCTTTCTACATTCTGGATAATAATACTTCATTGGACATATGATGTATATGATTTATAAATATTTTCCCCTCTGAGAATTGCCTTTTAATTCTATTGATGGTGTTCTTTGGTACACAAAATATTTAGTTTTGATGAAGATAAATCTACTTTTCTTTTGTCACTTGAGCTGTGCCATAGCCAAAAGAAATTACCAAATCCAGTAACATTTCCCTTTATTTCTTTCAAGAGTTTTATAGTTTCAGTCCTTTTCGTTTTTTAAGGTTCTGATGCATTTTGGTAAATTTTGTTTATGGTGTAAAGCAGGAGTCCAACATCATTTTCTTACATATTGGTAAGTAGCCCTTCTAGCACCATTTGTTGAAAAGATTATATTTTCTCCATTGAACAGTTCTGGCACAGTTGTGAAAAATTATTTTGAACACATGTGAAGTTTATTTCTGGGATATCTAGTCTATTTCATGGGTATATATGTGTATTTTTATGTCAGGACAACACTGTCTTGATAAGCTTTGTAGTAAGTTTTGAAATCATGGAGAGTAAGACCAAAAATTTTGTTCTTTATCAAAATTGTTTTTGTTATTTGGTGTCCACTGAGATTCCATATGAATTTTAGTATGATTTTTTTCTATTTTTAAAGAAATGTGTGGTTTTAATAGAGATTGTGTTGAATCTATAGATCACTTTAGAGGGTGTGAAACTCTTAGGCTGAATTTCATACTTGGATTGAATGTTGTAAAAATGCCCAGCCAGCGGCCAGATCAAGTTATATGAGTTCAACACAGAAATGTTAATCCTGTATTGGGACCTATACAAGACTGTAGATTTCTTATTGGGGGTGGAGTTTATTTACCTTTGGAGAGGAAATTTTCCTAAGGTGCTATTATAATTATTATATATTTACCTGATTTATTTTAATAGCAATGTAATTTTCATACTGTTTTAAAATTTTTCTATAAATATTTCTCTCATTACATTTCTAAGTCTCTATAAGTTGCTTTTAGGATAAAAGTAGTACAGTTACTGTTGCTGACACTGTTTCGTGTAGAAAATAGTCAGCTATTTTACAAATAAAAATAAATTTGAAACAAAAGACAAATAAATTTGGAATGCATTCTTAAGATAGTGAGAAGTCTTGCCAAGATTCCCTGTAATAATGTCATAGTTTCTATTATTTTCCTATAAGAAGGATAGAAAGGAAAATTCACATTCCTTCTACCCACACATTGCTGAGGATAGAGGTGAGGGACATAAAAATAAAAGATTAATCTCAGAGTTGGCAAACTATACTTTGTAGGCCAAATCCAGCCATCCTGCCTACCACCTGTTTTTGGAAAAGAAAAGTCCCACAGGAGTATAGCCATTCTTATTCTTTCGTGCATTGTCTGTGGCTAGAGTTGAGTAGTGGTGACAGAGACCATATGGCCCACCTAGCCACAAAGCCTAAAATACATACTGTCTGGCCTGTTATAGAGTACGTTTATTGATCTCTGGACTACATTGTTAACAAATGATGATGGAGTAGTGTTCAGTCCTCTAATTTTAAAGTGGGTAAAAATGAAGATACCAATGCTAGATCTTTGCAATTATAAATGAAAGGTTCCAGGCTGGCAGTTGGGACAGAATGGCAAAGATAGACAGGCTTTGGCAGAAATGCCTCTTCTGCATTGGGGCACAATCCCCACACAGAAAGTGCTAGCAGTGGAATATCCCACAGCATGCAGAGTCCAAGAGAAGTTCATTCAGGAGTCATCCAAGGCCCAAATGAGGTTTCTCAGAACATACAAGGATGATACCAGGAAGGTAACCAAAGACTAGGGGAAGAAATGATAGGCAGTGGGTATCACTGTGTAGACATGGAGAACTTGGTGGAGTTCTGGGTCCTGTGGTCTTCTCCTAATGAGGTATTAATCCACAATATAAAGTATGGAAGATGGGGAAATTCAGGTATCAGAACACAAGAAATGGTAACAAGCAATAGGTCCAAGATGGATAAGATAGTCCATGAAAAAAAAACACAAAACAGACTGAAGATTTGTATCAGTAAGTGTCTTATCAAAAACATAAATCATCCCATAATTAAGATTAAACAATCTGAGGAGAGTACCAGGATGTATCTATGTGATTGTGCTATAACTGATGGTATGTTACTTCTGGGATTAGGTTATGAGAGTGCAGCTTCTGTCTTTGGACCTCTGCTCTCAGATCATTACTGGGTGTGTGAATGACTGAAATGGAAAAGACAAATACAATATAAATTACATGATCCTCTCATTTTCTTTTCCCTGGGTCAGTATGGTAACCAGAGCTGAGACCATTCATACCTTATCTTGTCCTTATACCTCCTACTCACATCACCCAAATCCCCATCCATGTCTTCATCGAAGACAGTTACAGTAGAAATTCTAGGGGTGGGATCCAAGGGTGGTCCTTTTCTTGGATTATTTCTTTTTTTTCTTTATGAATTAGTTTTGTATTCAGCAAATACAGTCAGTTTGGTACCATCATTAGGCTCATCCGTGACCTACCCCCTCCCCTTGGCCCCTCCTTGTTGAGGTATATGGGTCATGCATTGTGGAGTTAGCCCACAGTTATGGGTAAGCTAAATGTCTCTGCATATCATGACCCAACATGTGGCTCTGACATTCTTTCCACCGCCTCTTCCGCAAAATTTCCCTGGGCCATGAAGACAAAAATTTCTAAGCACTACTGAACCAACTATTTCATTCTACTTAAGGGAAAGTTTGAATAAATGAGAACATTATTCCAGTGGATTAGTTGGCCAGCATGAATCTGTCCCTTGAATTATAGTACATGTGAGCCAAAGCTCATACACTTTCTGAACCAGAAAAATTAGAAATGGCTTGAGTTATGTTTCTGAGAGAATAAAACCTATCTTCAGAAACCAGCTTTGACTACATCTCAACTTCCATTTTTAGATAATCAAACACAAATGCTTAAAATCCATGTCTGGGGACTTCCTCATCAATAATGAGTGCCAAGTGTTATGATACTTGGCGTCCTGTTTCAAAGTCAACATCTTACCATCAAATATTAATTCAGAGATACGTATTTCTCATTCATTCTGAAACATTTAGTAAACGCACACAATTTGCTTACATTCAATAGACAACAGAGGCCTAAAATAATTTCTGCCTTTGAGTGGTTTGTAACCAACTCAGGTGGGGTCAAGCCCAAGAGGAGAAAAAAAATTGATTTGCTAACTTACCATATATTCTAAGAGCTACAGGTGTGTTTGTTGCAGTTATCTTCACTTTGGAAGGACAGGGCTTATTTTGGTTTATGGATGTGAGGGGGAGGCTCCACGATGACAGGGAGAATATGGCATGAGCAGAGGGTGGACGTCTCAACCTGGCCACATCAGGTGGCAACAGCAGTAGGAGAGTGGGCTAAACACAGGCTATGACACCCATAACCCCACCCCTCAAAACACATTTCCTCCAGCAAGTCCCCAATATCCAAGTTGCCACCAACTGTGGACCTTAGCATTCAGAGAACATGACTTTATGGGGAACACCTAATTCAAACCACAACAGCAGTTTCACAGTATTTTTTCATAGTAAAAATCTTTGATTCTTATAAGAAGAAATCTCTAATTTAGCTATGTCAGTCATTACTTAAAATTTTTACTAATTCAACAAGATTACTATATGCATGAGGCTTATTCAAGAAGAAAAATGTGTAAGTTTATGTGTCTCATTTGGGTAGTATTTATAAAGAGCCAAAATTACAGGTAGGATATAAGCTAAATGGAAGTGGGATGCATTATGTTTGTTAAGAATATTCAGAGCAGAACTTCTGTAGACATTGCATAACTACAAAGTTCTTATATTACTTCAATACCATGAGATTATTCTAACATAATTTTGCAAACTTTTTATTAACAACTATAACTTTTTAAAGTTTAATGTATGTATCCCTCTATTATTTGTTTTTTATTAATTATAAAATTCATTGTCTATCAATATTATTTTGAATGGCTAGTGTGGTGGTTTGATTGAAGTGTCCCCCATAAAATTACATGTTCTGAATGCTTAGGTCCCCAGCTGGTGGCATTTTGGGAACTGAAGTCTCCTGGAGGCAGTGTATTATTGGGGGCAGGCTTATGGGTGTTATAGCCAGCTTCTCCTTGCCAGTGTTTGGCACACTCTCCTGATGCTGTTGCCTACCTGATGTTGGCCAGGAGGTGATGTCCACCCTTTGCTCATACCCTCAGTTTCCCCTGCCATCATGAAGCTCCCCCTCAAGTTTGTAATGAAAATAAACCCCCTTTTTTCCTACAAGCTGCTCTTGGTTAGGTGTTTTCTGCCAGTAATGCAAACCTGACTGCAACAGTAAAACTGGCACCGAGAAGTGGGAGAAACCTGATTCTGTGGCTTTAGACTTTTGGAACCGACTTGCAGGAGGAATGTGGATGGATCTGAAATCTTGGCCTAAGAGACTCCATGCAGTGTTGTCATTACAGCTTGATGGACTATTCTGCTCAGAGTTGAAAGACCTGAATGCAGTAAGAAGTATGGACTGTGAGATTTGGCTTATGAGGATGAGAAAGAGCTTTGCCTGGACTGGGTTAGAAGCAGTTTGTGTGAGAGGCTTGCTGTTATGCCCCTGTCCTAAGAATGTGTGCAGGGTTGCATTGTGTAATCACAGACTGGTGTGAGCAGAGGGATATGGCACAAATTGAAATAAATTCTTTTGGACAAAACTACTGCCCATTCACCTGCAATTGTTTGAAAGATTACAACCATTGGGATTGGGCCAGCTGATCTCTATTGGGGCAACAGGAAGAATGTATACTCTTTTGCAGGGGCCTCAATGATGGTTAGTGTCCTGTTCTTCAAAGTCGGCTTTATGACCCCTGGATTAACAAATTGGTAGCCCACCTTGTACTAAATAGAGGGTCACTGAATTTGCAACACAGTTTTGTTCTTTGGAAATGGATATGGACATGGGTAGTATGAAGCAAGCTTTTTGGATTACCTGTGTGGATACCTGATGGAGCCATGAGAATAAACCGTGGGTTGTAGTGGAGACCACATGGAAATGGCAGGACTACTGGATAGCTGCCAAGGAGACCTGCCAGCACTGCAGAGACTCATGATTGGTTAGAATTATTGGACTTGGAGACTTGTTGCTGGTTAGAGTTGTCAGACTTGGAGCTAGAGTTTGGAGTATGCCCTGTTTGTTTTAAATCTTGCATTGGTTGAATATTTGTTGGCTATGCCCAATGCCATCTTTTGTAGTGTGAATGTTTATTCTGTGCCATTATTATTTTTTGTATTAAGGCTATTAAAAGACCTTGGACTATGGGGCTATTTGAACATCACTGGGACTGATTAAAAATTATGGGGACTTTTAAAGTTGGACTGAATGCATAGCATTTTACATCATGCATGGTTATCAATTTATGGTGGTCAGGGATGGAATATGGTGGTTAATTCAGGTGGCCAAAATCTTATGTATTCTGAATACTTAGTTCCCCAGCTTGTGGCAATTTGGGAATTGAAGCCTCCTGAAGGCAGTGTATTGTTGGGGGTGGACTTATGGGCGTTATAGCTAGCTTCCCCTTGCCAGTGTTTGGTACACTCTCCTGCTGCTGTTGTCCACCTGATGCTGGCCAGGAGGTGATGTCCAGTCTCGGCTCATGCCATCATTTTCCACTGCCATCATGGAGCTCCCCCTTAAGTCTGTAAGCCAAAATAAACCCTTTCCTCTCACAACCTGCTCTTGGTTAGGTGTTTTCTGCCAACAATGCAAACCTGACTGTAACAGCTAGTTCCCTTTAAAACTTAATAGCTACTTCTTTCAAATACACAATTTTAGACAAAAGTGGTAATGCTTAAATGTTTTGATGTGAAAGGTGAAATCACAAGGCATCAATTTGCTGGTGCCTGAATGGGATTGCAAAGTTTAGGGATTATCCTTATCGAGGTAGTGAGGAAGCCTGCTAATTCTGAAATCAAGGCAAGGATTGCTGAAATCACCTGCGGCCACCAATATTCTTATACCAATTTCTTGCAAAGCCTTATGCAGATGTTCCCATACTTATTGACTAAGGGTATTCTGTTTATTGATAGATAAAATTAGAAGGAAGGAAAAACAAATAGTTAGCTGCCAATGGAGGTGTGGTACAATAGTAAGAAACCCTGCCAGACAAGGAGGATCTTTAATCACACTATGCAATATAAATGGCAAAGCATGCTTGGGTTTATTATTGAAAATCCCTTATTATTCATGTCTAGACTGGAGTGTTGAAGGGTAAGGGATGAAGTTATCCACCATTCACACTGTCATGTGTTTCCACAGTATTCTCTTTACACATGGATTTAAATGTTAGGGCAATGGGTGCGTGGGCAGAGGAAGCCAGAAGAAAAATTGGGAAGCATGTGGTTTTCATCTGTTTTAATTACTTAAGCTTAGCAGTAGGTGGGAGGAGGGTGAGGGGGGAGGATTGTAGCCTTAAAATATCATAGTACTGAAACTGTTAACCAACACAGTAATAGCCACAAGTTGCAGAGAGGGCTGTGGGCTGGGCACTTTTTTATGTGGTTTATGTACACCGTCTCATTTACTCTCCAAACAGTACAATTCTACTCCAGAATCTATTCACCATCTTATAGCAGAGGCATCACAAAGGGATTCCACTTTATCTGCAATTCCAAATTCAGAGGTCTTCCTTACTCTTGACCTTGTTGGAGCTGCTTTAAACTTTAAGATGGTGCAAAGGATGTCCCAGATACCAGATGAGCTGTGAGCACACCCCCTCTTCAGCCAAGGCCAGGGACACACAAAGGAGAGTGTGCTACTACGGTAGACAGAGCCTTGGCGCTGAACTGAACCAGTGAGACCTGCACCTACTTCAGCTCCACCTCTCTCTTCTGGGTTCCACCCAGCTCTTGGATTCATTCAGATGTCCCACTCCCCTCTCATGTAGGGTCTTTGTGGTATCACAAAGAATGGCTTTCACATCCTAAGGAAGCAGAGTGGTCCGGAGGATGTCCAGCCCTTGAGTTTCAGGATGAACATTGTTCATTCTTCTAAAAAGTATGTGGCTACATGTAGATCTGTCTTGGATGTTTCAAAAAAGCCCAATACCAAGGTGAACTGCTGATAAAATAGGCACGCAAGGAGTATCCTCAAATAATGCAGGTGTTTACCACTGGGATTTTCAGGAGTGCCTCATTTCTTTCCTGAGTGGGTGGAGATGGAGACTCACTGACCTTTAAGCAACCATGTTACTCTTCTCAATCAATTACTGGGGAGGTCACCAGCCACTACATCCTGGTCACTTTCTCTTTTTAAGGATTTTTCATCCTGGTGCCTTTCTTCTAAGTCTTTTCTCCTAAACTTTGCTTTCATTGGTGGTATTTAGACATGCTGTTTTCTCTGCTCCCGGTGCGTTCTAGGATTTGATCTAATTGTCCTGCTGTTCAAGTGTCACTCGCGTTATTATTGGGAAGACGAATGGGACCCGGGTCAGGGTTCAGCTAGAAGGCATCTGCTCACTTGCACTGCACAGTAGAAGCACTCAGAGGTGATCACTAATGAAAGCTTGGAAGACATCTGCATAGTACAGGCTGTCCTCCATACTGCCAAACCCGGGTGACCAAAAGAGGTGGTCATTTTCCAGAGGGATAGTAACCAGGTGGGAGGTATGTCCTTCTAGGACTTCCCTGTTTGGAATGACTTTTTCAGGCAGAGAGGGGACTGTGTCATTAAACAAGGGGAGAAAATGGAAACTTCGCATAGGTCCTAACCATCTGCCTGTTTTGTGCATAGTACAATCTCACCAAAGAAGAGTTTCCACTCCACTCGCAACGACTCTCCACCGGCCTCAGGTTACTTCAGGCTCAGGTTCTCACACCGGATTCTCTTCAAGTTGACAGCTCTTCCACTTAACCAAAGCGCCAGAAGCCGCCCCAGGAAGGCCTGGAATTGCCCTGGCTTTCTAGACAAGTGGGACAATGGCTCCATTGTTCTTTTTGCCCTCTTGAATAGGGCAAGTGTCTCCTCCATCTAATCCTGACGCTAAAGGAGGCCTATTTTGGGGTACTTGGAAGATCACCTTCTCTCCCTCTCTGTATTGTGTTCCTCTCGGCCCACGATAAATCAAACCTGTTTGGGAGATCCGGTGCACATGGCTGGTCGACCCCCTCACCTCCCTCTCTCCCCAAGAGAGGAAGTTGGGAAAGAAGAAAGAAGCACAAATCAGGAAACTCTTAGTCCCGCGGTCCACCTGCAGCCTGGGCTTCCCTCTGGAGCCTTGGGAGAGCGCATCGCGATGACCCAAGGGATTCCCCGGAGCAAGCACTAAAAATACCCCAGGTGAGGAGAGCCCGGTTACCGTAGGCTCGCAGCACAGTCTCCTAGGTTGGGGTGGGGATCCCGCCACTGGCTTCCAGCGCCGCGGGAGCCCGGAGGTCCCCGCGGAGGACGCACCTTGGCGGTGGGGTTTCGTGGCTGCCTCCGGGGAACCGCGCGGAGCCCCGGGCTGCTCGGGTGGGACGCCTCGCCGCTGCCTGCACGCCCCAGCCCGCTCTCCTCCGCCCCGCCGGGGTTCCCGAGCGAGCGCTCGGCGTCTGGACTCTGTGAGCATGCGCAGACCCGCGCCCTGCCCGGCTCCCGCCTCCCGCGAGCGCCCCCTCCCCGCCAGCCCTTTGCTCCTTTCCTTTCATTAAACACACAGGAGCTCCTGCAACCTGGACCCAGAGCCCGCGGGAGGACGCGGAGGAGGAGAGGAGGAGGAGGCAGAGCGCGGGATGGGCGCCCAGGGGGACCGGTGATCCCGCGCACCCCGGCCCCGCGCGCGCGCGCACACGCACACACTCACACGCGCACACACTCACACGCTCACACTCGCACACGCCCGCGCCGCGCGCTCTCCCACGCAGGCGGAATGCAGCAGCGCCGGGGGAGCGCGTCCGCAGCCGCCGCCTGAATGCACCTCGCTGCCCGCAGCCCGACGGCCCCGTAAGGCGCCCCGAGAACGCGCAGCCACCGAGGTGAGTGCGGCGCCCGCACCCCGGGGACGGCTCTCGGGACGAGGCCGCGCCGGGCTGGCCGGGGGACAGGCTCCCCGCCGAACGCCGCCGCGGCGCAGGTGGCCCGCGCCTGCCTCGTGGGTTTCCAGGTGCCGACGACCGTAGCATCCCTGGCTGTGCGGGAGGGAGGGTCGCCACCGGCGCGGTGTCAGATGGACCCAGCCGAAAGCTGCTCGCTCCGTGCTCGTAAACTTTCCTCTGCTGTCATTTGGGAAACGTGCAGACAAAGGGGGCGTGGAGTGTCCCTCCGTCCTGTTCCACCCTTCCGACTGCATTCCGGGCTAGGAGAGAGCCGGTGCGCGTGGGTGGGCGTGAGTCCCCCCCCACACCCCCCCCCCCGGCGTCCTGCAGGTAGCTGAGGCTGAATCCTCCCACTCGGCGGGGATGGGGAGTTCTCACCCCCAGCTGCTGTTGGCTTTTGCCGCAGGCATGGGCACCTGCTAGTCTTGCCTTCCGCCCTCCGGAGCCCCGGGCTCCTGGAAATCGTGCATGGGGGGTGTCACCTGGAGAATTGGGATAGCCACCGGCTTTCTCATTCTTACCAGTGCCAGAGGCGCCAGGGTGAGGCTCGGGTCACTGAGGGATGAATGATGAGTTATTGAAAGGCTTGCCGTAATCAACCTCAGAAATGTCAGGCGCCAGGGTCTCCGCTCCCGAGGGAAGGCACTGTCTTCACACGCTAGCGCTGGGAGCCCTCCTGGGGGCTGCTGTAGCGGCAGTGGCCACAAGCGAAGATGGGGTTTTATTTTTGCCCTGGGTTTTGTGACACACACGTGTGGAATAGATGGAGGATTCTGGGTTATTTGTCTTTGTGGGAATATCGTTTTTGTTTATTTTTTTCCCCCTTTCGACCTCTTTCGTGGAATTCTTTTGCTGTCTACCACCTGGTTTTGTATCTAGTGGACATGTACAGCTCTGACTATCTACTCTGCACTAGGGAGAAAAGGTCCTGGAAAAAGGGATTCCTAAAAAGCCAGCTCCGTGGAGGCGGGATCTCAGAGACTGAGTGCCTGCCTGCATCTGTGGAAAGCCTGAAATCTGGTGGCCAGTATAGGTAGCCAAGACAGGGTCAGCAGGTGAGGCGTGCAGGGTCAAGACAAAGAGGAACAGACGAGGGGCTATCGAGGTCATGTAAGTGAGGTGTGACCAGAGACCGACTAAGGCAGGTGAGGTTCAGTGTGAGGCACTCTTCAGTCTTTGACGAATTCAAAGTTAAACATCATGCCAGAAAAATAAACAGAAATTGAACATGAATTTTCCTACTTCTGTGGTTAGCAGATCCTGCTCATGCAGTGGGACAGACTCTAGTTTGGAGATGTCTGGATGTCACATCTGGAGCATGAAAGATTTGATTGCTCCTTTAGCAAGATGATAAATTTATTCTTTTGGTCTAGAAGGTGCATTGTGCAAGTTTCTTCATCTTGACCCAATTGTGCCTAGAAGGTGAGGTGGGTACATGGGTACCTTTTTTGTCTTCATTACTCCAGAGTCTGGGCTTTGTAAAGAAAGTCAAGCCGATGCTGGCAGAAGTATATGCTGGGAGCTCAGATCCAGGACTTGTAACTACTGATGATCAGAGATTGTCTCTTCTCTTTGAGATGACATGAAGGCCAGTTCTCTCTGTTGCTTGGGACACAGACCTGTTTTTTTTTTTTTTTCCTCCTCTCCATACCTTGTGACTTTGAAGTAGAAGAAAGCGTGAGCTTTATTGAGAAAGTTCACATATGAAAGAGACCTTGAATCATAAGTTAGCATAGCCAAAGATGGAGATATTTTGGGGGGAAAAAGGGAGGGAATTGAGAAAGGGATGTATTTTACTAAAACAGACTGGCTTTATGATTTTTTAAAAAGATGTTCAGTAAGACAGAAATCTGAAAGTGATTTTTTTCCTTTTCAATAACTAGTGAAGAAAATACTTTTCCAGAAATATTTTCAAGTTGAAATTGACATAGTGGGGGTTTAAAAATAATTGTCAGCATATGTCCTTTCTACTTCATGGAGCACATTTTCATCATTTTCCTTGCAAATATTGGCAAGAAGAAATCAGGACTTTTTTCTTTTTACTAGAGTTTATTATTTGCTGTTATGATGTATTTCTGCTTTCTTCATCTGAAAGGTCACTTCATTTTGATCATATGCAGATTCTGTTGACAAATGGTCATTGACCACATATCCTGTAGTTAACATCAGAAGTCACATAAAAGCATATAACATATTTCATGATCTTAAAGTGTTTGCGATATAGTTGTTAATGCAAGATTAGTGCACATGATACAGTCGTGGGGGAATAGCTTTGTATTGTAAGTTTTTTTTATATCTTTATCTATTTTAGAGAGAGAGAGAGAGAGAATGGGCATGCCAGGGCCTTCTGCCACTGCAAATGAACTCCAGATGCGTGTGCCCCCTTGTGCATCTGGCTTACGTGGGTCCTGGGAAATTGAAACTGGGTTCTTTGGCTTTGCAGGCAAGTGCCTTAACCACTAAGCAATCTCTCCAGCCCTGTAGTAAGTTTTAAACATATGAGCTATACATTCTGTTTCTGCTTTCTGGATTTTTCAACATTTAGAAAACTATGCATGGACACTTGTTATGTGCTGGGGCTAGGAAGGAAGAAAACAATACTGGTCCCAACCTTCAGGAAGGAGGAAACTATCCATGGTGTAACATAATTTACCATTCTAACTGGAAAGTACACTGAGTGACAACAGTACATATATTTCAGTGTTGTTTTTTTTTTTTTCCTTTCCCTCAGGAATTTGAGCAGGTGATCTTTGAGACACTTTTGAAAAATGAATAATCTTTCCTGGTAGAGAAGGGTGGAAAGGGCATTCCTGGGCAGAGGAAATGTGTGAGTGCTTGATAAATTAAGGTAACTGTAAGTCATCCCATGTGGCTAGAGCCATACAGGGATGAACCACACCTGGGCAATGCTAATTAACAACTAATGCTATGGAGTGAGTGTTAGGAGAGAGATATGGCCAGGATGCTATGAAAGAAAAAAGGGGGAAGCTTCTAGCAAAGGGACGCTAGGAAGATCCAAAACAGGTTTCTTAGGGAGGTTGATGTGAGCTGAGTTTCAAACAATGACAAGGAGAAGAAACAGACTTTCCAGGCAGAAAATCGATGAGCACTGGAAGTGGTTCTATGTGGCTGTTCTTAGTTCTTTGGAGTGGAACAAAATCACATCAGAGAACTAAGCAGAGATCAAGTGTATAGAACTTCCCCAAGCAAAGGAGCTTCGATATTTCTTGTCAAAGGCTAGGATGTTTGAAGCTTAGGAACATTTCATTAGATTTGCATCGGAGAATTATGACCATGTCCCTGATGTGAAGGATGAGTCGAAGGTGGTCAGACTGCAGGCTGGGAGCTTATTATGGAAATAGAAGTGTGAAATGACAGAGTTGGTGGAGCAGGGGCTGGAAAGGAAGAGGTATACCTGGGAAATGAAAGAGAAGTAAAACCCACTAAAAAAAAAAATCTAGTCTTACAAAGGCCTCCTTCTGTACTTCTGTATCGCCCTCTAGGTGTATCCACTTGTGAACTTTATTTTGCTTTGTGAGGGCAAGACAAACACAGCCACATCTTCAGCATTGAACATGGACCTGATATAAAGTAGGGCCTCAAGAAACATTTGTTGAATGAATGATTAAAAATGAATGAGAAATCTATTCACAAAGTGATGAGTTTTGCATTAGGACAGAGGAAGCTACATAATGACCTCGGTTTCTCCAAGGGGATCCACTCTTGGGAATCCAGTGGAAAAATTGTTCACACATTTTTTTCAGCCACTTTGGTGAAGATCTGTCATTGAAAGAGCCATGGGAAATAACATTGAAGTATCATCCTTATATTTAAAAATTATATTATCAGCATATCTGGGAGGAACCAACAGTTACACAATTGGCTCCTAATACATCATATTTTGGTGGTGAATGTGTTTTTCCTTCTTTCTTGTCAGAATGGCCTGATTTTGTATACTTTGTGCAAGCTTCAAAAATAAATTATGACTAGAGCCCCTAAACTCTAGGGTCCTAGTTGAAGAGCTTGTGTTATCTTGGTATCCTGGCACTGACCCAAGCCCAGATATCTTGCATTCCAATTTGAAAATCCCAGTATGACCTGTCATCATGGAGGAAAACAAAAATTGTGTTAGTGAATAGGCATCCCAGACATCACTGTGCATAGGAATGTTGGTAGCTGGATAGATGGTGACAGAGGAGAGAGGAAGGTAGCTAGCTCAGGAAGGTTTAAGTCATTCTGTTTTACAGAAATGGATTTTGTGGTATCCCTGGAACCTTTTGGAAAGTAGTAGGAAAGATCCCATTGTATGCTGATTTCACAGTAAATGCTAAATATTGTGTGTATTGAGAGACAGGACAGAAGGGGCAGGAGGCCACCAATGCAGAGACTCAGTGTCAACATTTAGTATCATTTAGGGATGAAAGAGTGAAGTAAGGTCAAGTAATGATCAGTAAAGGGGCTTCTCAGACAAGAGGGGAGAGAAGTGGCGTGCAGGCCAAACCTGGGGGAAGGAGAGGGGAAGTAAGACTTCAGAGAAGCAACCTGGGTCAGGCAAACGTAGGCTCTCATCTCACACCACAATATGCCTAATTTCTGCCTCTACTTTGCAGCCAAAGCACTGAAGTCAAAAGCTTGTCCATGGTTCCCAAGCTTGTCAGTGTCAGGGCCAGCTTATGTCTTATCATCAAATGTGTCAGTTACCAGGATGGATTTAAGTGAGAAGAGGCTGGAACTCTTTTGAGAGTAGAGAACTGCAGGAAGACAGTGAACAGATTTCTCTGGGGAACTACAGGAAAGCGGGTTTAGTACAGCAGAGAGCTCAGAGGCCATGCTTTAGAGTTCAGAGGAGAGTGGAACGAAGAGCGTCCTGGCAGGGCAGTGCACATCAGTCATGTATGAAATCTGGCAGGGAGAACGAGTTATGGGGCCATGGGGAGAAGGTGCAGTGAGCTTCAAGCTAGTTCTTATCAAGGAGGAGCAGATGGGAAGAGCTAGTGCTTAAGAACAAAGGGGGTGGGGGCAAGGGTGGGAGAAGAGAGGAAGAAGGGAGAGCACGAGAGAAGGAGAGGGAAGGAGGGAGAGAGGGGGAGAGAGGAAAGAAGAAAGGAAGGGAGGGAAAGAAAAAGAAAGGAGGGTACCCTTTCCTGACAGCATCTGCAGAAGGACTTGGGGGCAGATACAGAGCTCTTTTCTCCCTACAACTAAATAACATGTTTCTTGAAGAATACTAGAGAACTTACTTTCTTGAGTGTCTAGCCCTAGTGTTGTCATTGGATGTGAGGCTGGTGAGCCTTGTTTATGAAACAATGTGATGGGAGAGAAACTGCTACCTGAATTCATTTGAGAGTCTGACTGAAGTGAATTCTTAATTCTGGCTGTGCCACTTATCAACTGTGTGACTTTGGGCGTGTGGTACCCTTCTCTGTGCTTCTAGTATTTGCTGTTCTTAAGATGGAGATCATAGCAGAATGTATCATGCAGGATTGTGAAGATTAGATGAGTTCATTTGTTCGGCTTGGTGTGGAGTGAGTGTACAATCAATGGCAGGTATCATATGTGATGACAGTTTGGTTTAAAAGGTACAGCTTTGGTTATGCCCAGATCTCTAGAGATGTATGCTTTGGTGTCCGTTTAAGAATTTTTTAGTTAGATTTTTAAAATATTTTTATTGATTTATTTTCAAGCAGAGAGAGATAGTAGAGAGACAGAGAGAATGGGTGCACCAAGGCTTTCAGCCACTGCAGACAGACTCCAGATTCATGTGACACATTGTGCATCTGGGTTTATGTGGGTACCGGGGAATTGAATTTGGGTCGTTAGGCTTTGCAGGCAATTGCCTTAACCACTGAACAATCTCTGCAGCCCTTTTTGGGGTAAGTTTTAAGTACTGGTTCTAATCCTGCCTACTTTAGTGTAGGAATTAAATCAGCAGACACAAACATGATAGGAACAGGCCAGCTTGGCTCTCGTGGTCTAATTGGAGTTACACATGCTGGGAATGGCTTCTGATAACATATCTAGATGTCCACTTCTCACATCTGACACCAACAATGGAAGTTTGCCTGCTTCAGGTGCCAAGGCATCACACAATGGGACTTAGCCGTTTAGTAACATTGCTTTCAGGGATGCGACTAAACATGTTACTTATCGCCCTACCTTGGGACAGAGGGCTATCAACTCTAAACATCTCGTATGTAAAGATTCCAACACTCTCTCATCAGTTATCTCCTTTCTCCATGGCAAAGCTTGTGTTGTGTCCTCCAGCAGAATCCCAATGCATGGGAAAGCCCTGCTACCTAGCCAGTGAGTAGGGCAGTAAGTGAAACTCAGGTCTGACCCATAATCCCTACAAGCCCCCCCCCCCACAATTTTTTGGTCCATCCATCCAATTTATATTTTATACATACTAAACTTCTTATAGTTTCCCCAGTAAGATTTTTCCATTTTCCTGTCGGGTTTTTAGCCATGCCGCTCCCTCTTTCTGAAATTATATGCTTTATGTTGGTCTCACCTCATAACATGTCATTAGCTTTCTTTTCTCTGTTGTTTCAGGAATCCCTTACTACATTTCAATGCCTAATTTAGTGCTTGGCACGCAGTATGTGCTCAGTAAGCATTTCTTTTCTTTTTTCTTTCTTTCTTTTCTTTTCTTTTCTTTTTTTTTTTTTTTTTTTTTGCTTACAGAGCTAAATGAATAAATCTTGCCTTTTTGAGTCACTGATGATACCCTAGTTGATGTAGCTTCATTAAAAAAAACAAAACAAAACAGAATCTCCAAATTCAGTGATAATAGGAAGCTATCTCCTCAGAAGTCCAAGTGAAATATGAGAAGGTCCTGGGAACCAAAAAGGTCGGTGATTCACCTCAGGCCAGTTACTGTAGTTAATGTCAGAACCAAGGCTGAAATCCATTTCTGATGTGTGAACTTAGCTCTACCTACTCCTGGAGTGAGAGGACAGTGGAGGAAGCAGGGTTGTATGTGGAGTTTTTGCATTAGTTGTGAATTTTAAATATTGCTTCAAAATACTGTTTATCTTGGTTATTGGGTTTTTGGAAACTTTTGAATTTTTTGTCTGATGCAAATGCCTCCCTCACCTACTCATTCCACGGAATGGTGATAAGGGCATGCCCTCACCTTTCCAACTGTGCCATAGAAACAGGATGACTTTGTGTGCAAGTGCCCACATTGAGAACATTGGAAGAAACACCATCAACATGGGAGTAAGAGCTGCTGACAAATGCTACATGACCGGTTGACCTGCTACCCAGGTAAACCTTACGTTCAGTGATTAAAGCAATACCATGGTTAAAATGAAAGCCAAATCAAAGCTCTGTCTACCTGTCATCTGTTTATTCTCTGTCTCAGGGCTGGAGGGAAATCAAGAGAATG
The DNA here is from genome assembly GCA_036346955.1 of Dipus sagitta. NCBI lineage: Eukaryota > Metazoa > Chordata > Mammalia > Rodentia > Dipodidae > Dipus > Dipus sagitta. The sequence continues at coordinate 112,224,961 of CM070770.1, forward strand.
TCTAGACTAGTTCCTTCATGTATACATTTATGCTTGTGGCTTTTGAGGTTTTTGAAGCCTCAAGCTGGAAAAGGGGAGAAAATTACCCTACCTGTCAATGTGGCTAGTCTTGATTATAGCACTGGTGATTTGTATTGAACAATTAAGGCCAAAAGTTACAATGACCAAATTGGTCACTTCTGAAATTAAAAAAATAATAAAGGAAGAGGGACATAAGTGAAAAGGAGAAAAGGCAGCAAGGGAAGGAAACGTTAAGTCTCTGCTACTTGGTAGCATATAGATAATACCATGGGGCTTTACATGTGTTATTTCCTTAACATTTATAACACTGTTAAGGAGTTGTTGATGTCCCCATTTGACAGCTGAGCAAATGAAGCCACAGAATGTTGATCTGACTTAACCACACCACTGAGTTAGAACTATTTTCAAATTCAGTTTGCACCCAAAGTATATGCACGCCCCTCTGGTATTTCTGGGACCCAAGACTTATAATGTCAGATTATCCCATGTCCTCTTTGTGCCCTGTGAAATCTTAGGTGACAGTCTTCAGTGGCTCATCGGTATTAGCTGGATGGGAAGCCAGCACTCAGCTCCTCATTCTGCTGCTGTTTTCTCCTTCTGTGGTACATTATCTTTCCCATCCATCAGTAACACCATGGAGCAGAGGTGCCTGCACACAGAAATAAATGTCCTCCTTGTGTGGCTATCATAATTTTTCCATGCCCAGAAAGCGCTATTTTAGATTGCCTCCATTACTTCAGAAAAGCCACCCCCACATCATGGCATCAAATGTTCTAGAAATGTTCACAGGCACTGTGATGAAAAGGTGATCGTGCTGACTGGAGCAATCTGCCACAAGGAGGGGTAATGTCTTTGCACGGTTGACTGGCAAGAGTTTCTGGGGTGCCTTTTTTATTGCGATTTCTTATGAGAAGCATGGAGCAGTGACCCCTCATCAACATTTAAATTCAATGAAATACATAATCAACTGGAATCAGATACAATTAACAAGAGTGGTCTTCTGCAGAGCATGGATGGCTGTTTAGCAGCTCTGCAAGCCAAACGCAGTTTATCACTGTTCCCATCTTCCAGTGTTACTAGCTATCGCTTCCAGGCAAACCCACATACTCAAGTGCTCTAATAATCAGCCCACAACGTTCTCTACTGAGAGCACAAGAACCAAGGAAAAAAAAAAAAAAGGAAAACCAGGAATGTTTTTCATTCACACTTGTATTAACATGGAAAAAACAATTATCTATCTAGATTTTTTTTCCTTTTCCCCCAGCAGTGTAAAAGCGAGGCAATATGTTTTTGGGTTTTAGGTTTTAAAATGGGGTGACATATGACATGTGACACAGTTTCCAGGGACAATTATAATTAATTTTATTAATTTAAAAATTTGACCAAGCCGAGTGTGATGGTGCATGCCTTTAATCCCAGCACTCAGAAGGCAGAGGTAGGAGTATTGTCGTGATTTCAAGGCCATTCTGGGACTACATGGTGAATACCAGGTCAGCCTGGGCTACAGTAAGACCCTACCTCAAAAAACAACAAAAAATTAAATCATTCATATATGTACTGCAATGGTATACAAAACGCACATCTAGTAAAGCAGAAAGTAAATATTCAAGTTTATGCCACAATCTGTTTCTCAGAAAAAGTGTATATGTTACTCCAACATTTTTAGTCCATTAACATTTATATTTATTACCTTTTTCCTTAAGTGTTAGGTTTATACATTCTATAATATTTCACCATTTATTTTTATTTATCGTTTCAAACAGACTCACTTTCTTTTGATTAATAAACGTTTGTTAAATATTACTGTTGTATGATAAGGATGAATGTTTCTTTCCAATTTTAAATAGAAAATGACTGATAAACAGATGTGTCCTGAGCATCTCATAGAAGCCACCTATTATACCATGTGTGTTTGAGGACCTCATATCATAACAAGAGATACAATGATGAGGGCACTCCAGTTGAACTTAATCCATGGCAACTACTTGCAGTTCTCCTAGATTCACAGATTTGATGCATTCCGGATGAGAAATCTGAAGTCATTTCAATTAGGTGATTTGCCCGGGGTCCCAAACCTAGTTGACTGGAGAGGCTAACATGACAGCCTGTTTCTCAGCGCATCAAGTCAGTGCTGATTCCATTACACCTGACTTCAAAACAGTTCCCACATTAGGGAAGATAGGGAACACAGGTCAAAACACTAGTTGAGGGGCTGGAGAGGTGGCTTAGGGGTTATAGTGCTTACCTGTGAAGCCTAAGGACCCATGTTCTACTCTCCAGGTTCCAGATTAGCCAAATGCACAAAGGTAAGGCAAGGTTACACATGCCCACTAGGTGGTGCAAGCATCTGGAGTTTGATTGCAGGCTGAGGCCCTGGTGCGCCAATTCTCAATCTCTCTCTCTCTAAAATAAAATAAATAAAAACACTAGTTGAACCAACTCATGGTTCATATAACTGTTGCTACCCATAAACTTCTGCAGCAATGGCCTTTTAATCTTCTGACCCATCCTGCCCATCTCACCCTGATCCCTGCTCCATGTTTTCCTCCTCTAAATAGGTCTGCCATATGGTATGTGTGGGGGAGAAATGGATCTCACATAAGCAAAACACTGCTAGACAATGATCTCACAATGTGAAATGAGATGTTACCCATGCAAGGTGTTTGCCTATAAACATAATATGAGGGGTTTTTAAACTTTGGCTTTTTGCCAACTTGAACCTTAAGGAATGAATTCCAAAATAAATGCATTTACTTGTCAACTTTAATCAAGTGATGTGCTTTTCTTTATGCTAACTAACATTTTTTCCCAGGATGAACCTTGAACACCCTAGTTCTTCATCTTTGCTCTGCCAGGTTAAGAGCTTCCATGTCGGGTCAGTGGAATGGAGTTCAAGTTTTGCCGTACCATTTCCTAGCTTGTAATGGTTCAGCCAATCCTTCGCTTACATCTCAGATCTCTCATCTGCAAGAAAAGATCATGAAAGTATAGCTCCCTCACCACAGAGATTTTCATAGGGAAAACTGAGAACAATGAACTCATGTACCTTTGTAACTGTATATATGATCTATTATTGAAGAAATGTAAATTTTCATAAGAAATATAGCTTTCTTGGAATCTTTACCTATGAGCTGACCTCTGACTACTAGGATTGGCTCAGGGTGCGTTGTTGACCAGTATTCTGTTTGGTTTGTTGGGGTCCTTGTGGTCTAGAGTATAGCACTTAGGAGCAGCACTTGGAGGACTGAGGGGGCATGAAGGAACTGTCAGCTACTTTGAAATTGTCCTTGGAGTTTCTACTAGGGAAGCTATGCAGGAAGTGGTAGCATTGCCTGAAAACACATGCGTGCTCAGATCTTGATCTTTGTGCATTTCTTTGGAGAACAATTACTGGACAATGTATGGTTCACTTACTTTGAGCAGAAGTTTTCAAAAACATAAATACCAATTAAATTGAGGAAATTTGCCAAAGTATTGGAAGTAAATGAGAAAAATTTTGAACAGTTTAGTTATGCTAAAGCAGACTATGATGTTCTTCTCTCCTTCCTCCCTCCCTCCCCCTCCCTCTCCTCGCCCTTCCTTCCTTTCTCTCCTTCACTTACTCTTTCTCTCATCCTCTCTTTCTTCCTTCCTTCCTTCCTTCCTTTCTTTCTTTCTTTCTTTCTTTCTTTCTTTCTTTCTTTCTCTCTCTCTCTTCTCTCTCTCTCTCTTTCTTTCTTTTTTTCTCTCTCTCTTTCTTTCTTTCTTTCCTCCTTTCTGAGGCCAGAGTCACATGCCCAGCCCCTCTATACTCATAAAAGTTGTCAGCCTTTAAATTTATCATCAATAAAGCTGCAGAAATGGCTTAGAGGTTAAGGTGCTTGTCTGCAAAGCCAAAGGATCCAGGTTTGATTCCCCAGGACCCACGTAAGCCAGATGCACAAGGTGGTACATGCATCTGGAGTTTGTTTTCAGCAGCTGGAGGCCCTGGTGTGCCCATTTTCTCTCTACCCCCCTCAAATAAATAAATAAAATTTTAAAAAATATTTAAATAAACAAACAAAAAAAGAACTGTGATCAAAAAAGCAAGTCTTGAAGGAAATGGTAAAAAGCTACCCTCTACACTTTTGGTACACATAGGAAAAGACCCCAAAGAAGAACTGAGTTCATTCAGAATTGAGTAGTTGGGTTACATGATACTATGAGAAGGTTAAAGTCACTAGGGTATAATCAGAATTCAATAAATAATAGCTTTTCCAAATCAGATAGTCTTCCTTTTCTTCTAGGTTTTTCTCCCTTTTCTCTCAAATTCAACCTTTTCTGTTGTCAGTCCAAAGAGGACAGTTTATAAAATAAGGACCTCTTTTCCCTCTTGTTCCTCTGAAAGGCATATACTGATTACCCCAGGGATAATTTCTCTCTAGACGTTTGTATGGCCTACCATATCCTATTACAGTAAGATAACATATACTCACCAAGAACTTTTCCTATTTTTCCCTCCAAAGAGCCATATTTCTACCCCTTTCGTCCTGATGATGGTAAGGTACCTTCAGGAGATACTTAGATTTCAAATAAATCCTGTTACAGAATATCCCGGACCACAGCAAGGTATTTTCTATAATCTTCAGAGTAATTATGGATCATTTCTCAGTTTGAGTTTAGAAAAATAGCTATAACTTCAGTGATTATATATGTTTAACCAGATGAGAAGCTTAATGGCATTATAATTTCCTAGGCAATATTTCATAAACAATGGTGGTTTCATATTTTAAAATGTTAATGATAGTCATGACTCCATCCTTATAGGAGATGAAATACAAACTTCACCTGTTAGGTGCTGTATTTGGTCTTCATCAGAGACAGAGAGCTTCTCCTCTAACGTCACCCTAGTCTTCCTTCCATTTCTCCAGAGCTGCTGTTCACTATTTTGTCTTTGTTTATTCTATTGACAATCTAGGCAGCCATTGCTGCTGATCCCTTATGCATGACTCCTGCCCTCTCTCCTAGATAACCTCACCATCCATATTTGTCCCCTGACAATGGAACAATGATATCATCTAGAAAAGTGAAAGGTGGTAGAAAGACTGAGATTTCAATAGAAAATCTGTGTTTGAGTCAGGACCATATCCCTCCCTGTGTAGCCTGAGAATTTTCTTACTGTCTCTGAGATTTAATTGCTTCATTTGTAAAATGGAGACAAGGATGATTTAAAAAAGAATTATTCGGTGATAGGGGTAATGTCCAAGAGGATAAGCTAAAATTCTGCACAAGTATTCATTATGAATACATTATTACTAATTCAGCAACATCATTTTATGAAGTGAGACAAGGTAACCCTTTTAGCAATATGGAGTTCAATATTTTACTATTCACTTGTGAGTTGAAAACCAAAGCATGTAGTATGAGTCAGATGGAAATAAGTGTGCCAATTGAGAATATAAACTGCTGTAGGAGCAGATATATTTATCTTTTATATAGTTTGTATTCTACAGTAAACAGAAGACATGACTGGTATTCTTTACCTGATTTGCCCAAAATTACTTACATGGGATGTTTTATTCTATCTATGCTCCGTTTGAATATAAAGACGGCTTAAGATAGCCCAGAGGAGTATAGACGGTTCTAAGCCTGAGTAATGCTTACACAGGAGGCACATAAAAAGGACAAAGGAAGCAGGGCCTCTCAGCTGATCCAGAAGCAATCAGCTGTTTCACATGCACCTAAAATAGAAAAATTAAGGCTTTGATAATTTGTATAGTTTGAAAGCATTCAACTCATTGTCAAATTAAGGCTCCCTGCCTTCTACCTCTGGAAACTTGGAAAAACCAAAGCCATTTTGACCAGAATCACCTGGAAAATTTACCAGAATGAGGAGCCTTAGCAGAGCCCCAAAAGACTGAGATCTTCACATGCAGGCAACAGTTGAACCCAGAACATATTTGTGTTTTTTCAGTTATTAGATATATTTTGGTATACAGTCAGTATTTGTTGGTGGTTCTGTCCCCCAACATTTCTCCAACCATCTGTCCCTGCTCTAGAGTTGCTTGGCATTGCTTTCTTCTTTGATTGCTTTGTTGTCTGTTTTAGGATGCCCTGGCATGACCTCTTATGCATTGTGGTTTCCATATCCAAAGTCAGTTGTGAAGCATATATCCCCATACTTTCAGGCAAACAGAATTTCCCGGTTCAATTTTTCCTTGGCCATTGTCTGCCTCAATTCTGCTTTATCTCTTATTTTTACAAAGTCCACTAACCTCGTTTTCTACTTCTAATGTTTCCTTGACCATTAGGTTATTCTTGCTGTTAACACTTGTAGGTCATTGTACTTATTTTATTTTTAAGGCTTTTATTTTGAATTTGTTGCCCCTTTAGACTATTATCTGCAATGTGGGACTTTGACGACCCCTCCAGTCATATTCTTTTCTCTAGATAACTTTCCTTCTTTGGGAAGAAGCATTTTTAGATTTTTTAAAGGTTTTTTTTTATTTATTTAAGACAGAGAGAGGGAGAGAGATAGAAGGAGAAAGTGAGAATGGGCATGCCAGGGCCTCTAGACACTGCAAATGAACTCCTGATGCAAGTGCCACCATGTGCATCTGGCTTACATGGGACTTAGAGAATCAAACCTGGGTCCTTATGCTTAGCAGGCATGTGCCTTAACTGCTAAGCCATCTCTCCAGCCCCATTTTTAGATGTTTTGAATCGTAATTATTCTCCAAGACTTTTTTGCTCCCCCACATACATTTCTTATCCTCTTAATCATTTCTTGACTTTTACATAAAGGGATTTTGTGTCTTTTCTGCCTGTGACACCCTTGTGATACACCTCCCCAGATACCATTAACTCTCATTTTTCTGTTTTGAAGTCTTTCCCTGCTTGTCCTCATCACTGTGCATGAGAATGAGTTGCAGAGCAGAAGTCTACCTGGCGTGATGATCTGCCTACTGAGACATGAAATTGCATAAAGGAGGTCAAGGGTATCTCTGGGCATTGTGGCAAGAACCTTGTCTTATCACCAGACTGCAGATGTTTGACCTCCACCCCTGCTGTACCTCACAGCGTTGGCTGTTCTGTGGGTTGTATCAGGAACACAATCTCCTTTGTCTTCTGAAAAGAGTGTCACTCCATTTTTCTCTCTTTCCATTGTTCAGCTCCATTGTGGCTCCCACAGATCTCTCAGGTCTGAATCACATGAGTCCTCAGCATTGCATTTTCTGCACTTGTACTTTTAAAGAATTGCCTTTTAAAATGCTCATCCGGTAGATGAATTCTATTTCCAAATGTCTGGGTGACTGTAGCCTTTCTTGAACACACCTCCTGACTTTGAGCAGCACTTCCATTCTTGTTTCTTTTCATCTGTTTTGATTACTGCCATGTTTTTGTTTCTTCATCTGCTGATGATGGTTATCACTAGCATCTTTTGAAACTGAATTTTTACTATTGAGGGATGTAGTTTAGTTCAGGTGACCCTTGGAATTTTTCTTCAAATTTCACCATACTGGTAGGAGGACCCCAGGCTAACACAGAATAACCTCAGGGGAAAAAAAAAAAAACAACAACTATCACCAATGATAGCCATGTATTGAACTTTTACACTGTACCTTACAAAACTGTACAATTACTATAACTGAAAATAAACAAGGAATTTGTTGAGGGTGTCATCTACTTCATTCCATTTGCCATCCTTGGATGCCATGTGTCCTAACTTTGTGTATTCTTTTTCTGTGTCTCCAGAACTATGTCAGGAGAAATGTGTCAGAGAAACAGGTCCATAAATAGATCATTTCTTGCAGGGAGAGATGCCAAATGTTCTTGTTCCGTGTCCAAGAAAACACTGGGACTCCTGAAAAGCAAAATGAAAAATGACAAGTGAATTTATCATTATACTGGGAAGACAAAAGGCATAGACATAAGTCAGTAAGATCTCTGATCTAGTGAGCATTTGAGGGAGGATGTACCAGGCTTATCCTGCACTAATTAACAGCCACAGGGACTCTAGAGCCCTTGGTTTTCTCAAACACGATACTTCTTACTGAGTCTCTTCTATGTTGCAACATGATATCAGAGGAGAAATCAGCTACTTTGGCATGTAAGCCTATTCAGAGAAAATGGGGCTCACAATGAGATAGTAAATCACGGTGAACCAGAGGAAATGTTACAGTGTTCAGGAAAACGTTTCTTTTTCTTTAGCTAACATATAAAGATTAATGTGATGCTGTCTCATCTCAGGGAGATTCATAGACACATTGATTTTAGAATAGGAAACATATACATTTCCTAATGCATTTGCATTGAATGTTCAGACTTCAATAGCCACTAATCCTCAGGAGCCAGAAGAAATCTTGATTCAGAGCTATTGACTAGAGATGGCCATTCATGAGTATATGCCTCAGAATACATGAATACTGTAGTTTCTTCCCACAATGAGATAACATATAGTACCAAAGAATACTAAAATAAGAAATATATAATAGTATAATGAGGAAAATATGTGAACAAGAAACCCTTAAAAGAGAAAGTGTAGGTAGTTAATAACGGCACTGAGGGATATAGTTCAGTTTCACTAATGGATGGACAAAAAAAACTCAAGGTATCATTTTGCTGCTGTCAGATTAGTAAAACATAAAAAATGTTTTCATTGAATTCTGACAGAAGCACTGGTGCCTATGCAAATATGCTTTAAATGTGCTAATTCTCACATGAATTACAATAGTATTGGAAAACTGAATTTTCCAACCAGGAATGGGACCTAATTTTTTGGAACCAGACATCTCTGAGGAAGACATTCCAAATGAGTAGGTACTACAGTTTCACTGTTTAATTGTTCTTGGAAAAATCCAACTATAAAGGGAGGGTATGTAGGATGGTGGCATCAGAGGACCGCACCTGAACATTGTGGAATCGGGAAGATGGAGCCCAGGAGATGGGGAGGGGATAATAGGAATGTTCTCAGTAGGGCTGGTCTTTCTGTTGCTTTCTCTAGTCATGCTAAGTTGTTAAAAAGTGTCATTTATGGGTCAAAATTATCCCGCATTGATACTTATGAATAGCAGTTTTGATTGGTCCCAGAAAAACCAAAACTGCTCCAACTTCCAAAACATGAAATTTTCAAACCTTTTTGTGACCACAGCCTTTTGATCTTTTGTCTCCCTCCTTTGCATCTCTCTTCCCTTACATTGTTGTCTAGCCTATAAAACCTCTGTGTTACCCAAGTAATTCATCCAAACTCCACTCTCACTCTAAGTTTGCTTTGTCTCTTCCTATGGCTTCCTTGATATCCTTTGATAGTTTTCCTTTTGTCTCTTTGACTTCTTTTCTATTTTTTAACTAAGAAAACTTTATTAAAATTTTATTAATCTTCTTCCACTACCCTCCTTTATGTCCCCCCTCCCCATCTACCTCCATTGAACCTCACCTTTTTTAATATTTTATTTTTATTTATTTATTAGAGAGAGAGAGAGAGGGAGAGAAAGAGAGAGAGTTGGCACACCGGGGCCTCTAGCCACTGCAGACAAACTCCAGATGTATGTACCACCATGTATATCTGGCTTACATGGGATCTGAAGAATCGAACCTTGGTCCTTAGGCTTTATAGACAAGCACCGTAACTTCTAAGCCAGCTCTCCAGCCTGAGCCTCATCTTCTTTCCAGCTCTTCCTTCTTTATTTTATTTTTTTAGCCCTCCTCCATAATTCATTACACTTTTTTGATGGGACCAATAATATGCAGTTGTGGTGCAGATAACAAAGGTTGCTATGAGGTCATGAATGCAATGATCACTTTGTGGCTGGAAAAAAGTATTCCAGATCACTCTTCCCTATCTTTTGGCTCTTACATTCTATATTTTTTCCATCACCCCTTCTGTAGTGGTCCTTGAGCTTGCAGGGGGGAGGGTATTGATAGAGATGTCTTTTTTAGTGGTGCATACTTCTCAGCACTTTGATGAGTTTTGAGTCTCCCAAAAGCAGTCACTGATATCTGGAAAGAGGACTTTCTCTAACTAAAGGTAAGAACAGCACTAACATATGAGCATAAGCATAAATATTTAAAGGGAAATGTGGTGGCCATAATATATCCATTTAACTAAACAATGGCAGAACTTCCCCCCTAGGACTTAGGACCTTCTCAGATTTAGGCTTTGACTAGGTTTTCAGGATCAGGCATGAATTTCCTCCCATTAAGTGGGCCTCAAATCCCATCACAAAGCATTTGGTTTCTTCCATAACAGGCCTCTATTGTGCAAGTAGGCACATCTTGTCGGCCTGGCCAGTCGTATAGCATGTGAGGTCCACTGCTGGTTAAAACTGTCAAGGACGTTTTCCCCAAGCATGGTTCATAGCACTTTCTAGCACTGCAAAAGCTAGTTAGCAGTAAGAAGGCTTCCAGCTCAGTCCTATTTGATTTCTCAGTTTCCTTGCTACCAATGCATATGATGTGGTAGTGTTTTTAGCAATTCATTCCTGACCTCTAATCAGTTCTGATGGGCACAGAGAAGGCTTGGCAATAGCCTGTGTTGTCTTGGGGGTGTAAGGTGCCTTCCTGACCAACAACTCACTGTGAAGTATCCAACTCCTGGCTCTGAGAGTTTTCTGAGTTAATCTATGATTTCTGGGTATTTCTTTCCAAACTATCACTTTTTAAACAAATATATTTTTAATTAGGTAACAAAGAAGTAGGTTTCCATATGGCTTACTTGTAATACCTTTAGTTTGACTCTTTTATTCCCATCTGTTTTTTGATGCTCATTTTACTTCTTTTCTCTATAATACTGTGTTGAAAAGATTTCATTCTCTGGTCCTCACAATATACCTAACTTTATTCTTGTTTTTGTTAGTGTCATCATCTTTTACTAACTTTTTTCTACTCCTATTCTAGTTTCTTATCTCCTCCAGGTTTTTGTAACTACTGTCTCGTCTGTATGTCTAAAGTACATTGGTCATCATTATCACTCCTTTCCTCAGCAATGTGCAGGAACTCACAGTGAAATTTGAGATCTTCATTCTGAAGCCCAAACTCTTCCCCATCTTATCTACTTGTTAAAGCTGCATCATAATTCTTGCATTTCTACAATCATGCCCTTTATATTTCTTTTCCCATTAGACTCCTTTGGGCACTTGCCAAAGTTTTATTTAACTCCTCTTACAACCACCTAACCTTCTCCCATCTTTCAGATGGGTCAAGTCAGAAATAATTATTTTCTTTTTAATTTTTATGTTACATTTTGTAGTTCTACCAGGGCTCCTTTCATCATAGTGCTTGGCTTTGTACATGTCTGTCTTTCATTTTGTACCTCCTAGGTGGAAGATTAATGCTTTTTTAAAAAAATTGGAGGTACAGAAATAATGGAAGAAATCCCAACACCCATTGGTTATAATTACTGTAAATATTTTGATGCATATTCTTGAAGACTTTTATGCCCATTTATAGTTCCCTTCATTTAAAAATAAAATATCATGATTCATGTTCTCAGGCTGGTCCTCAACTTCTAATATTCCTGCCTCAGTCTCCTGAGTGCTAGGATTACTGGTTTTGTACACTATGCCTTGAATTAGGCTCCACTTTTCATTTGGTCTTGAAAACTAAGGTAGCGTTTTTTTTTTTTTTGTGTTTGTTTTTTTGTTTTTTTTTTTAAAGTTAACAATGGACCATATTGAGTGGGCATACTTTTAACTTTTAAACCAAGACTCATTCTACTGAAGTGCCCCACACAAAGGTTGAACTGATTTACTCCATTCAATAGCATTTGTCTGTATTTCATTATCTCACAGTTGCTTCTAAATTGCTGCTAAAAAGTTATTAGCACTTGCAGTCTTTGATCAGTCAGGTGAATGTAAAGGGGGAAGGATAGAAATAGAGCAGAATGGAAACTGTATATTACTATTTTTTTATTTTCTTTGAGAGAACAAGGGGAAGAGAGAGAGAGAGAGAGAGAGAGAGAGAGAGAGAGAGAGAGAAAATGGGCATGCCAATGCCTTCAGCTGCTGTGAAAGAACTCCAGGCACATGCATTCCTTGTGGTGCTTTGCAAAATTGCATGCTTGTATCACTGTGTTTGGCTATGTGGGGCCTGGCAATTACAACATGAGTTCTTAGACTTTGCAGGCAAGCCCCTTAACCACTAAACCATTTATCCAGCCCTATATTACTCACTTTTGATGTTTTCATTTGGGGATCCCAGACTGAGGTGTTTAAATAGCCTGATAGCATTTCACCTTAAATGGCACACAGAACCTAAAGCAAAACAAAGGAAAGTATTTACCCTCCACACAAACTTGCCTTTCCTCTACTTCCCATTTCAGTTAAGGGCACCATTGTTATCTAATCACTTGAGCCAAAATCTGGTCCCCCTCTTGGAGTTTTCCTCTCCCTTACTTCCTTAATTTAATTTAGTCACTATACCTTTGCCCCAGGAAAGCCTTTCAGATTGATTTCATATCCCTCACTCCCATCACCACAGGACTCAGTTACACTCTGTCTATTCCTTGCTCAGATCATTACAATGTCCTCGGTATCTCCCACCAGCTCACCTTCTGTGTCTCACCTACTCTACTGTCTGGGAGCTAGCTTCCCAAACAAAAACCTTTTTGTCCCTTATGGAAGTTCCATAGCAAGAATTAAAGTCAGATGCCATAGCAGAGCCTTTATGACCCCATTGTGGGTGTAACAATAGTATTCATTCTGCCTACCTTACAAGTTATTTAAGTAAGTGTCTCTGTAGAATAAATGAGCTTGGATATGAATGCATAACTATTTCTATAGAAGTACTATGTGTTTGGAGTCAAGTTCTTGGAAGCTGATTGTAAGGAAATGATGTAGGGTATTCTGGGGCTCAGTTAAACCAGGCTGAGAAGAAAAGGTCTTATTCCACTAAAAAAATAAAATAAAATAAAAACTAGGAGCACTTGATGGCCTTTGTCACTACATGTAATCTTTAGGAATGAAAATATCAAACTCTTATTTACCAAATGCTTCAATATCAAAAAATTATCAACATGAATGTTTTTTATCTATAGTAAAGTACATTTTTTTTCAAGAAAGGGTTCCTGGTAACTTGGATTCTATAACCTAAAAGCTTCAAATTCACAGGGTAATTACCCCATACTGCCTCATGCATTTATTTCTTTGGCCACAACCTTTGACATGCTTTAGAATACAATTCCAACATCAATTGGAACAAACTCCAAAATGCTATTAGTGAGTAGAATCAAGCTGTAATATGTCTGGTAGGTCTTCCTACCTGTCTCAGGCTGTGCTTTGCACATTTCCACTAGCTCTCTCTCAGATAGGATTTGTTCTTCACAAAGACTCATTACCTATTATCCAGTGCCCTGTGGTCCCAGAGGACCTTGCAGATTGATTTGTTTCAGTGCCTTCCCCAGGCCCTGGCCACTAAAATCTTTGACCACCAGAAGGAGAGAGTTGCAAATAAATAACTAAGTAAATAAATTATCAATGAACCTCCTTTGTTTCAAATCTCTGACTCTCACTATGCTACAAAGCTCTTCCGTGTGCATTTGCTGTGTCAGCTAGAAGTAAAGCAGACAGAATGGGAACTGAGGAAGGCCATTAGGAGCATAAGCAGCAGGAATCAGAAGAGGAGATTTTCTGGTCCTGCTGTGAGCAGGAGGGCTGCAGGATGGTCTGGGTAAGGAGGGGAGAAGGGGCACTCCCCTCCCAGCCATAATTAAACGCATCATCATGCCATAAACAAAGTCTGCATGTGGTAGGACTGCTTACCCTGATCTTCATTCCACCTTTAGAATTTTGAGTCTATTTTAGTTTAAGTGATGATTGGGTGAAGTGAGATTATCACTAGGATGATGTTGTGCCAAGTTGAATAAGATCAAGTTCTATTTTCCTTGAAAGATTTTTGCATCCTATATAGGATCATGTGTAACAGCTTGCTTTGTGATTTATATTTAACAGTGTAAAGGTCCTAAATGTATTGGTTGCTTTTCTGTGATCTATAAATTATACTAATCTATACAGCAAAGACAATTTCTAATGTCAAGTCACAGTTCAAGTTCTTACTTCACTCAAGACAGAGATTAACTATAATTCTCCAACTGAGATAGTTGTGTTTATGTTTCTGAGAGCAGTTTGTCCAAGTGTTTCCAGTGAATAAAAAGATCAGCTAGTCGTTTCCCACTGAATTGGACTTGATGGTGTTTCAGATGGTAGCTTTATGCTCCATCGTTTTCTTGAATAACCTGGAGTTCTCCAACGCTGTCTTTTTGCCTCCATTACTTATGCAATGGCCGGTCCTTGTTCCTCTGCTTTAGGTTATATACAATCACTTACAGATATTTTCAATGCACATCCGCACACCTTTATGTCACAATCCATTCTGGCGGGTTCTTTTCCTCCTGCGTTGCCTCATGTGGGAATTCTTGTTTTAACTTTATTGATCGGTCTGGTTATTATGTTGGGCGATACAGCTCTGTCACACAGGGCAAGATGAAGAGGTGTAGTGCACAAATGTGATGTTGTGAGGTTTTCTAACCAGTGGACACAATTAACTTCATCTTTTTCAGCTATTAGGTTTGCTTAGAACACATTTGTACTTTGCATCATGTTCCCCAAAGTTGTCCTCTCTAGCTGTAGCTGACAGCTACTTTATACAAGTTATTAAAGTAATAGTCACAGTAAAAACAACATCCAAATAAAAGACCAACTTCATGCATTGAGTCTTTACAGGTTCTTCAGATTTGATATCTCCTTAATCCTTCAGTATTCTGGGGAGTTTATTTCAGCCATCTCTCAGTATCCATGGGGGATTAGTTCTAGGACCCACAACCTCATCAAAGCCAAATCTGAAGATGCTCAAGTCCCTTATATAAATTGGCATAGAATTAGAATATAACATACACATCCTCTGGTGTGCCTCACATTACCTCTAGATTATTTAAAACCCCAATAACATGCAGATGCTGTGCAAATAGTAGTTATGGTTTTAGAAAATATTGATAATTTAGTCTATATATGTTCAGAACCATTTTTAATGGATATTTTTGACTGGAATTCAGGTGAATCCTGATAGGCCGAACCAATGGACACAGTGGGCTTTATTACTATTATTATCTGTAGTTTTCTGGTGAGAAAAGAGAAGTCCAGAGAAGGTGAGTAATACAGTGGAACATTAACATTAAAATCCATTGGTTGTAACTCTCACACTTGTGCTTTCAAACTTTTCCTTATATATGCTGTCAAGGTAGCCTTATTTAAGCTGTTTCACTCAAAGCATTTTAAAGCATTTTATCTTAGTTACAATTGACATCTCTTTTCCTGAATATTTCCTCTTTGGTCCAATTTTAACTATTTTGCTAGGGAAAAACAGTTTTCAGATCCGTCTCTAGATGATGATGATGATGATGATGATGATTATTTACAGGTAAAAGCATCAGTGCTTCTTCTGGCAGTGTGTATTGAGCACTTGACTCACAGGATTACATTGTCCTACAAAAACTTTCCTCAAAACTATGTATAAATTATAAAGACTATCAGTGTTTCTCTGACATTCTAACATTTCATTAACACTGCCTTGGGTCTGATCTGTTCCTGGTTCTGTTTTTCTGGCTCTGTGATTCTGTCTCATATGGACCAGGCTGGAGCAAGAGAACTTCTTCTTTCAACCATTTTAAAGTCATGAAAGATCAGACGCTGTCTTATAGGCTCACATTGATTCAGCGGAGAGCTAAGGGACCCAGTTTGAATGGAAGTCAGGTCTCCCCCACTCGCTCACTCACATACAATTAGCAAGTAGAATCAAGATCTTATACTTACATGGCTGAAGTTAAGTTTCCCATGTAAATATGCAAATTGACTTCAAATCAAGAAGATTGGCTTAAAGATTTCCTGAGTATTACTCATGATTAAAATGTTAAACTATACACGCACACACACACACACACACACACACACACGTGTACACATACATGTAAAGCAGTATTCTTTGGTATATTTTAATCAATTTTTGGTTTTTAAATTTTGAATATTTTTGAGGTTGGTGAAGTTTATTCTACTGTGTGTTTGTGCCATTTAAAATGTCTTAGTCTAGTCTCTGAGCGTTGGTTCAGCTCTTAGCCGCGAGGCTCAGTGCTCAGCTGCAGAAGTCGCTGATCCTGAATGCGGCCACTGTTACCTGCTGAGCTCAGTTAGCTCCAGGGAGTGGTCAGTGGGTAAGAGGGGAAGCAGCTTCTGGTAAATGTCAGTGGGCCACAGGCCTTTTCCTATTTAGTCTCTTGTGTTCATGTTTTCCCAAAGAAAAATGTCCACTTTATTCTGTTCCTTGTTGTCTTCCCTGGTGATTTGTGAAGAGTACTTAAAACACAGCTGGAAGACCCAAGAGCTCAAACTCATTTTTTCTTCTCCTTTGGCCTCCCTCACCCTGTTCATCTAACTAAGGAAGAAAAGAAAAAGAAGAGAAATTTTGAAACAACTAGAATAAGAAAGAAGAAACATTTCTGACAAAAATGCTCTGCTGGTGACCCATTATTATAGTAAAAATCCTTTACCATCCAGCCTCTCCAAGGTTATAACCCTCTTTCTTTGTGTAGCCAGGGTCTGCAGACCCAAGTGTTAGAGAAGGAAGGCCATATTTCTTCATCAGCCTTGTTTTTGTTTTATATTCCACAAATGTCCAGTGATGGAGAGTACTGAGAGGGAAGGCAAAAGTATAGATTGGTTGAGGACTGGATCTGATGAAGGGATTTCACCTTATTCACCCATCAGAAACTGGGAGAGGATAATAGTAAAAGATAGATCTGGCCATACAAGAGTAGATGGACCCACTTCTCTTTTCTTAGGTAGACTCAGGGATAGTTTGAGCTCAAAATTCCTCCATGGTGTACAGGGAGTTGGTTCTGACCTTGGTGAAAGGTTTTGGTGGTTTCTCCTAGCAAGGATAGTTGATTTTGAAATCTATCTTACTGGTACACTAGACCCCCTTCTATGCCAACAACCCTAGTAATCTGAATTAGTTTCTTGCACCCGTCATATCTCAAATGCCATCATTCCAGTCAGCCTGATTGTAATAGGAGAGGAGGAAAGGTCTGAGCAGATAGGGTTGAGAGGCATTGTACATTCCCCTCACTGTGGGCAGACTTTCCTGAGAGGATAGGAGTGGCAGAGATGTGGCATGAAAAGAGACCATAGAGGTCCTCTGGTTGGGAATATGACATAATTAGCAAGAATCTGAGTGCACTGAAGGATGCAGCTGAAGTGGCATCTGTGGTCTATGGCTATCTGTCTCCACGTGGCAAAGTCCAGGATCTCTATGACTTTGGCATCACAGAAGCCCTGGAGAATGGGACAAAATCCCATTTAAAAAGGAGGACTCTTGGGCTGGAGGGAATACTTAGCAATAAGATGCTAGCCTGCAAAGCCAAAAGACTCAGGTTAGATTCCCCAGGACCCATGTAAGCCACATGCACAAGGTGGCACATGCAATCTGGAGTTTGTTTGTAGGAGCTGGAAGCCCTGTTGGGCCCATTCTCTTTCTTTTATTTTTATTTTAGAGAGAGAGAGAGAGAAAATGAATTGGCATGCCAGGGCCTCAGCCACTACAATCAGACTCCAGACACTTGCACCACCTAGTGGGCATGTATGACATTGCACTTGCCTCACCTTTGTGTGTCTGGATAACATGGGATCTGGAGAATCAAATTTGGGTCCTTAGGCTTTGCAGGCAAGCACCCTAACTACTAAGCCATCTCTCCAGCCCCATTCTCTCTCTTTCTATTTGCCTCTTTCCTTCTCTCTCACCCAAGTAACTAAAATAAACATTTAGCTGTTGCTAAAAATTAAATTCTGTTTTAAGAAAGTAAAGTTATATTTTTTTTCTTTTTAACATTGTTTTGCTATGAAGTATTATTTTAGATTTAACTAAGAATTGTATAAATAGCACAGAGAAGAGAATTTTTAGAGCCTCCATCCAGCTTCTTTTTTTTTTTCCAAATTTTTATTACATTTTCTTACATTTTTATTCTTACATTTTATTCCATTTTTATTACAACTTCCATGATTATAAAAAATACCCCATGGTAATACCCTCCCCCCCACTTTCCCCTTTGAAACTCCATTCTCCATCATATCCCCTCCCCATCTCAATCAGTCTCTTTTTTAATTTTGATGTCATGATCTTTTCCTCCTCTTATGATGGTCTTGTGTAGGTAGTGTCAGGCACTGTTAGGCCATGGATATCCAGGCCATTTTGTGTCTGGAGGGAGCACGTTGTATGGAGTCCTACCCTTCCACTGGCTGTTACATTCTTTCCACCACCTCTTCTGCATTAGACCCTGAGCCTTGGAAGTGTGATAGAGATATTGCAGTACTGAGCACTGCGGTCAATTCTTTCAAGCACCATGATACCTTCTGAGTCGTCCCAAGGTCACTGCCATCTGAAAAGAGAAGATTGTCTACCCAAAGTGAGAGTAGCATTAATATAAGGGTATGAACATTAAGAGAAGTGCTTACTGGGCAGTTTGATAAGCATAGTGTATACATTTAGCCAGACAGCAGCAGACGTTACACCCCTAGGGCTCATGACTAACCCTGTTTTAAGTTTTCAGTATCAGGGATATATTCCCTCCCATGGATCAGGCCTCCAGTCCAATTAGATAACAGACATGCCACTATTGCACCTGTTGGCTCATTTGGCCTGGCTGGCCAAATATAAGGCTTGCAGTGTCCACTGTTGAGTATCTTCACTGGTGATTTCTCTTTCTCCCATTGAACTGCATGTAGAATGGCTTCTTCTAGCTTTCTGTCAGCTGGTATACATGAAGGAGGTTATCAGCTCAGTTCCAACAGGATTTCTCAGTGGCCTTGCAGCCCAAGTATGTGGAATATTCAACAATAGGGTCTTACCATCTATTCCTGATGGGAAACCAAGGGCCTCGGCAATGGCCTATAATGTTTTGGGGGCATCAGGGATCTCCCTGGCCAAGAACTCACTGGAAGGTACCCCATCCCTGGCACTGAAAATTTTCTAGCAACAATCTATGGCTCCTGAGTGTTCCATTGTCCAAAAAAGTAGGATTCCATATGATTTATTTATATCCTCTTAGATTTTGATTAGTCCTCCCTCCACCTCTCCTTTACTTAATCTCTTCCCCTGACCGCATTTTGGGCCTTTTCACCCCCATTAATCTATTCTTCTACTTACATATATACAATTCCATCCTATTAAGTACCCCCTCCCTTCCTTTCTCTTCCCTTTATATCTTTTTTCTAGCCTACTGGCCTCTGCTACTGAGTTTTTTCCTTCTCACACAGAAGCCCAATCATCTGTAGCTAGGATACACATATGAGAGGGAACATGTGACGCTTGGCTTTCTGGGTCTGGGTTACCTCACTTAGTATAATTCTTTCCAGGTCCATCCATTTTCCTGCAAATTTCATAACTTCATTTTTCTTTACTGCTGAGTAGAACTCCATTGTATAAATGTGCCATATCTTCATTATCCACTCATCAGTTGAGGGACATCTAGGCTGGTTCCATTTCTAGCTATTGTGAATTGAATGGCAATAAACATGGTTGAGCAAGTATTTCTAAGGTAATAAGATGAGTCCTTAGGATATATGCCTGGGAGTGCTGTAGCTGAGTCATATGATAGATCAATCTTTAGCTGTTTTAGGAACCTCCACACTGATTTCCACAATGGCTCGGCCAGATTGCCTTCCCATCAACAGTGTAGAAGGGTTCCTCTTTTTCCACATCCTCGCCAGCATTTATGGTCATTTGTTTTCATGATTCCACCCAGCTTCTTGTAATGACATTATCTTATGTAACATTAGGACAATTATTTGTTTTATTATTTACTTGCAAGGAGAGAGAGAAAGAAAGAGAAATGGTTTCCACTACAACTGAACTCCGGATATATGCGCAACTTTGTGTATCTGGCTTGACTTTGGTACTAAGGAATTTAACCTGGGTTATCAGGCCTTGCAAGTAAATAAATGCCTTTAAGCACTGAGCAATCTCTTCAGCCCCATTAGTACAATGATTAAAGCTAACAAATTTGCACCAATTTGAATTTTACTGACTAAATTACAGAGTTTACTCAGGTTTGGCTAGTGTTCCTACTTATGTCTCATAAGTGTCTAAATCAGGATCATAATCTTGTGTTGAGTTGTCATGTTTTCTTAATCTGTTTTTCTTTTTCATGACCTTTACACTATTGTAAAATTCTGGTTATTTTGTAAATGATTTTCAGTTTGGCTTTGCCTGGTATTTTTTTTACATAATTAGATTAAGGTGTATTTTAGAAAGAAAACTACAGATTCAATATGCCCTCATGCATCATCTTGAGAGGCATGATGTGCTATAGATATGACCTGTTATTGATGTTGCAAACCTAGACTGTTATGCTAAGTGGTGTCTTTTGGGTTCTTCCATTGTAAAATTGCTATGATTCCTTTCCCAATTAAGGAGAAGTGACAATTTTCATAGTATCAAAATCATCATCTCTATTTATTTCACTCATTGGACTTTAATCCCATGTGATCATTATCTTGTTTTTCAAATTATTCCAATTCTGGTCATTGATAGGTCTGCTGGGTTGGTTCTGGACTTCTTTTAATATCATTGCTTCTCATTTATCCAAAATAAAGACATTTTTTTAAACAAGTTTACATTCACTGCTAAATCGAGAGGAAGGTCTAGGGATTTCCCATGTTTCCCCTATTCTTACACACACACACACACACACACACACACGCACGCACACGCACACGCACACACGATGCTCCATTGTCAGAAGGTGCATTTGTTGCAAATGATGAATCTACACCATTACCCCATGGTTGGCTAGGGTTCATAGTTTATGCTAAAGTTTTGCAAGTTGTCCTTTTTCCTTTGCCCCTCCTATTCTGGGGATCAGTCCCAGGGCCTTATTTATAGTAGGCAAGTTCTCTATCACTGACTACACACCCAGCACCAAATTACATTTTTTGAATGAAAGTGTTTAAATGTTTTCCTTGATTACTGGATTTTATTTTTCAAAACTATTTATTAATTTTGATTTCAGTGGTAGCTTATAACAACCCTCCTTTGGTTGCCTTTGACCATAAAAGAAAGTTTGTGGGAAATCTGAGAGTCAGAGTAAAGCTGTCAGAAGAAACAATGCATAAGGAGGTGGAGGAAAAGTTGTGTTCTGCTCGATATTAGTTGGAGCCTTTACATGTCCTTTACATGAAGCAGATGCTATTGACTCTATTCTCAGGATAAAGTTTGTCCATGAAGGAGTAGAACCTGTGATTAAGTTCAGCTAACCAGGAAGTTACAATGTTAGATTTTAAAGCAAAGTCTTGTATACTTCAGGATTTTAGTTCTTGCTATTTAGGACAGATACTGAGTCTTTATCTAGCAAGACTGTGGGTGTTGCAGTTACATTTTCATTGCTGGGTCAAAGCACCTGACCAAAAGCAGCTGGTGGAAATAAAGGGCTTATTTTGGCTTATGGACTCGAGGAGAAATTCCACAATGACAGGTGCTATATGATGACTGCAACAGAGGGAGATACCCATAAACACACAGAAGATAGACTGTGTGTCCCCATCAGGCATCATAGTGAGACTCCCAGAGGGTGATGTTATTTTCCGATCCTGTCTGAACAGATGGGGCAAGTGTTACTCAGTTTATTATAGCAACTATAATCCCATCTGTTTGGGGAAGCTGAAAGAAACTCAATTGTCCCAGACTAAGCTTGTGCAACCTATATTGCTAACAGGTGATGTAAGCACTTGAAAAATGGTCACTCTGAAGTAGTTTGGGGGAGGAAGGCATTTCAGTAGTCTATGTAATATAAACAAAATAAACAAGGTGTGGTGGCACATACCTTTGATCCCAGCACTTTCAAGGCAGAGGTAGAAGGATTGCTATTAGTTCAAGGCCAACCTGGAACTATGCGGAGAGAGGTCTAGGTCAGCCTGGCTAGAGTGAGACTCTACCTCGAGAAAAACAAAACAAAACAAAACAAAACATATAGACAAAATAGTATTTTCTATTTCATAATAATCCATTGCATAGCATTTAAAATTTTATATATCATTGATCATTTTGGTAACAGCCCCATTTAATAGGAGAGGAGACTGATATATAGAAAAAAATCAGATTTGGTACACTTAATAATATTAATAACAGTAATGACTAATTAAATCCCAAGGCACTATGCCAAATAATTACATACACTATTAATTAATATTTAAAGTTATTCTCTAAAATGAATATTGCTACTGTTCCTATGCTCTTTTTGAAATACTTTATAATATGAGTTATGACTATGTTACTGAGTGTGGATGAACATAGTAAACAGAAAGCAGGGACACATGTACTGAATATCAACCAACTTTATCTGTTACCTGCTCTGGAGGACAAAATCTGGCATACCATTGGCAGCATTGAAAGAGCAGATTTACCTGAGAGAGACTTAAAAATGTCTGGAAAAGAAGCTTAAATTTTGGACCATTTACCAAAACAAACAAAAACCAAGCAAACAGAAGACCCCACTGAGCTTATCTGGGAACTAACCTGACTGTAGCACTGAGTTATCTACAACTACCCATGTGATGTCTGTGCTCCTGATGAAGTCCATACCTCCATCTACTTGTCATGATGGAGGGAAGAACTAGAACTCTGATTTTGTGATTACCTACAAAATAACTTTTCTATTTGCACTTACAGTGCACAGCAACGCATGGAAATGTTGCGGGTCACGAGGGCAAATGTTTCACAGATGCTCCTTTTGCATTGCTTGTGAGGCAGATATTTTGTCAAAATATCTGGTGTGTGTGTGTGAGAGAGAGAGAGAGAGAGACAGAGAGAGAGAGCGCGCTTGTCATTAATATGTATCCAAAGGAAGCATGTGATTTCTAGATGAATTAATTTCTCATTTCTGCTGCCTTTGTTAATTTGAATATCAAAGCATTTGTTTGTTTATACACACTGAAAAGGAAGCACTCTAAAAGGAGACAAAAGCAATTCCCTGTGAAGGTTTTGCCATATTTTTATAAGTAGAAAAATATTTATGTGAATCATTGAGAGTTTATGTGCATTACACACAATAAGCCAAATGAGTGTAACAAGTTAAATTTATGAATTAAAGATCTGGTAACTCATAAGCCACCTGTCTGTAAAAGACTTTTGAATTCCGTTTATATAAGATGCTTTATATAACTGCATTAATTGAATAGGCATGACTGCTCTAGAGTACCAAGACTTAAATATATAGGAATTTAAATATTTTGAAACTATACATCTGATAAGGGGTTAATATCCAATAAGTGCTTAACTCAATCACCAATTAAAATAACCTTATTAAAATGGCCAAAAGATCTGAATAGATATTTTTTTCAAAAAAATCTATACAAATGGCCAACAGGTATGCAAAAATGCTCAGTATCACTAATCATCAGGGAAGGTGAATTAAAACCATAATGAGACATCATGTCATACTATGATGGCTGTTATAAAGAAGACAAAAGATAGCAAATGTCAGTGAGATGTGGAGAAAGGGAGCATAGGGATTGCCAATTAGTGTAGCCATTATGGAAACTGTATGAGGGTTCCCCCAAATTAAAATTTGATCTATTTCTATATACATATATATGATGTTTTATATATATAACATTTACATGTTTATATACAAAAGAAATTAAACTAGTTGGTTGAAGAGCCATTTACACCTCCATGTTGTTGCAAGATAATTCACAGTATCCAGGAAATGAAAACAACCTGAGTATCCGTCAACTGGTAAATGGATAAAGAAAATGTGAATATATATATATGTATATATATATACATTTACACATACATACGTGTGTATGTGTTTGTGTGTGAGTTTTCCCAGAGCCAGTTTGTATGGAAATTTAGTGTCTCTGATTTATGTCACTCCTTTTTAAAGAAGATGATCCTTAATCTAGTAATCTACCCCATATATATATACACACATACATATATACATACATATATATATATATATATATATATTTGTATATCTATCTATCTATATGATGCACACAATGGAATACTATTCAGCCACCTGAAGGAACAATGTGGGTGAACCTGGAAGACATGTTAAGAGAGCTATGCCAGATATAGAAAGAAGAATTCTGCATGATGTCATTTATATATGGAGAATAAAAAGTTCAATTCATAGAATAATGGTTATGACAGCCTGGGGGGATTGGAGATATAGTACTCAAATGACCCAGAATCTCAATGAGACAGAGATAAGAAATTCAAGAGCTCAATTAAATATCATGATGACTATAGTTAAAATATATTTGAAAATTTCTAAGAGAATAGCTTTAAGAGTACCACCATTAAAAAGTGTGGTGTGGGGAGCTGGGCGTGGTGGCACATGCCTTTAATCCCAGCACTCGGGAGGCAGAGGTAGGAGTATCGCCGTGAGTTCAAGGCCACCCTGAGACTCCATAGTGAATTCAAGGTCAGCCTGGGCTAGAGTGAGACCCTACCTCGAAAAAAAAAAAAGTGTGGTGTGGGGCTGGAGAGATGGCTTAGTGGTTAAGCGCTTGCCTATGAAGCCTAAGGACCCAGGTTCGAGGCTCGATTCCCGAGGATCCACGTTAGCCAGATGCACAAGGGGGCGCACGCGTCTGGAGTTTGTTTGCAGTGGCTGGAGGCCCTGGTGCCCTCATTCTGTCTCTGCCTCTTTCTGTCTCTGTCTGTCACTCTCAAATAAATAAAAATAAACAAAAAAAAATTTAAAAAAAGTGTGGTGTGGGCTGGAGGGATGGCTTAGCGGTTAAGGTGTTTGCCTGCAAAGCCAAAGGACCCAGGTTCGATTCCCCAGGACCCATGTTAGCCAGATGCACAAGGGGGGGGGACATGCATTTGGAGTTTGTTTACAGTGACTAGAGGCCCTGGTGCACCCATTTTTTCACTCTCTTTCCTCCTTTCTCTGTCAAATAAATAAATAAAAATAAAATGTTTTTTAAAAAAGTGTGGCATAAGGTAGTATTTATGCTGATTAGCTAAATTTCCAATTATGTAGACATATATTAAAGCATCATATACTTTACATAAGCATATATAATATATTCTCTTATCAATTAAAATAAATATTAGTTATTAAAAATAAAATATAAAGAAATTAAATAATTGCTATGATTATCATTTTCCTTAAAGTATATTTAAATGTCTGGAGAATGCACATTCTCTTGTAGAACAGGCTTAAGTGGTAGCATGCATCTATATATTTCTATATATTTCTCTCTATAGCTTTCTGTAACAGTAACTTTCTAACTGTTTTCATTTATTCCGGTAATACTGCCACATCTTGAAAAGTTTTCAAAATTTCTCTGTGTGAGTTTTCCCAGAGCCAGTTTGTATGGAAATTTAGTTTCTCTGATTTATGTCACTCCTTTTTAAAGAAGATCTAGTAATCTACCTTATTTGACAAACCCAGGTCTCAACCTCCTTTAATGGCTTCCCAAAGCAAAGGCCAGTGTCTCAGTGTAAAGACCTGTTACCACTGAGCAGATCTAGTGGTCTGTGCAGGTAGCACCAAAGGTGTTTGGCTAGCTCTTTCCAATATGGATGGCACCCTGACAGGTAAGTGTAGCTGAGGGGATGGAATCTGGTCTGCCAGAAAAGCAGCGATCCTTCTTGGTGTCACTTTTACCCACATCTATGAGATCTCATTTTGCATTCCTAGTATCTTCAATTCCAATGAAAGCAGAGGCACATTTCTAGCTACTGCAAGGGGCTTTCTTGAGCAGTTGATACCCCTTAATCTCATTTGTTTCAACTTAAAAAATTCATTGATATATAACTTGATTTATTGTTATATATCAAAAACTTTACTATTTTTTTTAAATTTTATTTATTTATTTGAGAGTGACAGACTGAGAGAGAAAGACACACACACACACACACAGAGAGAGAGAGAGAGAGAGAGAGAGAAAATGGGCGCCCCAGGGCCTCCAGCCACTGCAAACGAACTCCAGACGCATGCGCCCCCTTGTGCATCTGGCTAATGTGGATCCTCGGGAATCGAGCCTCGAACCAGGGTCCTTAGGCTTCACAGGCAAACGCTTAACTGCTAAGCCATCTCTCCATCCCAAAAATTTTACTATTTTATTGTGAGATGGTTTTAGGATTTAAAGATTTTGACTTCAAGACACGCTTCCGACATCTGATTTAAAAACAGCTCATCAGACATCTTAATTATGGAATACAAGTCACATTTTAAGCACTTGAAGCTTATTATTTTGGGTTCTTGGGTTTGAAATAATTCCCAAGACTGGTTTGAAGGTTTTCTTTGTGCTTTTATACTCTAAAGATACTCACATATAAAAAGCAAGTAAAAGAAAAGGTTGTAAGGGGGAAGGGGGAGAGAGATTTGGGACTGATTGCTGGGACATAACTTAGGAAAGAGAAGTTTAGTGCATTTTAAAAGGAAATACCATTTTAAATAGAATTAATGAAGTAAGTAAAGTTTGTCTTTATTGTTCTGCTTTTTAGCCTAAAAGAAACCCTCCACTAACTTAGTGTGGGGCCCTGATATTTCTAGTTTATAATTCCTACAGTGCAGGGTTCTCCTCTAATCTTTTGACTGTTTTCCCAGAAGCACTTGTTAACAGGTCAGTTTCAAAGCAATAGATTCATATAGGTGGTGTTTAGGCATTATTATCTATAGTACCTGAGGGTAAAATTGCTTCCTGGTAAAGAGCAAATGAAAACATCCATGTATGTTAACCATGGGCACTAGCTAGAAAATGGAAGCCTACTTTATAGAAAGCTTTTTGTACCATTAAGGTGGGACCTTAGCTTGGGGATGAGAACGTCATGCACTTATTCCTGTTGACCACATCCACTTAATTCTTTTGAACCTCTTTTCAATTGCCAAACTATTTCTTAAACATATTTTATTTTCAGATACTTTTCTCACTCTTTGCCTAGGAAATAGTGCCATTCCCTGAAGCATTAAATTTATAACCCAGGACTTCTCAGTTGGAGGGTCACAGGCACTCCTATTTCCTGGACTCTAGATTCCTTAGGTTTCCACTACTTTAGAACATTGTTGAATCATACATATTTCCCATTGTATATTTATTTGAAATCCATTGACTCTTTCTGGCCTTATCCCTCCTTTAATATCAACCTTGTAGTTATTCCATATACAAATGCTTCTATGTTCTCAATCTGTTTGAACTTTCTGCATTGTTGAACAGGGTTGATCTCTTGAAAATATCTTACCAAATTCTCTTATCTCTCTGCCAGCCTTTCTAAATCTTCTCATTTCCTCTTTCTTTTCTAATCCTTGTCCACTTTTGTTAACCCATGCCTTTCTCACTCTATAATCTCTCTAAGGAATAACCTAATCAAAACATAACCCCCAAACACTTCTGTGGACCATGACCCCTCTCTATTTCCACTGCTGTTGCCCTAGCTCTGTCACCTGCCCCCAACTGTTAAGCTCCTAAAACATTGTTGCCTTGTTCTCTCATTATTTCCAATTCAGTTTTCACTGTATCTCCAAAGCCATTTTCCGAAACACAGACCCAATTAAAGCATTGCTTTCATTAGAAACTGTTAATGAATCCTGTTACTTCAAAAAAGGTGCAAGCTGCATCTGTTTTGGGAGGGAATAAAAAGTGGAGGCAGAGATGGAAGGCATCAAGATAAGACACTATGTTCCTCTAGCCAGTATTACTGAATAGCAGATTTATTTTATTTTATTTTTCTCAATTTTTTTAAACATTTTCTATGATTATAAAAGATATCCCCTGGTAATACCCTCCCTCCCCCCTTTTCCCCTTTGAAATTGCTTTCTCCATCATATCCCCTCCCCATCTCAGTCAGTCTCTCTTTTATTTTGATGTCATGATCTTTCCCTCCTCTTATGATGGTCTTGTGTAGGTAGTGTCAGGTACTATGAGGTCATGGATATACAGGCCATTTTGTGTCTGGAGGAGCACGTTGTATGGAGTCCTACCCTTCCTTTGGCTCTTACATTCTTTCTGCCACCTCTTCCACATTAGACCCTGAGCCTTGGAAGGTGTGATCAAGATGTTACTCAATACTCTAGTCACTTCTTTCCAGCACCATGATACCTTCTGAGTCGTCCCAAGGTCACTGCCATCTGAAAAGAGAAGATTCTCTACCCAAAGTGAGAGTAGCATTAATATAAGGGTATGAATATTAAGAGAAGTGCTTACTGGGTAGTTTGATAAGCATAGTATATGCACTTATCCAGACATCAGCAGATGTTACACCCCTAGGGCTCATGACTACCCTGGTTTTAAGTTTTCAGTATCAGGGATGTATTCCCTGAATAGCAGATTTATAAGTCTGTCTGTTCACAGATATCAGACCTCAGAGAAGCCATGGGAGGAAGGGAAAGGAAGTTTGTCTTCCTAGATCTCTGTGATCTCATAGTGCTTAATCCTTCAAAGTTAGTCTGATGGAATCTTTTCCCTGTGTTGTGATATCCAGCTCTTTTGGCAGTCACTCAGAAGTAGGATGACGTGTCTGTTCTATAGTGTTTCACCTCCCAGGAAGCGGAAGGAGCCAGAGGCCCTGACTGGCCTGAGCTTATAGTCAAAGTAGAAGTCCTGCACTTCCAGGCAAGTGATACCTTAGCTCTTGGCGTTAAAATCGAGATGTGTGTGTGTGTGTGTGTGTGTGTGTGTGTGTGTAGTGGGGATGGGGATGTCAGTTGCTGCCACAGCAGAGACAAATTAATTGGCAGAGATTCTTGGAGGAGAGTGAATTAAATATATCTTTTCTAATATATTAGTTAATATGAATAATCTAGAAGTGGTTGAAAGTATGCAGGAACCTGCGCATTGATTATCTTTAAATAATATACCATTTTCTATGAGTGGCTTGAGCATCAGAGGATTATAGGTTTTATGGTCGTGTCCTTGAACCAATCCCCAGTTGAGGTAAGTTACTATATGAACTCTGTAAAGAAAGAAACTGTAGTAGAAACAGCTTCTTAAGAGATGTTTAGTAAACAAAATATGGCGATTAGTGTGGGATAGGATCTTCTCCTTTGCATAGTAACTGACAATGAAGTACACTGATGACAATTCATGAAGGGAATGTTTTGCCCAGTAAACGTGACATCAAGGCCTAGGATGTAAAGATTATGTGCAATGTCCCAGAGATTCCTTGCAAGATTTGAGGGAAATCTTTTTTCAAAACTGAGGTCTGGGAGGGAGCATACAGAGCCAGTAAAGCAGAAGAATCCATGTTAGCATGAACTCATTTGACTAGTGAGGCCAAAGGAATTCAGACAAAATTAGTTGTCCCTTATCCCCACATATATATTGTAGTATGTTAGAGTGGTTACCTCCCAGGGTTAAGGATGAGGTTGTACTTACTCCAGCCCTCAATATATACTTAACTAAGAAAATGGCACCTACTGAGTGCAGGTCAATGTTTATGGAGTGAGAAAATAATTGGTTAGAGTCCCTGGAAGTCAGTTTGAACTATTTTAACATAATATGGTAAAGGACAGAATGGCTCAAATCTAAAAATGTTTAATGTATGCAGTTTCTAGCTGTCAGTAAAATCCTACTTTTTTGCAAGTATTTCTGAAGCATTCACAATTATGGCAAACGTGTGTGTGTGTGTGTGTGTGTGTGTGTGTATGCGTTACAATTGTGTTTTTCTTCATGAAATCTGAGGGCATCTTGCAAATATTAAAGATAACATTAATTACCACAAGCAACAATGAAAATCTCTTCAAAGAGTCTCTTAAAGAAGAAACATTTTAAAATATTTATCTTCTTTTCAAAAACCAAATATGTAAATGGGGTTGACTGAATGTTTGGAGCTAGTTCAGTTTAGCACATAGAAGATTACATACAGGCTTACTTTTTTTAATAGCAGGAGCCCCTATTTTGTAGAATAAGTGGGCCTGTTGATAGACAGTATGCTCAGAAAGCAACATTCTTATAATGTTAGATTATTGGTGCACTCTTTACATATTGTAGACCATGTTATACTCCTATTCACACTCCTGTTACATTTTGCGGAACACTTTTAGCTTATCTCATGACATGTTATTATAGGGCATTGAAAGTATGAACTCATGAAATGTCTCATAGAGAAGAAAGAATGAAGATCAACTATACTTTGTATATGGCTTAAGATTCTTTGTTATAAAAGACCTTGAAGGAACGTTGGATCCAATAAATAGGAACTGCCAGGTTGAACAAAAAATACGACGTCCCGTATCATATCATCATATGATGTGTGTGCTGCTCTGTGTGGGTAAATCTATACTCAAAAGCTGTCCTCAAAGGACCCCACCACCCATATCACACACCGTTAAGGTATTTTGTCTCCTGAGTTCCCCATGGACTGTGTTTAAAAGCATAGCTAGCTTTGGATCATTCATTCATCACTGTGTCCTCTAGATTCTTTCAATCTTCATGGTAATGGAATT
Source organism: Dipus sagitta (assembly GCA_036346955.1). Lineage (NCBI taxonomy): Eukaryota > Metazoa > Chordata > Mammalia > Rodentia > Dipodidae > Dipus > Dipus sagitta. Next base: position 112,255,385 of record CM070770.1, read on the forward strand.
ATAATTTTCAGTCACTTCTTAGGTCATTCTCAGAGTCTGATTTTAGTGATCTTGGCTGGATAAAAATCACACTATTTTTGTATTACTTCTTCCCTGTTTTTCATACACTTATGTATTAAGAAGCCTAACATAAGCTTGTGTTAGCACAGCTAAAGACAGGTGATGTGTAAGTAGATTGAGTTTTCTAGGTTGAAGGTACCAGAAAGTATACAAGTCACTAAATAATGGAAAGATAGCTTCCTTCTTCTAGATGATTGTTCCTTATCATTGGGAAGAAATTTTGATTCTGTGAACCTTTCTCTTCTGGACAAGGTTGAGAACTCCCAGTTGATTCAACATAGGATTTCCATCTCTTTACTTCCTTCGACCTTTGTAACAACCCAGTGTGGCACTTTACATATTTTATATATCAGTTATTTTCCTGGTTGCAGTGACAGAAACAAGTTAATGATGGAAAGGCTTTATTTTGGCTCACAGTCAAAGTGTGCATGTTGCAGACAGCTCCTCATTGCTGGGAGAAACATCCAGCTAGACACAGTTTATGGGAGAAGAAGGTTTATTTCAGGCTTATAAAAGCTATGAGGCCATACATTCAATTAGTCATATTCAAGCCACCGCATTCTGCCCTTGGGCCCCATAGACTCATGGCCATATCACAATGCAAGTTGTATTTAGTCCAACTTTAATGGTCCCCATGAGCTTTACCAACTTTAAGATTGTTCTGAAGATCCATGCCTTATCTGAGATTTAAGACTCTCACAAAGTCCTGTAAAATCAAAAGAAGTTATAACACAATGCCACAGAGAAAACATTTACATTGGAATAAGGCATAACAAGGAGAGACTGGACCAATGTGAAATCAATAATCTCTAGGAAAACATCAAACATCTATAGTCCAAGTCCAACATCCATATCCAGTAGCCTGTGGAAAAATTTCACCTTGAGCTATCAGTTCTCCATGGTAGCCACTGCACAGTCCTGATACATCCAGAACAACTTTGGGCCTTCACTGCAAATCATGGTCCATCCTTACAGCTCTATACAGTGGTGTTTTGGGGGACATCACCCTGTTTCTCATGCTGTATCTCAGCAGAGGCTCCTGGAACCAAGTGTACTTCATGACTTGCTTCCCTGCATTTTTCATATTTCTAATACTAATACTAGGTGTGCAGGGACACAGCCAATTTATTAACCCAGGGAGCAAATAAACCTTGACCTTGAAGACAATTGTTTCAATGTAAAGCAGTTGGCCCTCCCTTAATGGTGGTAATCTGTTTAACAATTACAGCTTTAGTAACCTCTCTATGCCTGTAACTTTAAACTTTGTTTGGATTTTCCCAACTTTATTACTATTTTTTCATTTATTTGTGCACATGCATGTGAGAGAAAGAGAGAGAGAGAAAGAGGCTGATATATAGAGAGACTATGGTTGTGCTAGGGCTTCCAGCCACTGTATACAAACTTCAGACACATGCCACCTTGTGCATCTGGCTTACATGTGTCCTGGGGAATCAAACCTAGGTCCTTTGACTTTGCAGGCAAGTGCCTTAACTGTTAAGCCATCTCTCCAGGCCTAGATTTTTCCAGCTTTAAATGGTGCATCTCTTAGTTCTATACTTTTGCAAAGCACACATGTCCACTACTTTTTTTTTTGTTTTGGTTTTTTGAGGTAGGGTCTCACTCTAGCTCAGGCTAACCTGGAATTCACTATGGAGTCTCAGGGTGGCCTCGAACTCACGGCGATCCTCCTACCTCTGCCTCCCGAGTGCTGGGATTAAAGGCATGCGCCACCACGCCCGGCATGTCCACTACTTTTAAATTCAACCTTGATCAAGCTCCCTGGGCACAGACAGCAGAACACAGCCAGCCTTGATATCAGTAGGCCAGTGCCAACAAAGTTCTCTTCTGTATCTCCTTCCCCATTGAAACTTCATAAGCAAGCCTCCAAACTCAATTCTCTCTGCATTTAGCATTTTCAAACTCTCACCAGAATAGGTCATGAAATTTGGCTTATGAACTGTGAGGCTTCTCTATTCCCAAGTACCAAGTCCTTCCACATTCCTCCAGCACACAAGATCTACAAAACCAAGATCCACATGGTCAGATTTATCACAGCAACACCTCACTACTCTGGGGTGTTGCAGTCAGCTCCTTGTTGCTGTTTATGGGAGGAAGGGCTTTATTTCAGGCTTACAGACTCCAGGGGACACCATCAACAGTGGAAGAAGCTGGTTCCCTTTCATAGATCCAATCAGAGATACATCACCAATAACCAGCACCACAAAATGTCAACTGCCAGAGCTCAAACTTCTCTCCACACACCTCTGGGCTGGAATTCAGACACCCTCCCCACCAAACACACCTTATGGATGGATGCTAGGACCCACCCCCAATGACACCTCCTCCAGCTGTGTGGCTGGAGACCCAGATTGCAAGTTCAGTTTTACTAAAACCCCTGAGTCTATGGGGCCACGCATATCAAATTATCATATTCAAATTACCACAATGCATCATGGGCAGCAAGCCATGGTGGAACAGAGCATTGATGGCATTGTAGCTACAGGAGCATGTGGCAGTGAATGTCATCACATCTTAGTGTATGAAAAATCAGAGAGGTAGACCAGAACTCTGGCTAGGCCACAGCCTTCAAAGACTAGTTATCAGTGCTCAAGTCTTACCTCTTAAGGTTTCCATAGCCTCCCAAAACACTGCCACCTGCTGGGAATCAGGTGCTCAAACACATGAGCCTGTGGGGAACCTTTTGCATTCAAACTTTCATGCCTTCTATTCCGGTCTCTAGAGAGCAGTCAGACCACAGCACTTCCCTGCACAACATAATGGGTTCTCCTTGCTCTTAGACTAAAAGTCAAATCGCGTCTTCTTGTGAATTCCTGGTGCACCTTCCATCACTCTCTCTTGTTCCAGTTAAGGTAATACTAACTCTTGTAACAGGTAATTCCTGAAATCCCATGACTTACCCTCCATAACAGAGCATTTCTTACAGAGGTAGGTCGCAATGGTAGAAAGGTATTGAGAGGATGGACCTCTGCTCTGTGTATGTCTTCAGGGTTGATTGTGAGATAACACTCCCCTATTCTGCTTTTAAGGACTTTCTAGGTTTCAATGTCCACCTGTCACTTAAGTAAAGTGAGTGGAGAATTTACACCCACCATCTCTGGCCCTTCTTCCCCCAATGCCACATTGGCCAGGATCAGTAATGTAACAGCTCACATACTAAGGGCAAGGATGGGAAGTGAAACATCACACTGGAAAGCCACATCCCCAAATCAACTCTGCAATACAGAAGAGATGGCCCCTTTTGGGAAACACTAGCTGTCTCTTTTGTAGCCCTCTTCCACATTAAGCTACAGCTAAACTAGTGTTTAATCCTAGTGTCTTTCAACCTCAGGTCCTTGGGCAATCTTGTTCCTTCTGTAGGAAATTTGTTTTTCTACTCTTAACATCACTTGTCATTTTCTTATTTGAGGTGTATATTAAATGCCATTTCCTCAAAAAAATATGTTTAAGCACCCATCAAAAATAAGATCAGGCTAGAGATATGGCTCAGCACTTAACAGCACTTGCTTGCAAAGTCTGCCAGTCTCGGCTTGATTTCCCAGTATTCATGTAAAGCCAGATGCACAAAGTGACACATGGACCTGGAATTCATTTGCACTGTCAAGAGGCCCTAGCATCTCCATTCCACCCCCACCTCTGCTTGCAAATGAATTAATAAAAATTTAAAAATAGTAATATCTCTCAAGCACTTTGCTGGTTTGCCTGATATACTTGCCATAGCTGGTAATTAATTAATTTGGGAAAAACAGACTACAACAAGTAAATTAATGTCACTGAGTTTCTATGCTCATCATATCACTTGGTATGTAATAGATGCTTAACATATATATTTCTTTGGTTTTTTGAGGTAGGGTCTTACTCTAGCTCAGGCTGATCTGGAATTCTCTTGGTAGTCTCAGGGTGGTCTTGAACACACAGCGATCCTCCTACCTCTGCCTCCTGAGTACTGGAATTAAAGGCATGCGCCACCATTCCTGGCTTAACAAGTATTTTCTAAGTTAAGACTCTGGGTACTAAGGAAATAATTACATTATTAAGCCAAAGCACCATTACTTCCCATTAGTATAAATGTATATATCAATGACTCGATGGCCAGTTTTGACACAAAACATAAAACAAATCATCATTACAGCATCCTGATACTTTATATTACCTGCTTTCTGGGAAAATTATAAACTATCTATCCAGTTAGTTATTGTGTAAAAAATTTCCTCAGAATTAGTGGCTTAAAGTAGCGACAGTAACATCACAATCTCCTACATACTTTCTGGGGCAAGAATTCAGAAGTTTCTAATTAAGTTGTACTTGCTCATGAGGTTCAAGTGAAGATGGTAAAATATAGTTATATCTGGACTAATGGTAGAATAGGTTAGACACAGAATCAGCACATTTCAAGATTGAGAGCACTGCATCACTTCTGTTGCGTCCTATGGGATGAAACATGCGTGAAAGACTTTTCCATTTCAGGCATAGGCACATAGACTCCAATATCAGATTGGAGACATCACAGAATTATGGTTAACAATTGCTTATTATACAAAGCAATGAAAAAATCTCTGGAATTTGGAAAGTATAGAAAGGAACTGTTGCTACCAGACTTTCCCTCTCATCCTACTGTTTTTTAGGCCAACAAGTAGTTCAATAGCACTGCATGAAAATGTTCAGCAAGAAACCTGAAATATCAGTACTCAACAAAACTGTAAAAGTCATCAAAAAATAAAATAGTCATCCAAGAATACTGCATGGACCTCTTGAAGCAGCTAAGGGATGGATATATTTTGGACTTCATGTCTGAAAAGTACCTCCTCCACAGGCTATTGCATATATCATATGCTAGATAGACTGACACTGAATTGATCACTCACTTTTTAATATACCTTTGGAATTCGGCTGCATTGATACTTAATATTGCTTTGACACATTTGTGGGAATGATCTTTTTCAGAATAAGTATTCTTGGATGACTATCTTTAATATGTCTTATACTAAATTCTCTGTTTCCATTATTTTTTTAAATATCAATGGAGCAGATTTTTTTAAAATCCCATTTAGAATGTGAAGAAAAGCATCACTATGAGTACTAGAATTTTGCCTTATTAATTATTTCACCAAACTAATTTAATGAAATATTTTAGAAGGTGGATAATTTACATTAGAAAATTCACAAGATGTGCCTTCTAAAATGCATAGGAAATCCTTGATCAAATGTATAACATAACCCTGTCTATCTTTTTCTTCATGATACTTAGTTTAAAGTTAGAAACATTAGATTGCTTCAAGTATGATCTTGGACAGGATTCCTTGGCTTTTTAATTTTAGAAGAGTTTGTATTGATAGACAAGTTACAAGAGTATTATGAAATGTTTTTACATAACTCTTACCCACTCTCTTCATTGAAAATGACACTATGATACTGATGAACCCCACTTATTCTTAATTATTATCTAAAGTTATACTTCAATTTCCTTAGTTTTTACCTAATGCTTACATTGTGTCCTATTAATACACCTGCTAGAATCACTGTTTTTTAATCCTCTATTTTATTTTTTGATGACTTTTACAGTTTTGTTGAGTACTGATATTTCAGGTTTCTTGCTGAACATTTTCAATATGAGTTTAACGTTTTTCTCATGATTGAGTGGGGTTATGAGTTATGTTAAGATGCTTTCAAGAACAGATGCTTGATGAAAAGCATTAGGGGCAGTCTTCTTACTCTGAGAGAGAGATCACAAATCACCCTCCAGAGCTCTGTCTGCCAAGGAGATAAGCCTCCCCGTTGGATTTTGTGAAAGTACTTTCCAAACACGGTGTCACTACTAGAGTCTTTGGATTCTTCTAGACAGATGCTGAGACCTGCAGAATGAGCAATGCAGACCAGCCACTATTCCAGTGGGATGCTGAGCATCATATGTAAGAGAGCAGGCCTCGCGGCAGAACCACCATATTTAAGACGCGGGTAGGGCTTTATTAGTTGTGTGATCTTAAGTACACTCCTAACCACCCTGAGATCCAGTGTCCTTCATTGTTTACATGAGGACTAGCAGTATCTTTCTTATAGGACTATCAAGAGAATGATATAAGGTAAAGCTTATGCTTACCTTAATGTTTAATGTTTAGAAAGTATCCAATTATTAATGGGTCTCTAAACTATTAGAGAGCCAACAGAAGCCTATTGAAAGTACATGGTAGCCAGTCCTTTGTTATCATTGGTAGTGATAATTGCTACATCAGTGAAAACAAATGTTTATTATTATCCTAACTATAATTGTTTGAATTACATTTTGACTTTACAGTGGCTTGAGATCATGAAATCATTCAGCAGAAACCTACTTCAGATTTTGAATTTTGATCTTTTCCTAGGCAACAAATATGCGTGTAATATTCTCTTGCAATTCTGAGTAGTGGCAGTGAGCTGCTGCTCCGTCAGCCCCATTGTCATGAGAGAAACATCCCTGAGCCATCTCATTCAGTAGTTTATAATCAAATGAATTTTCAACTGACATCATTTTATGATGAGTTTGTCAGAATATACCTGCATCCTAAGTCCAGGATCATTTCTATTTTAACGATTTTCTTCTTTCAGCTGAATTTATTACATTAATAATATTTCTAAATCCAAGTAGTCCTTCTAATATTATTTCTAGGAAAAATGCTTCTCAGATTCTAGGTGTGAAAACAAAGATGGCCTGGACTGGAGAGATGGCACAGTGGTTAAGGGACTTGCCTGCAAAGCCAAAGGACTCAGGTTCGATTTCCCAGTAACCCCATAAGCCAGATGCAAAAGGTGGCACATGCATCTGGAGTTCATTTGCAGTGGCTGGAGACCCTGGCTCACCCATCATCTCTGTGTCCACCTCTTTATCTCTTAAGTAAATAAGAATGATGACTTTCCAGTGTGGATAGGGAAGTCAGTGTATTGGTGGGACTGAATAGAGCACTGTGAACAGAGCATACAGGTCTGAGTGTGGTTTTTCAGCAAGGGCTTCTGAGAACAGGATTTTCACCAATCTTTGAAAGCCTTGATAGGTCTGCATTTGTAGCAAAATTCTTCATATTTTGATTATGCTATGCTAACTGTGTATAGAGGGTGGAGAGACTGGAATTTGACAGCTGCCTCAATATATGGGTGAAGTTTCATAAACAAGGAGTAAAGGAAAATGCTCTCACTTCCGTTGCCCAGGGCTTGGCTTTCCTGGCTTCATGTCCCCTTCCCCAAATACCAAGAGACTAACGTGCTCATGCCTTATTAACTGGGTCAAAATTATGTAATAATTTCATTGCTGTGGCAGTTTCCAAAAAGAGAGTGTTTGATTCAGTTAAGCAATCAAAACTATAATGCACTGTTAGCAAATGAAGACAGATAGGAGTATAACTCCTATTGAGCCCATCAATTTTGCCTGTTACTCACAAGGGTGGCAAAAACACAGAGAAGGTGGTCTGGTCTGTCCCATGAAACACTATCAGAGTTTCTATCCATTATTTTGGGCCAGCAATTTATGAAGTAACACAGTGACTTCCACCCAGGATCGCTTTGGGAGTTGAGGACAGAGGAGGACATTAGCTGTTGGAAACAGTTCCCTTGAGAGTGCTATAGCTACTCTAGGTTTCCCTGGTGGTTGTTATTTTCCACGTGGATGTTGCTCAGGAGAAAATCAAGAGAACAATACACATATTTAAAAATAAAATATGCATATTATCATATTCAATACCAACAGAATTACTTTAATTACTAGCCCCTGCTACTTGAGAGATGCAGGGAAATAATTACCTTTCTAAATCTTTAGACCAATATCAGGTATGTGAGATATAATGGCTTTCAATTTAGAGATGAATGAGCTGGGGCTGAGAAAGGTACAGCAACTTGCCAAAGTCAAGCATCAGAGCCAAGATATGCTGTGACATCTCCATCATTACTAGAGTTTGGTTAGAACCTCTGGGCTCCTGACCTATGTCATGTCCAGGCAGCTTTACTGATAGCCTCTCTGTAGAGGTCTAGCCATCCAGTTAAAAGGGGTCATAGAAACTTGCACATTGAGATTGCCTGTAGGACTTGAAAATACACAGATACCTCAAGCTCACTCTCAGAGCTTTGAAATTGACCAGTGTATGTGACTTTTTCTGAAGAGGAAATTATTCATAAGTTTCCCAGGTGGCTTCAATATGACCCAAGGCTGAGAACCATTGGTCAGCCCTTAGTGGCTGTCTGTTGGCCCATTAGCTACCAGTGTCATCATCAGCTGGCCACTTTTCAGGAAGGCAGACTGGCAGCTTTCCCTACAGGGAATTTGTGTGGTACAAAGTGTGAGAGAATGTGTAGTTCAGCTAACCCCTAAAGGATGAGTTTTCTAAGGATAGGAGCAACATGCTAAATAAATAGAGGAGCAATGCCTTTAAAAGCCCAGAAAACCAAGAATAACACTTATCCACACAGACATTAACATGGTTGACATGTGCTTATGTCTTCACACATGCTTAATTTTTGCAAGTGCAAACTATTATTCCATATAAGGAATTCCATGCTCACACTGAACTGATGACAGATACAGTCTACCTCAAATTGCTTTATAAGAGTATCTTCTATATTATATGTGGGAATGAAAATACTTAATTTCTAAAAAAGAATGATACAGGAACCAGGGTTCATGTGATTAATCTTTTCATGCCTGCATGATCCATACTTCTTCATCTCAAATAATACCTTCTCTGAAGGAGCCTACTTGTATCTTCTCTTTTTAATTGTAATCTTCCTCTTAAACCTGTCTTCCAGATATATTATTAACTCTGTTTTCCCCCAAATACTTCTAACAAGTTACATAATGTGCTTCTTGCATTTACAGTATATGAACATACTAGAATGTATGTTCACTGAGAACACAGAACTTGGTTATCTTGTGTACCATTGCCTCCTCCATCGTTGAGAATAGTGTCTGGCACTTAGATGTGGTGCATTTTATAAATTTGGTCATTTTGTTTTGTTTTGTTGAAACAGAATCTAGCTATGTAGCCAAAGCTGGCCTTGAACTCATGATCTTCCTGCTTCATGAGGCCTCCTGAGTGATGGGACTACAAGTATGTACCATGGCACCTGTTTCTATTTATTTGTTGAGTTGATGAATTAATTGGTAAGAATCTGGATAGGTCATGCTTACTTAACCTGGATCTTGAGTGTGAAGTCAGTCAGAAATCTCTTAAGGATTTGAAATGAGTAAAGAACAAGAACATATTTGCATTTGATTTTAGAATAATTTTTTAATCAAGATGGTATTTAAAAGTGTGTTTGAAGAGATAAATATAATTTCAGTGTGGACAATGCATATGATGGAGAGATAGACAATGATGTTATTTTAGCAGTGTGTCAATCAGATAAGCTATTCACTTATTAGATATACCAATAGCCTGTGTTTCATTTCAACATAGTATCAAAACCATGACAGTTTACCTTACATGTTTTTACAAGCCTACTGCCAGTATTCCCAGTTGGGTGACTCATATGATCAGATAGTTCTCCTCCATTTTGTGACTCAGGCTTCTGGCTTCCTTATGCATTATTTCTTAGGCCTTGTCTAGGTCTTTGGAGTACCCTCTGTTCAAGGAGGGTACTTTGAAGATTCCAAGCACCTCCCAAAGGCAGATAACATTTCTAAAAGCATGCCAATAGCAGACACACCATCACACAGCTTCAGCTAATTGCAAGGGAGGCTGGAAAAATGTAGCCAACTCTGTGCCTAGAAGTAAATTGGTTTGACGTTATAACTCATTAGGCTGTGCCAGAGCAGTAAAGGTGAAAGAGAAGAAGTTAAACTGGGAGAATTAGGAAGGGAGATAAACATTCAGTTTGTGTCAGATAGTTCCTATATTGGTGGGAAAAAAAATCCCTGAGAAAAACAACTTAAAGAGGAAATATTTATTTTGTCTCATAGTTTCATGGGTCTTAGTTCATGATCTCTTGGCTCCATTATTCTTAGGCCCATGTGTGATAAGGCAGGGAACATGTATAGAAAAGCAGCTCACTTCATGGTCGATAGGGAGCAGAGTGAGGGAGAGCTAGGAAGAAACTGAGGACAAGACATGCCCTTTGAAGGCATGTTCCCAGTGACCCACTTCATTAAACCAGGACCCACCTCCTAAAGTTGTTAACACCTCCCAAAAATGCCAACAAGTTACAATCATACCTTTAGCAAATGGTCTGTAGGGGATGTATAATAACTACACCATAGCACTATAAATATTTGCAAGTAGGATTGACAAAAAATTATTGATTGGACCTGGTATGAAAAGTAAACAAAAATAGGTTTACCAAATGTAATTTACACCAGCAAAGAGATGTTTCCATCATATGCCACTGATATCATACATAAATCCCAGAGCCATAGGCTTTGTGTTTGCAAAGGCCACGGGAGACAATATTGTAGCAATTTCCTGAGAAGATACATAAGCAATTTTAGATCTCATGTCAATAGGAAAATGTTTGATTCTCCCATATTAGAGCAAACAATACCACCATTCACGAAACAGTACAATTTCATATGTACTATTAACCAAAACCCTAGGGAAGTAAATATTCAGCAGTGAGATTTAGGCATTCTTATTGATTTACTGAGGTAAAACGTTCTGTGCACACAATGGAGGGGAACCCTGTTTTTTAGTTTTTAAAATCTGGAAAAACCTGGCTTATAAAGGCTAGTTAGTACAATCCTATAAATATAACAAAGACAGTTGTGGAAGAAAGTGTCCAGGTCAGGTAAGCTGAGCACAAGGTAATAAATCATGACATGTTTGCATCTCATGGCAGTACTTTAAACCTCTAATTTTTTCAGTGTTATTCCTCAAAGGAACTGCCAATTCAATTGTAGCCTACTGATCCAGGATTTGAGGTTGAAGTTTATTTTGCAGCCAATCTATGGCACGAATGGAAGCAGCTGCACACAGCATGAGTCTTGTCTCAATGACTATACAGTGAGGGTGTTATGCAAAGGGCCACTCATCAGCGAAAAGGTTCTCTTCAATTGGCAGCTTTTCGGGGTTACATGTAAAGGAAAATTTGCATGTTTCATTAAGAATGAACAAGCCTGTTGGCTTGTGAACAACCTGGTTCATTTACACTTCCAGATTGGAAAAAAAAAAAGCTCAGATGTTATTTCTAGTCTCGTGTCTTCACCCAGTTCATTAGTCTGAATAAACTAAGTTCCCTCAGTGAGAAATTGATTGAAGGACGGTGGGTTTCTTGGGGTTGCTTGTTGCCACACTCTCAGATAACCTTAATAAGATTAGTCTTGTCTTTTCCTATGGGCTTTGATGATGACAATCTACCATATTCTCCAATTAAAGTCCTTGTCACACTTGACTTTTGTTTTGCTTAATTTTTGCACTGTGTACAGCTGGAAGACTGGAAGTAGATTGATCTGTTTCACTCACTCTGAATGAAGTTGTTGCTCACATGGATTTCCATGCCCTTCTCCAGCTCATGTTTGTGTATCTGCACTGAAGCAGCCGGCGCTAATCTATATGAATCTATTTTATGAGAAGAGAAGAGAGAAGATGAAACCATGAATATTAATATCTTATTATCATGTGATGATATTCCAGACACATACACCATAAAAGCCACAAAATGAGAAAGGCTTTCTTTTTTCTGCAAGGTCAGCTATATAATTCCTATACCAAAGAACCAAATCCCAAGAACAAATGATGATTTCAGGCATGGCCACAGAAATACACTGTGGCCCCAAGGTCTCAATTCTGAGGGCAGCTGTGATGTCCAAAGAGGGGTAGTAATGCATCAGGAAAAGTGCACATGGCATTCAGTAGATGCATTGATCAATAACATGCAAGACATTAACTCACTGTTTGTGAATGCTCATACACATTTCAGGTTAATAGATTAGCCATTACAAAAATCAAGTATGAGTTGGGTGGCAGCATTTTTCTTGGAAGGAAGGATTAGAAATGGATCTAATTGTTGCCATGCATTTTCGTTTCTCTTCATTCCTTAGCTTCCCACCAAGAAAAAAGATGATTACAGATAAACAGAACATCTTATCCAAAGGAACCCCATTAATTAATGACTGAATTTTGCCATATATATGACTAAGTTCAAAAATGTTCATATATTTGAATAAGCATCCAGGCTCTGTCTTTTCTTAAAGAAAATGTGTTCTCTTAGAAATGATGCAGGACTGGCTATGGTAGAAATACATTTCCTTTCTTTGTGACATTGTAATTCTGTTCTCTTTGGTGTATTAATCATTCGTTTTGTACCCACTGAATGAATACCCCCTATGTGTGTGGTTTCCGGCAAGTTATAGCAGGGTAGCACAAAACAAAGCCATGTGAGGATGTCTGTGTACCACACAGGGCATGTACTGCACTCATTACCCAGAAGATAGTCCACATAGACAAAGTGCATTTTGGTACAATGATTACACAGGGAGAATTGAAGATACAAGTTTATGAAGTGCCATTAAAACTCCCAGCAGGATCTGATTCTAAAGTGCAAGTGTTTTACTTCCTTTCTCAAGCAAGAGAAATTAAGGGAGATCACTTACTGTGAGCCACAGAATTTGAAACAAACATTAAGCATCTCGTGAAAATAAATTCTCATAGCCAACAGTTGTGAGAAGTCATTCAAATGAGAGTTATAAAAACTGGCTTCTTTTCTGCAAGAGCTGGAGAACAGGCAGTTGTTAAATAATCTAGTGTCATAGAGATGTGATTTTTTGTGGGGTTGAAAACTAAGCTATTCAAATGGCTCTACAAACATTAAAAAGCATTGAAAAATCAGCATTTTCTTTTAGAAATTTGCAGTTTGCTAGCTCATCAAGGATCATATGTCTCAATCACAGAAGTATCATCTAAAAGTAAATTTTAATTGTGTTTCATTTAAACATGTTTAATTTGCTCTCAATGCTCTCCCCTTTTAATAAAATACCTTGATTATCTTTGTTACAGTAAGCTGTTATTACTATGTTCATTCCCTGTTTTGCCTAACTAACATTCTACCAGGTTTGTGGTAAATTGTACCTCCTGGTATAATTTTCTAATTACAAAAGATGTGTGGGATATACTTTCTACTTACAGATGATGTGAGCAACCAAATTCTGGATGAGAACAATGGAAGTAGACCAGCTCCCCAGTTAACTGATATGTGCTCAAATTCAAGACCTGCTGACCTAGAGCCTTGTGTGTCATGATGAGGAATGTCAGATTTATTTTTCACTCAAAGGTTTTTAAAGATGAGACGGAAATAATATGACTTAGGTTTTGAGAAGATAACTTTGCCCTTTGTGAGAAGAATGGACAGATTGGTGCTTACTCTTTACTGTATCTATTCTGACTAAAAACTGTAGCTCAGTGGGAGAGAACAATTAGCAGATACATGCCGAGAACTGTTTACTTTTATTGTGAAGGATAATTGTGTTAAATCTCATGCCTGAATTCCAGATGTTGGGTACCTGAGACTGCAAATCACGGTCTCCTGCTGTGGGGTGTCAGTTAACTGAAATTCAAACTCACTTGTGGAGATACAAGCCTGTCATCAATTGTCTTTAGGTTCTAATGTCTAAAGTGAGGCAGATTTTCTTGTCTGAAGTAACAGTTGGCTTTAGCAAGGGAATGTAATGAGGACAGTTGCAAATTAATATTCATCTTCTACTCTATATACCAGCTCAGAGCTCAAATTTAAGAGGTTGTGCCCATGTGCCCCCATAAATATAGCCTCCCTGTTATAAAATTCTTTTGGTATTTATAGTCTCTAAAGGGATGAACCTAGAATGTTCTGGAAAAAATCTTTTTAGCTCTCACTTACGTCTGCCATTTTCCCTTTTACTCTTCACCACTTCCCTCACCTATGATATGCCTTATAAGGTTACAGGATGGTGTGTTATTTACGCTACAGCTGCCACAGGTAATACCAAAGTAGAGCTGTCTTTGGTTCTGAGTTGCCATTTACCATTCTGCTTTCTCAAGTCTATCAAGTCAAGCACCATCATCCACATACTTTCTAGCCATAAACATTTGTGCCATAGTTTCTCCTTTCTCATTTTTCTCTTTTCAAATTCATGAATCCATTTAACAAAAACTGCCTGGAGGTTAATGGGCTTGGGAAGGAGCAGAACTCAGCTCACGTATTTAAACTGCTATGTCAAATTGCCTTTAAAAAAGTTTTATTTAATTGCAAGCAGAGAGAAACAGAGTGGGGGGAGAGTGAGTGTATGGGCACTCCAGAGCCTCTAGCTACTGCAAATGAATCCCAGATGCATGTGTCACTTTGTGTATCTGGCTTATGTGGGTACTGGGGAATTGAACCCAGGTTGTTAGGTTTTACAGTCTAGTGCCTTAACCACTGAGTAATCTCTCTAGCCCCTCAAATTACCTTTTATGTCTGGAGGCATTACCTGTTGTGATATTCCCCTATAGTATTGTGTCAGTATCCTCCTGCAGAAGTGCTAAGGATGCTTTTTTGAAGATGAAATTCCTCACATACTGACACCATGCCATCATACATAGACTGTCTAAACCAGTGTTGCCTGTGATTTTCCACATGTTACATACCTTGTGAGAGAAATCTATAGTTTCCATGTCAGCTCTGGCTGCTCTCTCCTTGAGTCTCAAGATGCCCAGGAGGCCCAGGGTTTCTCCTCTTTCCCATGTGTTCCCACCCTGTCTTTTGCCCATCTAACTCTCTGGCTAAGGCACTTGCTTAATTTTGAAACTGCCACACTTGTTTTCATGTATTGTAGTCACATGCATTCATTTTAAAAGGTGTCTATTATAGGTGTGTAAGTAAGTACATTAAATTACTGTAAGCCTATAGCAGCTTCTCTTGAGGCTATTTCTCTGAGGTAGATATTTGTGAGTGGGAAATGTTTGGGAGAATGTGTTAAAAACAGCACCCTTGGGGGAGTAGGAAACTGACTGGCCAAAGAGAGAAGTGAAGGGACCTTAGAAGTAAAGATGTTTCAGACAACACTATGAGAAGCTGTGGACTGGATAGGACCTTCCTCCTGATCCTAGGTAAAAGCAGAGGAAGTATGCCTCAGAACTCTTTGAATGCAGGTTGCTTCCAGGAAGGAGCCCTAGACTTGGACAAGTACCATGGGATGGGGATGTTCCTAAGAGGGACCTAGATATGTGGTGGAGCTCCCTATTTCTGAAGTGTGAAGAAGTGGGTGTAAGTCATGCACCCATGGAATTCCTACATTTGCAGAAAGAGCTTTCACCTTTACACATGCAAAGTAAATAGTCATGTGATCACTTATAATTACTCCTTTTTATGTCTTTGATGTGGTCTGTACTTCAGGGTGATTGGAGTCTTTCTATAGCATTATCTTCAGCATTTTCTCATTGACTGCTTACAGTCCCCAAAGAAATTTCTTCTAATATCCTGCCTCAGTGCCAAACTCTGGGAGCTAAGATGTGTAAAAGGTCTGAAGCCTGCACACTCAGTGTACAAATACTCAATTTTCCATTGTTTCTGGTATTGCAGTTAAATTATCAACTGTATTGTGCCCAGTTATGAGATCCTACCTACCCTTCTAAACACAGAGCTCCAGGCTCTGCCAATATGGAGGGAAAGGAAAAGGAAAAGACTAGGGAACCAACTGCTTCTTGGACATTTCTCTAACTAATCTTCTTATTTCCAGACTTATCTTCTCCTCTTTCGGGAGTATCTGGTATAACGATTGCAGAGACGACTGCAGGTTCTGCAGGGGAAGGCAGATTGCTTCTTGCTGATTTACAATTCTGCTTTCTTAAGTCTTGCAAGCCAGATACCGATACCACCCATCCGTGCACTTTCTAGCTTCTAACATTTTAGCTGATTTTCTCCTCCCCAATTTTCCTTTGTAAATTAATGCACTAAAAAATACTTTACTTGGGAGTTAATGGAGCATAGGAGGGAACAGAACTTAATGCATGTGTTTAATTCACCATTTTAAATCAGGAGTGCCTTCAAACTTACTGCCTTCCCTGTAGTCTTGAATTTGGTTAGAAGGAGTGAAGAATTATATGAATTATGGCATCTGTATTCTCATGCTTCTCCATTAGAAATCAGAAATAGCTACAGTTAAGTTTAGATTAAATTTCTTTTCTCCCTGTGTTATATATCGGCATGTTCCAATTCTGTTTCTGCTTAACACAAGATGAGCAGGGATGTATTTAAATCCCAGAAAGAGGAATGGAGATTAGGTAATAGCAGAATTCTCCTGGCTGTGTGGGATGTTGAAAAGTGCTATCAGGGGACTCCACTGAGGCTTGTGGGTAGCTGAATTGACAAAGAACTGGGAGCAGAAGCATGGTGCTTCATGTGGCTGGCATTGCCTTTGTGAGGAATAGCAATTAGTGTGGGCAAAGGCACACTCTCCTCTTCATCTGGATTAGAAATATCTGTGATGTTAAGCAAATACATGTTTAATTTACGTTTGGATATTGCAGAGTTGTCCATGAGACCACATCACAAACATCCAGTTAGCACCCAGGCTTCATTTTGAGAGCAGTGGGCATAACTACTGCTAATGAATACAGTTACTGGGTAAGGATTGTGGAAGAGAGAGGGGCTTTGCTATCATACTGACCAGTTGTACCATGTACAACCCATGCTGTAAAAGTGATGGCTACCCCATCTATTTTCAAGAGTCCTTAAATATATATACTCTGCCTTTTGTTTTTCTTTTCTGCTGATATTCGGGTTATTTGTAATATAGTTGCACCTTAATATTTCCCATTTATTTATTGCCTGTGTATGCATATGTGGTGCGGGCATATGTGTGTGGGTTTATGAGTTATACATGCATATGTGCATGTGGAGGCAAGAGGTTAATGCTGGGTGTCTTCTTTAATTATTCTCCTCTTTACTTTACTGAGGCAGGGTCTCACACTTGAGCCCAGAGCTGGTCAGTTCAGGTATTCTAGCTTGCCAGCTTACCCTAGGAATGTCGCCTCTGCCTAGTACACCTTTGATGGGGTTACAGGTGGCCATCTTGCCCACCCAAAGCATTCACATTGATTCTGGGGACCTTAAGTCCAGTCCTCCTGCTTATATGGCAAGTGCTTTAATGATTGAGCCATCTTCCTGGTCCCTTTTTCTTTTGTTTTTATGATAAAGTTGAGGATGTTGGCATGGATAGGAAAGCTTCTCTTTATCCAAGCAGAAGAGAAGATATTTTAAAAGCATATTTTGCCCCTGCAAAATTCCCCTTCTGTATTTTTGTATTAAATTGAGAAGACATTACTACAGGGAGAAGACTGTCCTTGTCATTCATGAGATTGAACTGGATTTATGCCTAACTGTGAAGTCAAACTCACAGAAGTAAAGTTTTCATTTACTACTTTGTACTGAGAACTTCACCACACACTCCTTGGCTAGCCTGTACATTGAATCTGGAAGACGGCTGTGACGTAAAGTTATTTGTTTTGCCAGGTTTTCTAACCCATTTCTAGTAGCATCATTGCTCAGGAGTAAGGGTTTTGACAGTGAGACCTGGAAGCAAATGTGTGTGACTTTGATCAAACTAGTTAAAAATTTCTCTAATTCCCCTCTTCCTTATTATAAAATGGGGATGGTGTTAGGGTGTCTCTTAGGGTTGCTACAAAAATTAAGTGAGCAAATGCAGAAAACTGCTTGTACACTCCAGAGAGAGGCAGCTGCTATCATCACCATGGTTGTTGTTATTGTCATCATTGTTCAAATGATGGGGTTGTCAAAGAAAGGAAAAAGCTTTTCAGAAGTCAGGGGAGGAGGCAAGAAGTCTCCTTCACTGTGGAGTCTAGTCAGAGGCCCGTATCAACTTAGTTCCTCAGCACAGATGAGAAAATGAATCCCATTATTGAGAGAATCCCAACTGAGCAACAAAACATTCTAAACATGCTGTTTTGAAACTTAAAATATATAAAAAATAATTGCAATTAGTTGTTATACAAGATGATGAGCATATGGAAAATTATTAAAATTTCCAAATCTTTTAGGTAGGACCTTTTCATATCTGGAGGAAACATTTTTTTAAGTTGAGCTAAAAAGTAAGAGACTTCAAAAGATCTGTGGTTTAAAAAAACTGCATTTCCAGCATTAAAAAAATAAAGGTGATATAAAATGACTTGAAAAAAATAGTAACTGAAGCCATTTTCTTATGTATCAAATCAAATGCATTTCATATGGAGACAGAAGCCTCATATAAATGCAATGAAGCCTCCTTGAAGCATTTTCCCCAGGGACTAAGAAAAATCAATTGACTACTCAAAGGTAGATCTTAATAAAAGACTGAATCAAAATGGTATTGCAAACTGCATCTATGCCATAAAGAAGTGGCCCCTTAAGAGGGTGATAGCTTACCATGCGGCCTCCTGAAATGGGTTGCATTATCTGTTTTAAAGAAGAAGATTCAATTGAGGCAAGCCACATGGAATACAAGTCTGTTCTTTCCCTGTTTACTTATTAATAGTCAGATTCTTTATCTTAAATAACCAAGAGAAGGAAGAAATATTTCCAAAGGCTGTAATAACAAGAGTGAATATATTTATGTGTGATTCTCAAGAGAACTCTACTTGACTGATACTGCCTAATTACTCTTTACAGTTTGTCTGTAAGCACGGAAGACACGGTTATAATGCACCCTGTTTGGTAGATGTAACATCAGAGGAGTACAGGAGATAAATTATGTTTTCTCTGGGTGGCTGATTTTAGAAGAGATTTCTACAGTCCCAATAATGGAACCCATTCTAGGTTGTGTACACAGGGGACTTTGACGCAGAGCTTGTTGGATGAGATTCCTGGGAGGCTGATTAAACAGGGAAAATCTGTTAGAAATGTTCTGGTGATCCCAGCCCTTGAAGGAGCAATGTAGTCTTTGTTATGCTTTGGTAATCTACTAGGTTGCTTTCTCCTGTCTAAATTCCACAGTATGGGTGGGTTGGAGATGTTGTGCCTACCAAGGTATATGGTGAAAATTCCTGAAAAGGGTGAGATAGGGACTTAAATGTTATGCATTACTAGATGCCTGCAGACAGGGTATATTAATGTTGAAAGCAATGTAGTAATAATGGCGATGAGGATGATGATAATGACAATGAACATGGTGATAACAACTAACTTTCATTGATTACTACTCTGTTAGGTACCAAGCCAAGTGGTGTATGCACTTAGCTTCTTTAGTCACTACAATATTCTATGAAATTGGTACCATTATGCTCTATTTATGGGGGTGGGGAGTAAAGTCTTGTGCTTTTGTTAGATAAAAATGATCACAGCTTCACAGAGGAACTCATGCTTTTCTAATGCAGAACATGGCAAGTCATTTTTCAAGGCTTCTTTGGTCTTTTGACAAGTCAGTTCACTTTATTTAAAATTTTTTATTACTGGATATTTGGTGAACAAGGAGGTAGGTTTCATAATGACAATTCTGGTCCAGTATATCATATGCTTTGACCATATTAACTGTATATTACCTTCTCCTATCCCTTCTTAATTCCTGATAGCTCTATTCTTTGTCCCAAATAGCTCCTCTTCTGATTTTAAACACACACACACACACACCTCTCTCTCTCTCTCCTAGTTCCCACATATAAGAGGAAATATGTAATAGCCATCTTTCTGATATTGATTTATTTTCCCTTAATATTATTTTTAATTTCCTTCATTTTCCTGCAAATGTTTCTTTTGTAGCTTAGTAAAATCAATATTAAGCAGAGAGAAATGGAAATGGCCTGGTACCAATCAAGACTGGTATTGCAATTACCTTCTCATTGCTGTGACAAACCCTTGACCAGAAGCAGCTCATTTCAGGCTTATAGGTTCTACGGGAAGCTCCATCATGGTGGAAGAAGCTGGCTCACTTCATCATACATCCACAGCACAGAGAGAAAAAGGATCAGCAGCAACAGCTAACATGAGCTGACTCTAAATACACCTAGTAGGGCTGGACTTAATATCTGCCCTCAGTGACATACCTCCTCCAAAAGGGCTCGTGTCTGCTGAAGACTAAGTAGGAAGCTTAATCTTAATCAAATATACCTAAGCATAGGGCTGGAGAGATTGCTTAGTGGTTAAGCACTTGCTTGTGAAGCCTAAGGACCCCGGTTTGAGGCTCAATTCCCCAGGACCTACGTAAGCCAGATGCACAAGGTGGTGCATTCGTCTGGAGCTCGTTTGCAGTTGCTGGAGGCCCTGGCGCACCCATTCTCTCTCTCTGTCTCTTTCTCTCTCTGTTTGTCACTCTCAAATAAATAAATAAAAATAAATTTAAAAAATACCTAAGAACTATGGGAAAATTGCATTGAACCAATGACAGTTGGGCTATAAACTCATGCTGTTTCAGTACATAGTATGACCTCAGTGACTATGACAAGTCTTGAGACTGGAGAGTATGTGTTTTATCTAAAATAAAATAAACATTAGTGACACCATGTCCTGCAATGCTAGCAGAACCTATATCTGGGCTGTATTAGGTCTGGCCATTACTTTATAACTCAGATTCTAATTCCTTGGTCAATAGGATAGGTTTTTTTTTTCTGTTACTTTCCTGTTAAGATTAAGGCATAAGTTCTGTGCCTTTCTGATCTGAAAGCTGTTCCATAAAAACTGAGAAACTATGATGGTTATAACCTCCAGCTTTGAAGAATTACAGTATAGTATGAGCAGGCAGGGTGAGTAAAAGTTCCAATGAATTCACATTCCCAATTTGTGGTTTTTCTATTTCTCAAACTATAAAAAATATAAATATCCTCCAGAATATTTGTCTTTCTTTGACAGGTGCTGGTTGTCCAGTTGGACTGTTTTCCATTCATATCTAAAATTGACAATCAATTCACAGGGGTACCTGTGAGGACAGGAAAGAGATTAAGGAAGTGAAGCAGAGCCAAGGACAAATCCATCCATAGAGAACAGGATCAGATGGGACCAGTGATACTCATGATCCTAAATATAGAAATATGGGGGAATCTCAGAAACAAGTGGTAGTAGTTTATACTCATTGATAAAAGAGACTATAGGAGTTAAAGGGAAAAGTAACAGGAAAAAGATGAGTTCCTATTTAAAATGGAAGCCATAACTAATGAATCTTGTCCAGAAAGTTGTTGGAAGATATATTGTACTATCCTTGGAAGATCAAAGATAAGACCAGTTTTCACTATGGCAGTATATTAAGTCAATTCACTCCCTTCGATTGTCCCAGATCTCACAAAGGTTCTATACACAGCTTCCTCCTCCCTCATTGGAGGTGGACCAGTGGTTTTATATTTATCTGAACCTAAACTTAAAGGGTGGCTTTGCCTTTCCCTTTATCTTAGTGGGAAACCTTCATCCTGTTTCAGTAAGTATAAGGTCAGCTTGGTGTTTTTTGTTTGTTTGTTTGTTTTTAATATGTAATGCTTCATGCCTGTTTTTGATAAATGCCTTTTCATCAGATTGGGGACATTTTCTTCTGGTTATCTTTTATTGATGATTCTTATGATGAAAGAATATTCTATCTTGTAAAAGGTTTATCATATAAGTTTTTGTCTTTCCATCAGTTGCTAAGAATCATCACTATGGCATACTACTTTTAGTTTGTCTACATCTGAGAACATTTACCTTTATATCTTCAACTGTGTCATCAATTATGTACTCTGGAAGCAGATATTAATAAAATTTGGGGTATGGAAAGCTCACTTTAGGTTCAACACCTGGCATTTGAAGAGGTATGAAGAAGCAAGATTGGGAAGAAGAAGAAGTTGAACTCCAATATATATTTAAACAAGTCTCAGTCAATCTGGCAGGGAGCTTGAGAACAGATATGTCCCATTAGAGATCTCCTTTGATGGATAGAAATTTCCAAGCCATTTGACGTGATTTTGTAATTAATCAGGTAGAGGGTGCCTTATTGGTATGCTTCAAGGCTAGGTACTCTCTATGACCTCCAAGAGGCTTTCTACAGATAACTTGAGGATATGTCTTTTCCTGAGAAAGTATCAAGGCTCTGTATCACTAGGTCAAGTGTACCACCACTCACAGAAATCTGAGACTCTTCTGACCCAATAATTGATAGCATCATTAGTCTAACTCATGGAGTAGAAAAAAATCATGTGTAGGTCGCTGTCATAAGTCAGAGTCATACACAGGAGGCCAATAGCACAAACTCGTAAGTAGATCCCTATACATGCTCTTGGAACCCGTAGCAGTACACAAATGCTTCTACTCACAGTGTCCAAAGACATTGTTGTTGGATCTAAATTTGTCTTATGAGAATCAAGTCTGCCTCAAATCAAAGAACATTCATGACCACATTCCTATTATTATGAATACAAATAATTTTTATAAAATCTAGTAACTGACATTTTACTTACTTCATTTGATAAAGTGATGTTTAATTTAAAATGCACTTTAACAGGCTCATGCTTTTTATTAAGTCTATTTGTTTCTCATCCTATCCTGATTTTCCTACTAGAAATCTCTATGCATAATTCAAAGGCCTACAGTACAAGGAGACAAAGTTATACCCATTTCTATCAAAAGAGGGGTTTATAAGTCTAGGGTTTCATGCTGTCGTTATTCTGATTTTATTAATCTAGTCTCACTTAAGTGGCCTTCTAAAACACAGAAGATACTAGGTTAGATTTAGTTGATTTCTGTTCTCATAAAATGTGATATAATTGATAGAAAATCACACACTAATGTGAAGAAGTATTAACACATTTTGTATAAATAGTCTTCTAAGCTTTTGTATCCTAGTTTACCTTGGAGGAGAGATGGAGATATTAACCCATTCAGTGTTCCTAAATGGTTCTGATCTGTGTTCAAAGTGAGAGGAAATATTTGGTATGATGTTCTACAGACTTATCTAATTGTTCATCTTGGAAGCAAATGTTTCTTCCATAAATGAAATAACTGATTATTCTTTGAATCTAAAATTGGACTCATCAATACTAGACCTCTGGTCATCTCTGAGTCACTGCTAAATGCAAAAGTCAGTGGAGAGAGACTAGTACACATGGCAGGGACCTTGTCAACACTGAGTGACTAAGCCTGCTTGTGTGTTTTCAAGTATGTGTTAGAAGAGAATGCTCACTGATGGTCTGGGATATGAACAGGGACACTTGAACCTCCTGTGCCTTCACTCCTCTCTTCCCTTACTCCCAAGGAAATGACTAATTGAATTTAGAGATAGCAAACAGCTTCAAGATATTTCTGCAAGAAAACATATGTGCATATAGATTCTTTAAAAAGGTGACTTTGAGGACCAACTAAGAATTGTGGGAAGAGTACTTGAAAGCTGTTCTCAGTAAATTCAAATGTAGATGCCAATGTACTTGGCTGCAGAAGTATTGTTGTAGAGATGGCTTGCTTTGTGTGTATATCAAATCATCATGTTGTATACCTTAAATATGTAAAACAAATCAGAACATAAATACTAAAATTTTAAAAGTGAAATTCTGATAGAAATGTATTTCCCAGGAAAAGTCACAGTGACCATGGTAGACAGGTGAATTAGCCACATGGCAAATATAGAAGTCAGCTTCACATTGCTGGGGTGAACTTCCAATCCAAACACAGTTTATTTATTGAAGCTTACAGACCCAGGGAAAGTTTCCTAATGGTGGAAGAAGCTGGTGCCTTTCATAGTCTGTGCAGAGAGAAATACCATCACCAGCACCATAAGCAAGCACACTCCAGGAACCCGAGGCAGAGCTCAAGCACTCTGCATACCTTTAGCCTGGAATTCCAGATTCACCCTAAACACAACTTAGGGCTGGACCCTGGCCTGTGCCACAATGGCACCTACTCCAGCCTGGCAGCTGGAAATCTAATAAGTTATAAGCTTTAATGAACTCCTGAATTTATTGTGGAACATCCATTTAAACTACCACAGATATAATGAAAACCGAAAGTAACTTAAATATCCTCACTTTTCCTTTTTTTTCTAAAAAATACAACATTTTGTTCTATAATATTGAGCAACTAATAATTTTATGATGACTATATCAGACCATTTTAAGTAATTTGACAGTACAGTGTTCCATTGTTGAGGCCTGTATGAGCATAAAGACATTTTTCATTATTCTTACCCTGTAAAATAATTTGAGGAAATTACAGCAAGGATTGCAGTGGGAAATGGTTGGCAATGATATTTCTGCTGTCATTTATCTTATAGTAGTCAAACATTTTTAACCTGTTTAGCCTTTTATTATTCCCTTTCTAGAAATTTTTCTTTATACTGAAATTATAACTTTTGCAGGCATGTCAGCATGAGCACAAAAGAGCTCGTCAGGTTTACTGTGGTGGATTAGTGATCCCTGAATATTAGTACTGAGCTCATGGAACAAATATTTTGACACTTTAGAGCAGCTCAAAACTATGAACATTTAAAATTCCCAAAGGTCTGCCTTTCCTGGCAAGTTGACAAGGATAGACATATAATGATGAGTAACAACTTATTGTTTATTTAGTATTTACCTAGATGTGCCAATTTTACTAAATCCATTATCACATTCAATCATCACAGCAAGTAAATAAAAGTTATTATTCCCATTTTACACATGACTAAAGTGATCTTTAATAACACTTGTCCCGAGCCGGGCGTGGTGGCGCACGCCTTTAATCCCAGCACTCGGGAGGCAGAGTTAGGAGGATCGCCGTGAGTTCGAGGCCACCCTGAGACTACATAGTGAATTCCAGGTCAGCCTGGGCTAGAGTGAGACCCTACCTCGAAAAACCAAAAAAAAAATAAAATAAAATAAAATAAAAAAAAAAATAAAAAAAAAAAAATAACACTTGTCCCATAATACAAATATATAAAGTAGATAGAATGCAGATAGTATTTGATTGGAATAATTTTGGTGAGAATGTGACTTTCCACAAAAAATGCCACATTATTAATATTTTTAATTTTTACTAATTTTCCATTTTGATATATGTATATGATGTATCTTGATCTTTTACCCTCATATTCTCTCAAGCCCTTCCCTTTCCATTAATACTGTTCTTCCTCATTAATCCCTATTTTAATTTCATGCTTTGAAAAATCCATTGAGTTAAATCAGGGTTGCTTGCATGATCTGAGTGGAAGGTCATTGACTGTGGAATAGGCAATTTACCAGTGTGTATACCACTGATGAATCTGACTCCCCATCTTCCAGAAACCCCTAGCTGGCTTAGCTACTTTAGGAGGTTTGGGTCTCATGAGTCCTTTGCCCATTGATGGTAAAGTATTGACAGGCTCAACCTTGTGTTGTGCAGGAAACAACAGCTACTTGAGTTCATGAGTGTAACAGCCATGTCATATCCAGATGACATTTTGCATCCTTCTTCCCCATTGTTCTACTCTTGCATTCTTTATACCCACTCTTCAGTGAGGTCGTGTGAACCTTGCAGAGAGTGGTTTATACATCCTGTTTGAAGCTGAGCACATAGTAGTCTCTCATTCTCAGAAATTTTTCCAGCTATCCATCCCTAAATTAACTACTGTCCATTTTAGTAAGAAAGTTCTGTGATGGAGGCTTCAAGCAATACTAATATGTAGGAACAAATGCAGATATTTAGAATATTTGACACATGGTATAATATTTTAGGTTATGTACTTATGTACAATTATGATTTAATTGAAGAATTTCTCTTGATTCAAGTTGTTTCTAATGTGTTATCATTATGAGTCTTTGAACCGCTTTCTTTGTCTCTTTGTTGGTATGCATTCATATAAATAGGGTCAAATCATACTCTTTTAACAAATAGAAGTATTTCATATTTGTCAATTAAAAATGAAAATTTGTGTGTAGGTACATG
This sequence comes from Dipus sagitta, assembly GCA_036346955.1. Lineage (NCBI taxonomy): Eukaryota > Metazoa > Chordata > Mammalia > Rodentia > Dipodidae > Dipus > Dipus sagitta. The sequence goes on from CM070770.1 coordinate 112,281,206, forward strand.
TTCATGGTATGTGATTTCTGTTGGCATTGTCCTCAAATCCTCCTCTCTCTCACAATGTTAATTTTATACTGCTGCTGCAAAAAGTTACTAAAATTTAGTGACTTAGATGTACAAATTTAGTAACTTCCAGTTTTGGTGATAAGTTGAAAATTAGTCCCATTCAACTAAAATCAAGATTTTGGCAGGCCCTCTTTTCTGAGAGGTTCTAGAGAGGATCTGATCTTTCGATTTTCCTATTTTCTAGAGGCGGCCATTGTTCCTTGGCTCATGGGCTTCGTCTACATTCCAATACAGCAGAGAAGGCCAATTCTTCTTCACTGGCCTCTCTGTGGCTCTTTCTTCTGTCTTCTTCTTCGGGTTTTAAGCATCCTGTACTTACAGTGGGCCTATCTACTAATCAAGATAATCTCCACATTTAAGGTAACTGAGTTTGTAACCTAATTCAATGTGCAACCTTAACTCCCCTTTACCATGTAGCCAAATATATTCAGAGATCTCAAAGATTAGAACATGGGAATGTTATATATAAAAATGATAATTTATTTTTTGCCTACTACATATTTCTTAGCTGGTTATTTACTTGATCTAATGGCTTTAAAATCAATATATATGTATAAAACCCATATAATTTCTCCTTTTTCTATTTCCCAGAATATGGTAATATAATTCAAGTATTATCAATTCTTTCCTGTGTTATTCTCACAATTGCCCAGTGACTGTCCATCTTTTGGCTTTCACCTTTTTTATTATTAGTTTTGTACTCAGTGAATACAGTCAAGTTGGTACCATTGTTAGCCTTTTCCCTGTCCTCCCCCCTCTGCAGGGACCCTCCTCATTGGGGAATATGGGTTGTTCATTGTGGGGTTTTGGGTGGGAGGCAATGTCTCTGTGTGTCATGACCCAACGTGTGGCTCTGATGTTCTTTACGCCCCTCTTCCACAAACTTCCCTGAGCCATGTCTAATGATCCTATATGTCCTGTTTCCTGCTCTCAGGATGTAGTCTATCCTTCTTGAGGAGCAGGTGTCCCTTCATAGTGTATCCATTTACTGCATTCCCAGCTTCTCTTGTTAGAATCTCTTTGTACTGTTCATAACAGCTACTTCTGTGCAACACAATGTGCTCTCTTTATTCTCTGAATAAGTACATCTACCTCTTCACACAATAATGCCTTTTGTTTCTATTATGTTCTTAGTATGCCTGCCTTCTTTGAGGTTACAGTTAAATGTCACTTCCTTTAGGCCTTCACTCATCTTCATTATTTAGAATATATTGAATGCCCCTGCTTCCTTTTATTAGCACTTAACTATTTCTGCATTGTGATTTTGTTGTTGTTGTTATATTTAGCTATCTACTCCTTTTGGCTCCAAGTTCTATAAAGAACAGGAGGAAGGCATATCTGATTCATTTACCCTCTCTGGTATATCCCTATGTTCTGTTTTTAGTGCTTGGTAACTAACTCAATATAAATTTCTGGAAAAGAATTGATGGTTTTAATCCTTTATCTGATGAAATGATTCTGGTTGGCCAAGTCCTGTCTATGCCTGGAGTTACTTCTCTGTGCCTAATAAACAATAGCCTTAGAGTAATTCTAAGGCCCTTGCTCCATTATGCCACAGACACATTACTTTCTCTTTCTCCATCTATTTCTTCTTCTTTTGTTTCTGATTCTTTCTTTCTCCTCACTCTCTCCCTCTCCTTCTTTGAAATGAGTTCCTATGCCTATAATTCTCCTTGAGACCTCAGCTCAATCTCATCTCAACAGGGAAGTCTTTCGGAAATTTCACTTTCAACTTGCTTGGAGAGAATGATTGTGTGTACCCCCATTCATATGTCTGACCCCCTAACTCCCAATGTGATAGTGTTAGGATAGAGTGTCTTTAAAAAGGTAATAAAGATGGATTTTATGAGAGCCAGGCACTAAAAATAGGATTTGTATCCTTGTAAGAAGAGGAATAAAAAAAAAAACAAATGAAAGAACAATGTCCCCTAGGTCTCAGTTGCTTTGTTAAATACTTTGTTTACCTGGGGAAAAAACACCTGGCAGAAATAGAGAAGGAAAGAGCTGCTTTTGCTCATGATTCCAGAGGCTATTCATGACACGGTAGACCAGGAAGCAGAGGTCGAGCTACAGGAACCAAGGGTGGATATAACCTTCTTAGGCCTGCCTTTAGTGTCTCATTTATGTCAACTACAATCCACCTCTTGAAGGTTCTCTAGCCTCCCTCAGGTAGTGCCATCTATTAGGGAACAAACATTCAACACATGAGCCTGTGGGGGACAGTGCAGATTTAAGCCATAATAGTGAATTAATTTTTTCAAATTTTATTTTTTACAGCTTCATACATGTTTACAATGTATTTTACCCATATTCACCTCTGTTGCCCTCTCTTATCCCTCCCTACTCTTGCTAAAATCCTTCTTCTTCCTAATTATTTCTTTTCCCACTATTATATCTTTTAAATTTGTGACCCACTGAGTTTAATTAATATTATTTACATGAGCATGGGTAAAGGATTATTTACTGGAGCATGGATAACTTCCCAGGGAGTGGCTGCACCAGTGAAAAAACATGAGTCCCCCTTCCCTAGCCACCATTAACTGCCAATATATCCTCTGGGCATGGTGGGTCTCATGAGTCTGTACTCTATATATGATGGATGTTGAGGTACTCAGTCTAGTACAGGAAATACCAGCTGCTGTGTGCTCATGAGTGTAACAACTGTGCTGTTTCCAGAAGACAGCATTTCACAGCAGTCCTCCCCCTCCTCCAGCTTTTATATTCTTTCTGCCACATCTTCTGTTACATACCTTGAGTTTTGAAGACAACGATATAGATGCCCTATTTAGGGCTAAGCACAAATTGGTCACATATTCTTGGCACTTTGGTCAGATATGCATCTCTGAATTAACCTCTGCCCACTGCAGAAAGGAAGTTCTCAGATTCAGGCTAAAACTAGTTCTGATCTATGAATAAAAACATATAAATATTTAGAAGGTGGTTTTCAAAAGCCGTCCATTTAGTATAAAAATGGTAGTAGTTTCCCATCCAAGGCCTAGGACCACCTCAGCCATGCAGTTTTGAACAGGTTTCTGTGGAGTAGACCTCAAATCCAATTAAAATAGTTGATTACTCCTACAGAGGTCATGCCACTATTACACCAGAGTTTATTCTCTTTTCCATGCCGCCATTCAGTCATAATAGTTATCAGGAACCATATCAGCTGCCCAACAGTCTTTTCTAGGTTCCGTTCCTTTCCATCATCCCCGTCCTGCTCGTGTTTTAGGTTGCTCTTCCTTTTCCTCCCCTTCTTCCATGTCTCCATGCTTCTGCCTGTGTCTTCCTCCTCTATTTTATATTTACTTTTACCCTTCCCTTATTTTGCTTCCTACCCTCATCAGATTATTTTCTGTGCCCTTTTCATGCCCTTCTCTTGGCCCTTTTACTGCTTAGTTTCCCAAAACGCAATGAAGTAACTGCTTCCCATTTTCCTCTTAAAGACAAGACCTACCCCAATCATAGAGGACAGGGGATGGAGGAGAGAAGGAAGTCAGTGGCTCTGAATGATTCTGAAATTTAATGAAAATTATAATTGTGCTTTCATCTAAAATATAGGTGGAAATATTGAACAGGATTGAGAAAAGTACATATGCTTGCACATGTCTAAGACACCCCTCCAAGTTAACACTGACCATCAGGCTCTTGTGGATTATGTGAACACTAATCACTTGAGGAACCTTGAAATCTAGATTTAATATTTCAAATAAATCCATTTGTTCATTTACTCACCCAATTGAGTTGTCACTTCACATGCAGCTCTGACATTTTTAACAGAACATTTCAGTAGTGGCATCTGTAATAGAGCATTGAAATTTTAGACTGTCAGCCCTCTGCCCCACTCATAAGCCATGTAATTAGCTTCCTGTGTTGATGCAGCCACCAAACATTCCATCACCACTGACCAATTTCCCATTTGGCCTCTGGTATTTTGGCCTGAACTTTAGAATTTCTATCCATCAACCCCAGTGGCATGTGCGTACATTGCTATGGCAGCTGGTTTATCGTCTTTGCTTAAAAAAAATTGAGATTGTGATGATCCTTTTTCATTAGAGTCACTGTGCTGCCTGATCATTCCAGAAGAATCACTTGAGCCACCAGAGCACTTGATTGACCAGCAGTCTGAGTCATGGCTGGTAGTCCTGAATCCTTCTCTAGGGAAGCACATCATTGTTCCCAGTCCTACTGCAATGGCAGACTTAAAAGTGAGGTTTTCATGTAAGCATGATGGGACCCTTTCCTCTCTTCTTTCCTCTTCTCTCTCTCTCTCTCTCTCTCTTTATTCCTCCCCTCTCTCCCCTCTCTAGATCACCAAATCCTCTTAAACCTCACCTATATCCTTCCTGCTTTCCTGTATCCAGGCTGCCATCATGTTTCATCTTAACTGCAGGACAACATTCTAGAAGGTTCCTTTCTTTCTTCCCTTTCTCCCCCCTTGATACTGTTCACGTTGTAGCCATCATGATGTTTCTAGAAGACAGATCAATTCAAGCCACAGTCCTAGTAAATGACCTTGGTGACTTTCTGCTACTTACAGGCTTAGGTCTAATCTATAGTCAAGGCCCTTTGTGATTTGATTTCCAGCCTTCTTCTATAGTTCAGACATTCCTTGTTCTCTAGATATTTCTCCATTTCTTTGGATGTATTAGTCTTCTTCCATTTCTTTGGATGAATTAGTCTGTGTCCCCCCACCCCCATTCACAATCTCCCTCTTTGTTTTGAATGCCTAAGACTTTGATCACCCACATCAGTTCTTTGAGATATACCCATCCCACCAAGCCCAGGCAGATTTTCCTTTATAATTTTATGTTTTAAAAAATCAAATTAAGAAATTATTGAGCGATTGACAATAGGGGCTATATTTTACTTTTCTATATTCCCTATAACTGAAACATAGTAGGCACATATTATATAGTTGTTGAAAAATTAATTTACACATGCTATCATACTCAAAAGTGCTTATGGCCCTTAGTCTTTATTAAACCCTGATCCAAGCGATCCATATATTCTCCCTCCTTGAAAGAATGGATGTGTACAGCCAGGCAACCATTTTGGTCAAGAGGCAGTGAATCATGACTTAAATGTCACAGAAATGTGATACCCTCCTAGCAGCTACTCTGTCACCATCCCACAACCACATCCCATTTTTTCTACTTTTCCAAGATCATTAATGACCTCCCCACAGGCTTTAGATTCTGTTGATTCTCAAAACAATATGAGTAAATCTCCACCCTCTTCCTCTGTGAATGGTTAGCATCAAGCCTAAGCACTGGGTGCCAGGCTGTGCCATGAGTGAATTTGTAATCTACCCTAGGGTGATCTCTAGTCAATGTTCATGTGGGTCTTTATCCTCTTCCTACACCTTGAAATTATCAATCCTGTGACTTTCCCCTTGCATTCAGTTTTCTAAGACCAGTAACTCCTCTTCTATTATCATGTGCCTTAAGTCAGAACGATGGAACTCCTGACTTAATTTCTGCCCCAAGATTTTATTTCAGCAACATCTGAGTTAATTGGGACTTCTGTGAATTCCCAGTCTCTTCTTCTGTGGGAAGGTCTTTAATACCTATAGGTAGAATCATAGAAGGTGATTTTTTGCTTGACTGCTGCATTGTCCCAAGAGCCACCTTGGACGTCCCTGGTCTAGATTTCTTCTCAGCCGAGGGTGGATTTTCCTGCATATGTGAAATTTAGCTCTTAGCTTTTCAGTCCCAACCTTCCCTATACGTGTCATGGTGCCCTTTTTATGAACAAGCATAAGGCATATCTTTATTTGGCTTATAATACAATCTTTTATAAAAATCTCACTTTTCTTTAATCACATACTATAGACCTAAAAACTTTCACATAAAATCTGCAGGATATAAATCATTTTATACCTTCTATAGATGAGGAAACTATTCCTCTGACATGTTAAATGGTATTTTTAAGTTCATATGGTGAGCATATTCTCATACAGTAGAGTGAAGAAGATTCAAATTTAAATCATTTTGATGCCAACAAAAGTTCTTTCTCTGAAAACCAGAGGAGGAAACTCTTGAGAAAAGCAGAAAATTTCTGCACCACAAAGGAGGTTGAGTTCATAATAAGTGCTCAATCAATACTACTGGCTTTTGCTGTTGACTCAGTATTTCTGCACAAGCCTTTCTTATTGATTGTGGTCAAGGCGGTTGCAAAATTATGAAGTAGAACCAATCAAAAGCCACCTGAAATGAATGAATGTGAAATGCCTGGTAGTTTTATGGCTGTGTGCTGCCAATGATGACAGAAGATGAGGTTACAGTCACTTTCAAACTTGGAAAAGGCTTACTCTTACTGGTATAATTTTCTTCAAGTAGATGAAAGTATTTGTGCATGGCAAACTGGTAAAAATTCTGTGTAAACATTGGTATTCTTGAGCTATCCTAAAGGTCACACAAGCAATGAGGCAGTACTTAGGCTAGTACATTCTGCAAAAACAGTGACATGCCAACAGTACCAGGAGAGAGGCTGAGGGCCAGAGAGTCCCAGCTTGGCCTTTCTGAAAAACTATCATAATCAAAATGAAAAATTTGGATAGCATTTTATGTAGGGATGGCAATATGTGAATGTCCGTGTACGAGTGGATGATTCCACAAACATAAGGAATGGCATATAGAACACCAGAATGGGGTTGTAAGACATTTGCATTGATGTGTATCATATGAGAGAGAATACTTAGCAATTAATGCACAATCGTTAAAAATAAACGTGAACACAGAGTATGTGTAACACTGAAGGAAACATTGTTAGCAACTCAGTGAACATTTGCATTATTTCCACAGGCATATGTGTTATCTAGTGAGGGTTTGTGATACCACAGATATAATGGGTAAATATGTACATGTGTAATCTCAGTATCAGTGCGTAATATTGGAGCTGTTTACCATCTAAGTTAATAAGGCTTTTAAAAAGCTAACATGCCACCACGCCCGGCTCTAATAATAAAATAAAATTTTCTAAATTCCTAAAAAGAAAAAAAGCTAACATGCTATAAATGATTGCTGGGAGAGGGAGTGTCATATCCTTTAATGGTGTAGCCTCTGGTGTGATGGCCATTCTCCATTAAATAATAACCTCTCACTCATGACCATGCAAAAATCCCCTGATATAACTCAGTGGACCAAAAAAAATAAAACACTGTATGAAAGTAGGATGGGGATCTAATGAGAAGAAGGGTTTTATTGGGAGTGGGAGGGGATGAGGGAGGGTGATGAGGGGAAGTGGGATTAAAATGCATTGGATACATGTATGAAAGTTTCAAAAAGACAAAATGGTAGACTCCTAGGAACTAGATAGAATCATACTGCTCTGTTTCTTGTGAATCTTTTGCATTGGGCATAGCTGGCTGCTCAGCATGCTTAGGGTCTGGCAGGCTGGGATTTAAAACCTGATTCTACTAACTTCCCTGAGTCTTAGTTTCCTCCTATTTTAGGCCAGGATACTAAAACCTGTGAGTGAGTGAGTGTGTGTGTGTGTGTGTTAGTTTGTGATTAGTCAAGGATAGCTATTATTTCCATGTGAAATGAACATGGCAGTGTAAAGCATGTATGTCCTATGTTCTTATGAGCCTCTCATAGACCCTTAAATGACTGCATTATAGATAATTAAATAGATGTGACAGAAATGACACCAATTCTAACAGCAGCCATATTGCTTTCCCCTGGGAACATTTATGAGCTCACTGCTATTTTATATAGTATAGTTCCTGTACCACCTTACTCCGAGCTATTGGCACCTAATTTTCCTCTGTGACTCTGTTGATCTAACCTCGTTCCGTAAGTTCACAGTTTGGGAAGGCACAGAAGTCAGTTATAGACAAACAAGAGCTTGCAAACTGAGAGCAAGGCCCCAAAATAACCAATTTAAGATTGTACCTAGCTCTAGGACTCGATAAGAGGAAGCTACCAGCCAACAGGAGGATTAATAATGAAGGATGTTAAGACCTTCATTAAGTAAAAATAACATGAAGCGCGCCCCCCCCCCCCAAAAAAAAGCTGACAGGAAGCGTTTTAGTGGGCACATGTACTGCCTACATAAATAAGGACCTGATGTGAACAGGGGGCTTGGGGACATCTGAATGAGTGTGTATGATATCTATGTGGGAAGAGCTCAACCTTTAACTTGCACCAGAATTAGCTGTTGGACTTGGTAAAGCATACATTGATAGTACCATACTCCCAGACTTTGCGATTCTACAGATCAAGAGCTAGGCTCAAGAATTGGCCTTTTTGATAAGTTTCTAGGCAAGCCTACTTCTGGTGGTCCAAGAGCCACATTTGAGAACCTCTATTAAGTTCATGTCACACCTGTTGTGGTGTCAGAGTGATAAATATCTAAATGAATATAAATCAGAGCTCAGTAAACTTACATGACATTTAAAGAACATGTATGTGTATCTTCTCAACAAGCATCATGTCATCAACACAAATACATAAGTATATGCATAATATGTACCTTTTGACAGATGTATGAAGAATGTATATGAACCTGTGTAATACCTCAGTGTGTTTGTGAAACATGAAAAGCAGATGTTTATTCTGAGGGTGTGTGGAATAGCTGAGTGGGTACTAGTATCATTTGAGTAGATTTGACATATAGAAAATGTGTATACATTTTATACCTAAAGGCACTCATTGTGGTAAACAGAATATGTATATTTGTGTTCTTATGTATTTATATTTATATGGCTATTCACCATACATTGTGAGAATTGTAACCAGGAGTGTTCATGGAACAAAGCTGCACCAGGAATCAGAACTAGATTAGGAGCAAAAGCCATGAAGAGGAGGCTGTGTGGGTGGGAAGCTGGCATGTGAGGTCTGTTTTAAAGCTGATGAAGAATTCTTGAGGATGACAGGAAGAGGTAGTGGGAGAGGTGTTTTTGTAAAATGAGCTATCAAAGGCAAATGCTTAAAACATGAAGTAGCTTGGCACAACTGGGAACCCCTATGTGTTAGGGCTTTCAAGAATGCACAGTATGAACTGGGAGCAGGAGGCTGAGGCTAGAGTACTCATGAAAGGCTAGATTATGGAGATCCTATGGGTCAACAGACAGAGTGTGTGTCCATTTTTTCCTTCCCAGTAAGTGATGCAGAATCAAGCCAATATTTTGAACAGGGAAGGAATGTGACTGTTTTATGCTTAGAACTATTGCTCTGAAGGCTGAGCAGAAGATAGACTGCACATGGGTCAGGAAGTTCAGTGCAACATCTCTTCAGCCCAGACGAAGAGCTCCTACATACATGGTGAAAACAGTGGTATGTGAGGGCAGAACAAGGTGAAGAAGAGGAAGTAAAAGTCTTCAGGACTCTTGGACATGGGCACTGCTGGATCGAGAATGTCGGCAGACCAAGCCAGAGAGACAAGGAAAGAATGCATTGTAAGGGATGATGCATTTGTTTTTGGACACAATCAATTCAGGTGCTTTTGTGACATTCAGAAGGGGAAACTTGGTTCTATAACTCAGAATACAGTTCCCTCCAAAGATGATAGGAAAATTATTTATCCCCAGTAACTATACTCATGGGAATAGAACCTACTTGAGGGGGGGGGGTTAAGTTTCCACAACAGAGACTGAAGGTAGTAAGCCAAAATATCATCTGAAGGGTGGGCAAAAGAAAAGACTCAGCAAAGGGAAATTAGGTAGAGATGTAAGGCAGGGGTGATATAGAGACATATGGCCTCAGGAAATAGTTCTTTTAAAAGTAAGGAGTATCTATTTACTTTAAATGACTTGCAGTGAGCTCTGGATAGACTGTGTTCAAGAGGAACCACCTGCAATTAGCAAGTTCTTGGGTCCATCTTCCCCATTCAGCTGTACAATTTTGTGGCCTTATATTCTTTACATTAAATTTCTTGTCTTCAAATATGAAAAGCCAAAGGCAGTCTTGAAGGCAAGAGAGTAAGAGCTTAGTCTTCTCTGCTCTGCCTGTGGATGAGAGTTCGAAGGCCGTCCTTGGGATGCTGTTGTAAGGGCAGACTCTGGAGTTATTCAGCCCCAGGTTCAAAGCCTGATGACATCACTAACTAGTTCTTTGACCTTGGTAAAGTTGCCTAATTGCTGAAAATCTCAGTTTTCTATTAAATGAATTTAATAGTAGACGTGTGTGTGTGTGTGTGTGTGTGTGTGTGTGTATGTGTATGTGTAGAGACGAGCCACATAAAGTGCAATATAGAATATAATATTGAATCAGTAGTAAAACCACCCAGCCCAGTTTTTCCCTCCTTGCCCAGCACCCTTTTTGTCTGTTTCTTCCTCACCCCATGGTCCTGTAATGAACTATTCTGCAGCTACTTGTATACTAGATATTGATGAGTAAAATGATTATTTTCTAGTATTTATATACATTTCACAATGAAGACAAACATTCTGATGAAAAAGTTACCCAATATAAAATGCAAATGTGATAAACCATACAACTCATCATTAAGTGCCAGCTCTGCCCCCTGCCCACCTGAGGCAGTGCTGCAAGGAATCAAGAGAACATTCCTCTGGTGACCCATCATAAATTGTTTCCTTCATTCAGTTGCTGTAACTCAGTATGTTATAATAGAAATGAGAAAAAGTCAGCACTGGAAGGCAGAGGTAGGAGGATCACTGTGAGTTCAAGTCAAGCCTTTTGACTACAGAGAGATCTTGGTCAGCCTGGGCTAGAGTGAGATCCTGCCCCATGGGGAAAAAAGAGAAATGAGAAAACATTACAGATTTGGATTGATTGGACCTCTGCCTTTTAGAATATCTGGTCAGAGGGATTCATTGATTGCTTTACAGAATCCAATTTATACGCAGTTTTTCACACGAACTCTATCTAGGAATATATGAAATATAATTAATATAATTCCTGATTAAATTTAAGACCTAGCAAGGTAGAAAGAGAAGTGTCTGATTTAAAGCATGTCACACATGGGAAGTGAAATGGGGAGAAGGTCTCTCCTTGGGGATGACATAACTGTTTTGAATTGTAAAACCATGCTCAGCTCTATTTGCAGACAGGCTAATAAGACCAAGTGGATTAAGGGCTGGACTTTAGAAAGGAATAGGAATTAGGTTTTACCTAAATAATCACTTGTTTGTTACTATTTCTGAAAATTTGCTAGATGTTAGTTGAACTGCTTGCCTCTGTAAGTCTAGAATATATGTACAATGAGATCTGTGTGGGGCAGGGGAGATGGATGGCTGAGCAGATATAGAGCTTGCCATGCAAGCCGGAGTACCTGAGTGCATATCCCAGCGCCCATGTTAAGCTGAACACTGTAGCAGGTGTCTGTAATCTCAGCATGCCTACTGTGAGAAAGGAAATGGAGACAGGAGAATCTGTTCGAACGAAGCTTATGGGCCAGTTGCCTGATGAACAGAGCAGTAGACAATGAGAGACCCTGCCCAAATGAGGTGGAAGGGAGGACTAACACATGAAAATTATTCTTTAACCTCTACACACATGCCATGCCAAGTGCACACCTGTGTTCATACCCATGAACGTTGTCATAGTCAGCTCCATGTTTCTGGGATAAATGTACAACCAGAGACAGTTTAGGGGAGGAACAGATTTATTCAGGCTTACAGATCCAGGGGAAGATCCACCAGTGGTGAAATAAGCTGTTTACTTCCATAAATCCAAGCAGAGAGAGAGAGAGAAAACACTGCAGTAAGCAAACACCAAAAAAAAAGCAGCAAGCACCCATCTACCAGAGCTTAAACTGCTCTCTTTACCCCTCTGGGCTGGAATTCTGATCGGCCCAGTGGCATTCCCTGTCTAGCAGGAATCTTCCTGCTAGTGAGCTGAAGTTGAAAACTCAATTATTTCTGTTTTCTTTCTTTCTTTTTTTCAAGATAGGGTCTCATTCTAGCCCAGACTGACCTAGAACTCACTTGGTAGCCCCAGGCTGGCCTCAAGTTCACACTGATCCTCCTTTCTCAGCCTCTCAAGTGCTGGGATTAAAAGTGTGTGCTACCACGCCCAGCTTGCAAATTCAATTTTAATAAAACATTTGAGTCTGTGGGGCCATACATTCAAGCTACCACAAACATGTATACACACTCTTCATATACATATATACATATACACACATACCAAAAAATAAAATACATACAAGTAAGTTAAACCCTAAAAAATGCATTTCCACTGCTGCCTATATTTAAGTGATCTTGCTACAGAAACTTTCTGCATTTTTTTTTCTTGGTATAACATGCTGCTTTGTGCTGTAATTTAGCTTATTATCAGTGACTCAATGTGTGTGTGTGCGTGTGTGTGTGTGTGTTTATGTGAGAGAGAGAGAGAGAGAGAGAAAGAGAGAGAGACGGTAGATGGAAGTTTCAGTCATGAAATCTTTTGAGGATCTGTCAAGGTTATGTAGGACATCACTTATAAAAAATAGACAGGCAATAAGCCAGGCATAGTGCTCACATTTGAAATCCCAGCACTCAGGGAAGAGGCGAAAGGAATGCTAACTTTTCACATTCAGCTTGGGCTACAGGGTGAGTGCCAAGACAGCATAAGCCACTGTGTGAGACCCTGATTTACACCCCCCCTCCTCGTACCCCACCCAAAGGAAAAAGAATGGACAGGTATTGAGACTGAGTTAAAGCTTCAGTGATTACTTACATAACAGCGTGTATTTCCCCATGAAAATGTAATGTGAGTGTCCTTAGGCTTTCCAGTACTGAGCTCACTCTTTATTTAGTATTCTAACACTAAATACTTCACTAAAGCCCCTCCTGGAAATATCAGAGTGTTTTTTGTACATGCATCTGAGTCCTCGTGGCCATCTGTAACTCTTTTTTTTTTTTTTTTTTTTTTTTGAGGTAGGGTCTCACTCTAGCTCAGGCTGACCTGGAATTCACTCTGCATTCTCAGGATTGCTCCTACCTCGGCCTCCTGAGTTCTGGGATTGAAGGCCTGCACCACCAAGCCCGGCTCATCTTTTACTTCTTGGTCCAGCTGCAGCTCCCAAACTAGGTGCTCCAAACAGTCATTGACACATTTAGTGAAAGTTGAGGACAACTTGGGGAATTTAAAAGGAAAAAAAAGGACAAACAACTAAAAAAGTGGGCACCAGACATAATTGCTTCTCCCAATTTCTTATTGAATATTTTAATATTGGGTCATGTATTTGAATAAATAGAAGAAAGTAATGGATGAATATCAGACATTAAAGTCCCAGGTGGCTTAAACACTTACAGAAAACTGAACTCCTAAGGGCAAAGATGTTTCTGTACCTTCTGTCACAAAGGCTGATGGTCAAGAACTGTTTGTTGAGTACATATAAGGACTAAATCCAGGAGTCCGTGAAGACAGTCCTCTGTGAACGACAGAGCAGATTAGCTCCTCTTACTTACTAAACCTCCTTTAAAATTAGTCTAGACACTTTTTAACAAGTATTTCCATGGGAATGTAAGTTAGACTAGCCACAATATGGAGTTTATCAAGGAACCAAAACTTGACTTACCATGTGACACAGCTGTACTATTTCTGGGTGTTTAACTGAAGGACTGCAGGTGAGCAAGTCACAGAGATACTTGATTATCAGTGTTTATTGTAGCTCTATTCATGTTCTTATATAACCAACCTAAGTGTTCATCAACAGAGGAAATTGTAAAGAAAATGTCATATATATATATATATATGGAGGGGTATGTACATACATAAGCACACACACACACACACATACACACACACACACACACAGTGGAACTTTTGCAGCCATAAAGAAGAATGTTGTTTGCAGGAAAAATGGGTGCAAACTAAGTCAATCTCAGAAAAGCAAATGTCATGTGCTTTGTTTCTTGGTGGAAAGTAGATGTATGTAGGTATATGAAGCTGTGTGTGTATACAGGTGTGACTTGGAAGCAGAAGCAGCACTTTCTAGAGAACAGTGGAGGCTGATGGGAGGGGAGCATATGGAAGGGAATGTGCCTAAAGCACTTTCTATACCTGCATGAAAATGGCCTATGTAACCCAGTATAATCAAAGTGAATTAAAAATATTTGCAAGTACAAAAGTAGTATTACTCTTCTAAAAGAAATTTCTGCCATCATGTCTAGTATTTATTCATCTAGTAGGAGGTATAACGTTTTATAGCATAGATGCTGTGAATGTCACATGAGTAGGTGCTTTATAATAGGAAAGAGGTTATAAAGAAACTGTGAAGATCTAAATGATGGCCATATCTGCTCTGGACATCAGATGTAATGGATAGTGTTAGAATGCTACTTGGTTCTATGCTGCTGTGTTCTTCTCTTTACAAAATAGATAATAATGCTAATAACATAACATAAAAGTCAATAACAAGTTGGCTTTTCTTTTTTTTTAACTCAATATGAATGGGATTGGTACACATATTTTTGGGTTTGATATTGTCCATTATGTTCCTGAAATATTATGCTCCATGTTGCTCTGTATGGCCAAAATTATCCATGTTCAGTTTTATTCACTATTCTATTGCTTTATTTTCATTTTCTGTGTTGTCACTACAAATGAACATTGTTGTATATAGGTTTTCATGTGTAAAAGTTCGAGAGTTAAGTAAGAGAACTTTCCTTGTTTTATTTTTTTTTCTATTTGTGTGTGGTAGTTTAAATAGATGGCCCCCAATATATTCAGTTCTTTATTCTCTGTAGTTTGCATTCTGTAGCCACCTGGATGGAGGCAATGTCACTGGGTGTATCTTTAGGTGTGGTGGTGGGTTTCAGATTTCAATCTAAAGATATGCAAAGTGTGCCTAGCTGGAGTTCCTGAAGTGTGCTGTGGCTTTTGGCTTTAGGCTTGTGCTTCTCTCTCTCTGCTTGGTCCTGTGAAGGCAGGCCAGCTTCTTCTGCCATTTATGGAACTTCCCTTGGATCTGTGAGCTTCAATAAATATCCCTTCCTCCATAACTGTGTCTGGTCTGAAAGTTCATCTCAGCGAACCTGAAGCTGTCTGATACAATGTGTGTGTGTGTGTGTGTGTGTGTGTGTGTGTGTGTCTGTCTGTCTGTCTGTCTGCATGCACGCATGTTCACATGCTTCCGTGGCATGCATATGGAAGTCAGAGGACAGCCTGGGGGTGTTGGTCATTTCCTTCCTGTTTGTTTCAAGCAGAGTCGCTCTTGTTTTCTTTGTTGCTGGCAAGTCCAGACTAGCTAGTCCATGAGCTTCGAGATTCTCCTGACTCACCCCCCGCCCGCCCCCATGTTGCCATAGGTGTAAGTATGTTGGGATTGTAGACATGAACTGTTTTGCATCTGGCTTTACATGGGTGCTGGGGATTTGAACTCCAGGCTTGCAAAACAAGTGCACTTAACCATTGAACCATCTCTTCAGACCCCACTGTGCTTTTTTCAGTGTTGGAAATCAAATCCAGGGCCTTGCACATCTTAGGCAAGCAGGGTTCTGTTTTGTTGAAACAGACATTCTCTCAAACTGGCTTTGAATTTCCAATCTTCCTACCTCTGCTTCTCAAGTGCTGAAATTACAAGAACATACCACCTCGCCTGGTCAAAGCAAGTACTTTAACAATGAGCTACATTCTTAGCCCAAGTGTATTAATTTACATCATTAGCTCTGTTACATTTGCATACTCACCAAGGACATGTAAATTTTGTTTCCCATTATGTCCTAGCCAACACTTGATATTGTCAAGAATTTTATTTTGATTTTTTAAGGTAGGATCTTGCTCAACCCAGGCTACGTAGTTTGAAGGTGGCCTTGAACTCACAGTGATCCTCCTACCTCTGCTTTCCAAGTGCTGGGATTAAATGTGTATGCCACCATGTCTGGTTGGTCAAGAATTTTGATATTTGTCTATCAACTTGTTGTGAAATGTGTTGCACTGTGGCTTTCATGTGTGTTTTATGATTAAAAAAGGAAATGATTATCATTTAATATATTTGCATGCTATTTCGATTCTAGTCTGAAGTACCTAGTCTTAACATTGCCTATTTTTCTGTTGATTGGTTTTTTTTATTTTGCTGATTTTTCAATATCTGATATTATATGTTTATGCCAATGAATCACTAGTTATGGGATAATGTGATAACTATCTTCCACTGACTTCTGTTTGTGTATGTATGCACATGCACATGTGAGTGTTTGATGTTGGAGGACTTTTTCTTTTATGTGATTAAACTTAATGTTTTCTTTTAATGGTTAAGCCTTTTCATGTCTTATTAATTATTTCTTACCCTAAGCTCATAAAAGATCTGTATTATGGGCTAGGGAGAGGGCTCAGTGGTTAAAGGTACTGTGGTTAAAGGTACTGCTTGCAAAGCCTAGTGTCTCAACTTCAATTCCTCAGCACCCATGTAAAACTAGATGCAAAGTGGCCCATGCACCTGTGATCCAAATACACCTGTGATAATGGGAGCCAGGCCAGGACAATCTGAAACTCACTGGTCAGCTAGTCTAACATCCCTTGGCAATCTGACAGTTTGTAGTGGCAGGAGACTGTCAGAAAGGTGGAGCACAGAAAACTCAAAATTGTCCTTTGACTTCCACATGTGTGCCATGGCATGTGTGCACGGACACATGCACAAATAGGTAAATAAAGAAAAAAAAATAAAAAACAAACAAACAAAATTCTATAATCTAAAACCTGTAGAATGTTGCTGTTTTGAGTTTGTTTTTAGTCTGTGTTGGTTTAATTTTGGTATGTGATATGAGACAGGCTAATCTGATTCTATTATTCATATGGATGACAATTCATGAAGCACCTTTTTGGGAAGTCATTTTTGGAGAAGCCAAGTGTCAGAGCAGTGCCAGTGTAGGCATGCTCAGGTGTCCTCATAAGTGCCTGCCTTTCCAGAGAGTGCTTGAGAAAAATCATCATCATCATCACCACCACCACCACTACCGCAGCTCTCACTTGCTCAGTGCCTCATTTGGGTTAAAACTATGCTAAAAAGCTTTTCATGCATCAATTTTATTTCTCTCAAATAATCCTGTTGTATTTGTGACAGAATATTCACTTCATTCCCAGTTTACTGATGAGCAAACTGAACCACTCAATGAATTACACAGATCATCTCTGATCTTTTCCTAATAAGAGGTTTAGGTTACAAATGAAGATAAATAAATAAGATACAATAAAGATAATTTTATTTTACAAAGCAGTGTTTGGGTTTTAGAAACTACAGTATATTCTTAAGACACATAATTTTCTTAAAGTTTTTTTAGTCATTTAAGTTTATTTCAAATATAGCTTCAACTGAGGAGTGGATAGAGTACTTTCCACCCTCTCTGTTCCTGCTGCACACTCTATGGAAGCCTTTTAGGAAGATTTTACCAGAAAAATTGCACTAACGAGAGCTAATGAGCTGTGTGAACAGAAAAAGCTCTCTGATACAAATTCATATATGGAATGAAGGGACACTACTTGTCATTAATCATAGGTACGTTAAGTGAATGTGTTCCTTGGTCCTGCATTAGGTTTATATAGTTTGCTTTATACTGTCTTCCTATTTTTTCTGATCTCACCAAACATTAGAAATGAATCAGGGTACTATACTTAACCTCTGCCAGAAAATCCTGCTTGATACAAGAACTCCCCTGATTATTATATTACTTCCTTCTCTAGAAAAAAAAAATATTGGATCATCAGAGTCATTTACTAGTCAGAATCCTCATTTAAAAAAACATTTTATTTTTATTTATTTATTTGAGAGGAGGAAAGAGGGGAGAGAGAGAGAGAGAGAGAGGGAGGGAGAGAGAGGAGAATGGGCACGCCAGGGCTTCCAGCCACTGCAATCGAACCCGATGTATGCACCACCTTGTGCATCTGGCTACGTGGGTCCTGGGGAATCGAACCGAGGTCCTTTAGCTTTGCAGGCAAGCGCCTTAACCGCTAAGCCATCTCTAGAATCCTCATTTTTTATTGAATGGCAAAATATGCACCATGAGTAAATATTAATATAGTAATATTTTATATGTAATCTGTGACTCTTGTTCAGTAATTAGACTAATTAATATGTACTTCTACCTTGACCACACCAACCAAACATATATAATAAGTTCAATCTTAGTTGATTACTAAATTAGGGATTAATAATATATTGAAAACATAAAGTGACATATCTTATTAACATAAAGTAAGTGAAGATTGAGAAAGCCATGGGTCCTTATAATTCCCATAGTGCAGTTATTTATACAATCATGTATGTAAATGTACTACTGGTTGAAATTCTCTTAATATTTGCCTTAAATTTTCATGCCTTTCTAGAATGCTAGCCTAATTTTTGGGAAAGGTCAAGTTCCAAGAGAAAATCTAAGGAAATGTTCTTGTCTTTGATGTTTTCTTATTAAACCTTTGGTTGTTGTCTTCCTTCAAATCTCTCCATTCTAACAAGTTATAAGGGGTGAGGGGCACCATACACATAAGCCACATCAGAACTGAATGAGACCTTAGAAATTAACTAATTCAGAAATTCTCAAGGCATAGTTTACAGTTCCACAAGGTCAAAGTCATTTTCTATAATAATGCTAGACATTGTCTGCCCTTCCCCCTTATTCTCCCAGGAAGTATCGTGAGGTTACCAGATGAGCATGGCCTGTGGTATCCCAGTAGACTGAGCAGAGAAGCACAGAAGACTTACTTACTACACAGGGAAAGAACTTGCAGACATTTATGAGTGGATACTCATAGTTATTTTATGCATGAATGAATATTTTTAAATTTATTAGAATTAATTAATACTACAGTAAAGATTAATTGACATAATTCAGATAAACAAAATCCCTTTACAGTCCTTAATATGTCTTAAGTATATTTAAGTGTATATTCATATCAGAAGGGTGGACTGACTATTGGTTGGGGTGAGGGAAGAAGAGAAACTAGTTTCTTTGAGAAATTATGTTCAACTGTTGCTTCTATAACTTAGAATGTTTGAGACCAAAAAGTTGGAGAGCTTCTGATTTACTGTAGTTATTATAATCCATTATTTTGCAATGGAAACTGAGATGAGGACTTCCCAGAGTCATTATAGACTCATTTAAGTTAGAATTTTATTCTCTTAATTCTCTCTCCTGTGAATCATTTCTTATCCAAGTCTAATACCTATATACTAGTAGGGAGCTTATACACAGTAATAGCTTTATAGAAAACATTAAGAATGTACATACTAAGGGCTGGAAAGATTTCTTAGCAGTTAAGATGCTTGCCTGCAGTTAAGGACCCAGGTTCAATTCCCTAGGACCCACATAAGCCAGATGCACAAAGTGGCACATGTATCTGTAGATAATTTGCAGAGTGGCTAGAGCCCTGGCGATACCATCCTCTCTGTCTCTCTATCTTCCTCTTTCTCTCTCTCTCTCTCTCTGAGATAAATAAATAAATATTTTAAAAGAAATAGAATATTAAAATGTACTTATTGATGAATTATTAATATAATTAACTTAAAGAATCTTTTCAGCATATTCTTAGAGGGTAAATGTAGCAGGTTCAGAGCTGGAGAAATGGTTCAGAATTTTAAGGCACTTGCTTGTGAAACCTGCAGGCCTGTGTTCAATTTCCTGGAACCCACATAAAGCCAGATGTACAATGTGGCACATGCATCTGGAGTTTGTTTGCAACTGCAAGAAGTCTTGGTGCACCCATGTTCTCTCTCTAGTAAACAAAAACATTTTTTAAAAAAAAAACCTATCAGGTTCATGCACAAAGTATTTTCCACAGAGATCAAGGATAATTTAGTAATCATCAATCCTACTACATAGCAATAGTCACTGCTAATATTTTTGAGTGTATCTTATATTTTGGTATTTAAAATATTATTTTGAATGTGATATCTTAATGAATTTTAATCAAAATTATCCACATGTGATGTCTTCCACTGGGTTGCTTATTTGTGTCTCACTGCTTTCAAAATTTCTTTGACTTGGGCTGGAGAGGTGGCTTAGCAGTTAGGCGCTTGCCTGTGAAGCCTAAGGACCCTGGTTAGAGGCTCAATTCCCCAGGACCCATGTTAGTCAGATGCAAAAGGGGGTGCATGCATCTGGAGTTTGTTTGCAGTGGCTGGAGGCCCTGATGTGCCCATTCTCTCTCTCTTTATCTGCCTCTTTCTCTCTGTGTCTGTCTCTCTCAAATAAATAAATAAAAATAAAACAAAAAATAAATTCACTGACTTTTTGGTTTTAACAGTGATAAAACACACTATCAAAAGAATATGATGAGAGTGTGCAATGAAGGATGTCAGTCAAAAAATAATTTTAAGAACTGTATTAGTTACCTGAAGAATAGCCCAAACAGGACTTTTCATGGGTTTTAGGATCATGAGGTGATTCAGCTGGAATTTTTGCATTTGAACTCCAAATTAACTAAGTGGTTAATTTCACTCATAATTAAATAAATACAGATGAAAATAACAACACAATATATTTTCTTAGCTTTCAGAGTGGCAAAGATTAAATAATTGCACAATACTCATAGTTACTAAGGGTTATAAGAAATGTAAACATATATAAGTATTTAGAAGGCAATATGGTAATATGTACCAAATAAAAAGTATATATCCAGTAATTGGAAAATTTCTTTTCAAATAATAAAACTGCAAATCTGAAAAATATTTGCCCAAGAATGTTATACACTGTAGTAACAAAAACCTAAGGAATCCTATTCTCCACCAAGAAGACTATACTGCTTTTATAAACTATGATATGCCAAAACAAATTAAATATAATTAAACCATTAGAAGGATTGAAGTGAGGACATATGCACTGATTCTGAGTACTCAACAGAGCATATTGCCAAGATAGTGTGCTTCCTTGGAATTCCTGTTTGTATAGTTTCTGGAAGAGTAAACAAGAAACCTACCAGAGGTTATATTAGACTGAGGTTGGGGTAAGAGAGGAAGAGAAATTAGGATTTTCATTTTTGAGAAATTATATCATATGTTGCTTCTATAATTTAAAATATTTTGATATATATAAAATATGTATACTTTTTAGAATCAACATTGTAAAACAGTTAGGTATGTTTGCAATGCCTTGATTTTAAGATGTCCATTTGGAATTATTAATAATTGTGAAGATGTAAGAGCAAAGATAATTGACCAGCCATGGAGGATGAGTGAAATGAATTGTAGTTTCTTATTGTAAATAACATTTTATAAGACTATTTCTCATAAATTATCAGTTGGGGTCCCTCAAAGAACTATGTGTGGTATAGCTCCACTCCTATCTCTGTATATCCACAGAGATATATCAAGAACATGACTGGGATTAAGTTAACAGATGATTTTTAATTTTGTTATTAAAAATCTGTATTTCCTATGTGCTTTTCAAATAGAATATTACTGATATTAAAAGAAAAAGTAACATAATTAGCTTTTAGAAATGAAAAATAAAGCATGAGTATATTCCTGTTAAGGGTAAATCACTCTCCTTATGTTGTTAGAATATGTCATTCTATATTTTTTTCTGGTGAAATTATTTCATAATTCAATACCATAATAATGTTTTGAGGACATGGAATAAAATTCCTATATAGTTTATGCATTCATAAATTGTGTATTTAGCATCTTTTAAATAAAATATAAATGTTTTCGTGAAATAGTTTGGAGAACTGTATTTTCTGATGTACCTATATTTGCATATCTAAACAATGGTAAATACTGGTAACCTGATATGATTTGCCTATATTTTGTTAGTTCTAGTTGGCATTTTATAAATATTTGCTTTATTTTGGTCAAATAGAGAAGCTACTAAACACTGTCCACTACTCTGTGAAAATATCAGATACCAGGTAGTGAGACCTTAATGGTACAGTTGTAAAATCTATCATTATTATTATTTTCTGACTCTCTGGCTCAGTAAGCACAGTATGGGGCTGTGAACGAATTTCTCTCTGCTTGAACTGATTTAACAGAGTCAGTTTTGAAACACTGATCAACCCAGCTCATCACTGATAATGAGACAAATAGAGGAACACACTGATATTATTGTTGTACTTACCTTGCTGCTCGGATAAAGCACCTGACCAAAAACAGCTGATGGGTGGAAAGTTGTTTATTATTACAATCTCAAGGGGAAGCTCCATCGTGGCAGGGAAAAGGTGTCATGAGCAAAGGCTGGACGTTACCTCTTGCCACAGCAGGTGAAAATAGCAACCAGAGAGTGAGCAGAGATCTAGCTAAGGGGATCAGGCTATAACATTCCTAAGCCCATCCCCAACAGCACATCTCCAGCAAGGCTCCACCTCCCAAACTGCCATCAGTTGAGGACCACAAGTTTATGGACAACAACTGAATCAAAGCACCATGATTATAAAATCTTTATAGTAGGACTGAACAGAATTCTTCCTTTTAAATACTAATATTTCAGAACAGATACTATTTTACTTCATCCTTACTCTTTCTGCCCCAACTCTATAATGTGCTTTATTTAAACAATTAAAGCTCATTCAGCACCCCTTGCCCTCATATGTGCTTTATCTAGGAGCAGCTATGTGCAGCTCATAATTGTATTTAAAAATTATGTAAGTTTTCTTTTTAATATTTTATTTTTCAATTTATTTATTAGAGAGAGAGAGAGAGAGAAAGAAAGAGAATAGGCATGCCCGGGACTCTAGCCCCTGCAAATTAACTCCAGATGTTTATACCACCATGTGCTTACATGGGTACTGGGGAATCAAACATGGGTCCTTAGGCTTTGCAGGCAAAGCACCTTAACTGCTAAGCCATCTTTCCAGCCCATGATGTAAGTTTAAAGTCCTGAGTATCCTGCTCGTGTATTGGTTTAGTATCTCATTCTTTGAATCTCATGCTTTTGTGCCACAACTTAGAGCTTAAAGACAATTCATATAGGATCCCTTCATATTGTCTTATGAAACACGCACATCATATGCATTTCTATAGGATTGTAGCAGT
The DNA here is from genome assembly GCA_036346955.1 of Dipus sagitta. Lineage (NCBI taxonomy): Eukaryota > Metazoa > Chordata > Mammalia > Rodentia > Dipodidae > Dipus > Dipus sagitta. Next base: position 112,304,114 of record CM070770.1, read on the forward strand.
AGCAGGCAACAGGTACTCCACGCATGGAAAAGAAAATGTGAACATAGGGGAAAATGCAAACCCACTTTCTCAAATAGCTTTTAGTTGGTATTTCCCGTGGATGCTGTGCTCATCCATTTAGTACTGGGTTCATGTTCTAATAGGAAGCAATTTTTAGATTTTTTTTTTTGGCATTTAGCTATTATTTCCATCTAAAAATACCCCAGATTGACAACTTAAAATGCAAACACTGTTATTCGCAGTAATTCTGTGCTTTGGTACTGAAGCTTTCTCTTCCTGCATTTAATCTTTTTCTATCCTGGGTGTGCAGAAATCTTACATGATTTCTTGGTTGCCCTGAGCCCTGAAGAGCTGAGCTTGACAGTTTCCATATGGCGTTTTGCCCTTTAGGGGAATGTGGGAATAGGGAATGCTGAGTGAGCACTTTAACTACTCCAAACTGAAATGGGAAGTCATACTAGCAGCTGCCTAACTGTGGAACATCTGCACAGGTGTGTTAAAACTTCATCTGTACTCTTCTAAGTGCCAGGGTGGTGCTTGCTCAGTTATGTCTCATTTATGTTGAAATAAGCCAGCTGTAACAAGTTCATGTTGATTGATCTAGGAGGATGAAGAAACGGATCTCACCTTTCAGGTGCCTGCCTCAAATACTTGAATAGTTATAGTGCACATCATTTGGGACTTGAAAAATGGATACTTCCTTCAGTTTTGATTTTTACATCTCTTTTGGGGACCTGAAAAACCATGACAGCTATAGTTATTTGTTGACAATTATATGTGCCTAGAATCCCAGCAATGCTTGTCTTGGCCTCTTAGCTATAGACATTCGAGTTCAGAAGGTGTTAGAATGGTCAGAGCTGGGAGGGAGAATTAAAAAAAAATGAGTTTTAGTCTCTTACTGAATAGACCCTCAGGTAGTTTGATCCTTTCGTACTATGAAAGCTTCTAAAGCATCCTCTTGTGAGAAACCTAAATCCTGATTCCAACTCAAACAAACCCAACCCTAACCAAACAAAACAAAACAACTAAGAAATTTGAAGGATGTTTTGCACATTTATGTTTTCTTATGCTGTGAGTCCTATTTGCTTTATAGAGGACTAAGAAGAAAGTGATATGTGTAAGGAATATATGACTGTAATTTATATTTTTAATTTTCTGCAGGAACTGGATCTCTCATAGGATGAACTAGGAAATGGATCATCACAAGATCATTATGAATCAAAATTGAAATATACCCATGACACCACAATTTGCATTCTTTTACACCCTCTTAAATATTTCAGTACTGAATCTGCTTGGGGGGAAATGTAGTGGTGTTACAAATGAACAGAAAATATCAGACTCTATTTTATAGTTTTACTGGTTTTATTCATATGCAAAACAAAACAAAATCCATTCCTAAGTGTTGGCAGACAAATGCATCTTTTACACAGGAAATATTTTATTTATTTATTTTTTCAGAAACTTATGCCTCAGGAGATCTTTTGGTCAAATGGAAGTACAGTTGAGAGGACTGTGCCTAGCAGTAACTGAAGGCAGATCTTTAGGTTTTGCCATAGACGCTATGGAGAGAGAGGAATCTGGAAGCAGGTCTTTAGTGGGGGGAGGCATGGGAAGGGAAAGCAGCAGAGGAGATGGCAGGCAGTAGGGGAAGTTCAAGTTTCTCCAGGGGTGATCAAGTAAAGAGCAATGAAAGGCAGGCGGGAGTCTGCCGCAGTGAAAAGTCAGGAGAACACACAGAACATCAGGCCCTAGGGGTCTGAGTCAGGCAATGCTTTGCCATTACACACGGAGTGAAATTGAAGATCACCACAGCCTACAACCCCTATAAGATCTGGCTAGCTTTCCCCTTTGGCTTTATTTTTCTCTACTCTCAAGTTGCTAACTGCCTTCAGCAAATGCACCTGCTTATTATGGTTCTAAAATGTCAAGCCTTTTCCCTACTCAGAGCCTCTGAACTTGGTTTTGTTCTCCTTCCTGGTATCCCATTATCATCCCTACCTCCCACTCACTCATCTTCTAATCTGTCTGACTTACACTTATCCTTTGCATCTGAACTTCAGAGTATCCATCTTCAGAGAAGTCCTTCTTGACCTGATTTGTAAGCAAAGAACCTCTGTGTGGTACTTACTAAATCCTGTATCTCTCCTTTACAGTGCTTATTACAGTTCAGAATTTTTTGTATGGGTTACTTGTGTGTGTTCCTCCATCTGACTGTATGTTCTGTATGATGCTAGGACCATGTGTGTTTTATTTTATAACCATATAGTCAGTGTCATCATAGTAACTCAGATAGTACATTGAATTAATTCATTGATTATGAGTGGATAAATGAATAAAGAGAAGGAAATGAGGTAACAGGTTATAAACAAAGTAGACCCGTGGAATGACTATCAGATTAAGAAAGCAACTCTGTGTTTGGAAGCAGGGAGAAGTAAACCACGGCTGGATTTAGAGAGCAGGAAAATGATTTGGACTCAGTAGTCTATGAGTCTTGAACTAAGGAGTCAAGTTTTAGCATGAATTTTTTTTTAGTTCCATAAGTAGTTTATTTCATGTTTTTCTACATAGTTCAGGAGGAAAACTTGGGTAACTTTTGTTGTCCAGAATTCTTTTATCTTATAAATGAGGATACCTAGTCACAATTTGCATTTCAGTTTGTATTACATAATATACCTTGTCTTCTCACTCTGTTAATATTTATCTGGTTTCCTGATAGGGGAATAGAACCAAGGACCTTGGTGTTGAGTCACTGCCAGAGCAATCTCTGTCAATTACCAAATGGACAGGAAGAAAATAAAATCTTTAAGACAGAAGCCAAAAACCATTACTCTATCAGGGGTGTTAAAGTAAATAATTATATTTTTACTCACTGTGAATCATTGTGTTAAATGCTGCTTGAAATATATACTTGGTTTTGTTTTTGTTTTTGAATCAAGCCCAGCACACTGGCCCTTTTTATGAGACAGAGCAAGCAAACTAACAAGCAGGCAAGAGAGGCAAAGAGAGAGAATTGAGGTACCAGGGCCTCCAGCCACTGTAATCAAACTCCAGATACAGGCACTACCCATGTGCATGTGTGACCTTGCACATGCATCACCTTGTGCATCTGACTTATGTGGTATCTGGGGTCTTGAACTTGGGTCCTTAGGCTTTGCAGGTAAGCACCTTAACTACTAAACCATCTCTCCAGCCCTGAAATACATTCTTTTTTTTCCTTCAGTAAGTATTTTTTTTATTTTAATAGTTCTGTACTCAGTGTATACAGTCTAGTTGGTACCATTGTTAGCCTCCTCCTTGTCTTTCCCCCTCTGCAGGGGCCCTCCTTGTTGAGGAATATGGGTTGTGCATTGTGGGGTTAGCCATCAGTTATGGGTAGGAGGCAATGTCTCTGTGCATCATGACTGAATGAGTGGCTCTGACATTCTTTCCACCCCCTCTTCTGCAAATTTTCTTGAGCCATGTAGGTTCATTTCATGTCTGCTTCAGTGATGAGGTCTTGGGAGCCTCTGTGTCTCTGGATATCTGGTTTGATAGGAGTTCAGTGTTCTCTGTGTGTATCTCCTTCACCCTTGTGCTGGTACTAGGTTCACCAAGGAACCAGCACTCTTGCTTATTTCCCCAATTACTCTCAGTTTCAGCTGGGGCCCTTTTGAGGTATAATGGGCTGGTTCTGTCCTGAGAATATGCGTCCATCTGAAAAGAGAAGCAAATTATCCAACAGAGAGTGAAGTTAGTGTCAGATAAATGGGATAACCTTTGTTTCATAGAGAGAATTTAATAGGTGAAGTCCCTCTTGTACCCTGCAATTGGTGGAAGCTTGGTAATAGAGAGTGGGCTTGTTTTGGATATGGTTCTGACTTGATTCTCAGCTCCAGCTTTGGGATCCATTCCACTGAGCAAATCAGTTTGTCAAATCAAGAGCAGTTGGTTTCTCACCATGGCTGTGCACCACTATAGCACTTGTGTGAGCATCACATCAGGTAATTTGCTGCTGAGTAGTTTAGACCACGAGTTGCTTGGACCGATATTGGTCATTTTCCCCCAATTGCTCATGTAGCACCTTCTGGCACTAGACGAGCTGTCTGGGGACTGACTCTTCCAGCTTCCAGCCATGTCACTCCAAGTTCCATACCAACAGTATATGGTGTCTTCAGCAGTAGGGTCTTACCACTAACGTTTGGTGTGTCATCAAGTACTCTGACAGAAATCTGTCTTCTTTTGGAAAACCTTGTAGGTCTCTCTGATCAAGAGTTCATTGTGGATGATAGCCACATGCTGGTACCAGGAGTTACAGGTCAGCACCCAAGAGAAGGAAGTAAAAGATAAGTAATGTAAAAGAGAGAGAGAGAGGGAGAGAGAGAGAGAAAGAAACAGGAGAAGGTTAAGGTCAGTTTTTATCATACCCTCTCCTGGGCCTTGTGATTCAGGTGTTTCCTCTAAGGGCCTGTTGAAGGTTCAACCGTTTAGTCTGCCTTTTAGAATTTTTTGGTACCATTGCCATTTGGGTCTAGTTTTGTGTCTCCCACCCCCACCCTATCCCTCCCCTCCCTCCCCATCCATCCTATTGTCCAGTCCTCGAGATGCTTGTTAGGTATGTTGGCATCTCGGGTAGATTCAGGTTAGGAGCAGGAGATGAGTGAGACTATGCAGTGATGTAGGCAGTGAATGTGACTACCAGAATCAGACATCACTTTCCTTTCTCCTTCAACCTAGGCAGAGTCCCATCAGCAAATAGGAAGGTAAGGGAGCCAGCTGATAAGAGGCATAAAGTAGCCTAAGGGCAGTAAACCAGGTGAGAATCTTTGAACTGGAGGCAAACAGTGATGGGACAGGAATTTGGACTTGATCTACCTCTAGACCAGATACAGTTATCTTTCCCTGCCTAGGTATGAACTGCTTAATTAGGGCTGGTCGCAACCCAATGAAGACTTGAATGGACAGCAAGGAGTCCCTCTTGTTTTTTTTTTTTTTTTTTTTTCTGGACACATTGAAAGGAAGAGTAGGTAAATGCTGTTACATATACATCTCTGTAATGGGGAGCAGACAACCTTTATGAATGGTCTGATTTGATTAGTATTACATCTGAGAGGTGGCAGAGAGGTCCCCCTGTATTTTGTTACCACCTGCAACTCATTGTATTTCCAACATGGACTTTGTGGATACCGGGAAGGTTGAAGCTCCAGGAAGCTTTAGCACTGTACCCCGGGGCCAGCCTGCATTTGATTCTGCAGCCTGGTCACATTCTGCTAAACCTTATCTTACTTCATCATTCCATTTTCATAAAAAAAGCTTCATGAAACCAAGTGCCCTGCTCATTCTTGGATAATGTATGGGAAAAGAGGCAGCCTGACTTTTAGGTCTAATTGTACTCCTAGACTTGATTACACAGAGTGTCATCAGCTTGCATAAGTTTAGCATGAGGGTGGCTGTGATACTTGTGGGAATGGTGGCTGATTTCAGTTATACCATTGAGTAATTGAGTATTGAGTGCCTTCCATGGGCCAAACACTGAGGATAGTGATGAAAGCAACAGATGTAGTCTCATGATACTTTCAGAGTTTTACTTTTGAAAGTACACATTGCCAGTTGAAATTAAAGATCTGTCTTTTCCTCCCTTGGGGAATATAAGAGGAAAAGTAACTGAGCTTACTAGAACCCTACATATGAGAGATGCAAGAAACTATATTGCATTATAGACTTTAAAGTAACCATTACATACAACTTGATAGTGAAATGTGTGTATATACCATATGGCTTGTGTGCCTTAGCTTTTCAGCACATAACTTGAATGTACACTTAGCTACATCCTGTTTTAATGAAAAGGACTTCTGCTCTCTTTATATTCAGAATCCTCTCACATTGAGCTAGGAATGATATAGTACCAGTGGTAATACTCAGTGGAGCCAAGCATGGCAGCCCACACCTTTAATCCCAGCACTAAGGAGGAAGAGGTAGGAGGATCACTGTGAGTTCAAGGTCTGCCTGAGACTACATAGTGAATTCCAGATCAGCCTGAGCTAGAGTGACACCCTACCTTGAAAAAAACAAAATAAGTAAATAACTAAAATAAAGGTTTGAATTCTCAGTGGAAATCTGATGATCACTTAATGCTAAATTCCATATCACTCACATTTCTTAGATTCTGCTCAGGATTCTCCAGTTTTCCAGAGAATGGGAATAGAAACCTTTGAGGACTCTGAGTTACTAGAAAGCCAAATGTGGCTCTGCGGCCAAATGTCAATATCATCCAGACAGTCCATTAAATAGTCATGGAGTATCTACCAACTGTAATGCAGGCATCTGGGAAACATAGGGTTCAAAATACAGGCTCTGAAATCAGATGAGTGACAACCTGAGGAAATCCTGTAGTCCCCAGAGTCTGCTTACTTCGTTTTAAATGTAGATAACTCCCTTCAAAACTTAGCAGTAAGGATCACATGACATAACGTACCTATCACACACAGAGCCTGGTATGGCATGAGTACTTGGTAAAGATTACCTAATCTACCAATATTCTCATAATTTCTAGTCTTGTCTGATTCCTTCTTTCAATTTAAGTGGGGCTTCAGGCTGTTGGGACTAACTCTGACTAAAAGCTGCTCTGTTAGTATTATAAATGGTGGCAAAATTTTTGTGTCTAGCAATGATTTCAAGGAAGAGTACAAAGGAGTAATCCATGTGGTGACCAGTGATTGAAAGAAGATAACATCAAATGCTCAGAGAAGAAGGTACAAGCTAGTCCATTGAAATTGCTCAGGATGTAGTGTAGCTATTAGAGCTTTGATTGATTATTAATTTCCTATGACACAGGCAAACAGGAAGCTGATAAAAGCTATCAATGACTGCTGTGGACAGCAATACTCAAGGATCTTAAGTGAAACCTCACAGATGGAACATAGGTGTTTTGCCTAGCTGTGTTCTGAGCATCTGGATTCAGAGCAGCTGAGCCGAGAAATACAGAAAAAAGACTATAACTGCCCAAAAGAATGTTTCTGGAAGGACACATCACAGATCAAAGTTCGCCTTTCTGGAAAAGTTTCTAAAACACAGAGATGCATAAATGGAACAAAAAAAAACTGGAGAGAAGTTAAAATAGAAAGTGATGGCCAGGTTACCTCTGTCTTGCATCTGAATTGGAAAAGTGATACTTGAACACTTTTTCTGGATCTTGGGTGAATCTTCTTTGAAATAGAGATGCAACTAGAACAGTAGATAGATACTAGAAAGCAGTGTTCACAGCTGCTAAGGAAGGTAGAGGAAAGATTATGAAACCTGCACTAGTTCCATACAATGGGTTTCTGTTTGAATCTATACAAATTGGAGAGTCATGAAATCCTCCATCTCTCTCTCTTCCTGCTTAAATGTACAAGTGACATGAGTATATTTTTGTTATAGACAGATTGCTCTTAAATGCTTCTCTTTATTCCCTCAGCCTTGATTGATTTTTTATTTACTTTTTTGCATGGACATGTTTAGTATGTATGTTGTGATGTGTGTATGTGGTGCATTTGCATGTGCATGCATGCAGAGAGCAGAGGAGTATGCAGAGGTCCTCTTACCTTCCATGCATGTGTTTACTTGAGATGGAGTCTCTCACTGAGCTTGGAGCCACCATTTTCAGTCATTTCATATATATTTCTTTAATTTTTTTCTTTATTAGTTAGTTAGTGTTGGTACCACAGTTAGCCTCCTCCCTGTCCTTCCCCATCCGAAGGGATCCTCCTTGTTGGGGATTGTGGGTCATGCATCGTGAGGGGTAGCCATCAGTTATGGGGGAGAGGCAATGTCTCTGTGCATAATGTCCCAACTTGTGGCTCTAACAATCTATCCACCCCTCTTTGGCAAATTTCCCTGAGCCATGTTGGCTTTGTTTTAGGTCTTCTTCAGTGATGAGATCTTGGGAACTTCTGTGTCTCTGGATATCTGGTTTGGTAGGAGTTGAGTGTTCTCTGTATCTATCTCCTTTACCCTTGTGCTGTTACCAGGTTCACCGAGAAAGCAGCACTCTTGCTCATTTCCCCAAGTACTCTATGGGTTCAGCTGGGGCCCTGGTCAGGTGCGATGGGCTGAATCTAACCTCAGGTTCTGTGTTCATCTGAAAAAGAGAAGCAGATTCTCTAACAGAAGTCAGCACAGCATGAATGGGATAATCATTATTATTTTAGAGGGAATTTAAGAGGTATAGGCCCTCTTGCAGCTGAAGATTGGTGGGGGCTTGGTATTGCAGAGCACACACAATTTTTGGATATGGTTCTGACTTGTTTCTCAGTTTCAGCTATGGGTTCTGTTCCACTGAGCAAATTCGTTAGCCAATCAAGAACAGTTGGTTTCCCACCATGGCTGTGTGCCACTGTTGCATTTGGGTGAGCATCATGTCAGGTGGATGGCTGTTGAGTATCTTAGACCATGAATTGCTTGGACAGATGTTGGTCATTTCCCCCCAGTTGCTCATGTAGCACCCTCTGGCACTAGACAAGCTAACTGTCTGGGGATTGACTCCCTTCCAGATTCCAGCCAGGTCTCTCCATGTTCCATACCAAGAGCTTATGGTGTCTTTGGCAGTAGGGTCTTACCATTATTAACCTTTGGTGGGTAATCAAGTGCCCTGAGAAAAATCTGTCTTCTTTTGGGAAACCTTGTAGGTTTCTCTGGTCAACAGCTCATTGTTGATGTTAACCACATCCTGGTACTGGGAGTTACAGGCCAGTGCCAAGGGAAAAGAAGGAAGAAAAGATAGGTAATGTAAAAGAGAAAGAAAGGAGAGAGAGAGAGAAAGAGAGAGAAACAGGAGAAGATTACGGCTAGTCCTCATCATACCCTCCTCAGGGCCCTTTGAGTCAGGTGTTCCCTCTAAGGACCTGATGAAGATTCAACCTTTTAGTCTGTCTTTCAGGATATAGCATTTTATGGTAGCATTTCCATTTGGATCTAGTTTTGTGCCCCCCTCCCTGACTCTCCCATACTGCCCCACCCTCCCTGTTGTCTGTTCCTTGAAATGCCTGTTAGGTATGTCAGCATCTCAGGCATATTCAGGTTAAGAGGCACAGATGAGTGAGACCATGCAACTATTGTCTTTCTGTGATTGGGTGAGTTTGCTGAGAATGATCTGTTTCAAGTTCAAACTTTTAAAAAATTTTTATTGTGTCATTTTTACTTACTGCTGTGTAGAATTCCATCGTGTAGCTATACCACATCTTGGTTATCTATTTGTCTGCGATGGCCATCTGGGTTGATTCCACTTCTTAGCTATTATGAATTGAGCAGCTATAAACATGGTTGAGCAAATCTCTCTAAACTGAGGCATGGAGCTTTTAGGGTAAATGATCAGTAAGGGAATAACTGAGTCTGTTGTTAACTGTCTAGTCAACCTTTTTAGGAGCCTCCATATTTCTTTCCATACTGGTTGTACCATCTTACGTTCTCACCAACAGTGAATGAAGGTTCCTATTTCTCTGCATCCTCACCAGCATTTGTTGTCATTAGACTTTTTAATGTCTTACATCCTTACTGAGGTAAGGTGGAATCTCATAATTGTTTTAATTTGCACTTCCCTGAAGATTAGGGATGTTGAACATTTTCTTAAGTATGTGTTTGATGTGTTTGTTTCTTCCTCTGAGAACTCCCTGTTCAGTTCTCTGCCCCATTTTGTGAGGGGGTTGTTTCACTTTTTATTGTTTTGGTTTTTGAGTTCATTGTAGATTCTAGAAATTAGGCCTCTGTTAGTTGGATAGCCAGCAAAAATTTGCTCTCATTCTATGGGTAATCTACTGGCTCTGCTTGTGTATGAAGAAAACTTTTCAGCTTCATGAGATCCGAATGCTTGAGTGATTTTTTTAAATTTCCTGAGCTACTGGGCTTTTGTTCAGGAAGTCTTTTCCCACTCCTACATCGTGAAGTTTCTCCTATTTTTCTTCCAGTATTAGCAGAGTTTCTGGTCTTATATTGAGGTCTTGGATTCATTTGATTTTTGTGCATGGAAAGATATATGGATTGAGTTTCATTTTCCTGCATATGGTTGTACAATTTGTCCAGCACCATTTGTTGAAGATGCTGTCTTTTTTCTAGTTTACATTATTAGGGCATTTGTTGAATATCAAGTAGCTGTAGTTACTAGACCCAAACCTTCATGGCTGAGTTCTTGTCACATGACTGAAATTTCTCCCTCTGGCTATCTTCCTTATTCCAATTGTGAACATCATTGAAAACATACCCTTAGACTTTTATTCTTAAAAATAAATCAATAAATAAATAACCAGGATGTGGCATATAAAGTTCAGATTTTTATGAGAAGCTTATTTCTAGAAACTTCTGAGCTTGGAACCCAGGTATTAAATTGCTTTTCTACTGTGATAGAGTTGGTTACCTTTCAATGGGCCAGGCATGATTGGGCATGGAGGCTTCCTGAAAGTTCTTTTTCTTTGATTTTGTTATGCCTCTAAAGCCATCCCATGTTCTTGGCCATAGCACTTAATACGTGTATAGTCCATGAAAAGTGGGCACCAGTGCTTTGAAGGATGAGCTTGTACGAGGTCTTCAGAGCAGCATCTTACCAGTATAATCATATCATTGAATCTTGGGCAGTAAGCTGTTTTAGCAGTGTGGAAGCCACATGGCCACCTTAGGAATGTTTATAGTAAACCATTTCATTTTGCACTGCCCAGAACTTATGATCAAACCATGGCCTGTGGAGGGCAGCAGAGGGCCACAGAGCATGGTCTACCTTTCTCCTGGATGGTATGAACAACCAGGAGATGCCTCTCTGCAACCATGGGAAATAATAGGCATGCCCACAGACCAATAGCCCCTTTGGAGAGAAGTCAGGCAATTTAAAGATTAAGGAGCTCATGCCTTGGAACCCTTAAAATGGATTAGATAATATCAATGAAAAGCTAGGAACTGGCTGAACATGTTGAGAAGGGGGCTACCTAGCCCCATACTACAATATTGTGTTTTTTGCGTACAGTGGTAAGCTGGTTGAGACAACTTCACCTTCCAGGGAACTTAAAAAATAAATAAATAAAAAATAAAAAACCTTGGTTGGTCCTCACACTCTATCTCACTTAGAAAATGCAGGGGCTCTGGGATAATCATCTCTTCCATCCTTCTTCCCTATTCACCTTCTCACCCAATCCACCTATAATCCATGGTAGAAGTTAGTTCTAAACTTTGGTTAAAAACTTGGGTTTCTGTTGGTGGTGCAGTCAGCGTCACATTGCTGAAATAAACATCAAAACCAGGCTCAGTTTATGGGAGGAAGGGATTTATTTCAAGCTTACAGATCCAGGAGGAAGTTCCATCATTGGTGGAAGAATCTGCTTCCATACATCCCAGCAGAGAGAAACTATCACCAGAAAACAACAAAAGCAACAAGCACAAATGAGAAGCAAGCAGCAGGGACCTCAGCCAGACCCCAGACTTCACATACTATTTGACTGGAATTCAGATCTGCCTCCAATACATCTAGTGCTGAATCCCAGGAACCACCCCAGTGACACCTCCTCTAGCCAGGTAGCTAGAGATGCAAATTACAAGCTTTATTAGCATACTCTTGTCTATGAAGAACATACATTCAAACTATCACAATTGGCTATTCAGTGGCCTAAACAAATGAACACCTAACCTCAGCTTACCATGCAACTAGCAGAAGTCAGAAGTTTCTCCACACTTTCATCAGTCTTTGCTTTACTGAAATTTTGCTTACTGTGGATCCCTTCTGTTAATTTAAGCCTCACATCTTCCTACCTAAATTGATTTTCACCCTCCTCTTACTATAACTTCCCAAGAGATAATATCTTTCTACATTTAAGAATAAAATTATCATCTGCCAAATGAGAGAACAAGAATGCAAAATCTTAGGCTGGAGAAATGGCTTAGTGGCTAAGGCACTTGCCTTTGAAGCCTAAAGACCTACGTTTGATTCCCCAGTATTCATGTAAGCCAGATGTACAAGGGGGACATGTGCATCTGGAGTTCATTTGCAGTGGCTAGAGGCTCTGGTGCACCCATTCTCTCTCTCTCTTTCTAACTGCCCCCGTCCCACATAAATAAAATAAAACGAAATAAAAAATAAGAATGCAAAATCTCTCACAAGTTATTTTCCCTTTTTCTCTTATTCTTCTTAGCACCTTTATTCGTGTTGTATTAGTCAATGGAATAAATTGTTGTAAGTTTATGATCTACTGACTTTGTAATCTTTTTAAGCAGTAACATTCAATTATCTACATTATTTGTTTTCAAGTTTGTTGCCTAATGATACTTGTATACTTATGAGTTTATTATGTATGTATTTTCTGTGGAAATATCATGAATATCCTTATTGCTTACAGTCTTGTTGTCTGGCATTCATTTTTCTAAATGACTTGTCCTTTTCCTTCTTTCTATAGCCAGCAACAGGTGCTATTGAATGGATGGAGAGATGAGTGCTTTCTATATAAGTGTTGTCTCTCCATCCTCGGAACTTTTCATTTCTTCACTTAAACAGAAAATGATGGCACTTTCCCCCTCCTCCTATAGCTGTGTGAGTTCTCCCCACAAAAGAAGGGTTTTAGGACAAGTTTGCCCAGCCACGCTTTCCATTTGAATGAATAGTAGTGTGCCACTCTATTGGGCCTTGCCTGTTCTGACATGTTCAGGTCCCAGTGGCTCTTTTGTCTCACCACCAACATCCTTTGCACTGGCTATATTGGTGTTATTTCTCATGGCACAGAGGGCAGAATTAGAATGTATCAGTGGGTAGCTTTTTACAGGGAAGCCCATTTCAGCTTAACTTAAAGAAGCATTTTTCTAATAGTGAAACTTTCCCATAGATAAATGAGCTGAATCACAAAAGAATGAACTGCAATTCACTGTGGCTGGGTGGCTGGTCATGATCACCAGTTATTTCTGATGGCCATGGTCTTTGTTTTTAGAATCTTCTTTGGCATTCAGGACACATAATGATTACAGGTTTCTAGAATGGGTTTCTAATAAGTTCCTATTGAGAATTTGTGCCTGAACTAGCAGAATAATGCAATGCAATTTAAAAGAGGCTCTAATTCTTTTTACTGGACAGAGTAAATTAGCTTTCATTGAATTCCTGTGTGACAGGTGCAGTGCCAAACACTTGTATTCTTTAATACTCACAGCCCTGCTAGGCAAGGCTTATTATTTTTATTCCACAGATAGAGAAACTGAGACTCAGAGGATGTAAGTAATTTTTACAAGGTCATATAAGAGCAAAGCACAAGTCTGCATGCACATCATCTGAAAATCTGTCTTGTCAGTATACCAAGCTAACTTTCACCAAGATAAAAAGGCTCTGTTGATCGATTTCCAGGTAATATGGCGACATAGGAGTTACACCAAACCAACCTAGTGAGGGATTTAAGCAAAACCACAGCAAAATACACTCTTCTTCCAAAAAAATGAAGTTGTATAGGTTTTTATTAGCCACAATGGAGAAGTAGAGACAAAGATCCACCAGAAAGGAGGAAAATGGCCAGAATCCCGCTGATGTGCTGCGGTTCTGATCGACTCCGAGCTGCAGGAGCAGAGACCAAACAAGGACATTTTCCAACCTCATCAGCCTCCTTGCAAAGTCAAGTGTAGAGAGCTGCGTAGTGCCGCGCCTTAAAGATGGCTAAAGCTTCCGCCTTCCACCTCCCCGATGGTGAGTGCTCTCTGTCGTAAACAACTCCATATATGGCTAAGGCTGAGAATCTGGCTTGCTTCCTCGTATGTGGACCTATCTGCATTCATCACGTGACGTACTGGGGTTGGCTACCCAAGGGCCATATATACTATGGGCTGGCTTTCCTCGGGGTCAGTCAGAAGATTGTTCAAGGTTCCTGAATAAACTGCTTAAAGAAGAGTCAGAGCGTTGCGTCTTCCTTGCTGGTCGAGGCGGTCACGACAGTCAAGAAGGGGAGACAGCAGAGACCAACTAAGGAGCTGCTGAAAGGGATACAGGTGGGACCAGCTGAGCAGATCCAGTACAACTCCAGGCTTCCTGCACTCCCCCATCCCCCAACCATCAGAAGTGCGAACCTCTGGAGAATGCATCCAGCCCCCAGTGTCAGGACATCCAGCACAGCTGATCAGAACACCAGGTCCACAGCACAACACGGAGGAATCGAGGTAGGCAGTCAGCATTGGTGAGATTGGAAGCCACCACAAAAGGTAATGAGGCTGACTGACAAAACAAGCAGGTCCATAGGACTTCACTGGAAGTGCTAATCTCCCTTTCCATGTCAGGGCAGGTTAAGGGTTACATACTCTTGGTTGGCTTTACCATTCTCAAGTACACTGTATTTGGGGGTTGACTATTGTTGCTTTTGATGCTTTCAGATTTATAGGGCCTTTGTCTTTTGCTTCTGTCATTGTTGGGGGCAGGGTCTGGTTCACATCCAGTGTGGAACACAGTTCAGAACAGATTTCTCAAACTCTCAGATAACAGGATTAAGGGTGTAGAGCAACACACATGCTTAGGGGTTTAGGCTTTATAAGGTTATCTGTTTGTTTCCATCCCCACACTTGCATACTCTGTGCTGGTTTTTATTGAATGTGTATATTGCTCAGCTGAAGTCTAGAATTTGCTAGTAATTTGTTCCACCCAGCACAATAGAATACTTGAACAGCAGGCAAACTCAACACCTAGGATTACCTCTGCAATTTGCTTGGGGTATAAGATCTACACTTGGCACCTAAAACTCATATTGTGAAGGTATATAAAGTTGGATCTCCACATCTAAGAAGATTGCAGATAAGTAGAAAATCCAAGCATCAAGTCAACTCAGGATGCAAAAATCACTGCATTATAATATAAGAAACACAAAGAATTAAGACAATACAATCCCACAAAAATTATAAATCCATTAGAAATGACCCCCAATGAGACTTTTAGATGAAATGCCAGACAAAAATTTCAAAAAAAATGATGTTATCTGTACTCAAAGAAATAAAAGGAATCAAAGAAGAAAACAAAGGAATTAAAGAAGAAAACAAATTCCTGAGAGAGAACACAGAAAACCAGCCTAATGAAATAAGGAGGTCATTACAAAACATGAGTAAGGAAATAGAAATACTGCAGGAAAACCAGGCAGAAATTCTAGCACTGAAAAACACAGTCAGTCAAATAAAAAACTCTGGAAAGACTCGCCAGTGGAATGGATGAAGGAGAGAACAGAATATCTAAACTAGAAGATCAGGTAGCAGATATATAATCCAACAAAGAGAAAGACAAGCTAATAGGAAGGTATGAATGGGAATTTCAATATATCTGGGACACTAGGCAAAGATGAAACATAAGAATTAGGGGCAGAGTAGAAGGAGAATTTCAATCCAGAGGCTTAGTAGGTATTTTCAACAGAATCATGAGGAAAAATGTCCTCGAATTGGGAAAGAAATGCCAATGCAGATATAGGAAGCTGTTAGGACACCAAACAGACAAAACCTGTAAAGAACGTCTCCTCTCTATGTTACAATTAAACTACTAAACATGAAAACCGAAGGAAATATATTGAAAGCAGTTAGAGAGAAGAAGCAAGTCACCTCCAAAGGCAATAACAGCAGATTACATAATACTTTAAAACCAGAAGGGCTTAGAATGATGTATTCCAAGTTCTGAAAGATAACAACTGTCAACCAAGATTACTTTATCCTGCAAAGCTATCTATCCAAATTGATGGAGAAATAAGGATATTCCACAACAAAAACAGACTAAAGGAATTTATGACAACTAAGCCGCTTCCACAGAAAGTACTCAAAGGAATCCTTCACGCTGAAGAGAAAGTAAAACACATACATGAGGAAACAGGAAAAAATAAACCATACTCAAATAACAGTTTAAAAAGTTAGCAAACAGGAAACAGGAAGCACTACAAAACAAGACTAATGGAGAAAATAAAGACATACTATATAACTCTTAATAACTCTTAATGGCCTCAATGCCTAGCCACAAGACACAGGCTTTCAGATTGGATTAAAAAGTCAGGATCCTGCCATTTCTTGCCTCTGGGAAACTCATCTCTAAGTAAAGGATAGACACTGTCTTTGGGTAAAAGGATGGAAAATGGTATTTCAAGCAAATGGGCCTAAGAAATAAGCAGAGATTGCTATCCTAATATGTCACAGGATAGACTTCAAACCAACATTAGTGAGGAAAGATAAATAAGGTCACTTTATAATGACTAAAGGACTGCTCCATCAGGAGGACATTACAATCCTAAACATATATTCACCTAACATGGGGGCTCCGAATTTCATCAAACAAACACATTAGACTTTAGGTCACAGATAACACCAAACACAATTGTAGAGGGTGACTTCAGTATCCTACTCTCATCAATTGACAGATCACCCCAGCAAAAAACAAACAGAGAGACATCTGGATTAAATGATGTCATGGAACAAATGGACCTAACAGATATCCACAGAGAATTCCATCCAAATGCTGCAAAATATACATTTTTCTCAGCAGCACATGGAACATTCTCTACATAGACCATATATTAGGACACAAAGAAAATCTTAACAAATACAGGAGAATTGAAATAATCCCTTGTATGCTATCTGACGACAATGGGATTAAACTACAAAGCAGCAACAAGAAAAACTACAAAATATACACAAATTCATGGAGACTAAACAATACACTATTAAATGATGAATTGGTCATTGAAGAAATCAAAAAGGAAATCAATAATTCATAGACTCAAATGATGATGAGAATAAAGTATGCAAAAACCTTTGGGACACAATGAAGGCAGTCCTATGAGGGAAATTTATAGCTCTAAGTGCCTGTATTAAGAAATTAGTGAGTTCACAGTTTAATGCTTCACCTTAAGGCCTTGGAAAAATAAGAAGAAGACAAACCAAAAAACAGTAGATGGGAAGAAATAATAAATATTAGGACAGAAATTACTAAAATAGAAAACCCCCAAAATTCAAAAAAATCAATGAAAGAGTTAGTTCTTTGAAAGGATAAAAAAAATGATAAACCCTTAGCAAATCTGACCAGAAGAAAGAGAGAAGAGACAAAAATTAATAAAATTAGAGATAAAAAAGGCACTATTACAACAGATACCCCAAAATTTGGAAAGTTATAAGGACATACTTTAAGAATATATACATCATTAAGTTTGGAAATCTGTAAGAAATGGATGATTTCCTTGATTTATATGACCTACCAAAATTGAATCAAGATGAGATAAACCATTTAAATAGACCTAAAACAAGTATGGAGATCCAAGCTTTTATAAAATGTCTCCCAACCAACAAACATCCAGGCCCAGATGGAGTCACTGGTGAATTTTACCAGACCTTCATTGGAAGAACTAACACCACTGCTTCTCAAACTTTTCCATAAAATAGAAAAGGAGGGAATTCTACCAAACTCTTAATATGAAGCCAACATCACCCTGATACCAAAATCAGACAAAAACAGAAAAAAAAAAAAACAGAAAATTACAGACCAACCTCCCTCATGAACATATATGCAATAATGCTCAACAAAATATTGGCAAGCAGAATACAAGAATATATTAAAGAGTGCTGGGCATGGTGGCGTACACCTTTAATCCCAGCACTCGGGAGGCAGAGGTAGGAGGATTGCTGTGAGTTTGAGGCCACCCTGAGACTCCATAGTGAATTTCAGGTCAGCCTGGGCTAGAGCAAGACCCTACCTCAAAAAACCAAAAAGAAAAACAAATTGAAAAAAAAAGAATATATTAAAGATACCATTCACCCCGACTAAGTTGGCTTCATCCCAGAGGTGCAGGGATGGTTCAACACATACAAATCAGTAAGTGTAATACACTACATAAATAGGCTGAAGGAAAAAAAAAAATCACATGATCATTTGAATAGATGCAGAAAAGGCATTTGACAAAATCCAACATCCCTTCATAGTAAAAGTTCTACCGAAACTGGGAATAGAAGGAACATATCTCAACATAATAAAGGCTCTTTATGACAAACCTAAGCCAACATAAGTGGGGAAAACCTTGAAGCTTTCTCACTAAAATCAGGACCAAGACAAGGGTTTCCATTGTCCCCACTCTTATTTAATATAGTATTGGACGTCTTCGCTATAGCAGTAAGATAAGAGACACTCATAAAAGGGATACAAATTGGAAAGGAAGGTATCAAATTATTATTATTTGCAGATGATATGATTCTATACGTTAAGGACCCTAAAGATTCTGCCTGCAAACTCTCAGTGCTGATAAAAAATTTTAGCAATGTAGCAGGATAGAAAATAACTACACAGAAATCAGTAGCTTTTTTTTTATACTAACAAAGACATACAGAGGATGAAATCTGGCTATCACTCCCATTCACAATTGCCTCAAAAAAAATAAATAAAGTACCTTGGAATAAAACTAACCAGGGAAGTAAAGGATCTCTACAATGAAAACTTTAAAACACTCAAGCAACAAATTGCAGAAGACACTAGGAAATGAAAAGACATTCCATATTCTTGGATTGTAAGAATCAATATTGTGAAAATGTCAATCTTACCAAAAGCAATTTACATGTTTAATGCAATCCCCATAAAAATACCAATGGCATTCTTCACAGAAATAGAAAAAAAATCCTAAAATTCATTTGAAAACACAAACAACCTCAAACAGCAAAAAAAAATTCTTGAGCCACAAAAATAAAGCTGATAGTATCACCATGTACAATTTCAAGCTATATTACAAAGCTGCACTAACACAAACAGCATGTTACTGGCACAAAGACACTCATGTAGATCAGGGGAACAGAATAGAGGAACCAGTTGTTAACACAGGCAGCTACAGCCATCTGATTTTTGACAAAAAAACGCCAGAAATATTCATTGTAGAAAATATAGCCTCATCAACAAGTGGTACTGGGAAAACTGGATACCTATATGTAGAAAGATGAAAATAGATCCTTCTCTCTCCATGTGCAAAAATCAAGTCCAAATGGATCAGAGACCTTAATATCAGACCTTGAACTCTGAATCTTCTAGAAGAAAAGTTAGGGGAAACCCTTCAGCATCTTGGCCTAGGCAATGATTTCTGAATATAACCCCAGTTGCTTAGGAAATAAAACCACTAATCAACCACTGGGATCTCTTGAAATTACAAAGCTTTTGTACAGCAATGGATGCTGAATAGAGCAAAGAGACAACCTACAGAATGGGATAAAATTTTGCCAGCTATACATCTGACAGAGGATTAATATCCAGAATATACAAAGAACTGAAAAAACAAAACAATAACCCATTTAAACAACCCATTTAAAATGGGCTATGAAACTAAATAGAGAATTCTCAAAAGCAGAAATACAGATGACATATAAACATCTAAAAAAGTTTTCTACATCCTTAGCCATCAGGGAAATGCAAATTAAAACTTCTTTGAGATTCCATCTCACTCCTGTCAGAATGGCTATCATCAAGAAAACAAATGACAATAAATGTTGGTGAGGATGCGGAAAAAGGAGAACCCTTCTACACTGTTGGTGGGAATGTAGTCTGGTACAGCCATTGTGAAAGTCAGTGTGGAGGTTCCTGAGACAACTAAAAATAGATTTACCATAGGACCCAGCTATAGCACTCCTAGGCATATATCCTAAGGACTATTCTCACTACCTTTGAGATACTTACACAATAATGTTTTTGCTAGTGTATTCATAGTAGCTAGGAAATGGAACTAACCTGGATGTCCTTCAACAGATGAATGGATAATAAAGATGTGGTACATTTACACAATGGAGTTCTATTCAGCAGTAAGGAAAAATGAAATTATGAAATTTGCAGGGAAAAGAATGGATCTGGAAAGCATTATACTAAGTGAGGTAACCCAGGCCCAGTAAGCCAAATATTGCATGTTTTCTGTTATATGTGTATCCTAGTTATAAATGTTCAGACTTGTGTGTGGGTTAGAGTAAAAATTGGTAGCAGAGGCCAGTAAGCTAGGGCTACTATGGAAGGAGGAGAGGGGTGGACTTAAGGAGATGGTATTGTATATATGTAAGTAGATGGACAGATTACTGCAGGTGGAATGGCCTAAGTGAGGTTAGGGGAAGAGACTGAATAAAAGGAATGTGGGGGAGGGATAATAATAAAGATGCAGGATATTGTGCATAAACCACATGATAACCTACTTTTTTGGTTAATGGCACACCCAGAAGCCATAGATTAGAAAAATTTCAGTGCCAAGGATGGGATATCTTCCAGTGAGTTATTGGCCAGGGAGGTTCTTAATGCCCGCAATTATTACAGGCTATTTCCAAGGCTCTTGGTTTACCATCAAGAATAGATGATAAGACCTTATTGCCTAAGACTCCACAGGTCTGGGCTACAAGGTCACCAAGAAATCAAACTGGGGCTGAGCTGAAAACTTTTTTCCACTAGAACAGCTAACAGAAAGCTGGAAAAAGCTGCACTGCATGCAGCCTCATGGGAGACAGAAGCCATCAGTGGTGAGAGCAGTGGACACTGCAAGCCTCAAATTTTGCCCACCAGGCCAAATTAGACAACAGGTGCAATAGTGGCAAGTCTGTTATGGTGTAAACCAACTGCTGTCTAGTTGGACTAGAGACCTGCTGTATGGGAGGGAATACATACCTGGTATTGAAAACCTAATCAAAAGCCTGTGGTCGGGAAGGTCATGAACATAAGGAGTGTAATGCTTGCTCTTGTCAGGCTAAATGCATATATTTTGCTCACCAAACTTCCTTGTATGCACTTTACTTAACATTCATACCCATATATTAATGCTACTCTCACTTTTGGTTAGAGAAGCTTCTCTTTTCATATGGTGGTGATTACTGGGATGACCCAGCAGGCACCATAGTGCTGAGAAGATGTGATGGAGGAATGTTCAGCACGAAAATATCTCTATAGGGCTGGAGAGATGGCTTAGTGGTTAAGCACTTGCCTGTGAAGCCTTAGGACCCCTGTTCGAGGCTCAACTCCCCAGGACCCACGTTAGCCAGATGCACAAGGGGGCGCACGTGCCTGGAGTTCGTTTGCAATGGCTGGAGGCCCTGGAGCGCCCATTCTCTCTGTGTCTCTCTCTCTCTGTCTCTTTCTCGCTCTGTCTGTCGCTCTCAAATAAGTAAATAAAAGTGAACAAAAAAAAAATAAAAAATTAAATAAAAAAATCTCTATAACACCTTCCAAGGCTCAGGGTCCATTGTGGAAGGGGTGGCAGAAAGAATGTAAGAGCCGAAGGAAGGGTAGGACTGCTTACAAGGCAGTTAACCAGACAGAAATTGGCCTTGATATCCATGACCTTGCTGTAGCTAGCACTATCTTCACAAGACCTTCATAATAGGACGAAAAGATGGTGTCATCAAAATAAAAGAGAGACTAATGGAGAGAGGGAGGGGATATTATGGGGTGTAGCTCTGTGAAGGGGAAAGTGTAGGAGGAAAGGGAATGATCCTGGTTTATTTTCTGTAAGTATGGAAGCTGTCAACAAAAAGGACAAAATGGCAAAAAAGGCTCTGCTTGCCAAAGGTCTATTCTTCTGAGTATTGCCATGCATTTTAGTCACAAGAAATAACATTTACAATGGTAATTCATGATCAAGAAGCAGTATGTAATTTTTTATCTATAGCTGCAGGGTAAACCTAGCTGTTTCATTTAACATTCACCGAAGAACACATGTGCAATCAGTCCATTCTCTCACTAGATGTCAGCAAATAGAGTGGATATGGTGCTCAAAGAAAGTGAAAAATAATTGGCCATCTTAGATTTATTACAGGTGTAAGGATTTCATAACCAGCTGTGCTATGAGAATTGTCTAAGCAAATGAGAACAATGAATTCTTCCAAAAAGCAGATCTTACCCCAGTAGTGATGCTGAGTCTGCCTCCTGTTCTATGGACATACGGACTAGACAAGCCATTTGGGGACTGATTAAAATATTCCCTTTAAAATACAATTATGTGATTCTATCAATTGTGGTTGGAAGAACTAAGAGACCAGAGCTCCCCCCGCCCCCGACAAGAAACTGTAGCATTTCCCAGTACTGTCTGGAGAGCGGCAGCCATCCACACACTCTGTCAGTATTTGTTTCCTATATATGAAAACAGACATGGAGGCTTGCTTTGTATTCATTTCTTTTCCAGGTTAGCTCTTGTAATTTTCTCTGAATGTGCATAGAAGGACTTTGCAGGAGAATCTGAGCCATAATATGGAAGTGTATCTGGCAGTCTTCCCTGATCTGCCACTTCAGGCTAATCTCACCACAGGAACACTATTATATATCACAGAGATATATTCTCTTCCCAGGCATTTTAAACCCATTCATCTTTTCTTTGTTTTGCAAACACTGACATTGTCTACAAAAGCTGTCTTTAGTAATATGACTGGCAAATAACAATTGCACTTGCTCTGTGCCTGGCATTGTACTAACATCTTCTCATCTCACAAGAACTCTGTCAGGAATCACATTCTCTGGAGGTGGAAAGTACTTCAAACTTTATTTTTTTAACAGATGAAGAAAAATAAGTTGATTAAAAAGTTTTTGCAATACTCAAAGTAGGGACTTTTCAAATAGATGTATTCTAGAAGTTATTTATAGGGTCAGAACTTTAGTGTTCACTCTTATAGCTAATTAGAACTAGTAGATCCACTTAACTAAATTTATGGTGAGTCAGGATCTGTATGAAAACTAGCCTTTCTAAAACTGAATTGGAGTCTTTAGTACATCATTTCATTACCATCAACATATTTCCTATCTTCCTGCTAGTACACAGTTAGAATTGTGGGGTATTTTGTTTTATGCAGAGGACTTAGATCTGAAATCTTCCATATCTGTTTTCAGAATTGAGAAATAATACCTTAACATCAATTTGCGGGGCTTCATAAAAGCCTCTTTTCCTTCCATCTGAATTTAGTTTCAGTATTGGTAGATTCACTTACCAGTGAATCAACAACATTCCTGAAGCTTGGAAAGGTGTTGCTTTCTGTACCTTCCACTACAGTGCAAATCACTCCCTGTCTGTGTTTCCAAAATCCAAATTGGGGTTCCATGTTCTAAAATGGATGCCAAACAGTGTACAGACAAATGCCTACTCAAATTGAGAATGTTGAGAAGCTTGTATCAATAAGATTTATGTGACTACAATGAACTACACAAAAAAAAAAGCTAACTAGAAGGAGGTATATTTAGCTCACATTTTGCTAAAAGCTCTAGAAACATAGCTACTTCTTGGCTGTATCACCTCATGAGGATCACAATGTAGGGCATTGGTACAGGAGTGGATGGTAGCATTGCCAACCAGAAAATCAGAGAGGCACATTTCCCACAATCCCCTTGAGGGCATGTCAACAGTGGACTGTAAGGTTGACATAATTTGTATAAAAAGCAGTTTGGGGATTTTTGTGGAATTGAAAAAAGAAAAAAGCACTTGGGGTATTGGAAAGATTTTGTTATCATTTTTATTTATTTATTTTTAGTATTAGATATGGACATGTTTTGTATGTAAACATCACCTGTTGGTACCATCCTTTCCCTCCTCCCTGCCCCTTTTGTGAAGAGGCCTTCCTCCTTGGGGATGCAAGTCAACCCCATGGGGATTGTGGGTCATGCATTGTGGGGGGGGGGTGCAGGGAAGCAATGTCTCTGTGCAAAATGTCCCAACTTGTGACTCTAACAATCTTTCCATTCCCCTCTTCTGCAAAATTCCCTAAGCCATGCTGGGAGCATTTTAAGTCTACTTCAGTTATGGACACATAGGAGCATCTGGATCTCTGGTTTGGTAGGTGTTGAGTGTCCTCAGTATCTTTCTTCATCACCCTTGTGCTGATATCAGCTTAACTAAGAAGTAGCACTCTTGCTCATTTTCCCAATTCCTCTGTGGTTTCAGCTGGGGTCAGGGTGGACTGTGCTGGGTCATTTATCTTCTCAGGTCCAGTTCCAATCTGAAAAAGGAAGTCAGCACCACTTAAATGGGATACCCATTATTAATTTAGAGAGAATTAAAAGGTTTTAGACACTCTTATAGTCTAAGGCTAGTGGGAGCTTGAGAATGGAAAGCAGAATCATTATCTGGGTATGATTCTGACTTGTTTCCCAATTCCAACTATGGTTTCCTTTCCACTAAGTGGATCTATTAGCCAATCCAAGAGCAGTTGGTTATGCGTCATGGCTGTGTGCCACTATTGCACTTGTGGGAGCATCACTTCAGGTTGTTTGCTTCTGAGTCGCTTAGACTTTGAGTTGCTTGGACAGATGTTGGCCACTTTTTCCTGGTAGCTCATGTAGCGCATTCCAACAGTAGATGGGCTAATTGTCTAGGGACTGGCTCTCCTCCAGATTCTAACCAGGTCTTTCCATGCTCCCTGCTATGACAGTGTATGGTGTCTTCTGCAGTAGGGTCTTACCATTAACCTCTGGTGGGTAATCCAGTGTTCTAACAGAAGTCTGTCTTGTTTGTTTTGAGATATCTGTTGGAGCAGGAGAGGCGGGAAGCGGGTTTCACAGAGCAAAGATGACGAGGTATCTTCCTGAGCAGAGAGTTAGTCTGACCCCTGCATCTTGTCATAGATGAAGTTTGTCTGGTCTCACCGTGACTTTCTCACTGACTTTTGCTGAGTCTATTTGAGAAAAAATTACATTAATCTAATCTTTCCAATTCAAGACAGAGTCTAAGAACAACAGGTTGTAAAGAACTTTGTCTTGAAATAAACTTTTGACAAAGGTATTGAAATCATAGACTCTGCACTTGGATTACCTGAGGCCAGTTTTACCTTTCAGTTTATGAGTTTAGTGATCTGATGCAAGTTACTTAACCTCACTTTGTTTTTGTTTTCCCATCTGTAAAATGGTGATGGAACCTGTCATAGGTTGTTCATGGCAAGGACATGAGTAAACATAGACTGCTCAGAATGCTATCTGGCTGTAGTAAGGGCTATGTGTATATGTGTGTGTGAGAGAGAAAAGAGAGAGAGAGAGAGAGAGAGAATTATTGTTTTGTAATTGTTTTTGTGTAGTAGAATTATTCTGGCTTTCCATGACCATATTTTCCTTTGACTCTGTGTCTAGTAGAGTCTAATGATATTGTATTGGCTTTTAAAACACTTTGGAAACTGAGAATGCTGTTTGTAGAGAACACTTGAAAGGCTTCTGATGGTAGTAAGATCAATTAACATTAATAAATCTAGAAGCAGCAGGATACAGTCACTAAAAAAGCCTGGGGACTACAACCTGTTGCAGTAACCAATCCTGGGACAGACACCACCAGTCACTGCTGAGGATAAGGAATGCTGAGCCATTGTTTGTATAATGGTGCAGCCACATTGGAAGACAGTTGGACAATCCTTGACAAAACTTAGTGAACTCTCCCCACATGATCCAGCAATACACCCTCTGACATTTAACTAAAGGGATTGTAAATGTAAGGACACACAAAAGAAAACATTCTGCACATGCAATTTTGTAACATCTTTATCCACTATTTGCCAGACTTGGAGACCACAAGATGCTCTTTAGTAAGTGAATGTATAAATAAATCATTCTACATCCAGACAACAGAATATTATTTAGAACTTAAGTGGGCTATCAAGCCATGAAAAGACTTAGAGAATACTTAAATGCATATTCTTAAAGTGAAAAAGAGCCAATCTGAAAAGGGTACATAATATGTGATTCCAACTGTAGACATTCTTGAAAAGGCAGCTGCAGACAGTAAAAAGACTGTGATTGCCATTGGTTAGAAGTGGAGGAGGATCAATAGGCAGAGCAGAGAAGAATTTTAGGTAGTGAAAGTACTCTGCATGATTCTCTAGTAATAGAAATTTGTCATCATGGATATATCCAAACAGCCCTAATGAAAAGTGTGGGCTGTGGGTGATTATGGAACATTAATATGGGCTCATCAATTGTAACAAATATACCACTTTACTGATGGACATTAATGCTGGAGGAAAGCTATGCAGATGTGGCTAAGAGGGACCATGAGAAACCTTGGTTCCTTCCTTTCATTTTTCCTATGAACCTAAAATGCCTTAAAAAATAAATGCCTTAGAAAAAAAGAGAATTCTAGTATACATGTGGGTTTTGTTAATTCCCTTTTTCCTTTAGTCTCTGAAACTAAATTGATCTTAATCTTTTGGTGAGTCTTTCAGGAATTTTTTGCATACAACCCCCACAGTGTCTAAACGACTTCTATATCTTGAGTGATTAAAAAAGGATTATGGTTTATGTTCTTATGTCTAAATTTGAACACCAAATATATTCAACCATGCTACAAAACTGTGCAGCTGAATCAGTGCTGAGCCATGATAGAAATCCCTTAGGAATTAGATCCAAGTAGGAAAGACTGTGCTATAGAACGATAAGCTTGACAAATAGCCTGAGAAATAATTTAATTTTTTTCTTTTTCTATGATAAAATTTTTTCCCATTGATACCTGCTTTGATCCATCTGGTACTTCCTTTTCTGTAGATCTCTGTGTCCTCATATAAATATGCTTTTGAAATCTATACACTTTAATATTAATTGCCCTTTTAATAACCATAGTGTTTGACTGCTGGCAGGAACATAGATTTAATTATTTCTCACTAACATCATGTCCATTATGAAAGAAAATTTATAACTAAATTAACTAAGCACTACAATTTGTAGTAATAAAAGAAAGCACAAGATCAAACAGCTTGAGTTTAGCCTCTAGTATCAGATAGAACTAAATTTGGATTCTAGCTTTATTATCTAAAGCCTGTTGTCATTGGATATGCTATTTAACTTAGTCTCTAATTACTTTATCTATAAAAAATAAGGGAGTAATATTAATATGTACTTTTCATGATAATTGCATAACTACTATTACAGTCAGCTTCTCATTGTTGGACAAACACCTCACCAGAAGCAGTTTTTGGAAAGAAGGGATGTATTTCAGGCTTATAGAATCCAAGGGAACACCATTAATGGCAGAAAAAGCTGGCTCACGTTAGCAGCCTCAGTATAGACAAATAGCTGCCAGTAGCAGTAAGCTCAATAGCCAAAGCTCCAGTTGTTTCCCACACACCTTAGGGCTGGACTTAGGATCTGCTCCCAGTGACATATCTCTCTTCCCTAGCAGGGTTCTGCCCACTGGAGACTCAACTTTCAAGCTCAATTTCAATAAAACATCTGAGTTTATGGAGCCATATATTCAAGCCACAATATTCTGCCCCTGGTCACAATAGACTCATGACCTTCTTACAATGCAAATTGCATTCAGACAAACTTCAAAGGTGCCCATAGTCTTTGTCAACTTTAACATTGTTCAAAAGTCCCAAGTCTCATCTGAGATTTAAGACTGATTCTTAGTTGTTAACCTTGTATAAATCAAAAACAAGTACACATTTCTAATACATAATGGCACAGAATAAACATTTCTATTGAAATTAGGCACAACAAGGTTAGACTGGAATAATACAAATCAATAGCCAGCAGGTGCACATCAAACATCTGCCATTCCAATTTCAGCATCCATAATTGGTGATGAAAATCTTTGAATTCTAATTCCACCCCTCTAGCTGGGCTGGTCACAGCCAGACAAACATCCCATCCCAAACCCCAAGCTCTCTATGGTAGCTGTTGTACAGTCTTAATATATCTAAAACATCTTCAACAAACCATGGTCCACCACCACAGTTCCATACAGTAGCCTTATTTGTCCTCCACACAGGGATGTCTACTCTACTTTACCTTGCTGATCTCACCAGCCATTCCTGGAACTGGTTCTCTTCAATACATTAACCTTAATGGACCTCTACATTGGGGCCTCATCCTGCTTCACACTGCCACTCATATGGCTTCTGGAACCATGTGCACATCATGATGTACTTACTGCATTTTTTAACACTTTCAAAACAATTACCAGGTGAGCAGTGACTTAAACAAATTTTGTAAATCAAGTGGGGAATAAACCTTGACCTTGAAGAGTCTTCAGAATTCTTCTTCCAAGTCACCTCTTTGTAAAAGAAGTTGCATTCCTACTCATCTGAGCCTTTCCTGGGTGGATTTCAGGCATCTTTTCCATTGTCCCCATGCAAAGTAGTTGGTTCACCCTTAATGGTGGTAATCTGCTTAACAATTGAAGCTGCAGTAACCTAAAACCAGTCTCTGTACCTGTAACTATAAACTTATTTGAATTTATCTGGTGATAAACCATATATCTTTCATATCTTTGTGTTCTATACCTTCTGCCAAGCACACAAGTCCATTAATTTGAAATTCAACCTTGATCAAACTCTCTGGATATGGACAGAAGAAGGCAGACATCCTTTATTTATGTCAGTATCCCAGTTCCAACAAGATTCTCTCTTTCCCCTTTGAAAGTTCATAAGTCAAGCCTTCACAATTCACAATTCTCTCTGCATTTAGCACTTTCAAAGTATCACCAGAATAGCCCATACAATTTTGTTTACCACACTGTGAGGCTTTTCCAGCCCCAAGTACCAAATCCTTCCTCATTCCTCTAGCACACAAAATTGACATGGTGAGATTCAGTACTGCAGTGACCCCACTTCTCAGTACCAATTTTACTATTACAGGCAGCTTCTTGTTGCTGGACAAACACCCAACCAGAAGCATCTTATGGAATGAAAATGTTTATTTCAGTCCTACAGAATCCAGAATGTTTTTTCTAGTTAAGAGATAAGCCTAATTTTAGAAATAATTTGATGGAAGAATCAGATAATATAATACAAGTGGTAAGTTGTCAGTAAGAAAATGAAAATAACTTTAGGTGATCTAAAAGAATATCTGAGAATGAGTTATAGGAAGTGTGTAGATGTCTAAGAACTTGGAAGACAGTAGAAATCAAATCAAACTCTAGTTCAAGAGAGCACAAAGTAAATGGTGGACTCAAGTATGACATTTATGGAAGGGATCAGTATATGCATGATATTCTTCCCTGGATAATTAGGGCATATTTGTGACAGTGAGACTCGAGGTTGCATGTGGCAGAGGAGGCAACAAGAAAACAAGTAAAGTTGATGGGTCAATTCACCTCCTTCTCATTTTACAGATAAGGTAATGCGGCGAGCCCCCCTGACCCGCAGGGAAGAACGATCACAAGACGAGGATCTTTTTTGATCACACTTTTATTGGAGAGCTCTTGGTTAACAGGAGGGTTGATGGCGAGGGGCAAGGAGGCAGAATGTGTAGCTGTTAAGCACTCACCATTGGGGAGGTGGAAGGCGGAAGCTTTAGCCTAATATGGAGTTGTTTACCTCAACACAGACAGGAAGCCAGCGCCATCTTGTAATGGCGACTGCTTGCAGCTCCCTGCAGTTTCCCCTTTTTGTTTAAACGCAACAGGCCAGGGTAGAGGTCTGATCTCTGATGTTCGAAAGGACATTGTGATGACTCCAGGTCTAGTGGCCAGCCAGGCTGGTGTCACACCCGTCCGGTACCTTTTCTCAGAGATGGGATTTTAGTACCAACCCATATGTAATTAGACATGTCCTCCATGAGGCTGTTAAGAGCTTACCCCATGTGCAGTACCTTGTCTCGCATCCTGTGTGTGAAGAGTGTTGTGCTCCCAACACCAACTCTCTGTCCATTTTTGTGTAATGGGCACTTCAGGCCCTAAGGGTGTAAGGGCCAGGGGAAACTAGGTGCTTTTTAGGGCCGACAGCCAAATCTGGGGGGAGGACCCACACTCCAAAGCGGCAAGTGTCTGAGAAATGACCACCTTGTCTTGCCTGGTCTGGGCTCGCAGGCGGCAAACCAACCAGAGGCCTGTTTTCTCAGCCCTATATAAAAATTATGGGGTGAATCAATTGTGAAGCAAAGGGCTCCAATTTTCTCAAAATTCCGATCTTCCCCTAAGCTGACATACGTGGTATCCCCAATCACAGTGGGGAGACCTAGCTCCTTCTGAGTTGTGAAGAAGCGAGGGAAGACCGCTGTAGCATGATGTACCGGCAGGGGCTTAGGAAAGGCTGACAAGATGTCCCAGTGTTGTTCTCCTCTACTGAGCGCCAGGCACTGGAAGGCCAACATCCATAGATTTTTCCACATCTGTTTTTTTAGGATCATTTTGGATTTCCGGGTTGTCCTCTGATGAGAGTCGGACCGTTTTTACCAACTGACTGGGAACCCAGTGAGGTGATTTTTGGTCCTGTGGGAAAACATAAATAGCTCCCCTGGATCTAATTAAAATAGGATCTGGGCCTCTCCATTGACCAGTCAAAAGTTACATAGCTACAAAGTATCCTGTCCAGTATGTTTGTATTGTGGCCTTTACATTAGGGATCCGCAGGGCAGGAGAGAAAGGCAGGAGGGACGCTCCCGAGAGAACCAGGAAGCTTCCATAGGATTAACTCCATCTGAAGGAGTTAAACTCTCTGGGCCTGGGCAGCAGGACGCAGCCAGCCCTTATTTCAATAGCCCAGTTCTGTGCGGTTCTTATCTCCTATCTTTTTTTGTTTTTGATTTTGCGGTAGCGGCTGTTTATCAAGATAGTATCTCTCTTCCCCATAGTGAGCCGTTTTTCCATTTAATTCTTCCTCCTCTTCAGAGTCTGAGCTAGTCTCATTATCTGCTTTCAGCACATTTAAATGTGCCAGATCCTCAATGACAGGGTACAGTCTAGAGGAAGCTTTTCTGTCCCTGTTGGTGGGTGGACCTCCATCCTCTCCCTGTCGAGCAGGAGCATTCTCTCTTAGCACCTCAATGAGGGGCTCTGAGATCTCAAAATGACTGGGAAATCCTCCCGAAACTTGTGAATGACTGGGCTTAATGTCCCTGGACCCCTTTCTGGTCCTTTCCTTGTATTTTTCACTGACATCAGATTTTGAAAGACTGTCCTGATGTTGTAAGAGTTTCTTGCGGCCCTCCCTAAGGGGGGCAGGATGGGTCCCCGAAGCCAGGCATGAGTGGACCATTCTCCAAAAAGGAAGAACATCTTTACCCAGTTGATTTTTCTCCTGGGCCGCCTCTAAGTCTTTACCCAATTTTTCCCATGAGGCGAGGGTTAAATCCCCAGACACCGCGAACCAAGGGGCAGCGGCGTCCATGTCCCGGACAATGCCTTTGATGGTGGCACTTGAGATCTTTAAGTCTCTTTGTTTTAGAAGTTCTTTAATAGGGGCAGTGAAATCTATCGGACTGTACCTGGCACTGGAGGAGTTACCCATACCTGGAACAAAGAGATGGGGAATACAATGACTTACCGGCGCCTTCCTCTCCGTGTGTCAAGTTTTGAATCCTCTTTGACCCCTCGCCTGGTGACCACAAGGCTCCCGGCGTCCCGGGTTTCGGCACCAGTTTGCGGCGAGCCCCCCTGACCCGCAGGGAAGAACGATCACAAGACGAGGATCTTTTTTGATCACACTTTTATTGGAGAGCTCTTGGTTAACAGGAGGGTTGATGGCGAGGGGCAAGGAGGCAGAATGTGTAGCTGCTTTTATAGAGGGAAGTGTAATGAGGCGCCCACTGATTGGTTGTTACCAGCTTGCCACCACCAGGCGCCACGGGTTAGGCTCGGTACAGGTTGAGTCAAGGCACTGCCTAATATGGAGTTGTTTACGACAGAGGAAGCACTCACCATCGGGGAGGTGGAAGGCGGAAGCTTTAGCCTAATATGGAGTTGTTTACCTCAACACAGACAGGAAGCCAGCGCCATCTTGTAATGGCGACTGCTTGCAGCTCCCTGCAAGGTAACTAAAACATAGAGAACTTCTTTACTTTTTGTTTCCTGATAAGAGTCATGGCTGGCATTAGAACCATGCAGTGAGCTTTCACAGTAGCCAAATGCATTACCATGCGGGGTCAGAGTACAAAGAGCCTGGACTGGGCCAACCCTTCATGCTCACTCCACGCTGATGTTTTCAATGTTCTAGATTAATTGCTGTCCTTTTTATTTGTCCATATTTTTATCAGGACTGCTGGGAACGCTCAACCCTAAACAGGCCATTTGGTTATTGGAGTGCTGGCCTGGACATAAGTTCCCATTCCCAGTTGTCAAGTGCTGCCCCGGAAGCACATCAGTTTCACTTACCACTGTGACTTCAAGCTCCGCTCTTATTTCTCTTGCTACCAAGCTTAATGGCCCAATTTTGTTTTGATCCCCCCACCACTTTTTCTCTCACTTTTACTGACCACTTCAAGATCATGAAGTGTTATCATCTTCCACTTAAATACATTTTCTGTGCTTGCTGTTCCTGGTACTAAGATCTCATCTGGAGTTTGTATTATTGGCTTGTGTTCCTGAGTCACGCAGGTAATTAGGTTAGAGGGAGGCTTTTCTCTTGCTCTGAGTCATCCCTGGCTTGAAGGTTGTGGATCCTCCTGCTACAGGTGTCCCTTGGGGATCCCTGCTTACCTCAGCATTCTTGTGCAGTTGTTTCACGTTCATGTTTCCAGTGTTCCCTTCTGCCTCTATTTACTTGGCAGGTTCTCCACAAGGGAAAGGAGCAGCCGGGATTTGGTAAATGCTGTACATTAACACTACCCACGGTTTATCTTAGATAAGCCAGATGGCTGTGCTGAGAAGAGAAAGAAGCCAGAAACTACAGACAGAATGCAAAAGCAGAGTGTGTGCAGAGTGGCTGAGGTGGCAGGGTGGAGGCAAGCTTCTCTAATATGTGCTGTTTCCTTCAGGTGGAACTCCCCTTCACCTTGGAGTGGTTCTTTTCCCGCCACCTCTTTCTCCTTTCAGTTCCCTTCGTAATCTTTAGTGGATGGCAAATCAGAATTAATAGATAATAATCATCTTACTTCTCTTTCATCATTTATCAACAGCTTTCTCTTTAGAATCTGATGTACCACTTGCATGTTGCAAATTGCTCTGGAACACCCACAGAAACATAATATTCACATATACCATGCAGATTTCCAGAGTTAAAGTTAGGAGAATACATGCATCCGTATTCATCAAATCATAGTCTATTTCACTGGGGATGCTAAAATTTGGACGCAAAGATGGTGTGTGGGGTCTCCCTTGCTGGTCTACCTTGATACATTTCAGCCCATGATTTTCATGGCAATGGCCTCCTTTCCTCCCATTTTCAGCTGCATACATTGCCTTTGGGAAGCTTCTGATTTCTTTGCCTTACCTGGTCACTGTGGAATCTTTTACTTACATAGGTCATTTTTCTATGTAATTTATACTTAATAAGATAAAGGTGTATTTCTCTTGGAACTACATTAATTGGGTTTTATTAGATTTTAAGAATTTTATGTGTAAAGGTATATTATATTTTCACATGCCCTAAATACATAATGGACGTGAATGCTTCTTAGTGGCAGCCTGTGACCCTTTGGACTTATGATAAACAAACTCTTCTCAATGAGCCCATACTTTAGGTTTTAAGGATAGAGATATGTTGTTATATGATAGCCAGGGCAAGCAGAAGTTGCAGAAGGATGCTTGGCACACAGGTTTTGGAGAATATATGTAAGAAGAGTAAGAAGAGAAGCAAGTGGTGGGGAGGAGAATCTTGTTTTGAAGCCACATCAAATGAGAAAGGGAGTAAAAAACAGCATGGGTCAGGGCTGGGGAGATGACCCAGTCTTTAAGAATGAGGTCCAGAGTTTGCACCTGTACCCACGTGAAATGTCAGGTGTGGTGATGTGCACCAGTAATCCCAGCACTGAGGAGGAGGAGACAAACGCTTGCTGGCCAACCATTCCAGCCTCATTGGTGAGTCCCATGCCAATGAGAGTCCCTTTCTCAAAGGAGATAGATGGTGCTCCTGTAGATGACATTCTAGGTTGTCTTCTGGCCTCTTCATGTGCACATGTATGCACACATGTATACACACATTAAAAAAGATCCACAAGGGCTGGACAGATTGCTTAGTGGTTAAGGCGCTTGACTTCAAAGCCTAAGAACTCATATTCGAATCTTCAGGTCCCATGTAAGCCAGACGCACAGTGACACAAACGTGCAATGTCACACATGTGCCCAAGGGGAACATGTGTCTAAAGTTTATTTGCCACAGCTAAAGGTGTTTGCACACCCATTTTCTCTCATTCCCTCTTTCTCTGTCTCTTAAATAATAATAAAAAAAAAAAATACAGAGCCGAAGCAATGGCATTTAGAAGGACAAGAAATAATGAGTAGAAGTAGCTATAAGAAGGAACAATCAAAGGAAAACACGTATAATCAGAGGTACAGCTTACACTCTGCCTTTGGGCAAGTTAGAGAGGCTCCAGTTCTTCTGGGAGGTGCATGTTAGAGTGTGCAACTCGGGGAGCAGAGATAGAGGTACATTTTAGTTATACTCGATCCCCTTGGTTGAGCACTCTAGTGCAACAGAGAGCCTACATATCACACTTGACAGCCTTGGATGTACTGATAAGGAAGTGTCTAAGCAGTGCTATAACTTTTAGTATGTGTTACTTTTAGGGAATACCTGGAGCCCAGGATATAATGAGAGAAAACAGGCTGCAAAATCACATAAACATATTCCTTTCTATAACATCGCTAAAATAAGCCTGTGAATATACTGTTATCACCTGGGTGTAGATAAACAGATAGGATCAAGAAATCAGTTTACTCACAGGTAATATTGTATAGTATCAACTAAGTGGCAGAATCAGAATTTGAATACAGGTTTTCTGACTATTAATCCTGAGTATTTTTGTTTACCAAAATACTTACATGGTACAGAGATAGAATAAATGAGGTTATATATGTAAATTTAACATAGCCATACTTGTGAATGTGCATAATTAAGTTATGAATATGTGGTAATTAGAACAACTCTGTCATTTTGCCTATCCCATTATAAATGGTATCATGGAAAATAGGCCATAGATCAATACAGGTCAGGATTCTTGCCACTGAAGCAATTTGGTGAAATGAATTCCTGCACGCCAATTTCCTCAGGTATAAACTGAGGCCAGTAATAACTATTTCTGATTATTTAGATATCATAATCATAGTTCTTAATGTCAGACTCTATAGTACAGAAGTATTCCCCAAAATTTGAGCCATTCCTAACACAAATATGTTTTCTCCTTTTCACTCTATCTATATACATGGCCTCAGAGACAGATAGATGGATATATAGGTATATGGATAGATAAATGATAAGTAAACTTGAATACTGAATGCTGGGTGCCTGCTAAATGCTTTGTAGATATCATTTCCTTTATGAATCATCTCAGAACTACAGGCTATGTATGATAGTCTAACCTCCATTTTCAAATAAGAAGGCAGAGACAGAGAAGTGAGTGACTTATCAGTGGCCCTAGAGATGCTGAGAGGCAGGGCCGGGATTCAGATACACAACACTCTGATGATCCCAGTGCTTAGGAGCTTATGCTCTTAGCTACTGGGATGACCTTCAGGATTACATGCAGTCAGGTACTGGATCTAGAACTGAATATCTGAATATAACACAGAAATAGTTAATTAGTGAGAATTTTCTTTCAAATGGAATCCAAAAATATCATGATTGTTTCTTGAACATGTCTAGAATAAACAAATATCAAGTTTTAGGTGGCAAAGAATGGTCTGTGAAGTTTCTGAAGCTGACCAATCAGATTCTCTCTGCCCATCACGTGCTGCTGTGATGTCCTTGGATTCCAAGTGCTGACACTCTCCTTCAAGCCCACACCCCTTATTACCTCTGGCAGTATGTGCTCTCACAGGACACATAATGTGGGAGACCATGATTCTGGCTTCTTTCCAGGGATGTGGAGGTGCAGTCAAAAGTGACTAACACCCCATACGGTGGTGAACACACATCCCCCTCTTTAGAATGTACCCCCCAAAGAGGCCTCATGGCAAAACTACCCATTTTGCAGTTGCTATGCATTTTATTTATTTTGAAACAAATTGATTTTTTTAATCTATAAATAAAATCCTCACCTTTTGAGAACAGGAAAAATGATGCTTAGAAGAAGACATTAAGTAAATATTTGTAGTATAGTCTAATGTTAAAAAACAGTTACTGGAGCCCTTCTTCCCTTAATATGAGAAGAAGGTAGCTGTGTGCCAGTCAGAGACAGGCACACATAAGATGCCACAGTTCCTGAAGAAGTCAGCTCTGACCCTGCCATACCATCTACAGAGATAAACCAGGGAAAACCTGTGAATTTTGGAGTAAATGTAAGTACATGGTTTCAAAGTAGTGTTACTTCTTAGCTTTGTCTTCTTGGGTAAAGCATTGTTGGTTGTCCCTGAGCCATAGCCTTCTTCTGTCATTTGAAAGTGGTGGTACTGCTTCACAGGCACTGAAGGAGGCAGCCATGCACCGCGTAACAGAACCAGACCATGAGAGGTCTCTGATGGCAACTTCTATTCCCCATCAAGGCTGACTGGTGAGAAGATCGTCAGAGAAGATGTAGGTGATGACAATAAAGAGTCATCAGGTGATATGTCTATTGAGACTGCCCTACCCACATTAACTTTTGTAGGCATGGAAATAAAAACTACTTAGATTTAAACAGCCAATAGAATGACGGCTTTGTAATAGGCAACACACTGAATTATTAGAGAAATTTCAGATCCCCAGAAAAAATTGAGTGGAAATGAGAAAGAGTCCTAATATAGCCCCTGATCCCTCTCCCAAACAGTCTCCCCAGAACAACCATTTTGAAGCAAAAGATGGAAGTAAGTATTAGTCCTGCACCCAGGGCTGCCCCAGAACAACCATTTTGAAGCAAAAGATGGAAGTAAGTATTAGTCCTGCACCCAGGGCTGAAAGCCTGCAGTGTTGTCTTAGTGGGAGAGCTTTGCCCTACTCTCTCCACTGCTCAGCTGAGCAAGGGGAATGAGAATCTACCAGTTTGCCATTTGTATGGCTGGTGAGGTAAACTCCTAAGGCTACTGTCTCTAGTGAAGGGAATGCAAATCAGAAAGGACTGGAAAGGTATCTTTTCTCACCAACCCTTCTTATTCCATTCTAGTCCATAAAGTCCCATTCTTTTTGTCATTTAAATTACTAAGACTAAAAATTGTTTTATTAAAAATTGCATTAGAAAAACAGACATTTTAAAGAAATAACACAAAGCTACTAAGAAGATAAAATAATTCCCCAAATGGAGCAATTAGGTTCAAATTATTCAGTACTTGCTGAGATCTTCTACATTGGCTATTACTGCACAAAAGAGATCCTGGGATTTGGAAAGCCAACAAGAATAAAACAACAAAACAATGAACCCGTTAGGGTGGTAATTGGTAAATAATGTTCTTTGTATTTTTCATACATTGGCAAGTGGCTAACAGGCACAAAAGGGTGCCTTATGTATTTATAGAACAATCTCTTAAGATACTTTCACCTACTTAATAGCTTCTTATCATCTCATGACCCCTTTTAGAAGAGACGATGTGGCAATATGATGGTTAACCTTGAGTGTCAACTTGACTGAAATGAGAAGTACCTAGGACATCAGTAAAGCACACTTCAAGGTATATCTCTGAGGCTGTTTCCAGAGAGGATTAACTGATGTGCAAACAACCCCCAAATGTGGTCAGAAATATCCAGTAGGCTGTGGCCAGCCTGAATGGCAGAAAAGAGAAAGAAGGAGGAAGCCAGCAAGTTCAGGTATTTTCTCTCTCTGCCTCTCAGCAATCATAATGTAAGCTGCTTTATGGACTAAAACTTCTGAAATGAACCCAAATAAATCTTTCTTCACCTGAGTTTTGCTTAGGTATTTTGTCATAGTAATTAAAAAACCTAACG
This sequence comes from Dipus sagitta, assembly GCA_036346955.1. Lineage (NCBI taxonomy): Eukaryota > Metazoa > Chordata > Mammalia > Rodentia > Dipodidae > Dipus > Dipus sagitta. Next base: position 112,341,713 of record CM070770.1, read on the forward strand.
TATGGAATTATGCAATAATAAACACATAGTAACCTAACATAAGCAGAGAAAAAGCCAATGGGATTATTAAACCCTTAGATAGTATGGTGGGTGGGAGTGAAAAGATAGTAACCAATTGTGTACCATATAATTTGTTCACTGTGTTGTGCAGAGGATAGTTCTATGGACTGTGTAATGATGCTTATTGACATACTACTTCTTGACACAAATATATTATGTCTAGAGAGAGAGGAAGTATATTACCATTCTATAAAGCTGAAGGAAAAATTAATATCACTGGCCAGGCAGGAGGCACAAGTGTGAAAGAGGTGAGCAGTACGCTACTTCAGACAGTGACCGTGAGGTCTGTCAGTAGGTAACACTCTGCCTACAGTCATCATGATGATGATACCTGGCAGGAATCCCAGGAGTAAAAAATCCAAATATGGAGGCTTCTGTCTGGAATAAAATAGAAAGTTTCTGTATAACTTATCCCAAATAGCAGTGGCATGTTTATTTATGAAGAATTCTTTGATTAGAAAATAGCATTAATTACAAACATATTGATTTAGACAATTGATTCTCTAATCTCTTAAAGCAGAATAGAAGCTTCTAGACTATGAAAAGTACTATTGCCATCATCTTTGAGTTGCTGGCAGAAAACACCTGACCAAGAGCAGCTTATGGGAGGAAAGTGTTTATTTGGGCTTACAGAATCAAGGGGAAGCTCCATGATGGCAGGGGGAAATGGTGGCATAGGCAGAGCGTGGATATCACCTCCTGGCCAACATCAGGTGAACAACATCAGCAGGTCAGTGTGCCAAACACTGGCAAGGGGAAGCTGGATATAACATCCATAAGCTCACCCCCAACAATACACTGCCTCCAGGAGGCTCCAACTGCCAAATTGAAACCAGCTGGGGACCTAGCATTCAGAACATATTAGTTGATATACCTGACTCAAACCACCACAAGTATTGAATGTGTCTTGGTCATACAGTCATTATCTGGTAAATTCTCAGGAACTATGAGGAACATCATAGTCCTTATATAACAGCCCTCATATGAACAGAATAGCCAAAATTTGTTGAAAATCTATGCTTAGCTGTTCACTGGAATATTTTATATGAATTACTATGTTTTGCTTGCTATGATCTATGAAGTATATGCTATCATAACACTTTTACAAAAATCATCTTATGAGTAGCAAATCTCACTAACACTTGTTAGTTGTAATTGAATTTAGGTCAAAGTTCAGATACATAAAGCTTAGCCTTAATTATTCACCTTAATAATAATGATATGCTTTTCCTCATATATGATGGGCAAAACTTCAGGTTGTATATGGATATAAGCATTTAAAAAACTTGTTTGTTGAATAAGGGTTAGAAAAGAATTTACTCTATGACTCCACAGTTATTTCAAGCATGAGACTAAGTTGATTTAAAGTAAATTATATAGCAGTTTAGTAGACATGAGAAAGTTACAAATAAGTATGTAATATTGGGAAAACTGTACTGAGACACATGACCCTTGTCTGATTCTTTTTTTTTTTTTTTTCATTTTCAAGGTAGGGTCTCACTCTAGCTCAGGCTAACATGGAATTCACTGTGTATTCTCAAGGTAGCCTCAAACTCATGGCGATCCTCCTACCTCTGCCTCCCAAGTGCTAGAATTAAAGGCGTGCACAACCACACCTGGATTTTGTCTGATTCTTTTTTAAAAAAAATACTTTTTATTTATTTGCAAGCAGAGAAAAAAAGAAGAGAAACAGGCAGATAGAGAATGGGAATGTCAGAGCCCCCAGCTATTGCAAATGAGCTCTAGAATCATGTGCTTTTTTGTGCATCTGGCTTTCGTGTGTACTGGGAAATCAAACTTGGGGCATTAGACTTTACAGGAAAGTGCCTTAACTACTGAGCAATCTGTCTATCCCACTTGTCTAATTCTTGAGCCTCTGTTCATGAAGTATTCTATCCTCATGCCCCCTGTGATGTTAATCCACACACACACACACACACACACACACACCAGAATTTTTGTATTGTAAAATTGTATGCTTGAGTGAACATGGTGCAGATGGATGGAAGGATTCTTTTATTCCTTATGGTCCATCTGTCTCCAGTTCCTACCTTTCTACAACTCTATATTGATGCAAGCGTGATCTTTGTAAAACACAGGTGTGTTATATTGTTGCTATGACTAGAAATTTCTAATGCTCACTTTGTTTTCCATAGTGTCTCCCAAACCTTATCTAACAAAATCATCTAGAGTTTTTTTAAAACATACTGCTATTTGCTTCCTCATTTCTAGCACCTAATTTATTTGGTAGGGCCCAGGCAGTGGTATGGTGTGAAATGTGTATCCCCTCTTTCAAATTCATGTACTAAAGCTCTATTACCTAGTATCCCAGAATATGACGTGATTTGTAGAAAGAATATGTAAAGAAATAATTAAGCTAAATAGAGCTTGTGTATTAAGGGCTGGAGAGATGGCTTAGCAGTTAAGGTGTTTGCCTGCAAAGCCAAAAGGACCTCAGTTTGATTCCCCATGACCCATGTGAGCCAGATGCACAAAGTGGTGCATGCGTCTGGAGTTTCTTTGCAGTGGCTGGAGGCCCTGGTGTGCCCATTCTTTCTCTCTCTCTATCTCTCTCAAATAAATAATTAAAATTTTTTGAAAAAGAACCTGTGTATTAAAAAGAAGACACAATTAGAACATGCAGAGATGTGAATAGTGAGAACACAAGGTAGGAACCATCTGTGAGACATCCACAGGAAAAACCCTCCTGGATGACACTTTGGCCCTGTCACCTGCACTACTATTGGACATGTTTGTTACTGAAGCCATCTAATCTGAGGCATTTTGTTCTCGTAGCCCTAGCAAACTCCCATCGGTGGGTGTGAGAATTTGCATTTCTGATACTGTTGATATTGACTGTCCAGAAACTACACTTTGGAAAGTGCTGGCCTGAAACACAATTTGCTAACTCATTCATCAACTGAGCTAGTATATTTGTAATTTCATTTCTCCACCCTCTCATTCATTTATATAGTCTCTAGCCAAGCAGACTCCTTACAGTGTTTTCGATATGTTAAACACCTTCAGTGGTTACATCTGCTCATGCTGTTTCTCTTACCTCAATGCTCTTTCCTCCTTTCTCTGCATACTGACAAAGACCCTGTATATTAATCATCACCTTTCTATGCCTGGCTTATGTGTGTGCGTATGTACATGTGTGGGCTCATGTGAGTGTATGTGAGTGCACAAACATGTGCATGCATATGGAGGCCAGAGGACAATCTTGGGTATTTTTCTTCAGACACTTAACATTTTTGAGGCTGGGTCTTTTATTGACCTGGAATTCAAAAAGAAGACTAGACTGGCTAGCCAGCGAGCCTCAGCCACCTGTTTCTGCCTCCATGGCTCTGATGTCCACCTCACCATGACCAGCTCTTTTTTTTTTTTTCTTTTACATCAATTCTGGGGATTAAACTCACATCTTGATACCTGCAAGGCAAGCATTTTTACTGATGGACCTATGTGCCCAGCCCTAGCTCCATTTTCTTAACATAATGTCCTCCAGGTTTATCCTTGTTCCCACATCTCATAAAAGTTGCCACAGGCTGGAGGCATGATGTGGGGGGAGGTGTTGGCCAGATGCAAAGCCACAGTTGAAATCAAGAATGAATTCAATAGATCTGTTCTGCAAAATGGTGACTTCATCTAGTATTGATGTACTCTATCTTTGAAAACTGCTAAGAAAGTAGACATGAAGTGTTCTCATCACAACTGATAAAGCAATACATATATTAGTTGGATTTAGCCATTCTACAATGTGTACATATTTCAAAACATGTTTCATAGTAAATATGTACAACTTTATTTTCTGATTGAAGATAAACATTTAAATTTTCACACTGTTGTTATCATACCACATATATGGGATTCAGTATTTTTAGCTTTTACTCAATTTTATATTACAACTTGGAAAAATTATCCATTTGAATGTTTTCAATGCCATAATTTACCCAGCTAATATTTCTAGTGTTAGTCACCTAGGATGTATCTCATTGATTATGACTTTTAAGTGTATTTTAAATTTATTTATTTATTTGAGAGTATGAGAGAGAAACAGGCAGAGAGAGAGAGAGAGGGAATGGGCGCGCCGGGGCCTACAGCCACTGAAAACAAACACCAGACACATGTGCCACCTTGTGCATCTGGCTTACATGGGTCCTGAGGAATTGAACTGAGGTCCTTTGGCTTTATAGGCAAATGCCTTAACCACTAAGCTATCTCTCCAGCCCCAGATTTTAAGTGTATTTTTGAAGTAATCTCACACAATTCATCACTACTAATCTTCACTGGACAGGGTCCCATTGGGTAGAAAGCATGTCTCCCCAGTAACTTTTCACTAGCTACTACTAAGTCTAATTTAAGGGCTATGTTACCTGTGCACAAAGGATGTTTTAGAATCAGGTAGCCCATGTTTGGTCCTCTTGAATTGCCTGGAAATTTGATAAACTTACACAGCAGCGACACTGAACAGTCAGCTGAGCACACTAGTTCAGCACACAGCTTCCAAGCTGGAGGCTCAGGAGAATCTCTCCAGCAGGAGCCGAAAGGGCGGTTTGCCAAATGTTCTGCTCTTACTCTCTGCCCCCAACCAGACAGAACATATTGCCTGAGCACTTAGGGATGAGAGACCACTATCCTAGGTTACTACTTCCAAGAAACTTAAAACGTTGCTGGAGGCATGAGTCACTAGCACATGAGGAATACAGAACTTCTTTGTTTCATCATACCGATATTTTACAGACTTTACAGACTTTAACCCTCATTCTCATTAGACCTAGTATTAAGAACTTGAAGAAACTTCTGTTTTCTGGTTTATATTATTTAATACGAAAAAGGGAAGGGAGTAGGCATTGCTAAGAGCAGAGTGTTGAGTAAAACCATCACTTTGGCAGTTCCAATACTGTATTCATAGCCCAGCCACTTGCTGATATTAGAACTAAAGAGGAGTTTTCTCTGTGGGCTGAGAATGACTCCCATATTCTCCTCACCTAAAAAAGACATGTTGAGCATAGAAGTACCAACTAGCTGGTCTGATGGCCTTGTCTGAACTTCACTCACAAGTAACTGCTTGTGGCTCACAGTGGAATTTTCCCCAATGCCTAGTGGTTTAATATATGTTTTAAATGTCTGAACATTTATAATTTGTAAGGAATGTTTTGTATTTGCCTACAGTAAGGACTTTCAATGGGTATAACTGGATTTTTCTGTCTTTGGGTTGGTATTATAAAAATAGTCACTTAAGACCAAATGAAAGAAGATGTTTCTTCATAGTGCTTGGGTTCTGAACTGTGTATGAAATCAAGAAGGAAAATTTGTTACCAGATCCTTTTTTTGTCCCATTTCTGAATCATAAATATTTAGGATGGAGGAACAGAATAGCAAAAGGCATAAGAGACAGATACATACTGAGAATGGAGAACAAAATTAAAGAGGAGGAAAGGGAGCCAAGAAATAGGACAAAGATAAAGGATTACCAGAGAAGAGGATAGAACATGGCCTAGACAGAGGTGAGAGGAATCATAACTTTGGAACTAGATAGAGATCACTCTGTGGGAAAGCAGCCACTGGTACAACAAGTCTATTGGGGTATATTGGGGAACTGTCTTATTCTTTTCTATCTTGTGAGATTCCCACAAGAAACCTGTTAGATAATATTCAAGGCTGGCTTAGTGAAAGTAAATCACTTACCAGCTATTACTCAGTAATTGACAGAAATGAAATAAGTAAGTCCAAATATGTTTTGACCTCAAAGCTCATTCTTATTCCCAAACCCAGGGTATGTAGTTGAAGGTGTTTTATATACCATGGTCACAACTGAGCTGTCTCAATTGTTTATTGCATGAATTAATAAATTAAAATGGAAATTCATCAAGAGCTTAAAATTCCTGACCTTATGATCATTATCAGTCTATACTTACCAGGATTATACATGTGAATTGTAAAATCACACAGTCTTAGTTACCTGCTATTTCATTTGGGATCCATGGTGGCTCATTTTCCCACAATGAGCCCCATACTTGGAATACACTAGAAGCAACTAGAAAATAAGCAAAATTTTGCTAGTTATAAAACTTTGGGATCATCATTCATTTTTAGAATATCATCCATATGATTTCACTATTTCCACATTTAATTTCACTAGGAAAAAGTTAGTGGTCAGTAAGATTTTAGTTCCTCTTCATTTATGTAAGAGGGCACCTATAGATATTCTTGTTCATATTTGGAATTTAGCAACTTCATCAGTAGTGTATCAGGCTCACTTAGGGAAAGATGTGTTGTTTATCTTCAGCTTTGAACACTAATTATAGTTATATTTCCTTTTTCAATTATAATGTTGATCTTCTTTATATTCTTCTTTATAATGCTAACATATTTTCCTTATTTTATTCATTTATTGCTTCATTGATTTTGTATCTGTGCTTTTAATGGGGCCTTCATTTATCATATTTTTCTTAACTCTGCCAACTCATTCTTTTGAGTCTTCTATAAACTTGTACTATTACCTGTATGAAATTTCATCACATTTCTTAGAGGTCTTTATACAGCTATGTGTAATAGCTTTATATCTAATGAGATTTATTTGTCAAATAGTCTTAATTTCTTCTTTTGTGGTTATAATGGGTATTTCATTTTTATTATTTCTTTTACTGTAGTTCTGTAGCTTTCATGCAAACATATTCAGTTCCAGCTGATGCCTTTCTGATTATTATCCCAGTAATTTCAGAAGATTGTATCAGAATGGAGGTCAAGAGAACAATTCAATTAGAATGTTACACAAATTTGGCTGAGCCTTCTTATTCAAGTGTCTTTTCACATATTTGTCATGGTTTACATTTGTTCTCCTCTTATGTTCCTGTCTTTAATTTTTGATGTTTGAAAGTCTCATACAGTTTTTGCTAAACCTCTGAGTGTTGTGATCTGAGAACTGCTGCCTCTTGTCCATCTTTCTCCTTTTTCCCCTTTGAGATCATTATGTAATAGGCAATTGTGCTGTGGACCATGGCAAGAGCCACTCATCTGTGATACTTCATTACACGCACCTCTCCTGTAATCTGTCAGGATATGACCTGTTTCTTTTAGAATAACTGAATCCCCAGACTTCTTTGTCTCAAACAAAATGACATTTCAACAAACCTTCACAGGCTGTGTGTGTGGTCTCCTGTCTGCGTGAGTCCTGGTAAGTATATACTTGTTCTCAGTTCCTCTACATTTCACAGTATTGGTCTGCTGTGCTGCATAATTAGAGCAACTTTGCCATTTCCAATTAAATAAACTTACCCCTTTCATAGTTATTTTAAATTATGGCATTTGAGAGAACAGTAAAATGGAAACATCTTTGTACAGTTAAGGGATGGTATGATTTTAAAGGTCAAATAAAATGAAAAAGCCATGTGTAACTAATATAAAATATTCTATGAGCAGATAAAATTTTTTGTTACCATCATGACTTGGCTGTGTAATGCTTTTGAACCCTTTCTAGTAGAACATACTTTAAAATGTAAAACAATATTTGAATATAAGATGGTAACATTTACTATAGAACAGCATTTATATATGTGAAGGTCATGCTGGAAGATTTTCTTACTGTTCTACCCAAAGGCCTGTTTGTTTATTTGACTGCAAATGTTTGCACTTGTTTTCAAAGGAAAATGTTAGCTAGTGTGATTTAAGCAAAGGCAGTTATCTGCTCTTGCTGAAATGAGAGAATGACTTGTTGCTTTAAATAGCCCATGGTCCAAAGAGCAGAGCAACATGCTAGTAAGTGATTAGCTAGTTTCCAGATTCCCTGGCATTCTGGCTGAATGTTTGAGCATGCACAGGGACCCTTATGTGTGACAGCAGTACTTGTCATTCCTCCTCATTTAGCTTTATAAGGGATTGGCAGCCTTATAACACTGGTGCAGCTGTTTCCTTCTTGCTGCATTCACAAGCAAGTGCTAAATGATCAGTGTATACTTTGTACTGAGAGCAAACATGACCTTCAAGCTTTGTTCACATAAAATGTAAGGAATCTAGTTGGAATGACAAAAGCAAACTATTCGCCATGCTTCCTAATCTTGGTTGGTCTAATTTACCATTGAACTTCTTGATTTAATAGTATCTCAAAAATAAAATTGAGTAGGCAGAAATGTCAAAAATCATGCAGTAAGATTTCCTGTTTATTTCCCATGTCTGTTGTGTTGTGAAAACTACTACTCAATTCAGACATTTGTTGATACTCAGACTTGAGTAAGGAAATTAAAATATATATATATAGAAAGTTAAAGTATTCAAATTGTTATCAAAGATTTTTTTAATTTATAGATTTCTTTACTAGATTATAGATAGAATTTAAGACAAGGAAGGAGGACAGATCTCATGCCCAAGAGGCATGAGTGGAGTTCCCAAAAATGAGGAAGCCCAAAACTTAAGAAAAGGAAGAAATGTAGAGCTCTTGTTCCTGGAGGCAAGAAGGGGTATGATACATCCAGAATTTAAGATAAGAAAGGAGGAGAGAGTACAGGGAGCTCATGACCATGAGAAGGCAGGGGGCTTAAAGCCCAGAATACAGAGAGCTCCTGCCAGGGAGGAGGCAGGCAGGAGTGATGCAAAACCTCTTGAAAATTTCTTTGGGTAGACAAAATATATGGCATCTGGGTTGCGGTGGTAACAAAAACTGACATCGACTTTATCTTCTTGGAGCAGAGAATTTAGAAGGGAAAATGGCAATTCGAAGCATATAACCATGAGGTGACAAGTACATCAAGTGCTTTATAGTAGTAGCATATACACTACTACTTGCATGTGACAGATGGTGCTGAGTTTGTCATCTAGTTTTAGAAATAGCCCCAGAACTAATAAATATAACTTGATATGACGCATACACTAAAAGAGTAATATACAAGGAAAAGAAGTGGAGCCAAAAACATAATGATTAATTTTGTCCTGTAGGGTCAGGGGAGCACAGAAAGGGACATGCCCAGGGAAGATTTTAATGAGTAAAAAGAATGTCAATAGGTATCTAAGGAGGGAGGGAGGCTCCAGACCAATGAGGTTGCTGTATTTCAAAAGCTAAGGAGAGCCATTGCCAAGCATTTGTTGAGAAGGCTAAGTGCTCCTGAATCAAACAGTAGGCAGACTTAAGATAACAGAGGCCCATGTACAACATGGAAAGAAGCTTAAGGTTTATGCACTGGCAAGCCTGATGTTAACAGAGTCCCATTTGTGACACAGTGTTCATGTGGTGGCAGGATTGAGGATCAGTTCATGGGTGAGTGGGACAAAGCCTGGAGACAAGGATCTTAAGTAGAAGGTTATTGTGCTATGTGAGGGAGCTCATGAGGAATTACACTGCACTGTTAGAATAACAAATTCACAATGCTAGGTTCTAAATACCTACTGCAATTTATACAGTTTTGTTCTTGGTTTTCTTGTGGGAATGGATATGGTAAATATTTAGGAAGGATAATTAACTTGTTAACTGATTGGTCATGATCCTTGAGAGAAAATATAGATGCCTGGGTATTTCAGAGATTTGCTATGATGAATATTCTAGGAGATTTGAGCTAAAATTAGAGAGTTCAGTCTTAGATATGAGAAACACAGGTTCCTGTAAATACATAGGAGCAGGTCTGATGGGGTGATGGGTCTGTGTGACTAAATTCAGAAGAATGATTAATCCTGACTCTGAATTTAAGCATTAACGTATTGCATGTGGCACAAACTTATAATCCCAGAACACAGGAAACAGATGGGAGGATCTGAGAATTCCAGAGCAACTAGGACTAAAAATAAAAAAAAAAGAGTTGGAGAGATGGCTCAGTGGTTAAAGACACTTGCTTGCAAAGCCTGATGGCCCAGGTTCGATTTCCCAGTACCTACGTGAAGCCAGATGCACAAAGCAGCACATGCACCTGGAGTTTGTTTGCAGTGGCAGGAAATTCTAGCAAGCCCGTACTATATCACTAACTCTCTTGCTGTCTTCCTCTGTCTGTCCAAAAACATATATAAAAATATGTTATTTTTAAAAAGACACACACACACAAAATAACTAACAAAATTCAAAAGCGCTAAGTGAATTTTCCAAGAAAAGAGATGTGTGAAAAATGAGGTATGAAAACATCAAGATTAGTTTTTAGAATAGGGATCTAACATGCTACAAAGGAGTAATCATACACAAGAGGCAGATGTCAAGAAAGTCAAAGTAAGTTGAACTTGAAGACAATTTCTGCACTGTATTACAGAGAATTCAAACAAATTGTGCTCCAAAGAAACGAGCTTCAAGAGAGAAATGGGGAAAGAAAGCATTTTGCAGTTAGTAAAGATGAGGAAATGGTACCATAGGGAGGAGCATTCTCTGGGCTACTGGAAAAGGGAAATGGGATGAAGTTGTAAGGAAGACAGCAGGAAGGGACACGAGACTAACAGAAGATTGGCTCCTTACAAGTAAGAGGAAGGGAGGTGGAAGATGATAGGATCAGATCTTAATAAAGAAGCTGGCTTTTGAATTTGGATCTTCATAGGTGCATGCTGTGAGATGATTAAGCATAAGGAGTTTCTCTGGAAAGGCAGGACATATTAACAGTGGAGTAGAAAAATGAGGCAGGGTGGGGCTGGAGAGATGGCTCAGTGGTTAAATGTGCTTGCCTCCCTACCCAAGTTTGATCCCCCTCAGCCCCACATAAGGCCAGATGCAAAGTGTATCGACATCTGTGATTCCTAAAGTACCTACCGCAATGTGAGGTGGAGCCAGAATTCAGAAGTCACAGACCAGCCACACTGGCTTCCCAACAGCAACTCAACAAGAGACTCTGCTTCAAAGAAAGGAGGAGGGAAAGAACACTTTGAGATTTTCCTTTGGACTTCATAGTCAGTCATACACACACACACACACACACACACACACACACACACAAATTAAAAAGCAAGAGAAGAAAAAAAAATCCCACAAAGGATAAAATCAGCCTAGCTTCCATGAGGTGTAACTGGAGCTTAGCCCACAGGAAAGTCCATGAAGGAGGACACGCTGCAAGACTCAGGGTTCTCATCCAAGGGGTGGGGAAGCTAGGGCATTTATCATTCCAACTACTATTAGATGTTGGTTGAAGGCTAATTTTAGGAGAGCTAATTCTGTGGTCCTTCCAGCCTATGTTACCAACACTCTCTCCTGATTTTAGGAGTGCTAATTCTGTGGTCCCTCCAGCCTGTGTTACACACATTCTCTGCTTTATATAACATGCCCTAGGTAAAGATGTGTTGCATATCCATATAAGGAGTTGAGCCAAATCAGCAGGTGTAGTGTGCTAGACACTATAAGTTTCTTCATTTGGGAAGATGTGCTTTTCACCTGAGTGAATGGTGACATCAGGGTAAAATGGTCTCTTCATTATCTTTCCTGCAATAAGTTTATTATTCAAGAAAAACTTACTTCATCTCCTTGTCTTCAATTTTATGTTAGACATGACTAATTAGGGCTAGATATAAGAGAAAAGCCTCCTAATTTATGTATATATGCTTGATTCTGAATTCCATTTTCAATAGTAATTCTTATTTGGTTCCTCATAATTAATCTTATAATACCTTGAGTTGGAATTTCATTATGAAAAATCCAGTTTATATGACTAAGTACTTAGAATTTTTAAAACTGGGCTGGAGAGATGGCTTAGTGGTTAAGCACTTGCCTATGAAGCCTAAGGACCCCAGTTCAAGGCTCGATTCCCCAGGACCCACGTTAGCCAGATGCACAAGGGGGCACACGTGTCTAGAGTTCATTTGCAGTGGCTGGAAGCCCTGGTGTGCCCATTCTCTCTCTCTCTCTTTCTCTCTCTTTCCTCCTCTCTGTCTGTCACTCTCAAATAAATAAATAAAAACAAACAAAAAAATTTAAAAAAAAAGAATTTTTAAAACTTGGGGCTGGGGAGATGTCTCAGAGGTTGAGAGCTATCCATTCAAGCATGAGGGCCTGAGAGGCCTGAGTTCAATCCCCAGCACCCACATAAAACAAGTTGGGCATGGCCTTACATGCCTGTAATCCCAGTCTTGTAAATGATGGTGGGGTGCAGACAGGAGAATCAGTGGGGCTCCCCAACTAAAGAAATGGCAGCTCCAGGTTCAGTGAGAACCCCCAGCTCAAGGAAGCAATGCTGAAGAGACATAAAGAACACCTGACATTCTCCTATGGTCTCTACACACATGAGAACAGGGCATGTGTACCTGCATGTGTACACTATATAAACATACACCAAAAAGTATTTTAATCTCTAAACAACCTATAGCCAGCCATATGCCCCAATCTTAGGAGGAAAGAGAGAAGAAAGGAAATGATGAAAAGAATAAAATAAGGGAAGAAAAATTTAAATAACACTAATAAAACTAGCCTTGGTATTTAGGAATTCTGTTAACAGACTCACCCAAATGTAGAAATCATATACCTTAAGCCAGATCATACTATATTTCTTATTATAAAGATATGGGCACTGGCCTCAATTTCTTTCTATCTTTATTTGAAAATTTGGAATTGCAGAAATATAGTTCCTTATAGATTTTCTTTTCTGAGTTTTGAGTTAATATTATCTTTCTTGCTGGGCATGGTAGTGCACACCTTTAATCCCAGCACTTGGGAGGCAGAGGTAGGAGGATCACCAAGAGGCCACCCTCAGACTACACAATGAATTATAGGCCAGCCTGGGCTGGAGTGAGACTGTACCTCAAAGCAAACAAAAATCCCTACATTACTTCCCTTCCTTTTTAATGTCTGTATCTAGTCACTGAGCATCAGCAGCAACAACTAAAATATTTCAACATGATTTTCTGAAGGGTAGAACATGGAGGTGGGTAGAGGTATGGTAGGAGACTGCTGCTGGTTATATTTGATTTCTTAAATTCAGTGCATACACTATACACTTTGTTGTTGTTGTTGTTCTTTTGTTTTTCAAGGTAGAGTTTCACTCTAGCCCAGGCTAACCTGTAATTCACTGTGTAGCCTCAGGGTGGCCTTGAACTCTCAGTAGTCCTCCTACCTCTGCCTCCCGAGTGCTGGGATTAAAGGTGTGCACCATCACACTCAGCTACTATATACTTTTAAAGGTTCTGTGAAAATATATTGGCTGTGGAACAGAAGAGAAATGTTAAAGGAGAAGAGCTATGAATCAGAGCTGTCATGCAAAAGGACAGAGTCCATGGAGAGAGGATGATAAAGCCACCACTCCCATAAGCAGACACAGAGGACTATCATGAGAAAAGCAAGCTTGAGCGAGCAGTGATGGGAACTGAGCCTAAATGAGCAACCATTGTGTAGCAAACTGTGTGTCTCTATACCTCACTTTTCAGGGCCCGAGCTGAACCCTCAAGATACAAATTAAAAGAAATTAGTTTGCTTATTGTGACATTCCAGCTTCAATACGAAATGGATAAAGAAACATTTCATGACAGTGACTGCATTATTTTAAGAGACAATAACCTGAACTGAGGGTGCTCAGTTTAAGTGAAACACCTTCTTGACATGCATGCGAGTCCCTAAGGCGCACACGTGGGGAGGGCATGCATCTGCTAGAGTGGCCGAGCAGGGAGAGGTGGTTCTGTCCCCTCCAGGCAGCTGAGAGTGGGCCTTCCTCTAATCAGAGAAGTGGCTTTATCTGAGGACCTACTTTGAGAACCACATTTGCTTAGCTGCTACGTGATGTGGGACAGGCTACCTGGTTTTTCTCCTTGGTAACTTCCACTTCTAAGCTTATTGTGGGAGCTGTGTGAAGACACCTGTATAAACGCGTGCCTTGCTGATGGTGCAAGGTACCCATTTGTGTTTCTTGCTGTCTTGGCTTGTGGAACATTTGGTACTTTACTTTCCTTTGATCAAATTAATATGGATAATCCATTTTGTCATGCGATTTGTCTCTTCAAACTTTTGTCCAAAAATAGGGATTACAAATTCCACCCTGTCATATGCATAGCAAATGTGAGGATTTATGATGTGGCCTTTGACACTGTAAAATGATTACTTGTTTTACATGGATCAAAGATCACTCAAACACTCAGGTTTGACGGAGAGCAGCAAATTGGACAAATTCCTCCATAAAAGCTTATAATCTAATTATCCATCATGATTCTATAAATATTTACATAATAATCATGGAACTGGAAAGAACAGCAAGAAAATGCAAATATGGTTTTCAAAACTATTCTTAACTTCCTCATTCCAAGCTCTTATATGTATTCGAATGTCATTGAAGTATTAAAAGAAAATTTAACCACGTTAGTGTGGTAAGTCATCTATGGCTGGAAGGTGGACTGGATATGAAATTCTATACTCCTTCAGCTATTAATGCTGCCCTTGAGAAAAGAATATTTCTCAATTTCTCTCAAGATCACTTGTGCTTCATTGAATAGCATTAAGCCTCTTTGCTTTTTGTAATGTCACTTCACCAGCATGGTTTTTTGCCCTTGACCTACAAGGGATATAAGTAGGTACCTTAATGAATTGCACAGTCAGCTGAATACAAGCATGATTTAATGATCATCAGCATAGACTGTAAGAATGCTTTTGTTCACTACAGATGTCCAAATACAGGCTCAATATATGGTAGTGAGTATGTTATCCCAGTTATTCCAGGAGTTCCCTGTAGGACACAAAAAAGATGAGAATTTTTACATGCATTGAATTAAAGATAGGATTGTGCTTGTAGCGGACAGCTTCAGGTTCGCTGAGATGAACTTCCAGACCAAGCACAGTTATGGAGGAAGGGATTTATTGAAGCTTACAGATCCAGGGAAGTTCCATAATGGCAGAAGAAGCTGGCCTGCTTTCACAGGACCAAGCAGAGAGAGAGAAGCATAAGCCAAAAGCCAAAAACCAAAAGCCACACAGCACACTTCAGGAGCTCCAGCTAGGCACACTGCATATCTTTAGATTGAAATCTGAAACCCACCACCACACCTTAAGATCCACCCAGTTACACTGCCTCCAGGCAGGTGGCTACAGATGCAAACTACAAACAAATAAAAAACTGAAATATTAGGGGTCATCTATTCAAACCACCACATTTCGCCCCTGGCCCCCAATAGATTTATAACCATCACACATTGTAAACTGTACTCAGTTCAGTTTCAAAGGTCCCCACAGTCTTGACCAATTTAAGATATTAAGACCTGTAAAATCAAACAAGTTAAACATTTCTAACATACAAAGGCACAGAGTAAACATTTTCAACTGGTATAAGATATAGCAAGGAGAGACTAAAACAATGCAAACTCAACCACCATCAAACAAACATCAAACTTCGGCAGTTCAATTTCAATACAACCAGGGACTGACAGTTTCCAGATTTTCCAATTTTGCCCCTCCTGCTGGGCAGAGTAGCCAGGGAACACTTCCATCTTAGGCCAACAGTACACTCTATGGTAGCCCTTGCGTTGTCTTGGCATATACAAAACATCTTCAGGTCTTCATGCAACCCAAGGTCCATCTTTCAAAGGCTCTTTCAGCCTATCAGGGCGTCAGGCCCTGCCTCATGCTGCATCTCAGCAGCAGCTCCTGGAACCGTGTACAATTCACGACCACTCCATGCATTTTTCACGCTTCTGAAACCAATACCAGTTGTGCAGGACACAGCCATATTCTTAATTCAGGGATGAAACAAATCATAGCCTTGAAAAGCAGGTTCCTTTTCCAGTGAACTCTTTCCAAAAGTGTTTGCATTTCTATGATAGTCTTTCCTCAGGCATCCTTTCCATGGTAAAGCAATTGGACCATCTTCCTTAAGATTGCTAATGTGTTTGACAATAGCAGAGTCAGTAACATAAAACCAGTCTCAGTGCCTGTAATTTTAACTTGCTTGAGGTTTTCCAGTTTAAAATCTTAAATCTGTCAGTACAATATCTCTAGCCAAGCACATCAGTAAATTACAAATTTAACCTTGATCAAACTCTCTGGGCCTGGGCAGCAGGACACAGCCAGCCCTTATGCCAGTAGCCCAGTTCCAACAAAGCCCTCTGCAGTCTTTCCTTCCCCTTAGAAAGCTCATAAGCCAAGCCTCGAGGTTCAATACTGTCTGCACTTAGAATTCTCATAATGCATCATAATAGTCCATAAAACTTGGCTTACCACTCCAGAAGGCATCTTCATTTGCAAGCACCAAGTCCATGCCCATTTCTCCAAAACAAAGGTTTCAAAAGATCAACATGTCAGGTTCATCTCAGTCCACTCCTCTGTACCAAGTTCTGTAGCAGACAGCTTCAGGTTCGCTGAGATGAACTCAGTGCTATTATATACACGTGTTCTATAAGCTTGACTATAAGTACAGATACTCTAATATGAAGTCAGAATCATGGAAAGTCACTGGATTTACTTTCTTTATTACATTTTGTGTTTCTTTATACCTTATAAACTACATTCCAAACTGGATTTGTGCTGTTGAACTGAAGTTGAAGGTCGTAGGTCATTCAACTACTTTAAACCTGTTTCCTTATTTGTAAAATGAGTTTATTGATAAGCATACTTGCTAGGTAAGCATATCATGTAAACTCTTTAAAGCAGTCCTGGAGAGCTCAACTTGGCCTAGTCATTGTAAGCATTCAAAATATGTTATTTATTTTAAAAAGGAGATAGGAACATTTTATAAGGAGATATTCCCAGGCCTTAAAAGTCTTTTTGTGAAACTCTAAGCATAGGTTGGGTACTTGCACTGGATGGCTCATTGAATATCCTTTTATACTTAGACCTCATTACTTTGAGATTTTGTTTATAGCAATCATACAGGGTAAATATTTCAAGGTTTTCTTTTCCCAAAATATCTGTAGTGTGGTTAACTTAGATAAGTGTTGATAAACTGAGGATTGAGAATGGCAGAGTAGAAGGCCCCCTTCCTGTGAAGCCCAGTGGGCAGTTTATGCTGTAATTTCTAAGCTTATTAGTCTTACTATCTTCAATTCTCCGTATCTACAGCTAGAAAAGGAGAATAGAAGAACATCTTCCTTAAATAGATTAAAAACTCAGATATGTTATTTCATGTTAAATTTTGTGCTACTTAAAATCCATGAGACAGCCTTGCTGAAAGTTTCAGTTTTCGCCTACCAATTAGGTATGTCTGCCTAATTAAACACAGCTTGGTAGTGTTTCATGCAGGAGCATCTTATATCTTGTGTTTTTCTTAAAATAAATTGATGTTGAATTTGGATTGCACCCAGGCCTTAAGTAAATGCTTGAGTTAGAAATGGGTTTGTTCATCCATCAAGGAGTCATAGAAATATCTGGCTTTTCAAGGTCAAAGCAAATGGTTTTGTGACTGGTTTTGTTTCTTTTGAAGAGAGCTTGAGAGTTACAAGTACTCCTTTCTGTATTTATCTATCCTCCTTCCCTCACTTCTTTTAGAGCCACTGAGGCTTGTTATTATGATGTGCTCAAGTAGATAGACTTGTTAGTTTGCCATTAAGTTTGGTCATTGTAATTTGCCCCTCACTGTTGCTTTTGGTTTTTGTCTTTGGGGCTTCTGACATATTCAGATCTACAGTTACTACTTTGCCAGGCTTGACCCATCATTGGGGTCACATGCTGGGTTCATACTGTCTCAACCGTCCAGATCGTCACGGGAATGTTGTGTTCATACTGTGTCAACTGTCCAGACTATTATTGGGGTCACATGCTGGGTTCATACTGTCTCAGCTTTCCAGGTAGAATTGCAGTTAATTAAGGGTGTCAGGCAGAACCCACAAGTGCTCTTTAAATGTTTCCTGCTGATTGGTTCATTTCTTTCCTTATCTCATTATCTAGATTTCTCTTCCAGTCTCAAGAATGGCTTTCTTCCTGATGAAGCTCTGGTGGCTGACATGTTGCCTTTACACTGCCATCTGCTTCTTTGTGGTTTCTCTGTGAGAAAATTGTGGTATTAACTTATATCCTAATCCGAGGCTTTTCTGAAAATAGAAATGAACAAATTAGGTTGCCTTAGGAATTAGCCAAAACTAAGTAACTAGTAGTATTTTCATCTGCTTGAATAAGGGTAGTGTTTAATAAATATTGCTCATGTCCTCTTTAAAACAGTTCCTTTTTACTAAGCATAATTGTGAAGTAGCTTCTTCCTAGTTGATGACATCTGGACACTGAGGGACAATAGCAGAAAACTGAACAAGTGCTGAGTCTAAGGAGCTTTTATTCAACAAATGCTTAGGGAACACCCAACAAACGTACACATAGCACTGCGCACATTTGCAATCATACCAGATCTACAGCAAGTCATGGAAATGATTTAGCTTGTGACCTGGGCTCAAGTCAACAATTCTCAGTCTGTATAACTAAGACCATCAAAGAAGTGCTCTCTCATCTAGAAACAGAGTTATATGTACAGTCCCATGATGTGGTTAATGCTTGCCTAAGGGAGGAAATCCTAAAATTGTGGTGGCGTTCTAGTGACATCAGGCTGAGGCACAGGTTGGGAGTAACACTGCCTACATTTCATTGCAGGTTATACGCAGCAAAGTACAAAGATAAACGAGGACAACTTACATATTCATAGAAGTAAATGAATGCTCAATATATTTTACTGTTTCCTTCATGCCCATGTTCCTTTTCTCCAACACCATTTTAAATGTTTCTAAAATTAAATAGAGAAAGTTGACAAAGAGGAAACCAAACTCAAAAATATTGTTTTTTCAGTAATTTTTGCAAAAGAAATGTAAAACTGTTGACCCAAAAATGGATTACTAGTTGTTTGACCATATGAAAGATTCTTTTAATGTGAATATTGGTGATGCACATTAGTTACAGCATCTCCTGCAGATATGACAATTAAAAATTAAGTCAGCATGTACTGACTTCCCACCTGATGTCCGCTGGTCTTTGTGGCAATGTGAGAGGAAAGGAAGTTGGAAGTGAAGATAATCTTTTAGTTGTCTCTCCTACAGATCTCTTTGTAACAACTGTACATATTCACTATGTGTTTTTCTCTTAGTCAACATTTAAAACAATGTGTTAGACACTGTATGAGACACAAAGAACTTAAATTAGATCACTTTTGCTATTTCTAAAGTCAAAGTCAGCTTCATGTTGCTGGGATGAACTTCCAAACTAGGCACAGTTTATGGGAGGAAGTGATTTATTGAAGCTTAGAGATCTAGGGGAGTTCCATAATGGTAGAAAAAGCTGGCTCCCTTTCACAGGTCCACAAAGAGAGAAATACCACTACCAGTACCACAAAGCAAGCAACCAGTAACAAAATACCAACAGCAAGATAGTAGAGACCCAGGCGGAACTCACTCTGCATACATTAGGCTGGAATTCAGATCCACCCTGGTGATACACTTTAAGGCTGGATGTCAGGATCTGCCCAGAGTTATACCTCTTCCAGCCCAGCACCTAGAAACTCAAGTTACAGCTTAAAAAAAAAATTTGAGTCTCTTAGGGGATATAAATTCAAAGTACCACATTCTGCCCCTGGCCCCTAATAAACTCATTACCATCTCACATTGTAAATTGTATTCAATACAGTTTTAAAGGTCCCATAGTCTTTACCAACTTAAAATTGCTCAACAGTCCCAAGTCTCATCTGAGATTTAAGACTGTTTCTGTGAGTCCTGTAAAATTAAAACAAGTTACATACTTTTAACATATAGTTGCTCAGAGTAAACATTTCCAACTGCTATAAGACATAACAAGGAGAGACAGTGCAAACTCAATAACCGTCAAGCAAACATCAAACATCTACAGTTCAAGTCCAGTATCATAACAAGTGACTGACAGACTCTGGATTTTACAATTCTGCCCCTCCAGCTGAACTAAGTAGCCAGGGAAGTCTTCCATGCCTAGTCAACAGCATTCCATGGTAGCTCTTGCACAGTCCTTGTATATGTAAACATTTTCGTATCTCCTTTGCAAACCATAGTGCATCTTCCAGTGGCTTCACTGGACTCATTTTCAAGGTCAACCTGCCTGCCTAATGCCATGTCTCAGCAGTGCTTCTGGAACTGTGTGCACTTCATGACCCACTCCATGCATTTTTATGCTTCCGAAACCAATAACAGATATGGAGGACACAGCCATGTTGTTAATTCAGGGGTGAACTAAATTATGACTTTGAAGAGCAGGTTCTCTCCTTTCAATCAGCTCCTTTCAGGAGAGTTTGCATTCTTACCATTCAGTCTTTGCTCAAGCATCCTTTCCATTGTTTTCAGTGTAAAGTAGTTGGGTCATCTTCCTTAATCATGGTACCATCTCCTAAAAAATAGCAGTTTTAGCAACTAGTCTCATTGCCTGTAACATTAAACTTGCCTGAGTTTTTCCAACTTTAAGTCTTAAAATTCTCAGTTCTTTATCTCCCACCAACCACCTCATTGTTATCAAGTTCAAACTGAATCAAACTCTCTGGGCATGGGCAGCAGAATGCAGCCAGCCCTATGCCAGTAGCCCAGTTGCTGCAAAGTTTTCTGCAGTCTTTCCTTCCCCTCTGAAAGCCCATAAGCAGGCCTCCGAATACAATTCTCCACTTAGCATTTTCAAACTCTAACAAGAATGGTTCATAAAACTTGGCTTAAGGCTCTAGGTGGCATCTTCAGTTGCAAGTACCAAGTCCATGCCCATTCCTCCAAAACAAAAGTTCAAAAGACCAAAGTCCACATGGTCAGATTCATTGCATAGCATTATCCTACTCTGCGGTCCCCATTTCTGTCACAGTCAGCTTCACATTGCTGGGATGAACTTCTAAATCAGTCACAGTTTATGAGAGGAAGGGATTTATTGAAGCTTACAGATCCAGGGGAGTTACGTAATGGCAGAAGAAGCTGGCTCCCTTTCACAGGTCCACACAGAGAGAAATACCACCACCAGCACCACAAAGCAAGCAACCAATAGCAAAAGACCAGCAAAACAGCAGGGACATAGGCAGAACTCACTTTGTGTACCTTAGCCTGGAATTCAGATCCATCCCCAGTGATAACTTAGGGCTTGACCCAGGATATGCCCACAGTGACACCTCTGTCAGCCAGGTGGCTAGAATTCCAAGTTAGAGCTTTAATAAAATATTTGAGTCTATTGGGGGACCTAAATTCAGAAGAATATCATATGTGCCATGGAAAATTAAATAAGCTCTTTGAGATCTAATTACATGATAACATTTCATGTCAGGTAGATTATAGACTGGGCATATTTTAGGAGCTGCCTTCTCCCACCCTGCCGTTGCTGACAGTATGTCTGTAACTGAACATCAATTCAATGGCTCCAATGGCAAGTGTGCAGGGCTTATTGTTTAATCAAAACACCATTGTTACGCTGAAGAGATGGCTCATCAGTTAAGGCTTTTGATAGCCTACAAAGCCTGAGGACCCAGAATCAATTCCCCAGTACCCACCTAAGCCAGGTGCACAAGGTAGAACATGCACCTGGAGTTCATTTGCAGTGGTTGGAGTCCCTGGAGCACCCATTATCTCCCTCTCTCTTTACTTCTTTCTTTCTCTCTGCCTCTTCCTCTCTTTCAAATAAATAAATAAAATATTTTCAAAATAATAAATAAATAAATAAAACATTGTTATGAATGTCTAAGTTGAATGCAGCCATCTCAGAAGCTTTGTGGCAGAAGCAGAAACTGAAGTGTGCTGTGAAGGGCACACAGAAATTGGAACAACAGAGAGCAAGTAAGGAAAAGCACTGGTGTATGTTTAGGGAGGCAAAACTCTGTTGAGGAATAAACTTACAACTTGATATTATTCTGTTGTTTCTTGCTAGGCATAGTATTTTTGCAAGAGATTCTGTCGTGGTTCTCAGGCCTGCCTGATTTACCAGAGGAAGAGCATGAGTGAGTGTCTGGCATTCCTGAGGTAGAGTGGAGACTGAAGGTGATATATTGGAAACTAAACATAAAGCTGTCCATCACTACTGAAGACAAAATGGGGAAAAAAGTTATATATTTTAGGTTGAATAATTTAAATGGATAGAAAAATGCATTTTGACATTCTTACTATTCCCACTTTAGTCATCTGCTAAATATTAAATGCTGGGTACACTATTTTATTTATATTTATTTATTTTTATTTTTAGAGAGTGTAAGAGACAGAGAGAGAATTAGCACACCAGGGCCTCAGCCACTGAAATAGGATGCTAGACACTTGCGCCACCTAGTGGGCATGTGGGACTGTGAGTTTGCCTTACCTTTGAGTGTCTGTCTGGCTTGTGCAGGATGTGGAGAGTCAAACTGGGTCCCTAGGCTTCTCAGGAAGCACCTTAACCACTAAGCCATCTCTCTAGCCCTCACCATTTTTTTTAATCCTTAACCCAAACCACTGTTTCCTCCTGTCTAGATGATCACAGGAAATGTCAGCTGACCACCTCATGCTGGTCGTTCTGGCTCTGCTCTTCTAAAAACCACTCTCTACCACCTGCACATGTTTCCTTCCATTAAAGAAAATCAGGCCATGATGGTATGGTTTTATTATTAAAATTCTTCAATAAATCACTACTTGTCTTAGAAGTAATTGCAAAATTTTAGCTTGGCCTCACTGGCGCTGTACTGTCTGATCCTGTATCATCTTCCCCAGTCTCATTTCAAGTCCACATTACCCATGCTGTGTGTGTTTCACTCACTGAGCTCTATCCTCTCTCATTTCAAGATCTTCCTGAATTCATGATTCCCTTTAACAAGGAACACATTTCACCTCCAATTTCATATGTCTACAGATCAGTTTTTTAAGAAGGACTTTCTTGGTCCCTAAAGTGAGTTTAATATTCCATTACAGGTCCAGATGAGCCATTGATTCCACTGATTTTTTTAAAAATCTCACTTGGAAATAATTACTTCATGACATCACTCTAAGGAACACCTGAAGTATAACTGCTGAACAAGATGGTCAAGGAGTTGTGAGAGAGACTATAAATATACCAGTAAATGATATCATGTGGCAAATGACTAGAGCATAGATAAAAGAGAAGGCAGATATAAGAAAAGAAATGGTAGATGAAGGTAACAGGTTGCAATATTAAAAGGAATGGGCAACATGTCTCTACACCACATAAAAATAAACTCAACAAAAAGTATAATGAAAATATGAAATATGAAGTGATTGGGGCTGGAGAGATGGCTCAGTAGTTAAAGATGTTTGCTTGCAAAGCCTGATACCCTGCATTCAGTTCTCCAGTACCCACATAAAATCTAGATGCACAGAGTGATCCGCATGTCTGGAGTTCATTTGCAGGAGACGCTGGCATTCTCTCTCTCTCTCTCATAATAATAGTAATTATAGTAATAAACAGTAATATAATTGCATAAAACCTGACATGATGTGTAGGTACTCAGTGAATTCCAAGGAGACTAGTGGGCAAAATTATTCATAATATGCTCATTCAGAATCCTTAATTTTGTTCCATCACAGGACTCCAATGATTGTGTAGCAGTGTGTGGGCAAGTATAATATGAATCCTTCTCTAAAATCTCCTATGGTGAAAGGAGTTCCTCTCACTTCCTTTTCTTTTTCCTGGTGACAGCCTAACAGAGTCTAACAGAGCTAAGTAAATACCCTGTTTGAGGGTTCAGGGACTTCTTGGCAATGATATCTGGGGGTGGCAGAGCATCTCACAAAAACAAAACCACTCTGTTACAGAGGGCCAACTTACAGATAGACTTAGTGTCTCAGTTCATGGATTGCACTGGTTTACCCTCCCAACACACACATACACACATGAACTTTTTTCTTCTTGTCACTCCTGAAAAACAAATGGCTTAGCTCCTGGGCAGCTTAGCTTTAAATTGGAAAAGGCAGCCTTGCTTGGCAGAACAATGGTATCACAGCCTCCCCACTGCTCACAACAGCTTGTGACATACAGCCCTGCAGGCAAGACCATAAAGAGAGAGCTGTCTAACATCCCAGAAACCCACACGCAAAAGGACTTCCCCATGCGGCTCCTTTAAAATTCTAGTCTGTGGGGACAGTTTCTCTCTTCTCCAGCAATTTCTCACTATGGACTTGATCTTGTGCGGCTCCCAAAAAAGGGGGAACCCCGTTAGGGGCTCCTAGCTCCAACTGGCCAGCAGTCGAAGCTGTCCCTGAGGTTGCCGCACAACGTGGTGGGTGTAGTTCTCCTGAGTACCTGTGGAAGCAAAAGGTTAGTAGGGAAGGGATGACTCCAGACAAGGGATGAGGTCTGAGGCACTTTATTTCTGGGGGCGAAGCCTTTTATGCAGTTGGAGGCAGGAAGAAAGGGTGAGGGGAAGAGAAGGAGGAGTGAGAGAGGGGCGTCCAATCAGTAGTTGCCAAGACAGTCTTTTGTGGTATCACATTGCACAAGGGAAGTGGTCAGGGACCACTGACATGTTCTGCACGTACACATTTCGATGGTATGGGACCACTGACATGTTCTGCACGTACACATTTCAATGGTATGCAAGATAAGTTGTTTTCACAAATTAGTTCCCAAGAGTATGCGCACACAAAATTCTTCCTGAGTAACTGTTAAACCCATAGGAATTTCCTGTATCCAATGTTTTCTTAAGTCTGTTCTATATCATGGCCATGACTACTTGTTTGATCAGAGTGAAGGTGGGGGCAAGACGGCAACGCTTGATTTACTCAAGCCTGTCTTGTGACAGTTAAATTTGGTTTGCACACATCCTGTTTGGCAAGCCTTCAGGCAGCTGCTTGTTTCAATCTTGCAGGAAAGGCAGGCAGGAAGTCAGCCAAAGGTTAGTGGCGGAGAGCTGAGGAGGGGGAGGTCTTCATGGTTCCCGACATCTCCCCCGTTCTTGTTTTAAAAAATGGATGGAGGTGGCTAGGAAGGCTGCCCCGGGCAAGGTTACCGGCTGGGTGCTGCCTCGACCGGGTTCCTAGCGGCGACAGAGTCGTCTCCACGTGCCCGCGATTCGAGACTTGAGCGAGCGAGGCTGATTGCTGATTTTTTGAAACATCTCGAATTTTAAGGCGGGAGGAGGAGCGGCAGGTTCTTCATCAGTATTGAGCTGTTGGTACATCACTGCGGGGTGGCTTTTAGTAGCGTCATCTATTTGTTTCTTTACAAATCCAGTGAGTCTTCGGAAGGCCCATGGGCCAAAGGATATGAGCAAAAGGAAGCCAATAAAGGGTCCCAGAAAGGCTGGGAGTAAAGTCGACAACCACGGGGTCGTCGAGAACCAATTCTTGTACCAACTTTCACTCTGATCAATCTCCCTACGTCTCTCCTCCAGGCTATCCTCAATGCGTTTAATGCTATCTCTGACTAGTCCTGTTTCATCCTTAAACACGCAGCATTCCTCTTTTAAGGCGGCGCAAACTCCCCCTTCCTTTAAAAAGGCAAGATTAAGACCACGGCGGTTTTGAAGAACCATTTCTGCAAGAGAATTAACAGTATTAGTAAGGTGTTTAAGTCCTTGTTTAAGTTCGGCAATATCAGAGTCAACCTTGCGTTGAAGAACCGCTAGGTGGCGGTATTGGTCGTGGGTTTGAACGAGGGAAGCGATGCCCGTGCCGGCACCTGAGGCACCCAGGGCTAGGAGGACACCAACAGTGATGGCAGTGATGGGCTCGCGTTTGGAGCGGCGGTAGCCAGGGCTGGACAGGCGAGATGGTAACAGATCCTCGGTGTGATGGACGGAGAGGCGGGGAAGGAGAAGAATAAGAACACAATAATCATGAGTGGCAACAAAGGCATCAATAATGATGTGAGGAGAGAGGCCCGAGGCACAGGCAAAATAAGTGCCGGTGGGGGCGAGGAGGAAAGGGTTACGAAATTGTCCCGGAAGAACCAGTGTCGAGTTGCAAGTAGAGTCAAGTTGTGGGGGCAAACGAGTATGATTGGGGCGGAGGCAGAGGCCAGAGCCCACAACTTGACTGACCGTGATGGCGTGGTCGTTGTCCATACCCCAGGGGAGAGCGTGTGGGTCAGAGGTGGGTAGGGGGGTGTCCAGGACCGCGACTCCTTCATAAAACGGAGGGGCAGGAGAGAAGCAGATCCAGCATTCTTTGTAGGCAGGATCGGTGATGGCCATGGCAGAGGCATTCATAAGGTCCAGGAGGCGAGAAGCATCAGAGGGGGCACCGGGAGGAATGGTGAGTTGTAAAGGGGAGTCACTAGCGGGTGTGAGAAGGCGGGTGGGGACATGTGAAGGGATCGGGGGAAGGGATGGCCGGGGGGTGGGGGGGGCGAGGAGGGGTGGTGTTTGGTTGGGGTGCTTGCAGGATATTGGGGCCTAAGGAGAAAGGGCGGCGGGGGCGTGGTAGGGAGGTAAGAAGTTGGACTGTGAAAAGGAGGCCAGGGTCCGTTCCGGAGGTGTAGAGGCGAAGGCCCCAGCGATGTGGGCGCGTCCATTTGGACTTATCCCTGCCGGCTTTGGTAAAGGAAATAGTGAGAGGGTTGCACCAGTGGCTCGGCGAAGAGCGGCAAGTGAGGGGGCTGTGATGTCGGCGGACGGAAATAAGATCCCAAGAAGAAGAGGGGTGCCAGGAGGTGTCGCCAGAGGTCTCACAACCCCAAGAGGCACAAAAATAAGCGTCGTGGTGACCACAGTTAGACTGTAAGGAACGAGGACGGTGATCACCGGGACAGACATAAATTGGAACGGAGCGCAAGGCATCGCGACGCCGGGGATGGTTGCATTTCGGTGCGTCATCATCAACCGCGAGGCCCCCGGAGAGGGGCCCCGGGCGGGGGAGGAAAGAATTGGGTGTACCCCAGACTTTGTCAGCGCCAAGGGCTAGGGCACAGAGGTCTACCTGGAGCGGGGACCACGGGGGTTCGGAGGAAATGGAGGTGGTGACGTTAGCAACATCGCCTGCTTCATTGATGATGAGCCAGGTATAATTATATAAGGTGTATGGTGAGGGCTTACGGGGGTTGCGGGCACAAAGTATCGGAGGAAGGGACAAATGTAGGAGCAGCGGGATCCAGACAAGAAGATGCAGGAGCAGTACTGGCTGGGCCCGTGCCGTCATGGCGAGGTGATGTTGGGTTTTCTGAAAAAGAAACAGAGGGGAGAACCTCAGGGGCCGGGTCCCTGGGCGGAGTGAACGGCTTAATGAAGCGCTCAGGGAGCCATCTAGTTTCGTCTGTGTCTGGGTTATGGACACAGGCATGACCTTTGCCCCAAATGAGAACAGGATGTGGGCCAAGCCAAGCGCCTGTGCGAACATCTTTCCACAGAACAGTGGAAAAGGAAGTGGCTGAGGCGGGGTGCCAGAGGCGCTCAGCTGCAGATTTTCCATGTGTGTCAAGGGTGAGGAAGTTAAGAACGAAAAGTGCATGATGGAGCAAATTTCGGGGGGTGAGCTTGTGCCCATGAAAAACAAGATCTTTGGAGGAAAGTTTGTGTAGCATGTTTTTGAGGGTAGAGTGAGCCCTCTCAACAATGCCATGACCTTGGGGATTGTGGGGAATGCCGAATTTGTGACAAATCCCGAATTTTGATAGGAAGTCTTTCACCTTTGCTGATGTATAAGCAGGACCATTGTCGGACTTCACAGTTTTTGGGGTACCCAAGATGGAGAAGCAGTGGATAAAATGTGCCACTACATCTTTGGCAGCTTCCCCCGTGTGGAGGGATGCACAGAGAAAACCACTGAAGGTATCAATGGACACATGAACATACTTAAGAGAGCCAAAAGGCTGAAAGTGAGTGACGTCTGTTTGCCACAGGGCCCCGGGTATAAGGCCTCGGGGGTTAACCCCAGTGAGGGGTTCGGGGAGAAGAGAGAGACAGGAATGACAGGTTTTTACAATGTCTCGAGCCTGATCCCTGGTAATGGAAAACATGTGGCGCAGGGTTTGCGCGTTAAGATGATGAAGGGCATGAGCCCTCTGGGCCTTCTCAAAAGGAGAAGGGGAGAGAGAAGAGAAAATGGCTGCCATGGCTAAGATGGAGGACGGTCTGGTGGCAGCGTCCACCTGAGCGTTGCCTTCCGCGAGGGCACCAGGCAACGAGGAATGGGCGCGAATGTGTGCGATAAAGAAGGGGTTGGAGCGTGCCAGGATAAGTTGCTGAATCTGGGAAAAGAGCTGAAAGGCCGTGGTAGAGGGTTTAATAAAGGGAACTGTTTCCAAGAGTGGAATAGAATGAGCAATATATGCACTATCAGTGTAGAGGTTAAAAGGGGAAGAGACAAGAGTGAAGGCTTGCAGAATGGCAAAGAGCTCGACGTGTTGAGCAGATTTGTAGTCAGTGGGAAAGGAGGAAACCTTGCCATTAATGGAGACAGCAGCGGTGCCTGAGGAGCTGCCATCCGTAAAAATAGAAACAGCAGCTGGGATAGGCGAGGGCCGAGAGAGGGTAGGGAAGATGACTGGATGATGGTTAAGAAACTGTATAAGTTTGTCAGAAGGGTAATGGGAAAGAATGTGACCAGGGTAGGAGGTAAGAAATAGTGCCCAGTCAACAGAGTGAAGCTGCAGGTGTAGGAGGTTTTGGGGGGTATAAGGAACAATAATAGAGTGGGGGTAAATACCAAAAATTTTAACAGAGAGGGTAAGGCCCTGGCGGAGCAAAGAAACAACAAGGTCAGGGTATGTAGCAAGAACTTTGGAAGGGGTGGAGGGGAGATGGACCCAGTAGAGAGGAGCATTCTGATAAAACACTGCCGTGGGGGCAAAGGTGGTCGCAAGAACGATGAATTGCAAAGGAAGCTTGGGGTCAAAGTAGGAGAGGGATTGTCCCTGGATGGCTTGTTCAACAAGGTTGAGGGCTGAGCGGGCTTCGGGGGTGAGAGATCGGGGGGAAGTGGGGTTAGAGTCACCTTGAAGAATGTCAGTTAAGGGCTTGAGGTCTCCAGTAGAGAGTTTCAGGTAGGGACGAAGCCAGGTGATGTCCCCTAAAAGCTTTTGGAAGTCATGGTAAGTTTTTAAGTGTGAGGTGCGGAGCTGGAGTTTTTGCGTGCGGACAGTAGAAGGGAGGAGTTCAAAACCAAGAAAAAGGTGAGGAGGATGCAGTTGAACCTTGTCTTGGGAAATGGAAAAGCCGTGAGCCTGTAAAGAGGAAACGAGGTGGGATGCAGCGCGCAGGAGAGCATCAGGATCGGGACCGAGGAGTAAAATGTCATCCATGTAATGATAGAAAGAGATGGAGGGGTAAAGGGAACGAAAGGGGTCCACGTAGGATGCCACGTAGACTTGGCAGAGCGTAGGGCTGTTGGCCATGCCCTGAGGAAGGACCTTCCAGTGGTACCTGGCAGCAGGACCAGAGGCATTGAGTGGGGGAAGGGAGAAGGCGAACCTGGGGCAATCCGCGGGGTCCAAGGGAATAGAGAAGAAGCAATCTTTGAGATCAAGAATGATCTTGTGAGAACCTGCGGGAAAAGATGTAGGCACAGGTA
The DNA here is from genome assembly GCA_036346955.1 of Dipus sagitta. Lineage (NCBI taxonomy): Eukaryota > Metazoa > Chordata > Mammalia > Rodentia > Dipodidae > Dipus > Dipus sagitta. The sequence goes on from CM070770.1 coordinate 112,371,017, forward strand.
GGCCAGGTTGGGTGGCCCCCATAGGCCGCATGGAGCCATTGATGCGGCGCAAGTCATGAAGCAGGCGCCAGGCGCCGGACTTCTTTTTGATGACAAAGATGGGGGTATTCCAGGGAGAGGTGGTAGGTTCAATGTGGCCTGCGGCGAGCTGCTCTTGCACGAGGGCGGAGGCAGCTGCAAGCTTCTCAGAAGTGAGGGGCCATTGAGCGACCCAGATTGGGTCATCAGAGGTCCAGGAAATGCGGAGGGAAGGGCGGGGGTTGGGGGAAACTGAAGGAAGAATAGAAGAGGAGGGCGGGAGAGAAAATTGGGCATAGACAGAGGTCACAGAAGTTCGGGGTTTGGAGGAAGAGGGAGAGTAGCCCAGACCCTGCCTGCCGGGGTTGGGGGTGGCAGAAATGGGTTTGGTGATGCCCTGGAAGTATTTGCCTAAACCCTTAGAGGGGACATAGCCGGAGGCAAGCATCTGATTAAGAATGCGTTTGTCCTTGCATTTGAGTAACACAAGGCCCATTTGGTCCATAAGGTCACGGCCCCAGAGGTTGATGGGCAGATCTGGGATAATGTAGGGGCGAACAAAGCCAGTGTCGCCATCCTCATCCTGCCAAATGAGGCGGTGGGCACTGAGGTGGACACGTTTGGCTGTGCCAGCAACACCCGAGATAGGATCCGGAGAAGGGGTGGTAGGCCAGTCAGCGGGCCAGTCGTGTGGGGAGAAGCAAGTGGTGTCAGCACCGGTGTCAAGGAGACCATGAAAGAGGCGGCCTTGGATGGTGAGGGAAAGAACAGAGGATGGGCGTTCCTTACAGATGGTTTTAATCCAGTAAACATCAGAGGAGCCAGGATGTGTGGCGCCGCGTGAATGAGGCAAGGCGGGGAGGTCCACCGCAAGGGGGAGGGGAAGAGCTTGAGCAATGCGAACGCCAGGAGAGATCTGGACAGGTTCGAAGGGGGCAACGGCGTTGAGGAAAATCTCCCCCGTGTAGTCGTCATCCACAATGGAGGGCTGGATGATAAGACCGGCAATGGTGGAGGAGGCGCGGCCAATAATCATAAAGAAGTGGCCGGGAGGGGGAGGGCCAAAGATGCCCGTGGGAATAGAGCAAACGCCATCGCGAGGGCTCAATAGGTGGGGGGAGGAGGCACAGAGGTCCAGTCCTGCTGAGCCGGGGGAGGCCCTGAAGAGGGAGGGGGTTGAGGGACGGAAGGGGCTTGGGAGGGGTGGTGCTGATAGAGAACTTGTGGAGGGGTAGAGGTCCCAGCTGGTTCCCCCGATGCTGGGACAAAAGTGATACGGCGAGGCTGGGAGCGCGGGGCCTGGGGGTGGCCCCTGGCGGAGTTTCCCGACTGTCCGTTGGGGACACGTCGGAGGGGGTTTTCCCCAAGGTAGTTGCCTTCTACATCAGTGGTCGCACGGCAAGAGGTTCGCCAATGGCGGCCACGGCGACAGCGGGGACAAAGAGAAGGACGCTCCGAAGTGGAGCCTGCCTGAATGTCAGGGGCGCGGCGCTCGGGGCATTTGCCAGCAAAGTGTCCTGGCTTTCCACAGGAGTAGCAAACCTGGCCTTTGTTCTGGCCTTGGAATGCCACCAGAGCGCCCGCAACTTGAGTGGCGAAGGAGTGAGCATCCTTGCACAAGGAAATCATCTCCTCAAGAGAGCGAGAGGGCTTAGGAGATTTGAGAAGTTGGCGACAAGCAGAGTTAGCATTTTCGAATGCCAACTGCTTGACAAAAGGGTTGGAGGTATCCGTGATACCTGTGGTGCGGTCAATGGCTTCCAGGAGGCGGGAGATGAAAGCGTGATAAGGTTCATCATTAGCTTGCTGTATGCGAGAAAGGGGAAGGGTGGGGGCAGAAGAGGAGGGGATGGCTTTCCAGGCTTTCATGGCGGCCTGAGTAGTAAGGTTAAGAAGATGGTAGGACAGTGGACGCTGGGCCTGAAGAGTGTTATAGGGCTTTGAGCCAGAGATCTGGAGAAACTCAAGCTCATCATCATGAACGAGTTCTCTGCAGTTGTTGATGAATTCAGCCTCCCAGAGAACGATCTGATCTGGTTTGAGGCAGCGGCGAACAGTTATGCGCCATTCAAGAGGGTAAAGATTGCCACCATAGGAAAGACTTTCAAGGCAAGAGAGAGTGTAGGGGGCCTGGACCCCATACTCAAGGACAGCCTTACGGACCTCCTTGAGGCTGGCCTGATCAAGATCGCGAAACTCTATGTCTTCCTGAAGGACGGCACCAGGGCCGCGCCCAGCTGGAGGGGGGGGTGCGTGGGGGCGCAGCGGTGGGAGCGGCGACAGAGGAAGCAGGAGAAGGGGGGGGGGCGAGAGGGAGATGGAAGGGAGCCGAGAGCGCGTTCGAGGCGGTCGGCGATGTTTTGGAGACCAGCCTGCGAGCGAGTAATCATGGGATGAGTAGAGGAGGAGGAAGCGGCGGCGGGGGACGAAGATGGGACGGCTGCACCAGAGTCTGGGGCATGAGGGGGCTGGGGGGGTCGAAGAATCGCGGGATAGGCTTGTAAAGCAGAGGGAGCGGGTGGGGGAGGAGCGTCGGGGGCAGAGACGCGGGACAGAAGGCGATCCAAAGAGGAGGAGATTTCCTGAATTGCGAGGTGAAATTGAGTGGGGGATAGAGGGGGAGAGGGCAATGGCTGAGAGCGGGGATCGTAGGCGGCTGCAGCCGTATCTAAAGCGGCTGCATCCTCAGGAGAGAGTGGCTCCGGAGAGGGGGCGCGAGCGAGCGCCACAAAGGAGGACGCAGGATCGGAAGGAACAGAGGGCTTAGAGGGAGCGGGAGCGTAAGGTGGCGGATAGGAAACGGTAGACTGAGAGTCCTCGGAGGGGGATACGGGTGTGTGGGAGCGAGACGCGGAGGTTAAGGCAGCCTGTCCTGCCTTGAGAATGTCGGCGCAAGAGGATGAAATGGGGGCGGCAGTAATAATGCCGTCAAGGAGTTGCCAGTATTTAAGGATGCAATCTTTAAAAGCAGGATCATTCTGTTTGTCGCAGAAGGCGGTGAGATCATTACCTATGGTGAGCCAGGTAGAGCGGGCGATCTTAGGGGCAGTGAAGACAAACCAGGGAGAGGCCCGGTGAACGACATTAAGAAATTGACAGAGATCAGCCTTGGAAACATGGACCTTGCGAGAAACGAGCTCGTCCTGCAGGGATTGGAGGAAACGAGCCTCGGAACTAAGGGAAGAGCCCATGGCGAAGGGCGGGGGCCAGAGGCCGAGAAGAAGGGGACTCGCGAGGGAGTCGAAGGGGTCCCAAGTGAGACGAACGGGGGCTCAGAAAAGAGCCGGAGGGGTCCCGAAGGGGACGGGGGTCGACTAAGGGGTGACAAAGTCACGAATGTGCGCACAAAGGGGAGAAACCACGCGAAAAAAGGGGGGTCTTACCCGAGAAGAAATTGGGGCGTGGAATCCCGAACTAACCGTCGACCGGTAAGGAGAAGAAGACACGCACGTTGGGCGCCAGATGCGGCTCCCAAAAAAGGGGGAACCCCGTTAGGGGCTCCTAGCTCCAACTGGCCAGCAGTCGAAGCTGTCCCTGAGGTTGCCGCACAACGTGGTGGGTGTAGTTCTCCTGAGTACCTGTGGAAGCAAAAGGTTAGTAGGGAAGGGATGACTCCAGACAAGGGATGAGGTCTGAGGCACTTTATTTCTGGGGGCGAAGCCTTTTATGCAGTTGGAGGCAGGAAGAAAGGGTGAGGGGAAGAGAAGGAGGAGTGAGAGAGGGGCGTCCAATCAGTAGTTGCCAAGACAGTCTTTTGTGGTATCACATTGCACAAGGGAAGTGGTCAGGGACCACTGACATGTTCTGCACGTACACATTTCGATGGTATGGGACCACTGACATGTTCTGCACGTACACATTTCGATGGTATGCAAGATAAGTTGTTTTCACAAATTAGTTCCCAAGAGTATGCGCACACAAAATTCTTCCTGAGTAACTGTTAAACCCATAGGAATTTCCTGTATCCAATGTTTTCTTAAGTCTGTTCTATATCATGGCCATGACTACTTGTTTGATCAGAGTGAAGGTGGGGGCAAGACGGCAACGCTTGATTTACTCAAGCCTGTCTTGTGACAGTTAAATTTGGTTTGCACACATCCTGTTTGGCAAGCCTTCAGGCAGCTGCTTGTTTCAATCTTGCAGGAAAGGCAGGCAGGAAGTCAGCCAAAGGTTAGTGGCGGAGAGCTGAGGAGGGGGAGGTCTTCATGGTTCCCGACAATCTTGTGCTTTTCTTTTTCTTTCTACTTAATTAATGGTCCCTGTTTCTTGGATTGTTGGAAACCACCAGAGATTGGTGCTGGAGTTGTTAGGCTCAGAGTCTGGGCACAGGCAGCCATAACAAGCTAGGCTCAGCCGTCCATCCCAACGGGCCAATTAGAGACATGGTGAAAAGCAGAGAAAGGAGGTTTATTCAGTGTGGCTACACTGGGAAAAGGAACAAGTGAATTGGTCTAAGATACATATCTAAGTCACCTTTGGGGTTCTGACATGAGGTTTAAACAGACAGCAAGAGGCATGCATAACTAAACAGTCTAGGTGAAGATGTGGTCCTGCTGTCATGGATCCATGCCTGTCTCACTGTAAGAAGCCTCTTCCTGGGAGACAGGTTTCTCCTCTTGCTGAAACCAAGGCTTCAGTCTTTCCCTTCTCCCACATGAGATTCCTGGGGAAATTGAAGTTCCATCATTTCAGTATTCTGCTAGCCAAAGGGAGGGGCACAGTAAATCTTTAGACTACCTTCTAAACTCCTGAGACAAAAGTTCTAAAGGGCACAATGATCCCTCTTACCTTGGTAACATAACAAACGCCCCTCATAGGCCAAGCTCCCATCTACCTTACTTCCATGCTCGTCTCAACAATACAAGATTGAGGCCAGGTGGTTCTACTTACTTTTCTTCTAAATAATAGTGACTCGTAGTAAGTTTCTCTAACTCCAGGGTTTACCCACAACCACTCCTTTGCATCCCCTTAGCCAAAGTTAATGGAGAACATCTAAAAATTCCAGGCCCTATCACAATCATTTTTCCACTGAATCTCTTCTATGCGGGCCAATCATAATTAAATGTAATTCTGTGTCATAGATCCAGTATGGGGTATTTTGTTCCATACTTTTTTAATTCTCTACCTCATGCCTAGAAACATTTCTCCTTTCTCCTGGGCCTTTCTATAACATGTCTGCATTCATAGGCCGAGCTCAACTATCACCCATGGAAATGAATCCTTGTTCCTATGAGTTTTCATTTTCTATATAATTATTGTGTGTGTGTGTGTGTGTGTGTGTGTGTGTGTGTGTCCGTGTGATATATAGTATGTGTGGGGAGGTATAGTGTATGCACTTATGTCTGCCCCATGCACATGCAAAGGCTAGAGGAGAACATTGGCTGTCCTTCTTTATTGCTCTTCTGTTTTATTTCCATGAGATGAAGTCTGTCTTTGACCGTCATAGTATTGGGGTTGTAGCCATTCATGCCCAGGTTTTTTTTTTTTACATGAGTGCTTGGGCATCAACTAAAATTTCTCAGTGTCTCATGCTTGCCTGGAAAGTGCTATTATATATTGAGCCATTTCTTGAGTCCCTGTAACCACATTGTATTTAAAAAAAATACAGGGCTGTGGAGATAGCTCAGTGGATAAAATGCTTGGTTGTCAAAGCAGAGTACCAGAGTTTGATCCCCACACCTTACATAAAAAGCTGGAAACCATGACAGGCTTTTGTAATTCCAGTATTCTCACAGCAAGATGGGAGACAGAGATAGGAAGTTTTCTAGCAAGCTTGTAGACCAGCTAGCCTAGCAGTGCAGCAGTAAACAACAGAGAGACCAACAGAGAAAGAGAGACTCTGCCTCAAACAAGGGTGAAGGCAAGGTCCACCACATGAAAGTTGTCCTCTGACGGCCATACACACACCATAGCACTCACACACAAACATGCACACACACACATACACACACACACACACACACACACACACACAGTATAGATTCACATATCAGTATCTGCTGTGTTGCTAGTTCACATAATGTTTGCTGTCAATGCCTGTTTCACTCATGTTTGCATCATTCAAAGCCTAGTATTATTCCTTGCACATAGTAAGTATTTAACAGGGCCTTATTGGATTGAAGGAAGAACGGGTTTAATGAAAACTAGTCAGTGCTCATCTTCAAAGTTTAGTAAAACATATACATGTGTTTTAAAACTCCCGGAATACCAGAGCCTTCCTATGTCATGTTATTTTAGATTAGGCTTTGACCTCATGCAAGTTCCTATTAAAGCTTACCAGTGGATGTTTCCACTGGAAGTATTTGAGGGACCACAATGTAACAATTCTTTACTTTAAAGTAGTGAGTCTTGTATAGATTGTGATGACAACATGATACAGTTTTAATTATGAACTTTATTACTGATGACTATAGTGAAATTTTTATATTTGAAACTTTGTTGCCAGAGAAAGATGCAAAAGAATATGAATACCTGCAGGGCATGGTGGCGCATGCCTTTAATCCCAGCACTGGGGAGGCAGAGGTAGGAGGATTGCCGTGAGTTCAAGGCCACCCTGCGACTACATAGTTAATTCCAGGTCAGCCTGAGGTAGAGTGAGACTCTATCTTGAAAAACAAAACAAACAAACAAAAAAAAGAATATGAATATCTAAGTATGCTTTTGAAGCACATTCTTTACTGTTCAGTTAAGAGCAATGTTCACATATTATATGCCTATTTCCTTCCCAGACGTTAAGCTGAGCGCAATTTTTCCTGCAATTTCCTAATATCTAAACCATCTGGGAGTGTGTGGGTGGGTGTGCAGGAAGGCATCCCCATCTCTTGTGGGGTAGGTGAAAATAGATGTCCCAGTCTCTCTGGGGTATGTGCATGTGTGTGTGGAAGTAGATGTCTCCATCTCTCTGTAGAGGTATTGAGGTAGGTGTCCCCATCTCTCAATCTCTCTCTCTCTCTCTCTCTCTCTATTTTGTTTCTACCTCTAGTCTTTCAAAGTTTCAGTTTAATAGAGCACCAAAACATCATTTCCTCACAGCTTTTAGTTTTATTGAAAAACATTAACTCACTACTTTATAATTAAGAAACCCTTTTTGTGCATATCTACTTTTTGCTGCTTTTGTTCTCCTAATGGAAGTACGTAGATAAACAATACCATTAATTTAAAGAAGAAATCAGAGAGTTTTCCCTCTCAGAACCCCTCTCGCTTTGGGAGCTTTTCTGCTTTACTTGTACTCTGTCTTATTTCTATTCTTTCTTAAAATCAATCTTTCATAATTAAAAATAAGTAAGTTATGACAATGCCCATCTATCTGAAGTTTGTTCTCCTTCTCGGCAGCTCCAGTAGTGACCGGGGAGGTGGTCTCTGGCCCCCTCATCCACTGTGTTGGGCTCTCTCTTGGCCTATGCTTTCTTCCCAGTTGTTCCAGCTCGTCTGTTGAACTTTGTAGTTGACATTATCTTTATGCTGTGGTTTCAGAAAACCTAACAGGGATAATCCACTTTTGGATCAACTCATATTTTAAAAGCTATTCTTTTTGTGATATTTAGTCAAGGTATGCACTTTTTAAGGCAATAAATATAAGTGAATTTTTGTATAAGCACACAAACCTAGGTAGAACCTAATGGAATAACCCTGTCAATGTTTCATTTTTAAATGTATCTAGCTTGCTTTTTTTTTATTTTGAAAATATCCAAGTACTATATTTCCCACTGTTCTTTGGGTACAAGGGTGCTGGAATGAACTTCCAAACCAGGCACAGTAATGGGAGGAAGGAATTTTATTGAACCTTACAGATCCAAAGGAAGTTTTATAATGGCAGAAGTTGGCCCTCTTTCACAGGCCCAGGAAGAGAGAGAAAAAAATCCAAAGACCACCACCATCAGCGCACACAAGCACAGTTCAGGAACTCCAGGCTAAGCTCACACACTCTGCATAGCATTGGACTGGAATTCCGAATCCACCCCCACACCTTAGGGCTGGACCCTAGGATCAGCCCAGTGACACCTCCTTCACCCAAGCAGGAGATCTAAAGTACAAGCTTGAACACAATCCTGAATCTACTGGGGGACATCCATTCTAACTACAACACATTATGAATCGCAACTATTTGGAGCAGGCAGAAATGACTGGCCTGAGACCTAGATTAGAACCATATTGTTGAGTTTATCCAGGGCCTACAGATCTAAGATTGGAGGCAGGAACTCAGGACTGACTCAGGTACTGTGGAATCACAATATGAATATCTGAGGCACATTGTGTCAACACTTACTACATACTTCTATGCACCAGACAGTGTATAAGGTGTTAAGATTGTAGCACTGAATGGAATAAACATGGTCCATGGAGCAAAACCAAAAGCCCAGAAAAGAAAGCTATGAAAAAATTATGCAATAAATAATAAAGTATGTGATAAAATAAATTGATATATAGGAATAAGTTGGGGAGGACAATGAATCTTTCCCATCAAAAATAACACTTATTTACTAGTCTGAAGAATGGACACATTTTTCCTGCGGGAATATGGAGGAGGGAAAATTGTTCTAGGCCATGGGAACAGCTTGTGAGAGGCTCAGAGATAAGAAAGTGCTTGGCATGCTGCCACAAATGAGTGTATGGAATGCAGAAAGACAAAATGTAGCCATGGAATATAGAGTGCTGCAAAATGGGGCTGCAGAGGCTTGCCAGAAGCAAAGATTAACAGCAAGTTAAGATTTTAACCAGTCAAACATCTGCCTTGGGGGTTGTGAGGCATCCAACAGTAGGGAGTCTAGATGCCAAGTAATATTCCAATGGCAAAGGAAAATGACTATCTTTTTGATTGTCATTGGAACATAGTATTTAGGACTGAAATGTGAACCAGGCATGCAGGGATGCTGGGGTACTGATAGGATTATTTTGTTTTTGCACATGCGTGTTCTCGTGTGTGTGTGTGTGTGTGTGTGTGTGTAGTATGAGTGATATGGTGTGTGTGGTACATGTATATATGTAGGCAAATGCATGTGCCTGTGGTTATGCATGTAGAAGTGAGAGGAGAGCATCAGATGGCTTCCTCTATAGCTTGTTTCCTATGAGATGGAGAATCTCACTGAATCTGAAGCTACCAATAAGCCCCAATGATTCTCCTGTCTCCCCTCCCTACAGGGCTGGCAATAAAGGTATATGTGGCTATACCTAGTTTTTTATGTGGGTGGCTGGGAGTCAAACACAGGCTGTATGAGGTCCTCTCAGGCCGTTATGACTGCATGACAAGTGATCTTACCTGACAAGCCATTTCCCCAACCCCTAGTTTGGTATTTTTTCTCTCTATTCAACTTTACATGGGTGTTGGTAATATGAACTTGGGTTTTCATGCTTGTATATGAAGTGCTTTTACTCACTGAACAATCTCCCCAGGCTATGAAAATTAATCTTTTGGTACACTTGAGGGCTCCTGGAATTATATCTTGGCATTAAAAAAAAAATCACTGGAGAGAAATGTGATGGCTTCTGTAGTCCACATAACCTTCCAGTGCCCCAAACTTGGGTATTGTAAATATAAATTATCCATTTCAGCTTTATCTTAATTATAGGCTTTGCATTCCATTGTTTGCTTCTACCTTGGTTTGAGTTTGGGTTTTGGCTAAACTTGGATCTACCCATGAAAAACAGGGAGGGAAGCTTGCAGAAGAAAGAGTATGTCACTGCCACCCGTCTTTAGTGTGTGGGTTTGCACATCCTCATGCTTGATAAGCTTTGAAAAACAACTCTAAAATTGAACAGAATGAAGTGTTTCTCTTAAAAACCTAAGTAGTGCATTCCTAAATTCCCACATGACCTACTGATGAAATCTATTTTATATTCACCTACAATCTCATTGCATTAGCTCCTATGCCTGAATGTATTTGTTACTTTACAAATATAGCTGGGATTTTCAGTTAGGAAATAAATGTAAACTCTCATTCTGTCTGGAGACCATGAACTGAATAAAAATGATCCAGAACAGGGAGGGGCAGCTCAGCACCACTCAGGAAGTTAACTCCTCTTTAACATGAGCTGCATTTGAGGATTATAGTTCACTCTGAAAACTAGTGGATAAAAGAAATGTCATGTTCACAACTCATTTTCTTACCTCTGTGTTTTCTTTATCCTTCAAGTCTCTTCCTCTCTAAGTACTATTTGAAATCATAGAGCAATAAAGTCTAGTCACCCCCTTACACACGCACAGGCATTTTAATGCTGGCCATAATCTTATTTAAATTTTAAAGTAATCAAATTTTGAGAAGTTTCTAATAACACTGTGCTAAATATTATAAAACTCACATGAGGGCTAGATAGAGGGATTAGCAGTTAAGACACTTATCTGCAAAGCCAAAGGACCCAGGTTTAATTACTCAGGACCCATGTAAGCCACATGCATGAGGTGTGCATGCATCTGGAGTTCATTTGCAGTAGCTGGAGGCCCTGGCACATGTATTCTCTCTCTCTGTGTCTTGCACATGTGCACTCTCGCTCTTGCTCTCACTCTCACTCTCTATCTGACTCTTTCTCTTCTCTCCAATAAATAAGTAAATATCACAAGAGAAGGCACAACACCTAGGCTGTGGGTTATGCTATTGTACATTTGTTTCCCTCCAACTCTGTCAGCCAAAAAAAAAAAAAAAAAAAAAAAAAAAAAAAAAAAAAAAAAAACCTTTCTTTGCTCTTGGTCAGGTGTTTCCTTCCAGCAATGCAATGCTGACTGCAACCATAAAATTGGTATCAGAAGTGGGGTCATTGCTACTAGAAGCCTGACTGTGTGGCTTTTGACATTTTGGAACTGATTTACAAAAGGAATGTGATGGATTTGAAGTCTTGGCCTAAGGGTCCTTGCAGTTCTGTAAGTACAGTTTGATGGACCATTTTGGTCACAGTTGAAAGACGTGACTGCAGTAAAAACTGTGGACAGTGAAGTTTGGCTTATGAGGGTGAGAAAGAACTTTGTAGGGACTAGGCTAGAAGCAGTTTGTATGAGAGGCTTGCTGCATTCTGCCTGCATGTGTGCAGGGAACTTGTGCAGGGATTGTGTTGTATAGAAATGGACTGGTGTGAGCAGAAAGGTATGGTGCAGAAAGAAATGAAATATTGGGGCCAAAAATGCTGCCTGTTCAACTGCAACAGTTGAAAGGTTGCAGCCATTGAGATTGGGCCAGCTGACCTGCATTGGGACAACAGAAAGAATGCAAACTCTTTTGAAGGGACCTAAATGCTAAAGGATGTGCTATTCTTCAAGCTCTGCTTTATTCCCCCCCCTCCCCGGGTTAACAAGTTGATAGCCTACCTGGTACTATGTATTATAACAGTATATCAAATGCAGGAAAGAGAGAGATGGTCATTATATTTGCAACACAGTTTATTTTTTTGGAAATGGCAATGGTCAGTATGAAGCAGGCTTGTTGAATCACTTGCATGGAGGTCTGATGGAGCCATGAGAATGTACCATGGGTTTAAGTGGAGACCCAAAAGAGATTATGGGTTGACCATCAAGGAGAGCTGACAGCACCAGATGAAGTTTTCAAGAACTGTGAGTAATCTAGCTGGAGGGGTGGAATTAGAGCTCCAGGGACGTGAAGGTGGTTAGAATTACTGGACACGGAGACCTGTCACTGGTTAGAGTTGTCAGACTTAGAGCTACAGAGATTGATATTTGCCCTGATTATGTCTCATATTGTTGAATATTTCTTTGGCATGCCAAATACCATCTCTTGCAGCATGAATGTTTATTCTGTGCCATTATGTTTTTATTTTGTACTTTTTAAAATTTTTGTATTTTTATATTTTTTGGTTTTATGGCTCAGTTAAAAGACCTTGGACTATGGGGATGTTCAAAAATCATTGGGATTGATAAAAACTATGGGGACTTGTAAAGTTGGGCTGGATGCATGGTATTTTACATCATGTATGGTTATCAGTTTATGGGGGCCGGGGCAGAATATGGTGGTTTAATTCAGGTGTCCCCATAAACATATGTGTTCTGAATGCTTGGTCCCTAGCTGGTGGCTATTTGGTAATTGGATTCTCCTGGAGGGGATGTATTATTGGGGGTGGGCTTATGGGTGTTATAGCCAACTTTTCCTTGCCAGTGTTTTGCATACTCTCCTGCTATTGTTGTCATCCACCTGATGTTGGCCAGGAAGTGTTGTCCACCCTCTGCTCATGCCATCATTTTCCCTGTCATCATGGAGCTTCCCTTCGAGTCTGTAAGCCAAAATAAACCCTTTCCTCCCACAAGCTGCTCTTGGTCAGGTGTTTTCTCCCAATAATACAAAGCTGACTGCAACAATTACATATTAAAAGTTTTCTACACAAAGTTATTTTTATTCAGATTTTTAAAGAAATAAGTATAAGAGGTAATGGAGGAGATACCTTGTTCCAAGAATTAGAAGTGATTATTCTTTGGTGCCACTATTATCCTTTACTAATTCTGTGTTAGCACCTACTATATAGCATGCCATTATACTTGCATATATATATATTCTCTTCTTGCCATCTGCTAGCCACAGAAAACAGTGTATATAAATAGCTCATTGCTTCTAAAAGTGAGTAAATTGATGAATGAATGATAGAGTTTGTTCTTGTATTGGAAATTTTGAACACTAAGAAAGTCAAATTCATGAGAATGCATCAGCTTGCTGATATAAGTATCCTTATGGCTACTGTACATGACACTTCAAAAAAATAAAAAAATCGGGCTGGAGATATGGATTAGAGGTTTAAGATATTCTTTTTGCCCCCTCTTCCACAAAATTTCCCTGAGCCATGTTGGGTTCATTTCTGGTCTGCTTCAGTGATGAGGTGTTGGGGGCCTCTGGGTCTCTGGATCTCTGATTTGGTAGGAGTTGGTTTTTCTCTGTGTTGATCTCCTTCACCCTTGTGCTGGTACCTGGTTCACCAAGAAAACAGCACCCTTGTTTGTTTCGCCAATTGTTCTTAGTTTCAGCTGGGGCCCTTTTGAGGTATGATGGAGTGGCTCTCTCCTTAGCATCTACATCTATCTGAAAAAGAGAAGCAGATTCTCCAATGGAGAGTAAGTTAGCACCAGGACAAATGAGATAACCCTTACTTTTTTATAGAGAATTTAATAGGTGTAGGCCCTCTTCTAGCCCACGATTGGTGGTAGCTTGATAGTGGAGAGTGGGCTTATGTTTGAATATGGTTCTGACTTGTTTCCCAGCTCCAGCTATGGGTCCCGTACCACTGAGGAGATCAGTTAGCCGAATCAAGAGCAGTTTGTTTCCCACCATGGCTGTGTGCCACCACTGCACTTGTGTGAGCATCACAACAGATTATTTGCTGCTAAGTAGGTGAGACCATGAGTTGCTTGGACAGATATTGGTCATTTTCCCCCAGTCGCCCATGTAGCACCTTCTGGCACTAGACACGCTGATTGTCTGGGGACTGACTCTCTTCCAGCTTCCAGCCATGCCATTCCATTTTATGTGTCAACCACATAAAGTGTCTTCAGCAGTAGGGTCTTACCACTAACCTTTGGTGGGTCATCAAGTACTCTGACAGAAATTTGTCTTTCTTTTAGGAAACCTTGTAGGTCTCTCTGATCAAAAGCTCACTGTGGATGATAACCAAATTCTGGTACTGGGAGTTACAGGTCAGTGCTCACTAAGGAAAGGAAGAAAAAGATAACTAATATAAAAGAGATAGAGAGAAGAGGGGGGGGACAGAGAAAGGGGGAGAGAGAGGCTGTAGAAGATTAAGGTCAGTCTTCATCATACCCTCTCCAGTGTCTTGTGGGTCAGGTGTTCCCTCTAAGGGCCTGGTGAAGGTTCAGACATTTGGTCTGCCTTTTAGGATGTAGAATGTTATGGTACCATTGCCGTTTGGGTCTAGATTTGTGTTTCCCACCCCCCTTCCCCTCCTCTCCCTCTATATTTGTGTTTCCCACCCCCTCCCTTGCCCTCCCCTCTTCCCCACCCATCCTATTGTCTAGTCCATGAGAAGCTTGCTGGGTATGTAAGGCATCTTGGGTAGATTCAGGTTAGGTGCTGTAGATGAGTGAAACTATGTGGCGATTTTTTTTTTCTGTCATTGGGTAAGTTCACTGAGAAGGATCTGTACCAGGTTCAACCTTTTTCCTCAAATTTCATTGTGTCATTTTTCTTACTGCTGTATAGAATTCCATTGTGTAGATATACCACATCTTAGTCATCCATTCTTCTAGTGATGGATATCTGGGTTGATTGAGGTTTAAGGTATTTGTCTGCGAAGCCAAAGGACCCTGGTTCAATTCCCCAGGAACCACATAAGCCAAGATGCACAAGGTGACACATGCATCTGGAGTTCCTTTACAGTGGCTGAAGGCCCTCACACATTCATTCTCATTCTCTCTCTCATAAATAAAATAGATATTTTAAAATATTTTTTAAAAATAAAAGGCTTCTGTTTCCTCTTCTGAGAAGGTAGAATGAAACATACCTTTCCTAACCCTTTCATGAAATACAACTAAAAATTTTGTATGTAAAACTGACAAAAGGTAAGAGAAGCAGACAAGGCAGGCTGGTTAAGAACTTTAGAACACAAGTGAAAAACAAAAACTAATAAATTCTTGGGATGTTCTTCTTTTCTTCACATAAATCATATTGGGTGTTAGAGAAGCTATCATCTGCAGAAATCAATGGGAATATTTTTTAAGTCCATAATAAGCTTGCTCACTGTAGCCAAAGGGCCAAGGGAAGCTTAACAAGCTAATATAATCCCAGCATGCCTATGGCAATGGGAGGCAGAGCCAGGAGTATCCCAAAGCTCATGGGCCAACTAGACTGACATTCCCAGTGGTAAAAAAAAATAACGAGGGAGATGCTGTCTCCTACAAAGTGGAAGGAAAGAACCAGTTCCTCAAAGTTTTCCTCTGATCACAAGCACACAATGGCATCACATGCATGCACGTGCATGTGCGCATGTGCACTACATGCACACACACACACACACACACACACACACACACACACAGTGTATCCAGATTCCAAAAACAACCCTTACACCTTGAAAATAATTTAATGAATTATCCAATAACAAAAGTCCTAGAATTTAATAGACATTTCACAAAGGGAAAAATGTTTAATTAGCACATGGAAAGATGACCAGCATTACTTACTATTAGAAAAATGCAAATTGAAACCCTAGTGAGATAATATTTCATACATACTAGAATGGCAATAATAAAATGATACATAATAAAATGTTATGTTGCGAATGCAGAGAAATGACAACATTCATTTATCTGTGGTTTGAAGGAAAAAGAGCATCACTACTTTGGAAAACTTTGGCAAGTCTATTAAAACATAAATATAATTTAACCTATGATGCAGCCATTCTAATAACTACCATGTGAAATGAAAGTACAAATCTATATGTGTACTTTTTTATACATATCCTCAGCGTCATTAACCATAACATTGGATATAACCTAGTATTGGGTATAGTGGAAATTTTGAGACAACTTAAATTTTCACCAATTGGTGAAGGTGTTACAGGCATACAAGGGAATACTTTTTGGCATTAGTAAGAGGGCAATTACAACTATGTGCTACAGCATGAAAATATCTCTTAAATATTAGGGTAGCTGAAATATTTCAGGTACAAGAGGCCACATATTATTTGTGTGTATTTATTTTAAATATCTAGAAAACACAAATCTATAAATTCAGAAAGTAAGTTACGGGCTGACCAAGCTTGGCAGATGATTAGAGACATGATAGTGGAGTAATTAACAGTAATTAAGAATGAGAGCTATTTTGCTGTGATTCTAAAAAGTTCTATGCCATAGTTGTACAACTTGGTTAGATTGTTAAAATATCATAGAATTGTCTATGTGAAATAGTGGTATAGTGGTATTATATGATATACAAAATATGCTTCAGTATGGTTATATGTTTAACAAATTTCTCCATACCATATGCATGTAAAAAGTTGGATTATATTTGGGACCAAAAGATAATAAAGGATAACTTTATATGAAGTTTCAAAGCTTGGGGGCTGGAGAGATGGTTTAGCAGTTAAGGTGTTTGCATGCAAAGCCAAAGGACCTCGGTTTGACTCCCTAGGACCCACGTAAGCCAGATGCACAAGTGGTCACATGCATCTGGAATTTGTTTGCAGTGGCTGGAGGCCCTGGCATGCCCATTCTCTCTCTCTCTCTCCCTCTGTCTGCCTCTTCCTCTCTCTCACTCCCTCAAGTAAATAAATAAATAAATTTTTTAAAAATCCAAAGCTTATCTTATATTCTCCGTCTTAATGCTACTATTTAATTATAAGGGAAAGATATGTAAAATATTAATGTCTAGTGCTTCTGCTTTTTCTGGTACCCTTTCTTACTTGTACATGATTACCTTTTTTTTTTTTTTTTTTTTTTTTTTTTTGCCTTTTCAAAGTAGGGCCTCAGTCTAGTCCAGGCTGACCTGGAATTTACTCTGTATTCTCATGGAGGCCTCAAACTCATGGTGCTCCTCCTACTTCTGCCTCCTGAGTGCTGGGATTAAAGATGTGTGCCACCATGCCCAGTGACATTTTTTAATTTTCATGTATAAAATCCTGCACTTACATAGTTGATGCTAATAGGAAGACTCATCTGAAACTAAATACTGAGAAGTAAATTCAAAGTTATTTAAACTAAGGCTAAATTAAACCATACCTAGTTGTTAATTCAATGTGTAAGCAATATATATAACTTGTTCCTTTTTAATTTAGAATATTCTAGTATATCTTAAAACACAGTGGTAAATAATGTATGTGTTATGGATATGATTTCATAACAGATAATGTCCATTTTAATTTTAAAAAGTTGCCTTAAAGTAATTTGAATATTATTATTGGTGGGAATTAAAATTCACATCATATTAAATTTGACCAGAGCAAGTTTTAATTAACAAGTGAAAAGCTGGTGTCCTTCAAAGAGAAGAAAATATGTCTTAAAGATTCATTTTGGAAAAGGATACAGGAGGATTTAGCAAAGACATTAGCAAGTTCAGTTGACAATACAAGTAGACCAGTAGTTCCTATGACACTCTTCTGATCACAATCCACAAGGACTGTTGGTGGGAAAGACAGAATTAGAGCAAGTAAACATAATGCCCAACAGTCAAGTGCAGGTGCATGAACCCTGTCCACTATTGCTTTGGGAAGGTGTAAAAGAAAGCTGAGGTGAGGGGGAATCTTTATCCGAAGTTTCATTAAAAAACCTGTAATCTCTACTTCATTGCTTTTGTTAAAAACAAAACCTATCTCCTAATACAATATTATTTTCAATTCAACGCAGGGCAGAGATGTCCTAATAAAATATTGAACAATAATCCACTGTTTCCCACTATCCAATTCTTATAAGTTAAGAGAATAGAGAATTGCTTTAATGTCATGTTTTGGTCACACACACAAGGCAGAGGGAACTTCTAGAGATAGATAAGTGATGTATTAACCCAAAAAAGTTCATGGCTGTGTAATCAAGGGAGCAAGGACAAATATAAAGGCAAGAAGCCAGAACTTAGTGCCTGTGGTAAATGTCAGCCCCAAGTGGAAAAGCAAGGACAGGAGCACATGGGCTAGGCAAGGCTGCAAACAGTGAATTCGGCACAGGTAGGGGAACTCCATGCAGGATGGACAATAACAAGTGCTTTATATCAGAAGTTGTGTTTTAAGGCATGAGAGACGTCTGCTGGGATAAAGAACTATGTAATGCCAGAAAATCAGATTTCTATTTGCTAAGCCTGTGTGCATAAGAGGCTCCCTATGGAGTCATTTTTTTCTCCAAGACTATTCCTAGCTAGTGTGTACTATTTTCTTTTCATTGAAATGATTATTAGTCTAGCTTGGCTTTGCTGTAGTTCACTTTTGCATTGTTTGTACACAGCCTGCATATCTAGAGGGCAGCTAGTATTTTTATGTATGAACCAAAGGGACTTCTAAACATATGGCTCTTATACCATGCAACCTGTCTCTATTTCAGCTTGGACAGTTTCAGGTGGTGCAGCCTGGCTACATGGTCTGAGAAATGGCTGTAGGAAACAACACTCAACGAAGTTATTCCATCATCCCGTGTTTTATATTTGTTGAGGTAGGTGCATTTCTTCAACTTTATGGATAAGTTGCAATAACAAATATGATGCTGAGAATTTGGATTATTTTATAATTTAAAGTTTTTTAACTTATTACTGAATCGAATTTTGGTAGCATCAATACTGGTAAAATATTAATAAATTAGACAAAATAAGTTTTTATATACTTTGTGTTTGGGATACAGAATGGCTTTTATTCTGCTTATTTTATTTTCTGTGGTGATGCAAAAAAAATATTTTAACTCTGGAAAGGAATGCATCATTTTAATTAACTTTTCCTTTAAAATCAATATTCTTTTTCCAGGAATTCATTAAGCCAGACATTTAACTGATGTTAGTTTATGGACTTTTGCCTTGGAGAACAAATAATCTTAGAATTAACCATTTCCACTAGACTTTTTTTTTCTTTAGTGAGGTATTGGGAAAGTTTTTGTAATGCATTATTTCTTTTGTCATGAATTATTTTGAGTTGATCCAATATATGGTCATAAATAATTTCTCCAGTGTTGTTTTTTCTAAGCTTCCTCACCCTTTCCCACTGTACTTTCTTGTCTGTAATATGTGTTATAAGGGAGACAAAGACATGGGCATTTTAGGAAATTTAGAATCACCTGTTTAAAAATGGCTATCCTCTAGGTGATCTGAGAGTACAATTTGCCGAAGAAACTATTACTCAATGAGATAGGACATTTAAGAAATCATTTTTCATCCTAAATATCTCATTCAAAATATGACAATGGGGCTGAGAGTTAAGGCTCTTGTCTGCAAAGCCAAAAGACCCAGGTTTGATTCCCCAGGACCCTTGTAAACCAGATGCACAAGATGGTGCATGCTTCTGGAATTTATTTGCAGTGACTGAAGGCACTAATATGCCCATTTTCTCGCCCCTCCATCTTTCTCTCTCTCAAATAAATAAAATAAAATAAAAATTTATAAGCTGTATGACAATGTAAAGAGCTGGAAAGGAAATTCCTGACTCCCATTCTGGGTAACTTGGACACACACACATCATCCCATGGGTTAGCTCTAGCATGTTCCATGTGTGGTATCCTTTGACTGAATATGTAAGGAGTGTGCATATGGACCTATTCATTATCTGTGAAAACAAGCAGTTGGGTTAAACCACTACTTACTTATAATAATAAGACTGAAGCATTAGTAACTGTGAAGGGGGATCTTGTTTTTATTTGTTTTTGTGACAATCTCACTCCATGCCCAAGCTGTCCTTGAGCTCACAGCAGTCCTTCTGCCTTAGCCTCCCAAGTGCTGAGATTACAGGAGTGAATCACCATGCCCAGCTAGTAATGTTTATATACACTCAGTCTATGAATCACTTTTTTGAAATATTTCAACTTTTATTTATAATTTTCAAACATATACATATTTTGATCATACTTCCCTTTGCCACTGACCCTACCACTGTACTCCTTCTTTCTTGACGATTTTCTTTTTAAAATTTATAACTAGTTTCCATAAAATAACTGTTGATTTGGGGAGGTAATTTTGAGCATTCTGATTTATGCCAAGTATATGTGCACTTGTCTGATCCTTGATATTTACCTGGTGTACATTGCTGGGCAGTTTAGTGTTGCTTAACAACTTATCTTCTGGTGATACTTGTGAACAACTTTGTTTGCATTTTAGAGTCAGGTAGAGGTAGGAGAGAAGCTTGTGACAGAGATGTAAATACAAGCCAAGCTATATTTGGACTCAGCCTAAGATGAAATTCTGAACAAAAACTCATCTAAATAAATACATTGTCTTGAGCTTGCTGCAGTAGGTCCTAACACCAGCCAGACAGTAACTATACACTGTGTCTGTTGTATGTGGTAAGACAATGAGTCCTTTTTTCTTGCTGCTTATGTAGAAAGGGTAGAGGAATAACTACCTTTTAAAGTGGTATGTTGTCATAAAAAATAAAATGTTAAGGACTGGAGAGATATCTCACTTGGAAAAGTGCTTGTTGTACAAACATGAAAATCTGAGTTTGATACCCAGAACTTATACAAAAGAAGGCATGATGGTACATGCCTGTAATCCCAGAATTTGGGAGGCAGAAATAGGAGGATTGCTGAGCAGCCAATATAGCCTAATTGGTGAGGAACTTCAAGACAAAATAGCCTTGGCGCGGGGGAGGGGGGGCAGGAATGATACCTGAACTTATCCTATGGTCTCCAAGTGTGTGCACACACACACACACAAAGAGCCACCCACACTAACATGCACATACACCCATAAGGGGAAAAAAAAGAAAAAGAAAAATTTAAAGTAAGCCAGGGAAGTTGGGAAATAGGCATCTGTTATCATCTTCGTCCTCCCAGGAGCACTTTTAGTTTAACTTTTTTTAAAAGCCGAACAGGAACCAAACCACAAAGGAAAAGATTAAATTTATTGCTGGTAGCTGTAGACTCTGAAGGTTTCTCCTTCTCTAATGTGTGAATGATGAGCTTTCCTGGTGAAGCAGGAGCCACAGATATAAATTAGCCATTCTGTGGCTTATCTTGACACAAACACAAATATGAGTCTGAAAATCCAGGAAAGGAAAGACAGTTTATTATTTTTCTCACTGTATTGTCATTCTTATTTTGTGTTAGTTCATGATATATCAGTGAAGGAAGGAAAATGAAAGAGAGAAAAGGAAGTTGATAGAAAATTGAGAGAGGAGGAGGTGACTCAAAGTGGCTCTCATGATTCTCAGCTATTTCATTCATCAAGCATGTATCATTTACCTATATTCTTCTAGGGTATCATAAAATGGAGCCTAAAGGAACTTGGTTAAAATGTCAATTGCATCAGTGAATATACTGGTGCTGTTTTTAATTATGAAAGACTTCGAGCCCAAGAAAAAATAGCAGACATCCCTGCACCCACTATCAAGACCAAAACTTAAAATTTTGTTTGATTTGCTTCAAATATTTTTCTCCAAGGAAAGTAAAGTGTTGCAGGTATGGCTGAAGTTTTGTCTTGGACTATTTATGTGAAACTGTGTAACAGTGTATGTAAGGTAACTATGTGTGATGCTAGAAATTTGCTTATCCTGTCTATATCATTCCAGTGCATGTTTGTAGTTTCCTTACACATACTTATACTCATATGCAATATTTTAGGGAAATTTTACATAAGTAATATTACATGAAACTTTCCTTTTCATTCAACATTGTCTCTGAAATTACTAAGATTGACAGTTCATTCATTTTAATTAGTACTGAGTGTGTAAATATGCCTACAGAGGTATTGTTTAATTCATGTTTGTTTGATTAATATTTTACTCTTACAATATTTTTATTTAAAATATCCTTATTAAAAAATAAATAAAATATCCTTAGTCTTTTATGTGCTTGTATGGAAGAAGACTGGCACTTAGCAGTAAACTTGCTAAGGAATAATTAAATTTTCTAGTTGTTTCTTACTACATTGAGGAAACAACATCAATATTTATATATCAGTTTATTTAAAGAAACTTTTATGGTTCTATTAATAGTTCAATGAATACATCTCTAAAATATTTTTAGACAATCATAATTTGCAATAATGACAGATTTAAATCTTCTTTTCCAATTGTTAGGTGTATAATTTTTTTTTATTTTTTACCATGTTGCTTTCATTAAGACCTCTTATGTTTATTAGATGGAAGTGGTTTAGACATCCCCATTATTGTACTGCTGACTTGAAAGGGAATATTTGATGAGTCTTACAATTAAATTATAAATTCATATGGACTTTTCTCTGTCCCCTGCCTTCTAGATTAGATTGTTTTAATCGTACTTCTGTACTTTATTAGTTATAAATTGTCAACCATGTTTCTACTCTTTTAAAAATTACCCTTAAATTTTTATTTGTTTTGTTTTTTATAATTATTTTTATTATCATGAACTTTACAGTATGAAGATTTTGCATATCAGTCATATTCCCAGTAGGTTATACTCTTATATTCCCTCTCTCCTGTTCCCATTCTTCTGCGGGAGCTGCTCAGTAAGATTGTTAGTATTCACTGCGGGGTCATGAATGCATGAGTGAGTTTCTGTGGGGAGGACAATGTCTTGGGATATATCTTCCTACCTTGTGGCTCTTACAATCATTTCATTCCCTCTTATGCAGTGTTTCCTGAGCCTTGTTAGGTGTGTTATAAGTTTCCTTAAGTGTTGAGCTGTCAGTATCCTCTGAATTTCTGCTTTGATAAAGTTTGAGTGTCCTCAGTGTCTACCACCATCCCCTGGAGGAAGGTTATTGGGGTAGCAGTGAGAGCAGCACTTGAGTTTAAATTGCCACTTCCTCTGTACTTTCTCCTGGGCCCTGGTAAATGTGATAGAGGTGACTCATCTCTTGCTAGGTAGTCGTCTTTTTTTCATGTCCTACCAGTGAATCTTGGTCCATCCAGTTATTTGCTATCATCTGGGCCATGGTCACCCAGTGCTATTCACTGCCCCAGAAGGGAGTGTGGTCAGCTCCTGAATCCCTGCTGATGGTGGCTGCCAGGCTGGGCCCTGATCTTACACTTAAATTCTAATTACATGTACATGACTTAACAAAAACCAGGAGTAATGTGTTTTTGCTGTTATTCTCTCAAACAAACAAGGACCGACTGTTCTTAGGCCTCTTTGAGCTCTTGTATATCATCTGTGAAAATTGTAACACTAGAATTTTCAGTCAGTGCTTCTTTTAATTTGCCCCCTATTCATGGCTTTTCTTGATGACTGACTATTGCTTCTTTAATTCCTCTCCTTTAATTTCCTATTGAAGCTTGTTGTCCTTTAGCAGTTCTTTCAGGGAAGGCTAATAAATAATAAACATCATTGATCTTTAGCTGAAGGTGACTTTACATTGTGATTAATATGGCACAGAGATCTACTTTTGCATTGCATTCTTCATTGAAGCTTGGGGAGTATCACTTTGGAAGGACATCTCATGGCCACATCTCTTGGAGTTTGGCTTTGTATTTGGAGCCTGAACTGACTTCACCCTGGTCATTGTTCTTGGTCCTTGTATTCACCTGTGTTAGCAATGGATTCAATGCACAGTCTTCTTTCTTGGGAGTGAAAAGCAAATGTTCCGGCCTGACTTTTACTGTCGGTTTAGTTCTGACTCAAGTGTTTATGCCCTATCTTCAGGAACATTAAAATCCAAACTCCATCACTGAGATCTACCTGGACCCTTTCTCTACCTCCACTGAGGTTCATTGTGGCATCCTTATATTCAGTTATCACTCAGATTTTCAGTATCCTTGTTTTTATTAAACTTACCTGTGAATTAAGAAAAGATGAGCTGCAGAGATTGCTCAGCGGTTAAATTATTTGTTTGCAAATCCTGACAACCTGGGTTCAATTCTCTAGTTCTCACGTAAAACTAGATGCACAGAATGGCACATAAGTGTAGAGTTTGTTCTAGCACACCCACCTCTCTCTCTCCCCCCTTCTCCCTCTCTCCTCGCAAATACATTTTTAAATTTAAGAAAAAATTTTTTCAAGAGAAAGATAACAACTGTAGATTTTTTTGTTTTATTTTTATTTATTTATTTGAGAGTGACAGACAGACAGAGAAAGAGGCAGAGATAGAGACTAGGCGCACCAGGGCCTCCAGCCACTGCAAACAAACTCCAGACGCATGCGCCCCCTTGTGCATCTGGCTAACGTGGGCCCTGGGGAATTGAGCCTCGGACTGGGGTCCTTAGACTTCACAGGCAAGTGCTTAACCACTAAGCCATCTCTCAAGCCCACAACTGTGCATATTTGCAATGGACTTTTGTCAGTCCGTTTTTGTTGGATAAATGCATTCATTCACTCATTCATTCAACAACTTTTTTCATTTCTACATTTGTCCCTAAGGCATTAGATGTTTTGCCCCTTTTGAATACTTCACATCTAACTAAGCTTCTGTAATTTGAGTCTCATCAGATTTCTTGTAAAGCCCAAATTGTTAAACCAGAATAAAAATGGGGCAGGGAAGAGCTACAAGATGAGAATGGAATATACCTGCTGTCCACAATGGAGTGCTCATGTGCATTTTCTTGGTGATTTTAATTACATAAGCACAATGATTGTTAATGAAGTTAAGTTAATGAAGAGAATAGATACCAACTAGCCTCCGTAATTCAAATCTCCTTGTGAGCTAGGAGCCTGCCTGGGACCTAGGCAGAAGGCATAGGAGTTGTAGAGAAGCTGCCTGATGAAACAGTGGGCATAGAAGGTCTCATGGTGGTAGCAAGTCACAAGCAGCACTGCTCTGGGCAATCCTGGCATGGTAACCAAGTAAATGAGAGGTCCAGCTGTCACTAGGGCAAGACCAGTATACAGATCACAAGAATGCATGTAAAAGGCAACCGAAGGGCCAAGCGGGAGAGGATCAGCAGTGGGAGAAAAGCAGAGTGGGTTTAGAAATATGGCACATAATGGACAAGGCAGTGGACTTTGGAAACCAACTTCTGGAGTGTTGGGCATGTGGAAAACAGTTTCCTTTACACATTTCCCAGTATCAGCAGGCCTTTTCAGTGTGATTTGTCCTGACCAGAGAATCTGACACCAAAAGCTGTGGACAAAAGGATAATAATCCTAAAAGCTCAAATTTAAATATTTTATTATTAATGACAGAAATAGTGAATCACTAAAATGCCAAGGTTGGCCAATAGGTTTTAGCTGTTCACTGATCTGATTATACCAGCAGCAAATAAAAAGTAGCAAATGCTGAACTAGACCAACACTCAAGAAGTCAGATGAAGTGGGAAGATTAATCTTTAAATTAGCTTGAGACTATCTACTTCCTCATCTTCATTGTCTTTCTTTATTAGTTATGTACATACTCAGTGTGTAAATAGCCATGTTGGTACCATCATTAGCCTCCTCCTTGTCCTCTCCCCTCCGAAGGGACCCTGCTCGTTGGGGATCATTGGTCTTGCATTGTGGGGATAGCCATCAGTTATGGGGAAGAGGCAATGTGTCTGTGCATAATGTCCCAACTTGTGGCTCTAACAGTCTTCTCCCCCTGCCCCTTCCATGAATTTCCCTGAGCTATGTTGGGTTCATTTTAGGTCTAGTTCAGTGATGAGGTCTTGGGAGCCTCTGTGTCTCTGGATATCTGGTTTGGTAGGAGTTGATTGTTCTCTGTGTCTGTCTCCTTTACCCTTGTGCTGATACCAGGTTCACCAAGAAGGCAGCACTCTTGCTCATTTCCCCAATTACTCTATGGTTTCAGCTGGGGCCCTGGTGAGGTGTGATGGGCTGACCGAGAGTAAAGTCAGCACTGGATAAATGGGATAACCATTATTATTTTAGAGAGAATTTAATAGGCGTAGGCCCCCCTTGTAGCCCACTATTAGTGAGAGCTTGATGTTGGAAACTTGTTGCCCAGTTCCGGCTATGGGTTCCATTTCACTGAGCAGATCTGTTCGCCAATTCAAGAGCAGTTGGTTACCCACTATGGACATATGCCACTATTGCACTTGGGTGAGCATCATGTCAGGTTGTTTGCTGCTGAGTAGCTTAGACCACGAGTTGCTTGGACAGATGTTGGCCACTTTCCCCCAGTTGCTCATGTAGCACCTTCTGGTACTAGGCAAGCTAACTGTCTGGGGACTTACTCTCTTCCATGTTCCAGCCAGGTCTTTCCATGTTCCGTACCAACAGTATATGGTGTCTTCTGCAGTAGGGTCTTACTATTAACCTTTGGTGGCTCATCAAGTGCTCTGACAGAACTGTCTTCTTTTGGGAAACCTTGTAGGTGTCTCTCATCTTCATTTTTATCCCTTATACTCAATAGTATGAATTATTTGTCAAGATACAAGTACATAGGACATGCTAGGTTTAAAAAAAATAAACTGGGGATTCAAAAGAAGATAAGGTAGTGTTTCTGTGTTTTATTGTCTTTTGTTCTCTGCATTCCTTTCCTTCTCTGTGCCTTCACATGCCTCCTGCTTTCTTCCTCTCTCCTTTTCTTTTCCTATCAATTGGTTTTCACTGTGTATGCGTGTGGGATGTGGGGATATGCATGTGTACATGCTCGTCAGGTGCCCCTTGCACTCGCCTGAATGGGGTTCCCTTAGCTGCAGTGGCCTGAGGTGAATGTCAGGTGTCCTGCTGTTCTTAACTGAGCCCCAGTCTCTTACTGACCCCAGAGCTTGCTCTTTTTTTAGAGTCATTGCTCTGCTACAGAACTGGGGGTAGCGATATGCGTGGCTACACCCAGCTGTTTATGTGGGTCCTTGGCATCAAACTGAAGCAGACCCGAAGGCCTCCAAAGGCCCTTGTACTTGTATAGGAAGTGCTTTTAACTGCTGATCCGTCTCTCTCTCTCGCCCTCTATTTTTCTTTATCTGTTATACTTGATAATCTACAAAGAGAACTTCTTTGAGGAAAAACACTCAAATTTGTGGCTGAAGTATCTGAGAAATAAAACTATAAACTGTTCATGATCTCTCATGCTCTTCTATACCCAATAACAGATGTAGTTTTCCAAAATGCATAGGTTTAAATGTCTGTCTCTATTTGACATATTTTCCCATTGAACCATAGATGCCTCTGAAGACAGTTTTACTATGTTCTCTGTAAACTCATGAACTCACACCATCAAATCCTCTCACATGTATTTGTGCCAATAGCAATGTTCTCAATGGCTCTTTGTTACCTCAGCAAACAGTATTAAGTTCCAGGAGTCTGGATGCAGTGAATGCACTTGTGATTTGATATGTATGAATTTGACAGTTTTATCATTCTGATGGCTGCTTGTACTAGCATTTTTTACTGCCTGTGTTTGACAATTCATTTTTCTCAGTTTGAACGTACCAGGTGATTCTGATAACCTGAGTATAAATAACATTATGAAGTCCAGCAGGACGGTGATGAGGCGGAGTGCGTTCCTTTAAGGCAGAGGATAAAGAATCTCATACAATCACCCTTGGCCACCGAGTGCCATCGGTGCTTCCCTTGTCTGTGTGCATTCGTTTTCAGAGGAGAATGTGTCATGATCTTCCGCTCTGCTCTGTGGCCAGGTGTTCAGATTTAGCAGTGTTCACTGTTTCTGAGGCTCAAGTCGGGACTGTCTTAGATTTTTATATTTCAGTCTCACTAAGAACATTATTTCTAATTTTCTAAATAAAATTTTCTGGTTTCTGCTAAGGAGAAAGTATTAAAGCCTCATCCTCATGTACAATGGGGTGGAAAAAAAAAACTAAGTTGCTGTCAAGTTTCTGGGCTTGAGTCCCATAAATATCAAATGTTGCTGCTATGACCTTGGATTAACCTTTTGACTTCAGTTGCTTTTCCTGTAAAATGGAAAGAAATACAACTTACTCAAGGGTACTTTTAAAAAATAATGAGGTAATATGCCTGGACATTCTTGCCAAGTCATAAGTGCTTAACATAAAATAATTTAAACGTAAGCAACTGGGTACACAAAGACGAAAGAAAACCTATGGCTTGCACATGCACACACTCTAGAACTCCAAGTACTGACACTGAGAGATGGCCTCTGACAGTTTCATACACAGAGATGCTTTTGGGTTTAAATGTGTTTAAGAATGCATATTGCAGTATTACTGGATAGAAACAAATATGAAAGATTTGTGACATTTTTAAATTATAATGGCAGATATTAATTATGAAGTATTTTGCCTGAATTTTCTCATATAAGCATTCATTGTCCAATGTATGTTGTACTGTAGCAGAAGAACACCACCAATATTCAGTTAATTCTAAGGATGAAATATTATCCATGTCCTTGGTTGCTCTTCAAACTGAGGGAGGGTTTCTTCTTTTTTTAGTTCACATTCTGTAAGTTGGATGTTTACAGGTCAAGGTCCAATTTAAAATAAATTTATCACAAGGGAAGAGAAATTATGACTAAAAAAATGGATTTGTCCCTGGAGGACAAAGTATCAGAAGAGGAGGAAAAGGGCCATGAGGGAAGTCAGATGGCTAAACCCCAAGGGAAGGGTAAGGAATTGGGTCCGAGAACCTGTCATGCCCACTTACCTAGAACCCCATGACTCCCTCTCTTCTTGTTTCCTTCATGACTGGCCCTCCTCCCCCACAACTTGCCTTTTCTAGGATAATGAAGAACTAATCCAGCTCTAGAGGAAAGTATATATCTCTAATAATCATAAGGATATGTATAACCTCACTGGTGATCCAGAAAATGACTACAGGAGAAGATACCTCTCCACTGATAATTATTAACTTTCCTGTCGGACAAACTTAGGATGGGAAAGAGATGAGATCAGAATAAGAGTCCCCTTGCTATTATCAACACATTAGTGAAATAAATAACTTCTTCATACATCTAAATATACAAGTTACATAGATTCAGTATTTTTTACATTCAAAAATAATGGTGTTCAGCCATTAAATATACCGCATTTATTACTTGTATGCTATTTTTAAATGGGATAATATTATCAGTAGGATAATGTTGTGCCTGTGCTTAAGGCTACACAATGGAGGTGTTAAAATTGGGATTTTTAACTTCATACTTTGGCAATCTATTTTCTTCCTTTTTAATATTGTAATATGAAATAAGCACTCCTTTAATAAGTAGTAGGACATGTAATGGAATTTATTTTCTTCCATTGCATATATGTGAAAATAATCTTTGATCTTATCATCACCTTGAGTATGTGAACTATTCCAGTAGTTAATTAATGCAATGAAAGGAAATTCTTTCTGATGTGTTCAGAAGCAAGAATTGAGACATAAAAATGTTGAAATGTCAACATCTCTTACTCTGTCTGTCCTCTTTTAAGAGCATAAAGTATAATTTTAAATTTAAATCCAGGTAAATCTCTCAACTCTGTAGAACTATTTGGGAAATTATTTGCTTGACAGAGATCTAGGCTGATTGATATTACTCAAACACTTTCAACCTCCATGTTTTTATTAAATAATAATAATTAAAAATGTAATTTGTGTGATTTCAGTTTTACTTTCTATAACCAAAAAACAATAATTACTGGAGGACTTACAAGCAAGCTACACAAAACTTCAGAATTTTGACATTATTTGGTTTGAGTTAATAATAAAGTAATAAGCATATCTAACTGACTTTTTATATACATATATATATATATATATGTAAATATATATAAGCTGATATAACTGAAGGCCCCTGTACTCTTCCTTATAGAATCTCATTTTCTCTTTTCTCTCTTTGGAGTTAACCACCAAGCTGAGATTGGTGCACATATTTTTCTAAGTTTTTTTTTTTTAATCTCTAAAAATTTAGTAGTTATACTATGACTTAGTACATTAAAAACACTAAAAGCAATTATATTTTTGACAATGAAATATAGTATAAAATATTATACTAAATATACAAATTAACCCAGATTATATCTTGTAAACTGGCATTTTTAATTAACTCTGCCTGAACCTAACAGTTAGCATAGGGATAGGTTCTGATTCCATACCAGACTGTGGCTTAACCCAGTACAGCTGCTTTCCTACAACACATGTCCCACATATTGTGATGGGGGGTGGGGCTCTGCTCATCACAATCTTAGTCTCCATCTCAGTATGGTTCCTTGGCCAATGTGGCATTTCACAAAGCAGGCTTTTAAGTGATAATTAGTCATAAAGATCACTTTCCTTTACATTTAGTTATCCAAAGCCACAAGTAAGTGACCATGTCCCCCTGCCAAGGGAGTAGGGAATTGTATCCTACAAGTGAATGAAAGGGAAGGAGCTTCTTTACAACCTAAATGACAAATGCAGTGACATCATGTTTTCTCTTCCCACTAAAAATTAACTCCCACATCATCAGATGCTGTTTTACTCAGACGTGTTCCAGTTAATAAAGATGTTTACAAGTGTTTAGTGGGTTTTATTCATTAAATTATTTATGTAGTAAGGACTGCACCATTCCCTTGTCACTGGTGAGTTCAAGCAGAGACCAGTTTCCAAGTAGTAGAAGTCTGAGGAGGTGACTAGCTCTACAGGCATGATAGGATTAAGAGACTATTAACATGCGCTTTTGACTCTTAGCAAGAACCTTATACACCCACCCAAGTGGTATCTCCTAGATTCTACCTAAATGCTTTCTTCGGTCAGCCACCTGCTTGTATAATTACCTTGACTACCTTGTTCCCATAGTTATATGCAATTTGGTAATAACTCCCAGTCTGTTTCCTTGAGAATTAACATTATGATACCTCAAAGCAAGCACTCTCCATATTGTTGAGTAGATGCATCAATATGTTGATCTTCATAGAATTACACATTATTCTTCACAAGGTATGAGCCAGACAAGCATACTAAGATAAGGACTCTGAACTAAACCAGATACATTTTTCAAGAGCTAAGAGAGATAGCACCTCGTCAGTGTAGTATATTATTTTGCACTGGTGACATGCTTTGTTTACTGATTCCTTTTTATTTCATAGAATGTATCTTCTTTAAATGCAATACAAATCAGTTGAGGTTATCATTGATATGTGTGGCTGGTCAATCTCTGTATTTTTCTTGAATCTGAATTCCAAAAGTACAGAGTAAAATTGATAAACCAATGCAATATTGGGTTCATTTGTTCTTGCTTAAAAAGCATACATTTAGTGAAGAAGAGAGGGGCTCAGTGGATGAGCATAGAGATATGAAGAAGGATGGCAGGAGGGGATTATGTACATTTTAATAAAGGTTTTAATTTCAATTTTCAAAAAGTACCTACATTCCAATCCATGTCCCAGCCAATAAAAATAGATCATTGGAACATTTATCTTTTTTCTTTATTTTTATTTTTATTAGATATGGACATATTTAGTATGTAAACAACACATGTTGTTAACATCCTTTCCCTCATCCCTGATCCTCCCTTTTCTGAAGAGGCCTTCTTCATTGGGGATGCAGGTCAACCCCATGGGGATTATGGGTCATGCAATAGGGGGCAGCAGTTAGTTGTGGGAGAGAGGCAATGTCTCTCTGCAAAATGTCCCAATTTGTAGCTCTAACAATCTTCCTGCCCCCTCTTCTGCAAAATTCCCTGAGCCATGCTGGGAACAGTGATGGGAACTAAGGAGCCTCTGGATCTCTGGTTCAGTACGTGTTTAATTTTTTCAGTGTCATCTCCTTCATCTGTGTGCTGATATCAGAATCACTAAGAAAGTAGCACTCTTGTTCATTTCCCCAATTCTTCTGTGATTTCAGCTGGGGTGAGGATGGAGTGCACTGGGTCCTTTATCTCCTCAGATCATACTCCCATCTGAAAAAAAGGAGCAGATTCTCCAACAAAGAATGAAGTCAGCACCAGTTAAATGGGATAACCACTGTTAGTTTAGAGAGAATTTAAAGGGACCCACTTGTAGCCCAAGATTTGTGAGAACTTGAGGATGGAAAGCAGAATCATTATCTGGATATGATCCTGACTTGTTTCCCAGTTCTGTATATGGTTCCTTTTCCACTGAGCCAATCTGTTAGCCAATCCAAGAGCAGTTGGTTATGCGTCATGGCTGTGTGACACTCTTGCACTTGTGTGAATATGACATTAGGTTGTTTGCTTCTGAGTTGCATAGACTTTGAGTTGCTTGGACAGAGGTTGGCCACTTTTCCCTGGTACCTGATGTAGCACCTTCCAGCACTAGTTGGGCTAATTGGGGACTGGCTCTCTTCCAGATTCAAACCAGGTCTCTCCGTGGTCCATGCTGACAGTGTCTTATGCAGTAGGGTCTTACTGTTAACCTCTGGTGGGTAATTAAGTGCTCTGAGAGAAACCTGTTTTATTTGTTTTAGGAGATCTTGTAGGTCTCTCTGATCAGCATCTCATTATGGATGTAAACCACATCCTGGTGCTGGGAATTATAGGCTAGCACCAAGGGAAAAGAAAAAATAAAAAGAGAAGAAAGAGAAATAGGAGAAATTTAAGGTTAGGTTTCATCTCACCCTCTCCAGGGCCCTTTGATTCAGGTGCTCCACCTAAGGTCCTCTTGAGGGGACCACCTTTTAGTCTAATATTCAGGATATAGGATTCTATGGAACCACTTCAATTTGGGTTCAGTTTTGTGTTACCACTCCCCACCCTTCCCCTTCCCCCAATCCCCTCCCTCCCTGTTGTCCAAGCCTCAAGATGCCATTCAGGTATGTCAGCAACTCATGCTGATTTAGGTTAGGAACCGAGATGAGTGAGAACAAGTGACAATTGTCTTTCTGTGATTTTGTGAGGTCACTTAGATTGATCTGTTCTCAGTATGACTATTTTTCTAGAAATTTCATTGTGTCATATTTTTCTTACTGCTGAGTAGAATTCCATCATGTAGATATACCACATCTTGTTTATCCATTCATCCAGTGATGGGCACCTGGGTTGATTACAGCTTTTAGCTATTACGTATTGAGCAGCTATAAACCTACTTGAGCAGATATCTCTGAACTGAGATATGCAGCTTTTAGGGTAAATGCCTAATAAGGGAATAACAGGGTCTGTTGGTAACTCTATAGTCATCCTTTTCAGGAGTCTCCATATTTATTTCCATAGTGGTTGGACCAGCTTACATTCCCACCAACAGTGAATGAGTGTTCCTATTTCTCCACAGCCTCACCAACAGTTGTTTTCATTTGAATTTTTAATGTTTGCTATCCTTACTGGGATAAAGTTGTTTTAATTTGCATTTCCCTAATGGTTAGGGATGTTGAACATTTAAGTGTGTATCAGCCATTGGTAATTCTTCCTCTGAGAACTCCCTATTTGTTTCTCTGCCCCACTTTTATAGTGGGTTGTTTGATTTTTTTATTGTTTAGTTTTTTGAATTCTTTGTAGATTCTAGATGTTAGGCTGGCAAAGATATTTTCCCATACAGTGAGTAATCTATTAGCTCTGCTTAAGGTACGTTTGTCTGTGCAAAAGCTTTTTAGCTTCATTAGATCCCATTGGTTGAGCGCTTTTTAATTTGCTGGGCTACTGGGGTTTTGTTCAGGAAGTCTTTTCCCAGTCCTATATTGTGGAGAGTGCCTCCAATTTTTTTCTTCCAGTATTTGAAGAATTTCAGGTCTTATATTGAGGTCTTTAATCCATTTAAACTTGGTTTTTGTGTACAGCAAAATGAGTGGATCTAATTTCATTCTTCTACATATGGTCATCCATTTTGTCCAACACCATTTGTTGAAGATGCTGTCTTTTCTCCAGTCTACTTTATTGGCACCTTTGTCAAAGATCAAGCAGCTGTAGTTGCTTGCTCTAAGGTCTGGGTCTTCAATTCTGTTCCATTGGTCTAGTTTCTGTTTTTATTCTAATGTCATGCTGTTTTTGTCACTATGGCTTTGTAAATTAGCTTTAAATCTTGTATGATGATACTTCTAGAGGTATATTTCTTGCTGAGAATATGTTTGGATATCTGAGGCCTTTTGCCATTCCATATGAAATTTTGAGATATTTTTTCAATCTCTGTGTAGAATGATGCTGGTATTTTTATTGGTATTACATTACACCTGTATATTGCTTTTGGTAGAATTACCATTTTCACAGTATTAATTCTACCTATCCAGGATCATGGGAGGACTTTCCAACTTCTCAAGTCATCCTCTATTTCTTTCTTGAGTGTTTTTATGTTTTCATTGTATAGATCTTTCACTTCCTTGGTTAGTGTTATTCCAAGGTATTTAATTTTGCTGTTTTTGATATTGAAAATGGGACAGCCTCACTGATTTCTTTTGCTGTGTATTTGTCCTTTGTATATAGAAAAGCTACTGATTTTTGATCCTGCCACCTTGCTGAAGTAATTTATCACTTTTAGAAGTTTTGAGTTGGAGACTTTCAGGTCACTTATATATAGGATCATGTCATCTGCAAATAGGGCTAACTTGACTTCTTCCTTTCCATTTTGAATCCCCTTTATTTCTTTCCTCCTGTCTTATTGCTTGGGCTAGTACTTCTAGTACTATGTTGAAGAGCAGTGGTGAGAATGGGCACTGCTGTCTTGTTTCCAATCTCAGTGGGAACTCCTTGATTTCTTTCCCCCATTAAGTAATATTTGGGCCTTTAGGAGCTTTATATACAGCCAAACCCTCCATGCCTATTCTTTCCAGTGTTTTGATCATGAAGTGGTATTTTATTTTGTCAAAGGCCTTCTCTGCATCAATTGAGATGGTCATGTGGTTCTTTTGGTTAAGTTTATTTATGTGGTGTATTATGTTGACAAATTTACATATTGTAAATCATCCCTGCATCCCTAGGATGAAGCCTATTGAACAAGGTGGATAATGCTTTTGATGTGTTGTTGAATATGGTTTGCAAGGAGTTTTTTCAGAATCTTTGCATCTATGTTCATTAGGGATATAGACCTATAGTTTTCTTTCCTTGTTGCATCTCTGTGTGGTTTTGGTATTAGCGAGATGCTAGCTTCATAAAAGGAGTTGGAGAGGATTCCATGGTCTCTGATTATGCGCAACTATTTGAAAAGAAATGGTTTCAGTTCTTCAATGAAGTTTTGATAGAATTCAGCTGAGAAGCCATCTGGTCCTGGACTCTTATTTTTGGGGAGGTTTTTTTTTATTACTTTTCACTCTCCATGGATATGATAGGTTTGTTTAGGAGATTAATCTGCTCTAAGTTTAGTTTTGTAGGTGGTATGTATCTAGGAATTCATCCATTTCTTCCAGACTATTTAATTTTGTGGAGTAGAGGTTTTGGAAGTAAGCCCTGATGATTCTTCCAATATCATTGATGTCTGTTATGATCTCTCCTTTTTCATATCTGATTTTGTTAATTTGGAACTTCTCTTTTTTATTTTTATTTTTATTTTTTTTGCTTGATATATTGGGCCAGGAGTTTGTCAATCTTGTTTCTTTTTTTAAAGAACCAGCTCTTTGTTTCATCAATTTTAAAAATTGGTTTCTTAGTTTCTAGTTCATTAATTTATGCTCTAATCTTGATTCTTTCTTTCCATATGGAGCTTTTTGGGTTAGGTTCTTCTTATTTTTCCAGTGACTTTAGGTGGGCACTGAGTATATTAGTCAGGGTTCTCTAGAGGAACAGAAGTGCTAGAATTAATTATTTTAAAAAGGGAATTTATTGGATTATTTTATAGTAGTCCAATAGCAGTTGCAGGCCTGAGAATCAAGGAACATGGTAGCTGCTCAGTCCACATGGCCAGATGCCTCAGCAGTCCCAATCTGGCACTGCAGATGGTGCCAGAAGGCCTGTAGGCTTCCTGAGGAGCCGCTGTGTTTTGATCCATGTGGGTCTTCAGTTGATGCTGGTCTTCAGTCCATGCTGGTCTTCAGTCCGTGCTGGTCTTCAGTCCATGCTGGAAGGCAGCAAGCAGCTCTGGCAGCCAAGTGGGAAGAAGGAAGGGCTCTCTTCACCAAGAGCTTCCTTATATAAAGTTCTCCTCTGATAGGGGCCACCTGCCTGTGGGGAAGGTCTCACTCTGGGGGAAGGACTTCCTCCTTCAATTAATCCTTCCTGGAAGTAACCTCTGAGACCCACCTGAGAGATTTCTGTGGATTACTAAACAAATCAAGTTGGCAACACCTTAACTATTATAGTCAGGTTATTAATTTGTGATCTCTCTGTCTTTGTAAAGAAGGCATTTAAGGCTATGAATTTTCCTCTTAGCACTGCCTTCATGTGTCCCATAAGTTTTGGTAGGTTGTGTTTTCATTATAATTCAATTCTAGGAATTTTACAATTTTATTTTTGATTTCTTCCATGACTCACTCATTGTTTAAAAGTGTGTTGTTTAGTCTCAGGAGCTGGTGGAGTTCTTGATGTGTCTCTTGTTAATTTCTAGCTTCAAAACATTGTGATCTGACATAATGGAGGAAATTACTTCAATTTTCCTGACTTTATGAAAGCATACTCTATGCCCTAATATATGGTCAATTTTGGAGAAAGTTCCATGGGATGCTGAGAAGAAAGTGTATTCTGTAGAATTGGGGTGGAAAGTTTTGTAGATGTTTGTTAGGTCTAGTTGCTCCATGATTTTGTTGAGCTCTGTTATTTTCCTGTTGATTTTCTGCTTGGATGATCTGTCTATTAATGATAGTGGCATATTGAAGTCTCCACCTGTGATGGTATTGGTGTTCATTTCTGTTTTATTGTGGAGTAGTGCCCAGTGGTGCCCCTGTGTTTGGCACATATATATTTATGATTGTGATTTGCTCATGTTCGATCATTGCCCTGAGGTGTAAGAATTGGGCTGCTTTGTCCTTTTTGATTACTTTTGGTTTGAAGTCTATTTTGTCAGATATTAATATAGCAACACCTGCTGATTATTTATTTCCATTTGCTTGGAATATCATTTTCCAACCTTTCACCCTGAGGAGGAGTCTATCTTTAGTGGTGAAGTTGGTTTCTTTAAGATAGCAGATATAAGCATACAGTTTTTTGATCCACCCTGATAACCTGTTTTGATGGGTAAGTTAAGACCATTAATATTTAAGGTTATTGCTATGAGGTTTGAATTAATCCCTGCTATGATGAGGTTTTTTTTTTTTTTTTTAATGGGGTTTGGTGCTTTCTTGTGTTGAGTACTGTTTTGAGCCTGGTTTATTTTGGTTATTGTGATCTTCTTGTTGGCTCTTGAGATAGGTTGTTTGACTATTCTATGTGGAGTTTTCCATCAAGTATTCTCTCTAGGTTTGGCTTTGCATTCATATAATCATAGAGTTGACCTTTTTCATGGAAAGTTTTTCTTTCACCATCTATTATGAGGGATACTTTTGCTGGGTAGATTAGCTTGGGTTGGAAACCATAGTTTTTCAGACTTTGAAGGCCCTTCTGGAGTTCAGTGTGTCCATTGAGAAATCTGATGTAATTCTGATGGGATTGCCTTTGTATGTTGTGAATTGTTTCTATCTTGCTGCTTTTAACACTCTCTTTGTCTTTGTTGTTAAGTGTTTTAACTATGATGTGTCTTGGAGAGTCTCTTCTTTGGTCCTGTCTATTTGGTGTTCTGTGGGCTTCTTGTATCTAGATGGTCCTCCCTTTTGAGAAACTCAGAAAATTTTCTTCAATAATTTTGTTGAATATGATCTCTATGCCTCTGGCCTGGATTTCATCTCTTTCTGCTATACCCGTAATCCAGATGTTTGGTTCTTTTAGGGTATCCGACAATTCCCTCATATTCTGTTCAATTGAGTTTTTTGAAGTTAGCTAAGTTTTTGGCCTCCCAATCAATTTCTTCTCTCTTACCTTCCAGGTCAGAGGTTCTGTTTTCCACAAGATTAACTCTGTTGGTGAGAGGTTCTAGAGAGGTTTTTATAATTTCGATTTGATTTTTGTTTTCTGTTTTGTTATTTTGCATCATGTCCATCTCATCCATCTTTTTTGTGATTTCAATTTCAATTTGAGTTCTGATTTTCTTCATGCTTCCTGGAATTCATTCCTGCATTTGATCAAGTCTTCATTAAGCTTAATCAACTGGTTGTTGAGATCTTTCATTTCTTGACTCATCTTCAACTTATTCATATCTCTTTGGATGCGTTTAACATTTCCTTCAATCAAGTTAAGCCTACCATCAAAAGCGGAATTCTCTAGAAGACGATTATGTTGAATTTCATTGTTATGATTGTTGGTTCTTTGATAGTTTGCTTCCAGTTCTATGATTTTTTTTTTATCAGAGTCTCATTGGTTATTGTGTTTTCATTTTGAGAATGAATTCTGATGATTTCTCTATGATTTCATTGGAGGCTTCCATTGTAAAACTAAGCATCCTTGGTAGAGATCTCTCAGTTTTCTAACTGTCATTGCCTTTTTTGTGTTGTTGTCTACCCAGTTTAGGAAGCCCCTTTATTTTATTGAGGAGGAAGCGAGTTTGTTTTCCTTTGACCTGTGCACCGTCTGACTCAGGTTCCCAGTGATGTTGGTACCTAGTGGCCAGTCAGGATACCAGAGCAAAAGATCTGATTCCACAGCTCACACAGGGACCATGCCTCCCCAAGCAAGGCACAATGGGACCTATCAGGACCAGGCAACTGGGAGGAGCCAGGAAGGAGTGGTCTGGCCTACTCACTCCACTCTGCAGTGCCAGCCTGCACACTGTCCATGCACAGAACCCAGACCAGGGAGATGGGAGGAGCTGGGAAACAGGGGTCTGCTCTACTCACTCCACACCACCACACCTATCCACGCACTGTCAGATACATTTATCTTTCTTTTTCTTCTTTCATTTTATTTTATTTTATTTTTGCTTTTTCGTGGTAGGGTCTCACTCTAGCTCAGGCTGACCTGGAAATCACTCTGTAGTCTCAGGGTGGCCTCGAACTCATGGCAATCCTCCTACCTCTGCCTCCCGAGTGCTGGGATTAAAGGCATGCGCCACCACACCCAGCTGACATTTATCTTTTTAAAAGAAAGCTTAATGTAAGTTTGTAGGGAGAGTGGTAGGGAAATGCGTTGCAAAATTTTCAAGATTTTGTATTCCTCTTCAACCCCAAAGGTATACTCCTAATAATCACATCTTATGGAAATAACCATGATTGTGACGGATTTTGCTGCATTAGTAATGACGAAAAATGAAAGGCTCAGTATTAAACTCCAGGAGATTGATTTAAAATTTCTTGTCCATTCATGTAGTAGAACATGATGAATTTATTAAAACTACAGTGTTGAAAATGTGTAACCCCATAAGGAAACAGTCAAATTAGTGAATGGGGAAGGGGATGGGCTCAAAGACAGCTATAATCTGAGTTTTCCAGGTTTCATTATGACTATGGGTAGCAGTCACAAAGTCAGTACAAATCCAAAGGGACTCTCTGTTGTGCACATCCACACACATAGAATCCCAATGACCCCATAGGCTTCCTCGGTTAAACCCATGCTCAGAAAGAAGTCTCTTGTACCTACTTTAGTCACACACATTTCCTCAAGCAAAAACAGAAAATATCTCACTCTGCTACTGCTAATATTTCTCACAGAAGAGGGGCTAATATCAAGCTTCTAGTACTTTATGCAGAGGTAGAAAGAGGAAGCTCTGCTCCTAAACTTGGTCTACTCTGTCACCTGAGCATCGATGAGTCACTATGCCTTAGGGTTCAGCCTGTGCCCTTCTTTTCATAGGACTCAGCCATGAATCTATATACTTATGGGAGAGCCAGTATTGAAAGACAGACAACCCTTGTCTCTTCTACCCTCATTCTGCTTCCAATTTATTTATGTAGATTCATTCATGGGAAGTAACTTTTGTGTTCCACTTAGCCTCACAAACTTTTCAGACATACCAGGTTAGATTGGTGGCAGTAAACACTGTAGACTTCAAGACCAATAAATTCTCCATGGAAATTGGTTAGCACAAATGTAAAACTTGGTGGCTTTTTAAACATATGTATATGTGCCTATACAAGTGTAGGTCTAGAAGGAAGTGGCATACACAAAAGCCAATGTTTTTCTCTGGATGCTTGGATTAAAAGTATATTTTTGCAAAACTATAGATTGATTTTTTCCAACAGAAAAATTAACTGCTTTGGGGGATTGAATTGTTATTGACAATTTTTTATAGTAAAATACAGGATTATTTATACAAAGAGCTTGATTATGTCTATTGCAACTTGGAAAATAATTATATTTGCAAATATCTACAAAGCTTCACATCATTTCTTAGGGAAGAATTGATACACACATTATTAAGGTTGTTCTTTTTAATACTTGATTATTTTTACAACACATTATATGTAGTCTTCACCAATGCCAAGCCTTAGGGGATATTATCATTAATAATTATAGCCATGCTCCCCACTTTTTGGACTTCTTTAGGAAAATATATTTGAGGGCTTTGAATTTATAAAGTTAGCATATTAAATTGTTTATTATGTAAAAATAAATTATTGGGCTGGATAGATGGCTCAGCAGTTAAGGTACTTGCCTGTGAAGCCTAAGGACATAGATTTAATTCCCAGTACCCATGTAAGCCAGATACATAAGGAGGCACATGTGTCTAGAGTTTGTTTGCAGTGCCTAGAGGTCCTGGCATGCCCATTCTCAATCCACCTTGCTCTCTGAAATAAATAGATAAAATATTAAAAATTAAATTATTGTTCTTATTTTTTATTTCATAACTATATTCCCTACATATATTATACAACTGTCTTTTTTGTACTCCACTGGCAGCATTGGCCAGAGCTCTGACATGTCACATCAGCAGTGAATCTGTTTCCAGTCTTGCTCCTGCACTTTCCACTGCCAGAAACATTTATTTCTACATTTGATAATAAAAGGACAGACTTAAAGTGCTAAACGGAAAATCACTTATGCCTGTAACTCTTTTTCTGATCAGATAACTAATATACAGAGAGGTTAAGTAACTTGTCAAAGATTAAACAACCAGGTATAACTGAGGTATCCAATCGCAATCAATGGCAAATTATTCATTAACTATATTTCAAAATAAGAACTATAAAATTAATTCAAAATGTTATATCAAGAACAATAGCATTATGTGCATTATGGTATATCGTAGTGTACTTGACACCGTGTAGAGAGAAGTCTTCGAGAGTGGGAGAGCCCAGAGCCTAAAAAGATTATTTAATGGCTCTGAATCACTAGTGTGAAGGGCCTGGAGGCTTCAGAAGGGAAGAAACATTTAGACCAATGCCTGATACCTGGGAAGATGTCATTCAAGTGAAGAAGTGGGCTGATGGGATGAGTGCTCCAAAAGGGTCAGTCAGCTTGCCATGGACCACATACTAGGAGGACCTAAGAACTTGAAGAGCAGAAATAGATTCCAAAAGGCTAGAGCTTAGAGGGTGAAATGGGGAGTAGTGATGGAAGAGACTGGCAAGACTAGGCTACCATGAAGAACCTTGCAGGGCATACTTATTCTAAAGGCTTTGGGAAAACAAGGCATTCCTAGGTATTTGAAGTTTATGCTTTGCCTGGTAACATGACACTACTGAAGTGGGTGCTGAGAACCTGCAGCCATGGAGAGGAGATATAAGCTCATATTTGCACTATTTATCAGATGTATGATCTCTGCACAATATATTTCTGAGAGGAACAGGCATAACAGCCTCATTGTTCACTTTCCCTAATACATAGTAGGCAGATGGACATAAAAGGAAGTCTTCTGAGAAAAGCAAATTGCTTTTAGAAGGACCCTGTCATTCTTTAGCATAACTCAGGAAATTCCTCATAAATTTGAAAATGACAATCTCAATGATTGGCCTAGGTTTTATGCTTCACAAAATGTATGTGCTTATTTTATATGCTAAGGGTTTGAAAATAAATCTTTCAACGATTCCTAAGTTGTATATATGGCACAATGATTTCATTTCAATCTCAGTGTTAATGCTTCCTTCCCTCAAAGTTCACTGATGTATCAGATCATGTGCTTTCTCTAGTGCAAGGATATCTGATAGCTTTTGCTCCTGATGCACCATTAGTTGGATATATAAATTATTTTCTATGTGAGTTTCCAGAATTGGTTGCAATGTTAACCCATGCACACACTTGTTATATTCTTTTCATGAAAAGCAACTTTCATTTTCAAAGTAGGAGATAGGAAAGTGAGATATGTCTGTGGCTGAAATAGTTTTTTTCTCCCTCAGACATTTGTTAGCCTACAAGGGGTCTTTTGGTTCACCAACATAGTGCATTAAGACTGTGGTCCAAAGCAGAGACCACATGAGATACGTGTTAAAATTTCTGAGTCTATCCACTTATTTTAATGAGAATGGAAAAGAGGAGAGGAGCTAGATGATATAATTTTTATACATGTCGAAGGTCATTCAAGTTTAAGAACTAAATAATCTCATTTGGGGTTTGCTTGTCCATAGACACAGTATATGTAGCAAGTATTGCCAGCACCCTGCCTGTTTCCCTGATGACTTCTGAAGACACTCCCGGACTGTCATACCCAAGGTGCTCTGGCTGTAGAAACACATTAAGCTAAGGGCTTTAGAAGCCATTTTTGCTGGGGAATTATCATTCTTAGGAGCAACCAAGGAGGCTACCAAGGAAGAAGATGGGGTGGTAGATAGACTCCTCAGTGGGACATTTCTGACGGGAGTTTCATGTAGGCTTTGTGAGGTGCTCAACAAAGTAGAATGCCAGTTGCTCTTAGTAATAACCTGCTCATTGATAGGCCTCATTAATTTTCCTCCCCTGCCCATAAAGTGTTTCCTGGCATCATTTAATAAGTAAACTTGTGTATCCATATCATTGTCTCAAAATCCATTTTGGGACTGGGGAGATTGCTCAGTGCTTAAAGGTGCTTGCTTTCAAGGCTGCTAGTCCAAGTTCAAGTCCCCAGAACTAATGTAAAAGTAGCATTTAGTCTAATATATACATATATATATATATAATCATCTATAGCAAATGGAAGGTAGGGCCAGGTGAATTTAGAAGCTTGCAGGCCACCTAGAGTTATTCATGAAGAAGGAAAACAAAACACCCTGTCTCAAAGAAGAAAGGAGAGGACAAACACACTGATGTTGTCCTCAAACTTTCATGAGTGCACTGTGACACACATGTGCCACATAAAATAAAAAAGTAAAATAAATTCATTTTGAAAGTGTCCCAAACTAGGGCAGTGCACATATTCAGAATAGAAAAACTTCATTCCAACAGAATCAGGTAATCAGGTTTAGAGAATGGAGAGCTAAAAATACATTAAAGTAATTTGTCTAATTTGAGAGCCATGTGGTCCAAAATTCTTGGTCCCCTAATTAAAATGGAATCAACTTAAGCAATGTTACTGTTTCACATGGGTGGTGTCATTTCTGTGTGTCAACTCACCTTTATAGGAAATGTGCTTTACATCCTCCACAGCCAGTGTGTTCTAAGTTAAATGATAAATCCAGCAGTTTTCCTTGCAAAAGCCTGAAGATTTTCTGGTAATACATGTTTTGTATACACTGCATGGAACTTAAATAACTTGTAAATGAATTTATTTTTTGACAGTAGACAAAAGACTGTTTGGACCAAAAATGCACTTAATAACTAATTTTTCCTCCAACTACATGTCATTTGGCCTAATATATTAGTCTGTGTTCTACTATAACAGAATATTTGAGACTGGGTAATTTATAAAGAAAATAAATCTATTTTCTTATAATTATGAAAGTTGAGGAGCCTGAAATCAAAGCTGAGGTAGATCAGTGTCCATGAGGACTGTTGTTTCTGCTTCCTGGATAGTGGTGCTATGTAACTCTATCCTCTGGAGGAGAGGCATACTGCTTGCACAGGGCATGAAGTCTTTTCTATAAAGAACTTAATCTCATTCATAAGAGAGGTGCTGTAATGGACTAATTATCATTTAAAGGCTTCACTTCTTCATGCTATCACACTGGTCAGTAAGTTTCCACACCTGAAGTTTTGAGGCATTGTGTGACACTTCCTGTTGAGACGTGAACAAATGTCTATTCACCATAGACACACCACTGACAACAGACCAGAGGAAACTCAAAATACAGCTGCGCCAAAGATCCCAGCCCAGCGTGGGTGCCAGTGCAGGAAAGCTGCCTCCCTGGAGCTCCCTGCACAACTTGCAGTTTGTTCTGCTAAAGAGAATCTTCTTTCTCCAGCAAGTGTTTGCTGCTCCGAACACCTCGGAGAGGGAACTTGTGAATGTTGGGACTTTTTGCGTTTTCTGGTCTGGGCCTGGTATTTTCATTAGTCTCCTATGTCTTAGGAATCATCTCACTGCTATAGGAGGAATGTTTCAGTTCAGAGGAAATGACCGCACAACAAAGGAGCACATCTGAACTACAGCACCTGATAAAATTTGCAACTCTTTATTAATATAATTTAAGCTCCTCTTATGTGACATTTCTTCAAATTCTTCTCTATCATTGTCTAAGACCAATCACTTTGAAGCTTAACTCTTGTCATGTGCTTTACTTTCAGTCCTGAAGGAAAACAATATGATATTTTGGGTAAAGTTTCAGTTGGAGGATCTGACAAAATATCTTTATGACCTTCAGTAGATTACTGAGCATCTCTGAGTCCCAGTTTTCCTTTTCACATAAGAGTAATAAAACCTGCTTGACTAGCCTGGTTTTTTTAGGGGAGGGGTGGTTAAAGATGCCCCATACACTGCAGGTCCTCAGTGATACTAAACTCACAAGACAATCTAGCTGCAAACACATAGTATAAAAGCTCAGCATTTGTTAGCTCAGGGAAACCCCTGAGGTTTCTTCTCAGTTTCATCCAGTTTGCTCTATATTGCCATTTTTATTCAGTCACCCAATATGGGCTGCAAAAGGGTTATTTATAGGATTCTGTGAAGTTGGTGACTCCAGTCTGCAAACATTTGACTGACTGGCTTTGGCATGGACACCAGCTCAAGAGAGCTCCAATGCTGACTTGTCAACCTAATGACATACACAGAATTTAGCTGTGTAATTTGTTTGCTTTTTTACAGAA
Source organism: Dipus sagitta (assembly GCA_036346955.1). NCBI lineage: Eukaryota > Metazoa > Chordata > Mammalia > Rodentia > Dipodidae > Dipus > Dipus sagitta. Next base: position 112,415,374 of record CM070770.1, read on the forward strand.
ATTAGTCAATTTTGACAGACCTGGATATAAACACAGATAGTTTTGACATTTTTCAAATGCAAGTTGCAAAATAACCAATTAGTCTTGCCCAGCCACTTTGAAGGTTTGTGTACCATCTTTTCCCATTAAAAACAAGCCCTGGATGTATGAAATTTCTCCTTTGGATTGATCATTCCAGTCTACATTGGATAAGTAATGTCAAATTCTCTGGCACGTATTTCCAATGGAAATGAGGAACCTCTGTTGTTTTTCTAAGGTGTGTCATGCTACTACTTGGCTATTTGACTTCTTCCTGCTGTAAAAAATTTTATATCCCTAAATAAGGATTTGAATGTAAGTAGCTCACCTGGGTAGTAATCCTATAAATATACCAAGACCAGGGAAAGGGAAAAATATAGAGTGCATTAAAGAGCTGGTTCCCACTGTGAAGAAATGGGGCTCAGTGCATTCTGGAAGACTGCCTAAAATATGACTCAGTTATACCAACTGTGAGGTGAGGAAGCTGGAGTGTTTTTCCTATGGTGGTTGTATTGTTGTTTGAGATTTATTCCTGGGACATTGATTCATGGGTACTTTGCCAAGCCCTGTGTGCAGCCAGAACTCCTGAACCTCAGAGACCCTTCAGGCAGAGACTCACTCGTGAAAAAAAAATGGCTAGTGCCAAGGGACTATGGCAGGGAATTAGCTGCCTCGCTGTAATGCTCAATAAACTCTTGTCGCACATAATTGAATGGAATTTGCTAAGAGCTATAAGAAATGTCAAATAACTCTAAGATTTCAAATCATTGATTTCTTCCTTACCTCCTGCAGATATGGTTTTAAATAGCTTCAGCTCTGTCAGTACTGAGGAATATGGGCAGTGCTGTCTCCCAAAGCAGCACCGAGGCCGTTTCTCACCCAGCACACTGACGGCATGTCCTCCACACCCAGGCTGCTAGAGGCTGGACAATGAAAGTGCTTATTGTGCTTTTCTTTAATAATATGGAGTCTTAGCAAGGGCCCTAAGAGAAAAGGCTTTGCTTCTTTAGAAACAGTACATATCAGAAATCAGGAAATTTGGGTTTTCATCTTCATTCAATTGTGAGCTTATGGAGAAATTACTTGGACTCTACTAGGTTTTATTTTGCTGATCTGTAAAATTTACAGATTGAAGAAAAGATTTCTCCCAGACTCAAGCATAATTAGCCTATAAGATAAAACAATGGGATTTATATATGTTATATGAATTCAGTAAAGGTGGGAAGAAAGATCCAGACTTAAATGAATATGCAAATATGTGTAGGTACTTCTCTAATGTATGCATTTATATATATTCTGCATGTATTTTCACTGTAAGAATAAGGAGAAAACATTTTGACATCGAAAATACATGCTTTTTAAATGTTTTCTTTTTATGAATGCACATGTTCTCTGCTACTTACAAGTGAGAACACATTTTCTACACTAGGATTATAGCAGGGAAAGGACTTTGAAAATGAGTGGCTTATATCTGTTTTTCCTGTGATTGACATGATTAATTGTTTGTAAAGACGAATGGCAATTGAGAGTTTGTCTAGATATAACATATGCTTGTTTCCCCAAGTGATGCAAGTTTCTGTGCATTTCCTCTCCTCCTCCTCCTCCTTCTTCCTCTTCTTCTTCTTCTTTGTCTTCAGAACCTCTGTAGGATTATACTAGAATAAAATGAGTTCCTATCTTTTGTCTCAAAGAAATCAGGCTTGTAGTTTTACAGATTTATCCTGTGTTGGTCTCATTATCTAATAAAATTATACTCACCTTGTTTGTTCCCGAGTGGTAGAATGGTTGGTAAGGGGTAAGTGACCATCTCAAGCCCATAGCCTCTGTCCTCTCAAGGAATCCATTTCCCACTGTGAATAAAGAAAATTGAATATTTTTGGAGTAAAGGGAGTTTTCCTTGTGGCCTGTGAATCCCAAATTTCAGATCCTTATTATTCATTTTATCAAAGAATTGAGAAAATGGATTCTTGAGAGTTAAATTATTAATTATGAGACCTATTTGGGAGAAAATTGGTCTCCAGGGAAAGGTTGGAATGGATATACACACACATGGAAGTTTCAAGGGACGCACACAGGAAGTGGGCATGAGCGTGTAAAGGAGCACATGCACTCCCACGTGGGAAGAGTAACAGGAGGGTGTGAGGCTTTCCCCTTCACCTGAAGAAGAAAAAAGAAGCTAAGAGATCACGTAGCAAAGGTGTCCTACCTTAGAAAAGAGTAACAAAATGAGAAGGAAAAAACATTCCTCCCCATCCCAGCAAAGGACTTACTAGATCGGGTATCTGAGGCTCAGGTGTCAGGAGGAGAATGAGCAGCCAAGACCCTCTTGCCCACATGGCAAACCTCTCTTACAGTGAATTAGGATGGGTTTTTCCTGACAGACTCAGGTAAGTAAGAGAGAGAGCTGATTGTTTGGTTTTATTGTTTGTTTTTTTAATTATTTATTTATTTATTTGAGAGCGACAGACAGAGAGAGAAAGAGGCAGAGAGAGAGAGAGAGAGAGAGAGAGAGAGTGGGCGCGCCAGGGCTTCTAGCCACTGCAAACAAACTCCAGCTGCGAGCGCCCCCTTGTGCATCTCGCTAACGTGGGTCCTGGGGAATCGGGCTTCGAACCAGGGTCCTTAGGCTTCACAGGCAAGTGCTCAACCACTAAGCCATCTCTCCAGCCCTGTTTGTTTGTTTCTGACTCAAAGGGCTGAGCTTAGATATGTCATATTGGGGAAGAAGTAGAGGACGCTGTTGCTGAGGAACGCGAATGGCTCACACAATGAATTCCACTTTCGTCAAGGCAGGTGGGGTGGCACCTCTTTGTTTTCTCTCTTTGGGCCTCTCCCTGGCTGCTATTTCTCCTTCATCATGATAAAAATGAATTCACACTTAAAGAAGATATGAAAGAGAAGGAAGATGCACATTCTTTTTAAAAAATATTTTATTTATTTATTTGAGAAAAAGAGAAAATAGTTACGCCAGGGCCTTCTGCCATTGCAAACAAACTCCAGATATATGAACCACTTTGTGCATCTGGTTTGACATGGGTACTGGGGAATCAGACTCTGGCCATCAGGCTTGGCAAACAAGCATCTTTAACCACTAACCTGCTCCTCAGCCCTGAGGATTTACATTCTATGCCAGGCTGTCTCCATTCATCCCTGGCTTTGACCATCCTCCCTACTTCTTTTAAGACCTTAAGGCTGGCACTCAATTGAAAATGCAAAGTATGATTAACTCTGGGTTTGAGTTCCAGGCAGGTTGATATTTACTCTACAATTGTGATCCCCATGTTGTCAGAAAGCAAAGCCAGGGCAGGCCCTTCTGTTATATCTGGCCACTGTGGCTGCCTGCTCATACTCCTGGTGAGTCATCCCACCCCAGACTGGGCTTTGGGGCCCCGAAAGTACTGAATAAGAGTCAAAGTGTTTCTCGCAGGTCAGTGATTTTTCTTGTGTCTAGTAGGAGTATCAGAACTGTAAAAAAAAAGACCTTTGAGTCAAATTCACCTCTGGGATGTTTTAATTTCTAGGAATTCTGCATACAAGAGCCTGTGTTCACTTCATTCCAGTCAAGTCTCAGATAGATCATAATGTGGGTAATTCATGCTGAGTTTTACCAAGGTCTCCGAAATGTGTGGTCTGTCTTTGGAAGGAAGGTTTGTTTGTCTATGAGTTCATGGTAAGAAGGGCAGTAACCAGCTCAAAGTTGGTTTTGTGACCTTTAAGGTAGTGATTCTTTTTCATACTTTCAAATCTCTGTTGTTAGAAGAAGTAAAATAATTAAGGCTTCCAAAACTCGTGTGTGTGTGTGTGTGTGTTTATGTATGTATGTATGTATCAGGAGGCTTCCTAAGCACAAAGCCTGGCTTTAATTATCTGTGGAGGTCACCTTTCCCAACTCTAAAGGCCTCAGAATGGGCAGAATGAACCTTATAAAACTTGAATGTGTATGAGAACTGGCAGGATGTTGTAGAAAGTAGTTACCTGACTTTGCTCTGGAAGATGGGCTATGAGGAATGTGGTTGATTAGAAGTATCATTTTAAATAGCCCACTTGATGCTAACTGTAGTTGGCAGGTGCATCTTATTTTGAGAAAAATCATTTTAGAGAATCTCATATAAAAATGTTTTTGAAAATGTTCTTTACCAAGAAGAGATCTTTCCAATGCCAGATCATGAGTGTTTATAAGAAGTTAATCGTGGGTAAGTAAAACGTTAAAGTAAAGTTTACTTTCAGATGAGATGTTAATCTGAAAGTAATTGTTGTTTTGGGGACATATATGTATTAGTATATGTTCATTGAAAAAAATGTATTTTCTAAGTTCATATTGACAATCCCCTTTGGATATGAAAAATATAGCAACATCAAAGTTATATCATGACACGAACAGACCAGTGACCTTAAAAATGGTCATTCAGAGATTTTACTAAATCAACATTATTACATACATGTTTACTGAAATATATATTTGTGACATATGACAGTCCTATACTCAGCTTGAATGAAGTATACAGGCTTGGACAAAAATACCTTGCTAAAACAAAAGGTGTTGCTTACATAGTTTTACTCAGTTTAGGTACCAAATCTACTCTATAACTCTATCAAAAGATATCTGCTGTCTCCTCATACAGAATCCCAAGTGACAGTTGTAAGTGGGAAGCTAGCTGTGGAGGGAGGGGTATTAGTTACTTTTCAGTATCTGACAAGCTGTTTAAGGGAGCAATTTAGACTTCAGCAGGATAGAGTCCATCATGGTGGAGAAGGCTTGATGCAGGAGCATGAAGCAGCTGGTCCGTGAATCCACAGTCAGGAAGCAGAAAGAGAGAAATGCTAACACTTAGCCCACATCCTCCTTTCTGTCCAGCCTGGGGCTGAAGCTCATGGAAGGGTGCAGCCTGCTGGAGGTCTGCTTACTTCTCCTCTCTTACAACCTTCATGACTAGAAATTTGTCCCTGAGGAAATTCTAATTCTTGTCAAATCAACAGCATTAACCACATAGGAGGACAAAAAGTATGTCAACACATTCATCTAGGAATTCTGGCTGATATGAGCAGTGAAGTGTCAGTCAACACAGGATTTAAAGGAGCAAGACTCTTCCTCAAAAGTGATGGGGTTGAAAATAATTTACTGACCTGTGATGATTTCTGAAAATTTTCTTTTTCCTTTTGTGGTACTTAACATTGAACCAAGGACATCACATGCTAGGCAGGTACTTTTTTTGCCATTAAGCTATATTCATATATACATACACAGTTAGATATTTTCCTAAGTGGTTCATATTATCCTGGTTATATTCCAAATTATACATTTTACAATATGTGATTATCAGAATCCTTATGTTTGCTTTGTTATTTGTATATATTTATCAATAGATCATAAGCTCTACATATAGAAAATATTAAGACATTCAATACATATTGATTTGATGAATACACAGATAAGCCCTTAAAGAAGAATCTCAATATCTAACCTTTTTCTCCTCCATACTTATTCCACTTAGAGGAAATCAAGGAGAATCATACAAAGAAGGAACTTAGAAGCATTGTGGTAGACTAGTCTGCAGGAATATTCTAAGGGCTGTCCCTCTACCCATTGGTTGTATGTAGATTGGAGGAGTTAAGGGTTGACTTTTTTCAACCCTTTACTTTTGCTTGGTTTTCTCAAAGCCCAGCTAGGCATTGCCATCCTTCACCTCTAAACAGTAGAAAAGAAGATTGTCTTTTTGCAGACATACATGTATTTTTATAAACTTGTTTCAGGGCTGAAGAGGTGGCTCAGTTGTTAAGGGCACTTACTTGCAAAGCCTGATGACTTGTATTCAATTCCCTAGTACCTTCATAAAGCCAGATACAGAAAGTGGCACATAGTCTGGAATTTGTTCACAATGGCTGAAGCCTCTGGTGTGTGCCTATTCATATTCTCTGTCATCTATCTATCATCTATCATCAATCATCTATTATCTGTCATCTATCTGTCTATCTCTATCTCTTTGTGTATATGTGTGTCAAATCAGTCAATAAATAATTTAAAAAAATAAATATATATTAGGTACCTGAGATGGGCTTCAGGTAAAGTACTAAGAGGGGGTGGGGTGGGGAATGCAACCCAGCTTTCCCTTCTCAAGACACTGGCTGTGTATCAAAAGGCCATTTGAATGACCAATTCACAACTAATAGGACATACCTCAGCCATTAGTAGACAAGGGTAATTCCTGGGAGAACCATGATCTACTGTCTTGACCTTTGGGAACTGAGGGAAGAAGAAATCTGAGCCTGTGAGATGGTTTGAAGGCAAAGTACTTTTCAAGGGAGGCATAGTATACCTATCTAGATTGAATTTGGGATAGTTAGGAAAGCAGGCTGGAGGAAGGACTTCCTGAAGCCCCAGGAGAGACCTGTCCTATCCATAGATCTTTTTCAGTCAGGAAACTTTATGTGAGAATTCAGATTCTGATAACTCTTAAAAACTGGTAACAGTATCACATTGCATACACACTGAGACAGATATTTTGTTCTCTATGAATTTTTCCTGTCTAGTAGAGATGTGTGCTATGTGGGTGTATTAAGATAAATGTGCTATGGATAGAATTAACATTAAAAAATTTATTTGCACATGTGGGAGTACATGCTAGGGTCTCTTGCCCCTGGAGTCTGGGGTGCACCTCCCCCCTTGAAATGAAGCAAATTATATGTGTGTGTATGTATCTGTATATAATGATATATATATATATATATATATATGTATATGTATAGAGAGAGAGAGAGAGGGAGAGAGAGAGAGAGAGAGTGTGTGTGTGTGTGTATCAAGTCCCACTACTATGTTCTCCCAATTTCAACCCATTTATATTGGTTCCAGCAGGCTGCAGCGATTTCAACTCTGGTCTGTGGAATAGATTTAAGATTTCAAAGGGACAATCTGCATAAGTATTTCATTGACAAATTAAAGTAAATGGCAGTTACTGTTGGCCTCATTTCACTGGATGAAACCGAAGGGATGTTTCTCCCATAGTGAATAAGGATCTTTGACATAGATGAATATTCCTTGAACCATTTCCAGTGGTTGAGAATTTCCTGATCGTGATAGTGGTTTATTTTCTACTGCCTTATAATAAATATTTTTATGTATGAACACCCTTGGCTTTGTATTTTAGCCAGTTTGTGCTGATCTTTGTATAAACGCTCTAACCTCTTTTTGACATTGCAACTGTTCTTTAATCTTTATACCTCTACTTTATTTGTTCCAAATGGCTAAGTGTCTCTCTACTGGAAAATTTGGTTACTCTCAGTAAATGTGTATCTGTTATTAGTTCAGATTAGTTTTGCCAAATCACTGAATATAATATCCTCAGGGTAGAATAAATTAATAAATTTGTAAAGGTAATTCCACTAAGTATTTTTTCCATAGCAACAAGGAAAAAGAATTAGAAACAATCTAATGGGGCCTTTGGAGAGGTTTTCTAAATGTCCACACAAATTCTAATGGGTTGTAAGTGATAATTTGGTGTCTTTCACATTTACAAACACAGAACCATATCTTTTAGTGGTTCTCCGCCCCCTTGGAAAGCATAAAAGAAGGGAAGCATGTAATTTGGACATACCATTCATTTCTTTTGCCTCAGTTTCCTCTTTAGTATTAGTCAGGAAAAGGGCTTCTGCCATACAGCTGAGAAACTAATAAGAGTGAAAGAATTAAACCTGTGGCTTCCAAAGGAGGGCCTATATCCAGTAGCAGCTGAGAACCTGCTAGAAAAGCAGACTCTCAATGCCCGCTCCCAACCTCAGCAGTCAGATATTCAGCTTTAGAAATCCAATGTTCTCCACTTCATTTATAGTGACTATATTCCAAGTTTATCTACAAAGATTCCTATAAAGGTATATACAGAAGGGATGAGGCCTCTAGTATTCAAGGAGACAGATATTCTTTCTTTGCAAATTTTTCCTGTCTAGTAGAGATGCGTGCTATGTGGGTATTTTAAGACAAATGTGCCATAAATAGAATAAACATTAAAATTTTTAATTTGTGGGCTGGAGAGATGGCTTGGCAGTTAAGGCACTTGCCTGTGAAGCCAAAGGACCCAGGTTTGATTCTCCAGGACCCACATAAGCCAGATGCACAAGGTGGCATGTGTACCTGGAATTCGTTTGCAGTGGCGAGAGGCCCTGGCATGCCCATTGTCTCTTCTCTCTCTATCTGCCTCTTTCTCTCTCTCTCTCTCAAATAAATTTTAAAATTTTTGCACATGTGTGTGGGGAGGCATGCCAGGGTCTCTTGCCACTGCAAATGAATGCCAAGTTTATATGGGTGCTGGGGAAACGAACCCAGCCTGGGGAGGCAGTCTATGCAAGCAAGCCCCAGTCCCAGGTAGGATTTTATGGTGATTGTGGAATAGGTGTCATGTCTTTGGCTTTGTCAGAGGTTCAGCGCACATTCATTCACAAGTGTCTACTCAGCCCAACACTCTGTACATCTCCTCTTTAAGCATTTTACTTTCTATTATCCATACATCAGATAGGAGCAACCAACTTACACTGAGCCGCTGAAGTTTGGCCAAAACATAGTGATGTACAGCACTCAACCTGTGATGCATTTTGAGCAGTTCACAATGTAGAGGTTTTGTTTCGACTACCCTCACTACTTAATGCATGTCAAGGGATCTGGCCATTTTTGGTTTTGTGTGTTTTTCAGCTTTGGAGTTAGTCATTCTAAGGAATTACTACAAATGTGGATAATTTTTCCAATGAGTTATTAAAAAAGAGCATATCCACCAACATCTGGATCACAGCCTTGCTGATCTCATCATTGGCTCTGCCTTTAAGATTGATGCTAATTCCTGTAGAAGGTTTGTATAGTGACTTCTAATCCAGGTCTGAGCCCAGAGCAGTATCTTAGCTGTGACACTTACTACCTCTCACATTTGTTTGTTTGTGTGAGTCAGAGTCCTGCCGTGTAGCTCTAGCTTGCCTTACACTTGCTATGTAGGCGAGGCTGGTCTCAAAGTTGTGGCAATTCTCCTGCCTCTGCCTCCTAAGTGTTGGGATTAACAGGTATGTGATTCCTACCTTGGCTTTTAAGTTTCTTTAAGAAGCAGAATTATGCTTAGAATTATCAAACCAAATATTTTCGGTTATGACCATCAGTCAAGCTTGCTGATGCCATACACAATGGTGAATACAACAGTCAAATATACAATGGTATTCTTTCTGCATAAGCAAAAGCGCCTTGGCTTCAGGGTAGTGAGTTGTAAGCTGCATTCACTTCACAGAAATTAATGCTCCTTCAGATCCTCATGGGGATTATATGGGTGAAGACAGAGCTCTGTAGAGATAATGGCAAAAGCAATTTGGAAGCATCTATGTCCCTAATGCAGGGGCTCAGTGGCCACTGGGCCCAAGCATCGTCTAGTCCCCAGGTTTCCTTAGTGCTATCACCGAAGCAGTGGCCCTGTGGAGTTTGTTGGGAAGTAATTAATCACTATGGATGGATGGATGGATGGATGGATGGATGGGTGGATGGATGTGTATTTTGTAGTGCTAAGAATTAAACCAAGGCCTCACACATGGATGTACCTCTACCACTGAGCTGTATGTCCAGCCGTTGATCTGTTACTCTGAATAGACCAGAAAGATTAGTCTGTGAAGCCATTCTTCACCCTACTCCCAAGTACTCTGCAGGGACTGTTTATTTGCCTTTCCTTCTCACTCTTTATAATGAACATTGTGTAGAAAACAATTTATACTCTACAATCAAAGTTTTCTCCAAGTAAGGTCTTATATGCCATAAGAAAATGATGAATTGTGTGTTTCTGTAGATCAGTTTTGTTATAATGGTAAGAAAAATGAGTGTGGTGGATCATGCTTATAATCTCAGCATGCAGGAAGCTAAGAAAGATTTGTGTTCCAGAGCAACCTGGGCTATCTAGTGAGCTCCAGGCTAGGCTGGGATATAGTGTGAAATCTTGTCTGAAAACAAACAAAAGATAGATACTTTTTTTTTTAATCCAGCTATACTTAGTATTGGCCACAGATGATTTTTTTTTAACTTTTTCATTTTTATTTTATTTATTTGAGAGCAACAGACAGAGAGAAAGAGGCAGAGAGAGAAAGCAAGAGAGAATGGGTGTGCCAGGGCCTCCAGCCACTGCAAACGAACTCCAGACGCGAGCGCCCCCTTGTGCATCTGGCTAACGTGGGTCCTGGGGAATCGAGCCTCGAACCGGGGTCCATTAGGCTACACAGGCAAGCGCTTAACCGCTAAGCCATCTCTCCAGCCCCAAGATAGGTACTTTAAAACTAAACTTTGAAAGAAGAATGTAATCTGCTACTTTATTTTTCTTTACCTGAAGGTGGGGCATCATTTTATTTTAATTTTAATTAAATTTGATATTATATCCATGCTATAATTATAATTATGGTTTTACAAGCCTCAGATTGACTTCAGAGCTCAAATATTGATGCTGAGAGCAATATACAGAAAATATAGAACTGGGATTTCACAAAGGTTCAGTTACCCAGTCAGAAATAAGATTAATTAAAATGCTAAGGAAAAGCAGGCAGCCTCTGACCCCAGAGCTGACTGTTATATCCTGGGCCTGGAAATTACCCTGTGAAACATAAATGATTTCACATATACCATTGTCAAATCTTTCTGCAACTATGCTAGATTGACAAAAACAGTAGCACTCTGAATTCACATTGTCACATACACAAAGTATGAACATTACCCAAGCCATAAAATAGCAAACATCACCTGCCTCCACTAAAGGAAATAACTTATTTCTTTACTACTTATATTTTCCATTACCCTCCAGTTTATCCTGAACTTGATAAGATTGTGTGAAATGTCCATTCATTAAATTATCCCTGCTACCTGAAAGCACACACTCCAAAGAGAAGCCCACTACTTCATACCGTTCAAATCTCAATCAAAGCCAAACCTCTAGAGCTTCTCCTAAGACTTTGTACAGTCAGCCATGATGTTGTTAGCCCCTGCCACAAGGAAAAAACTAACTTGCTTTACTACAGAGGTATTTCTGGAGGGATCTGGGTCAAGAACATTCTACAAAGTAGATTACTACTTGGTTACTTCCATTCTGGACAGCAAATCTGAGTTCTGTTAGTCATTTCAGCTGCTCACTCTTCTATACCTAACTTGCTGGTACAGCAGCTCTGTCCATCTGTGACTTGAGTTCTTCTGTTCTAATGGGTTCATATACAGAAAATATTCTAGTCATTTGGATAACAGTCCCTTCTTAAAATTCAGACTGATACTGAATCTTTTACTTATAGAGATGATAGTAGCTAACAGCCATGGTTCATTCTACATCAAGGTGCTGTGCTAAGTATTCTACATGAATTATCTTGCTTTAATCCTGGCAACAAGCCTATCAGGTGTTATTGCCTCCATTTTATAAACGAATAAACTGAAAGGCATGACTATTAAGTTACCCATGATCACAGCTAATGGTGAGCAAGGCTGAAGTCAAAGTTGCCTAACACTACATCCTTTGTTCTTAAGTTTTACATTCTGCTGCTTTTGTGCTGTCTCCTATAGTCCTTGGAATCTAATAGTAATAATTCAGAATGCCAACTGTATCCAGAACAGTAGCTACAATTATGGGAGGTCATAGTAGTAATTGTTCAGATACTTGCACATTTTATTTTGTGGCAGATATAATTACCAGCCTCATTCTTCTTGGTTAACAGTATCTAACTGTGGTGGTTTGAATGTGAATGTATGTTCCCCATAGCCTCAGGGATTTTTTTTTAATTAAGGTTGAGTTTCCTACTTAAGTCTCCAGAAGCCTGCTGAAGGAGGTGTGTCACTGGGGCAGATCTTTTAGTCTCTATATTGTGCAAAAGAACAAGTTTTGGGCTCTGGCTGTTGGTATCTCTCTACTAGATCTATGGAAGTGAGCCAGCCCCTTCCACCATGATTTTTCTTCCCCTGCATTCTGTAAGCCTGAAATAAACCCTTTTCTTCCATAAGCTGCTTTCTGGCCAGGTGATTTTCCCAGCAATGAGAAAGTAACTGCAACACTAAGTTAATAGTTAATAAATCCAATGATTAAACTACAGACTCTAGGTTATATAAGCAGATACTATCAAAATCAAATTCCACTGAGCTATCAAGAATCATTATAAAAGATAAACATATGGGAAACTGCATTCATTGAATGAAATAGGAGAAAGATGTGTAACACAACTATTAAGCACAAATGTGATGTGGTGCTGGTCACTGTAACATGGTTCCTGTGCAAGTCTCTTCCTTGTAGGTAAGGGTGTATTGAATATTTATACCTGGAAGTTCTATGCACATTACCATAGGGTGATGCACTCCTTTTCTTTTATGAAATAATTATGAGTCTTCACCATTCATTTAAGTTGCAGTGATTTTATTTCCACCTCATACTGCCTCTTTGATCATGCCTTGCTACTACAGTTTATCAGAATTTTTATAGGATTTAACCATTTCATATCACTCTTCAAATTTCTAAACCTTTGGTTAGTGTTAGTAAACCAAGAGCCTACTTGTATAAATCAAAGTGTATTATAATCCTTGTAAATACTTTTTAAAATCCCAATACTAAATTCAAAGTGAAGATTTTAAATTACATACATGCACAGTGAAGAAATTCTAAGGTTAATGTGAAACTAATGAATGTGTAGAGACATAAAATTTATTAGCAGGTATCACCCTCCGGCCACTTTTCAATGTAAACCTTACATATTAGAAGCCTTGATTTATACATGAATGATGTATGTGTTTGAGCCTATTAGTTAGAACCATTGCAAGAGGACCTATAGCCACCTGAGTCTAAGCATTACTCAGCATTTTGTACATAAAACATTTTACATCATTTCTGTGTGATATCATTGTTTGGTTTGCAACTCATTTTCATAATCCTTCTAGCACTACATGTTGCCAGTCGAAAGCCCTCTAATTACAAAGGGAAATACACTATGGAAAAGCAGAAGGGATGTCAGTTTAATTATAAGCACTTCAAATGGAAACATGCCACTGTTTTAATATTATTCACAAGTTAAAGACAAAGAAAAAGTGTGATAATTTGTATTAAATAATTTTCTGGGTTACCCGTTTGGGTACTCCTTCCAACTTGGGAGTTTCCTGCTTTACTTTCATTTGTAAAATAAATCTTGCTTAACTTGCTGTTCTTAAAAAAATAAATAACATTGTATCAGCGTTTTATTTCATGCTGTGAATGTCCTATCTCCTTGACTAATACAAGAAGAAATGTGGGACAGTTTAAGGAGAAATATTTGTCTGTAGTTTTGATCTGTGAAGAAAATATGTACTTTGGCCACTCTTGACTGCCCTGTAAGGTCTCTAGAAAAATGTGTGAGGGGATGGATGGGGTGTGATGCAAAATACATCCTGGTGAAATGGGGCTTAGGGATTGCTATCACTGAAGGACCAAGGATTAGTTTAGTTTTAGTTTTGTTCAAGTCCATTCAAGAATCAATCATGTTACCCTGTGGGGTGCTCGGAAAAATTACGTCTTGACCTGAAGCAGAAGAAAATTTTATCTTTGGTAGCTTGTAAATAGCTCTTTGAAACAGCTCCTTGCACTTCAAAAAACTTAAACACATTCTTGTACTGCCCACATGCCCTCACCTAGCAAGCACATCTAGAGTTTGCCATGTCACAGTAATATTTTTAGAAGTCTGTTATAAGCAAGAATACTTGACATATATATGTTCTGTATAAATGAAAACCACAGTATTAGCCAGGCATGGTGACACACGCCTTTAATCCCAGCACTTGGGAGGCAGAGGTAGGAGGATCACTGTGAGTTCAAGGCCACCCTGAGACTCCATAGTGAATTCCAGGTCAGCCTGGGCTAGGGTGAGACCCTACCTCAAAAAAAAAAAAAAAAAAAAAAAAAGCTCAATAGTAACTATTTTTAAAACAAAAATACAGAGCTCAAATTTTTATTATACATTAACACTGATAACTTTAGATAATAACAAATATTCTATATCAAGAACATTTTGCTTAATTGGGAATATTGGATACTTTTAATTCTATTAACATTAGTCACTAAATTTAGTTTATAAATCCAAGTCTGTGCTATAAGAACTAAATCAAAATAAGAAAAACATTGGAATATACAAATTATATTTGTATTTTGAAAAAAACTAAAGGAATAGTCAAACAATACTGAGATTACACATTTTAAGTAAGTAAGTAGTTAAAAATAGATAGTAGTATCCAGAATTAGCTACTTAATATTGGAAATATCTCATTTTAAAACAAAACAAAAAATATAAGATACTTAAGAAAAATGGAAAAATTGGTTGACTATTTTATTTGATAAATACTTCCATAAAATCAGAATTATTAAAAAAAAAAGGCTCACTGTAAATGTAAGTTAATTAGTATCACTTCCATTGTGATAAAAATATAAGAACTTAAGCCTGGCATGGTGGCGCACACCTTTAATCCCAGCACTCGGGAGGCAGAGGTAGGAGGATTGCTGTGAGTTCAAGGCCACCCTGAGAATACAAAGTGAATTCCAGGTCAGCCTAGACTAGAGTGAAACCCTACCTCGAATAACCAAAAAGAAAAAGAAAAAAATATAAGAACTTTTCCTTGTTTTCAATGTTTTGGGGTTCTATTTATTTATTTATTTATTTAGGAGAGAGATGAAGAGACAGGAGGAAGTAGGTCACTGGTACCATATCACTGGAGCTATATCTTGCTTGAGCCCCTTCCTATAATTATTTTTTCTGCTTCCTGTAAAATATGCAGGGAACATATATCCTCTGTATATACTCTTAACATTGTGATATATTGGTTACCTTTCACCACTAAAACTAAATATCTAAAGTGTCTAACATCAACAAATTATAGGAAGAAGTATTTATTTTGACTCAGGGTTTCAGAGGGTTAAGTACATGGCCACTTGACCCCATGTGTTTTGGCGAAACATCACAGTGACATAGTGCCAGAGACCTACTTCCGTCAGGTATGCCTTACCTCCTACCTCTGACCACTAAGTGTCATTGCATTATAAATCTATCAAGGGATTATTGTATTGATTAGGTATAATTATCTCTGACAGTGCCCCTCAGAGACACACCCAGAGGCATAGCTCACTAATCTCACTGGCAAATTTGCTGTAGATTACTGACCCCTTGTCTATACTGTGCAGAATGTTTATGAAGAGAACCATATACTCATGAATTATACAGCTAAATTTTCTTTTTTAAAAATGTTTTTATTTATTTAAGGGAGAGAGAGATGGAGAGAGAGAGAGTATGGGTGCTCCATGGCCTTTTGCTACTATAAACTAACTCCAGACATATGTGCTTACTTTATGTATCTGGCTTTATGTGGGTACTGGGAAGTTGAACCCAGGCCATCAGGCTTTGCAAACAAGTGCCTTTAACTACTCAGCCTCATATATAGCTCTTTTTTTCAAATAAATATATATTAAAGAATGCTGAATTAATATAGGTTTAAATTAATGAATTTCTGTCATGGTGAACCTAGTAACCTCAAAAAGCTTTCACTCCAAACATAACTTGGAAAATGTTTAGAAGATATTCTTAAATTATTTTTTAAGGTGGTACTCTTTTGCTCAGGTGACAGAGCAGTTCCTGGGCAGATGTGAGTCTGTTTACTCACATAGATAGGGTACTGATGACACAAAGAAATAAGATCACCCAAGTCCAGCTATCTTAATAAAGCAATGAGTTTATTTTTGGTCTGCTTCAGTGATGAGGTGTTGAGGGCCTCTGAGGCTCTGGCTCTCTGATTTGGTAGGAGTTGATTTTTCTCTATGCTGATCTCCTTCCCCCTTGTGCTGGTGTCCGGTTCATCAGGAAAACAGCCCCCTTGCTTGTTTCTCGAAGTTTTCTTAGTTTCAGCCGGGGCCCTTTTGAGGTATGATGGGGTGGCTCTCTCCTTAGGGTCTACATCTATCTGAAAAAGAGAAGCAGATTCTCCAACGGAGAGTAAGTTAGCACCAGGACAAATGAGATAACCCTTACTTTTTTTTTTTATAGAGAATTTAATAGGTGTAGGCCCTCTTGTAGCCCACAATTGATAGTAGCTTGATACTGGAGAGTGGGCTTATGTTTGGATATGGTTCTGACTTGTTTCCCAGCTCCAGCTATGGGTCCCATACCAGTGAGGGGATCAGTTAGCCAAATTGAGAGCAGTTGGTTCCCCACCATGGCTGTGTGCCACCACTGCACTTGTGTGGGCATCACAATAAGTTATTTGCTGCTAAGTAGGTTAGACCATGCGTTGCTTCGATAGATATTGGTCATTTTCCCCCAGTCGCCCATGTAGCACCTTCTGGCACTAGACGCACTGACTGTCTGGGGACTGACTCTCATCCAACTTCCAGCCATGCCATTCTAATTTGCATGTCAATCACATAAGGTATCTTCAGCAGTAAGGTCAACTAACTGGGAGTCTGGTACTCTGACAGAATCTGCTGTTTTAGCAAACTGTAGTATTCTGATAAAAGTATTGATGATGCCCCATGCTTATGGATATGGTAGTGCCTACTAAGAAAGTAGATTTAAATGATTATTAATATAAAGAATAGAGATAAAGAGAAAGAGACTAAAAGGAAAGTGAGTGTGGAAGATGTAGGAGTTAAGGTGCTTAACTTACACCTACCTAGTGTGGTTCAGATTCCCTGTAACCAGATAAGCCATATTGGCACAATGAGTTATGGCAATGCATCTGGGCGGCTTCAGTGCTTAAATTATTTTTTAAGGTGGTACTCTTTTGCTCAGGTGACAGAGCATTTCCTGGGCAGA
This sequence comes from Dipus sagitta, assembly GCA_036346955.1. Classification (NCBI taxonomy): domain Eukaryota; kingdom Metazoa; phylum Chordata; class Mammalia; order Rodentia; family Dipodidae; genus Dipus; species Dipus sagitta. The sequence goes on from CM070770.1 coordinate 112,432,180, forward strand.
TGTGAGTCTGTTTACTCACATAGATAGGGTACTGATGACACAAAGAAATAAGATCACCCAAGTCCAGCTATCTTAATAAAGCAATGAGTTTATTGGGGTTACTTACAGGAGCATGATGATCCAAAGACAGCTGCATCACCTGAATACCCCTCCCCATCATGGGTGATGACTCATGAAAGCTGTGTCCTTGGAGCTTCCTGCACAACTTGCAGGCAGCTGGAGCAGCTAGGGAGTCTTCTCCCCAAGTACTTACTGTTACTAAGCACATAGCATTGGGGAAAGACCTTGTGAATCCTGTAACGTCCTGAGCTTTCTGAGCCTGATAAGTTGCATGAGCTTTTCTCATCTTCTAGGAGGGAATGTTTCAATTCTAAAGAAATGGCTACACAACAACTCAATAACTTCACTCTTGGGAATTGATCCCAAGATACTAGTCAACATTAGAAAACAGACATACCAACCTAAGCACCATCAATTTCATCTAACCACAGAATATAAGCAGAGTCAGGCCTAGGTAATACTTAGATGGGAGAAAATGGTACATGCATGAAAATATTCAATACTTAGTTACTTCTAAAAGATTGAAAACCAAAACCACATAAAGATGCAACAATGGGAGTCTGGTCAAGTATGATCTGCCGATTTTACAAACGACTATATTGTCAATAAAAATGATCCCCCTTATGGACATGGTGTGGCTACTTAAAAGTATTTTTAATGTTCTATTAATTGGAAAGAATAGATGATAAAGTCTGTCAATATGATGCTTAAAATGTAAATGTGGTGCTGGAGAGATGGCTTAGCAGTTAAGGTGCTTACCTAGCAAGCCTAACGACCTAGGTTCAATTCCCCAGAACCACATAAGCCAGATGCACATGGTGATGCAATGCATCTGGAGTTTGTTTGCAGTGGTTGGAGGTCCTAGCATGCCCATTCTCTCTTTCTCTCACAAATACATAAATAAAAATAAAAACATTTTAAAAATTTTTAAATGAGGTGAACACAGTGATTTTAAAAAAACCTGGAGAATGAGAGAGGCTAAAGCTAGAATACAGTCTTTGAGTGCCAACTCTAGAATCAGTCCATAACTGCGCTGGTGGTATGGCCCTGTCCTGATTAGAAGGTACCGTTTGGCATGATACTAAGCAAATTAGTGCCTCTCCAAGACTCAATATCCTTTTGTCAAGAGATTTAAATAACATGGTTCTGTCTATCTCACAAGAATGAGACTAAAATGAAAATACATACTATATAGCACAGCACAGTGTTTTCAAATAGTAAATAGTGCTGCTGTTGTTATTATTACAATCATTAATAACATATGGGCAAGTAAAAGCTGCTTTTTAGTTCAGATGCTATTTGTGCGGTGAAAGAAACTTTGAACAACTGTCTTTTAAAATGTAATGATTAAGACTCCAGAAATCTCAGCAGGTAGCATTACAAAATTATTAAAACAGAAAGATAATAAAGACTTTTAAAGATTTCACCAATAGAAAAAAGAATTGCTGAAATTCCTTAAAATAAGTTGCTAAGCAGAGTGACAGAAATGATTAGAATGAACACTGGGAAGGACAATGAGGCATAATAAAGTCTCTACTAGATTCTCTCTCTCTCTCTCTCTCTCTCTCACACACACACACACCCCTAAATATATGGCTTTGAGGGAAGTTGACTAAAGTCACTGAAGGAGCAGAGGAAAGGATGGTTATTAAGCCTGTTGTGTCATTAACATTCTCCACTCAGCTTCTCCCCTGGTGCAAAAATGTCAAGAAGTTAAAGTGTGGTCCTTATCCTTATTCTTATTCTTAGCTATTGCTGCAGATGGCTGTGCTACTGGATGTCACAGAGCTGGGCAGCCTGGGTTCCCAGTAAGGTTCTCTAACCCTAGCAACTCTGCCCACGTCTGTGAGGTGTGTGCGCAATACTGAATTCACTCTTGCTGTTTGGTTCCAAAAATGTTTGCGAGAAAAGCGGCATTTAATGTCTAAATTTGTAAGCATTCTGCAGCATTCTGATAATTGCCATTGTCACAAAGGGCCATATAATGTAGGACTATCTAAACTTTTTTTCTCTCTCAGTATCACCTGTAATTCTCCATCGCATTGAGCTAGGCAATGTTCAGTTTCCATGCCATGCGGGACATGCAAATACTCATCCCAGAGAGGTGGGCGCAATATGTTTAAGGAATTTGAAGCAATACAGTACCTAGTAGAGGTCATAGCTGGTGAATGAAATTAAGGTGTTGTGCTCAATCAGCAAGCTCCCAACATCTCACCTGTGCTTTGCCTCACAGTACCTACAGATGCAGGGAGCATTCTAGGCCAGAGACTATAGCGAGTCCCACCCCCACCTGGGCAGCACCATACCCCTGGTTGCTGCACTGCTATGTACACTGTAGGTACCCAAGTGTGCAACTGTCAGAGCTCCACATCCCTTACCCTTCCTCAGTAGGGCAGTGTTCTTCCACTCTTACTTGCAATCCACAGTTGGAAGGTGGAACTCTCCTAACTCTGGGAGAGGGGCAGGGAATCCGTCTATCTTGCCTGTTGGTTCATTTTGTGTCCTGACTCACTGTGCCATCTTTCCTTCTCCACTTCTTGCATAACATTCTCTCTACTGCTACACAGCATTTTTGTAAAAATAGTGCAGTCCCAGTACACTCCAAGCATGAGTAGATGTGTCTTCTGATTCTGGGTTTCTTAACATCTTGGATGGGAGAGTGCTGCATAGCTGTGGGCTGTGTCCTGCATCATCCCTGTCTTACTGAATCCCAGGAATAGTCTTCTTCCAGGTGTGAGCACAAAAATGTCTCCAGACATTGCCAAAAGTACACTGCAGAGAAAAATTATCCCTGGTTGCTAGGTGCCACTACTGTAAGGCACTGCAAATATTTTTGAGCACAATGATATCAACTCCTGTTCTTTAATGCCCCAGAAGATATTTCATTGGCTCTCATTAAGCCATATGACCATCTCTCAACCAATCATTGCAGGCAGAAGGTTAAATGTGTGATTGGCTTTAGCCAATCAAGGATTAGCTATGGAGCTTCTTGTAGGGATAATACCTTAAATTAGCCAAAAAACTAAGAGAAGTGGGTTATCGTGGAAGTTAGGAGTACTAACTCAGCAGATGCAGGGTAAGTGCTGGGATGCAAGAAGAATAACATGCTTTGAAACCAACTTATTAGACTCCTACACTTGGTAGTTTTTATTTTTTTTATTTAACAATGTTCCCTCTCCCCACTTATCACTGAGACTTTGTCATATAGCTGTTTGTTTCCTTTTCACTGAATTTCTGGAAACACACTGAGAAATGCCCAGATATAGCCCAGTAGTCAGAGGGCAAGTATAGTGGAACAAAATCCCTGGGCCACCCTCTCCTCGTTAGAGAGTCCTTTCCTGCTGGCTCCTGTGGAAGGCCCAGGACCTCTCTGGATCCCCGAGACTCCATGAGGGCAAAACCAGAGTGACTTGCCTGTTTAAGCGTTGATTTTTAGCCACTTATATCCTACCTGTTGTTCCTCACATCACCTTGTGAGGTGATTATTCATACCTATTTTAAAGAAGAGGAAATAGACATTCAGAGAGGTGAGGTAGCATGGGTAGCATGCCCAAGTCATACCACCTAGAAGAAGTAGAATATTTATTATAACTGATGTCCCTTTTATCACAAAGCCTGTGATTTTGTCCCCTGAAGTGAACATCTTAAAAATACATATGTGTATTTTTTTTTTACTAAGAATCTACATTTACTGAGAATCCATTATTCATCAAACTATGTGATCAACAATATTTATATGAGAGAATGCAAAGCCTTTTCTGTGCTCCCCAGAAATGAGCAAGTGGAAGAAGGGAAGAGAGTAAGAAGGAGAAACACATATGCAGCACAAGGGTCTTTAGCCATGCTAGCGGTACGGAGATTCGTGTAATGGCAGTAGCAGCTCTGGCAACAATGAAGCCATTTCTTTGGCTGGGACGCACTTTGTGACTTTTCCTGGAAGCTACACCAGTCCCCAGAGAGATTAGCAGATGCTTGGATATCCCTATAGCAACTTGGGAGTTCAAGGCCTGAGAACTTGGGGCACCCAGCAGTGTACATGACAGATGACAGCACCCTGGTAAGGTATTTCAGGTCAGCCCCCAGGCTGCTGTGCCCTGGGGGAAGTCCTGGTGGAGAGTGACATGCATAGATTAATACTAGGGTGGATTTTGCTAAAATCCAAACATGTCCAAAAGGGGGGAGTATTTGCTCATTCCTGGGCTCCTTTCAGAGCTGAAATATTTTTGGCAAGTGTATGTGTAAGTGTGTGTACATATACATATATACACATATACATGTGGCATATATGATATACACCTTATATACAAATATACATATATGATATATATACATATGTCATTTGACACCACATGTAGATGGGCATGATGGGAAACTGATGGTCACTGGAGTGTCAAAACCCCACGAATAGGCAGTGCATGCAAGGTAGGAGTGAAGATACGCTGCCTCCAAAGCATCTCATGCTACAGACTGCTGTGGGTCCTTCTAGCATCTTTCATTTCCAGCCATCTTCACTCTATGCTCATACTGTGTTTAGCTGCACAGGTAATTTTTGTAACTGGGATGAGAAATTCTGGGAATTAGAAGTTTATGGGTGAATAACTGTACAGTGCTGGCCTGGCAATTGTTTTGGATGAGCGTTGTAGAACTGAATTGAGCCAATTAGCCCTGCCATTTATCACCAAATGATAAATCCCTGAACAGGTGTGACTTCTGGGTAGACATGCACATGCAGCATTCTCACACCCATCCTATTCTCCATTCAGTCCATGAAGCCCAATCCCCAGCCTCCTGAGCACTCCAAAGGGCTCCTAGTGTACACCTGCCAATGTAAAACCATCACCAGCATGCCGTCTGTATAAAGAAGAAATAAATCACTCCGGCAAAGATTCAGTCAATGACAGATGCCTGAGCAACAGTAACTCCAGGTTCAATGAAAAGGAAAACCAACTCAGTCACCACAGTGGAAGGCTTTAATTATGTTCCTCTCTATGAAGTGTAATGGTTGCCTCCAGTGGACACCAGATCATAGCTTTTTGGACATGGACCCAGAATCCTCTTCTCCCCCCCCACAACCCTGCTGAGCATTTAACTATTGTTAATGTGTAACTATCCACAAAAGCAAAGACCTTCACCCTTTGGTTTGTACAGAAAATCCTTTTTGCAGAATCTCTCCTTTGGATTCAGAGGCTCTGACACAGTAGGATCTTATTTATTTCTCACAATAGACCTTCTAAGGAGGCTGGAGGGCTGTTTTTCAGCTTTACAAGATAGGGGTGATTTTAGATCCAGATACAAAGCCATGGGTAACAGTGTCATCAATAGAAACAGGAGAGGAACACGGGCAGGGAGTTCATCTCATTATATAACCTGGTGAACATTTGTTAACAATGCAGTTTAAACACTGACTACTAGTTTTGGAAAAAAATGATAAAGTACTGGTTTGGTTATATCTGCCAACATATATATATATTTCACAAGAATATAGACTTAAATAATTTTCTATAAATTGACAAAAATAAGCTGATGGTTTAATTTACATTAGAACTGTCATCTCATCACATCACAGCCAAGTGAGTGGGCCTTTCATTTAATAGGAAATATGTCCTCCTTGGTGAAAGACCTGCTGTGGACTGGCAAGAACTCAATGGTGATGACCATACAGGACGGCAATGGAGGCTGGACCTTGGATTTGGGCACCCCAGCACCAGCAGCTGGCTCAGAAGTAGCAGAGATGCTGCCACTTGAGGAAACCTGGGAACTGCCCAGTGAGGGCTGCATACAGAGCTAAGCAGAATAGACCAGCAGCCAAAGGGCTGCTTTGATACACTGAGGTCCAGCAAGGGAATCCCAAGAAATTTCACTGAGAGTAATTTTCTGTGGCTCAAACTGATGGTTGTTCATCCATAGTGATAAATTGACTTAAAAGTAAAAAAAAAGGGGGGGGATTTAAAGCACTAGTTCATAATCAATACTGTTAATCAAAGTACCAACTATTTGTATTTTAAATATTAGAATTAAACCAGTGTGGGGATCATATGTGGTTCTATAACAGGAATTCAGAATTTTTCCCATTGCATTTTTTTCAGTGCATAAAACACCCAGCTTCAAAACCAATAATTTGCTCTTGATGATGTTAGGTTCATGATAAGATGGAGTTTCATCTGTTCTTTGAAGCATTTCCTGATCAGACATGCCCTCCTCTGGGCTATTGCTGTTCTTGTAAATGCATGTCAAATTGCACTTGACCCTCCTCGGTGTAACTATTTGTGATTTGATTTTCTCCCTGCTAGACTCAGCTCTCATTAAAAATGGATTCTGTGTCTTATTCTGTAGCGTACCCCCAAGAACCATACAACCATGTAGGACCTCTGCAAATCCACCAACACCGTAGTCAGACCCGAGACTTCTCAAGAGTCTCAGAGCTAATTGTAGGACATTAGCGCTACATCATTCCATCCTGAGGTTAAGTAGCATCAACTACCTGCTCCTAACCTTTTGGTTCTTCCTTTGATCTAATAAGCATGAAACATGAACCCAAAGTTACCAAGTAGGCATAGATATTTAGTTTTTCCCATTTTGTGGCTGTTGTCATTTTTAATTCAGGTCAAGTTGACAAGCAAAGGTGAGTCTCTAGTATGTTTGAGGTACTTTGCTCTGTGAAGAAACACATGCACTCTCTCTCCCCAGGAGCTCCCAGCTACTGGAGTTAACAGGCAAAACCAATCTACGTAATGAGAAACACTTCTGCAGATAACCTTTACCCATGATCTCAGCGTGAGCAAACCCTGCCAGGCCTCACATGAGTCCACCTGGATGAAGCTGTGGTGCATGTACCCACCACGCCAGTCACACACAGTGGTGGTACAGTGGGTTCCAAACCCAAACACTGGGGCTGGCCAGATGGCTTAGTAGATAAAGCACTTTTCCTGCAAGAAGGGGTACCTAAGTTCATGTCACAGAAGTAAAGAAAGGGCTAGTTAATAAATTTAAACACACTGGGAGAAAAAAAGTTGGACAGAGGTTAAAATTGACATGAATTCCACTGGCACTTTTGGTGATGGGATAAATTGTGATGGGACTGTTTCAAAGTAGGACCAACTGTGCAGTCACCTTCTAAAACAGTAAAATAGTAAATAATTTCTGGAAGTGGACAAGTAGTAGCTAAATTTGAAGGAGGGTGAGTTGTCTAAAGGGGAGCAATAGGAATGGAATGGCAAATCACAATAGATGAATACAAAGTAAGTGGGCCAAAATAAACAAATTAAGTGACTGCTCTATCATTATAGTACTGACATGAGAATCAGTGAAAAGTCTTTTGAGCTATATTCCCCAAGAAGATTCATGTGACAAAACTGAACATTTCTATCAAATGCTTGTCAAAAACAGCCAGTTCAAAATTCAGAATGATTAAACTATTAGATTTGCTTCTAGAAGTTTCTTATTTATCAATGGATCAAAGCTGCAGTGGCACATTCCTAAGAAAAGCTTTATGTTGAAATGAGAATAAAGTTCATGTATGATCATTCATTAAAAAAAAAATATCTGGGTGTGGTAGGTCCTATGATCCCTACCTAGGGAAGCAGAGGCAGATGAATCACCCTGAGTTCAAGGCCAACCTGGAGTAGAATGAGAGACTCTGCCTCAGAAAGATGAAGCACAAGCAGGCATGGGGGCACATACATAATCCCAACACATAGAAGTCTAAGGCAGAAAGATCTCAAGTTCAAGGTCTGCCTGGATAACAAAAAGCTCTCCAAATGTACCGTATAAGATTGAAATGTTGGCTATGTTTTGAATGTTTTTTTTTTTCATTTCATCAAGTTTTCCATAGTCCCAGGTTTTAAAACAGAGTCAAAAATAATTTTCCTGGGCTGTGGAGATGGCTCAGTGGATAAAGTGCTTGCTGCTCAAGGCAGAGTATCTAAGTTCGAGCCCTGTGTTCTGCACGCAAAGCCAGATGCTGTGGCAGTCTTCTGAAATCCCAGCTGCTGACCCTTGACGGGATGCCGAGATGAGAATTTCCCAGGAGCTCATGGTGAATGCAGCAAAGAAGAGCAGCACAGTGAGAGTCCAGAGATATCTAGCCTCAGATGAGGTGAAAGGCTAAGACCAGCATTCTCTGCCCTCATGTACATGCCTTGGCACAGGGCACCCAGATACACATACGAGCACATTAACATGCAAACACACACACACGCACGCACAATTTTGACAGTTTGATGATACACATTAGTTCTTCCATTAGAACAAGCAAGGCTTTTGACATTAAAACTTCCTTGATTTTTTCCTATTTATAAAACAAGGGCTGGGATGGAGAGATGGCTTAGTAGATAAGGCGCTTGCCTGCAAAGTCAAAGGACCCAGGTTTGATTCCCCAGGACCCACATAAAGCCAGATGCACAAAATGGTGCATGTGTCTGGAGTTCATTTGCACTGGCTAGAAGCCCTGGTGCATCCATTCTTTATCTGCCTCTTTCTTTCTGTCTAAAATAAGTTTATAGCGGCTTGAGGCCCTGACGTGCCCATTCTCTCTTCCAACCTCTCAAATAAATAAATAAAAATTTAAAAAATCTAAAACTGGCTGGGCATGATGGCGCAAGCCTTTAATCCTAACATTTGGGAGGCAGAGATAGAAGGATCACTGTGAGTTCAAGGCCACCCTGAGATTACATAGTGATTTCTAGGTCAGCCTGGACCAGAGTGAAATCCTACCTTAAAAAAACTAATTAAAAAAAAACAAGGGCTAATAAAATGCAGAAAAGCCACTTAATGTTCAGTTCTTTAATGAAATCCATTTATAATGATTTGATATACTTCTATCCAGTATTTTACTTGCACATTTTATTTCGTAATTGGTATCAAGCTATATTTCATATACAGCTTCTTTTATTGATCTTTGCCGTAAAAAGGACATTTAAGGTATCTTTCAAAAATGAGACAGTTCATGCTAGAATGCTGCGCATTCAAAAGCTTTCACCTCTGAATTTCTTCAGTAAGAAATTCTCTGTCAAGAATTTAGAGAGCCCATCCGGAGGTCACAGCCCACAGCATCAGCAGATCCACAGCCTCTCCAGTTTCTGTGCTTTGCCAAGTGACTAAAGTGGAGACAAGTTGACTAGTGCCTTCTGACTTTAATTAATGTTTAATATTCAGAGGCAAAAGTACTCTTGCTCTTGTAAGTTCTCATTAAGTTCCTTTGAATCAGTTAACACTCTGTTTATAAAGAAGTGGGTATTTTCTGTAATTACTGTAATTTTGACTACTGCTGTAAAAAATCAGTACTCCCTGTCATGCTTCAGAGATCATTACAGATGCATAAGCACTTCTCCCCTCCCCCTCCTGGAACCAATCCAGTGACCTCTGGGAAATAAATATAGTAAAAGGAAAATCCAAATATATCATCTTTCCTTTCAGTGCATTCCAGAATAAAGCCAGGAATGTATTCAGTGGGTTGCTGAAATGCAGTCAGTTTAAACATGAAGGGTTATTGATACAGAGTTCCTTTTTTATCATAAATTTCATTATTGTAAAATCCAATTCATTCTGCTGAGCAGGAATGAATGCAGATGATGGATGCTCACAGAAGCACATTGCCCATGCTTGCTATTTCTTATTCTGCAGAGGGAGGTCCATAAGGCTATAAACTTCTTACTACTGCTGCTTCTCCCCTGAGATAGACTCAGTTATGTGACAGGCAAGATGGAGAGAACTGGACATGATTGGCTCGGCTTCTTCCTTCTTCATCTCAAGGGACGGAGAAAGGGGCATCTATACCACAGGAAAAGTATATTCTTGTCTGTTCTTTCTATCTATATGGGAAGGACTGTGGTTTCCTGGTGCTGTGATTGATGAGCTGGCGCTACTCAATTCTGTGCTTCAGTACTAGAAGGCCCATCTAAGCCTCATCCTCTAACCTATCCTTTAGAAGTAATGAAAAACCATTTTGATCTCCCTCTCCCCCTTCTCTCCCTCCTTTTCTTCTTCCTCCTCCTCCTTTCTCTCCCCCCCCCCCCAAATAGGGCTAAAATATATTCTGTTTTATACCTATTTGTTGCAGTCAGGTTCTCATTGCTGGTAGAAATCACCCAACCCAGAGCAGCTTGTGGGAAAAAGAGGTTTATTTTGGCTTACAGACTTGAGGGGCAGCTCCACAATGGCAGGGAAAACAATGGCATGAGCAGAGGGTGGACATCACCCCCTGACCCACATAAGGTAGACAACAGGAACAGGAGAGTGTGCCAAACACTGGCAAGGGGAAACTGGCTATAGCAGCCATAAGTCCACCCCCCCCCCCAACACACAGCCTCCAGGAGGCTTTAATTCCCATATCTCCATCAACTGGGAACCTAGCATTCAGAACACCTAAGTTTATGGGGGACACCTGAATCAAACCACCACACTATTTATACTACCAAACACTAAGGCTAGTAATTCAGAAACATGGTTTTTAAAAGGTATGGGGTAGTTTTTATTTTTAAAATATATTTCTTAGCCTATAAAGCAACAGGTTCTAAATACTTTTTATATACCCTTAGTTTTAGTTAACCCTCCTCCTGCCTTCATGCCTCACCCATCCCTTTACACCTGTGTAAACCTTTCCACACCTAGTATCTCCTTCCCTTCTGCTTTCATACCACATGTGTTTCATTGTGTCCTCACCTTTAAGGCCTCTCCCACCTCCTCATACATTCTTCATCACTCCTTTCTTGCTTCCTGGCCTCATTTCAGCTTAAACACAGAATCAAAAAATTCAAAGCTAGGATCTTAGAGGTTTGGGGGGGGGGCGGTTGCACATTAATTGCTCTCTTTTCTGAAATTTTACTTTTCTGTTGTTTTTGGTAGCACTTGGGATTGAACTACAGTCTTTTGCATGTGGGGCAAGCTTACAAGCTCAGCCTCTTTTAACTTTTTATTGACAGTCACTGTGAGGTCATGGATACCACAGCCTCTTTGTGTCTGGAAGATGGTATTGCAGAGCACTCTTCCCCTTCTTTTGGCTCCTACATTCTTTCTGTCACTTCTTATGCAGTGATCTCTGAGCCTTGGACTGTGTGATAGAGATGGCTCACTTAGTCCCAGCGCCTTGTGTTAATTTTTTTTCACTTATTTTTATACTGCTGTAATCTCTTTTAGTGTTTAGTTTGGAGTTACTAGGAGGGATGGGAGACAAAGGAAATGATAAAGAGAGGTGGAAAATAGACACAAGTGTCCATGGCCAGAATTTTCCTTGGCAGGAGGCTGTTGGTGAACACCAGTTCTCACATGTTGATGTTTTTCCATTGTCACATAAGGAATCATTTCCCTTATTTTGGTGAGACTTAGTGAAGCTGACTTAAGAAAGCTCACACAGCAGAGCAGGGGCTTGCACTGTGAAGCTTCAAAGCAAGAGAGCTTTCTTTCACTGTACCCCAATGTTCCCAGAACCCACACCAAGGACCAGTCCTTTCACTGCCATGACCATCTGAGGAAGGGAAAGGGGGAATGGGAAATGGTGGCCTATCACAAATATTTGGAAGAGAACAATGGTTTGCTTTGGAGACACTAGTAGCCTGATATCTCTGGTTCAGCATCAGGATATACTGTTTTAGATTTGGTTTCTTGCTGCTCCCAATAGAGGAAACAAGGATTTACCAAATTTCTCAATTATAGTAAATTTCCCTGGTACTTTTTAAAACTTTTTATTGAGAAATTTAATTCCTGAGCATGCTGTAATTTGATTATATTCCTTTCTTATTAGCGTCTGTTGTCCTCAGTTCCCTATCCCATACCCCTGAGCACCCTCCTCTTTCGAAGTGTGCCTTTCTGTTTTGATGTCTTCTTCCTTTTGTATCTCTTCATCCTCTGTGTGAAGATAGTGATGGGCTCATAATTGTGCAAGTCTTGTGTTCTTTTGAAAACAAACAAAAGTAATTCCACAATGTTTTTTAAAATAATTGTATTTATTTATTGCAACCAGAGAGAGACAGAGAGAATGGGCATGCCATGGCCTCCAGCTACTGCAAATGAACTGTAGATGCATGTGCCAGCTTGTGCATCTGGTTTTATATGGGTACTGGGGAATCAAATTCAGGTGGTTGGGCTCTACAGCAAGTGTCTTAACCACTAAGCCATTTCTCCAGCCCCACAATGTTTTGTTTTGTTTTGTTTTGTTTTCATTTTTATTTTTTATTTTATTTTTTTACAGTCAGTTTGGTACCATTATTAGGCTCATCCATGACCTACCCCTCCCCTTGGCCCCCCACAATGTTTTTCAATGTCTCATTTGAGTATGATTATTGTGTCCTTGCCATGACTTTTTTCAATTGCCAAACAATTGTGATGGTTGTTTTCTTCAAGATCTGTTTAAGGCCAACCTAAGTTATACAGTGAGACCCTATCTAAATGAGCAAATCAAAAGAACAAGATGAATAGTCATCTGTGTTGTCACAATCAAAACCAGAAACATATTTTAGAGAATCATGCAGATATCTCTTATCTTATTTGGCATAAGCTTGACTCACCATTGATCCACTTGTAAATAGAGTAGTGTTATTTCCCTTACTGCTACTGTCAGCGGCATAGGGGGTTGCTCAGTTTATTCGAACTCATAATCTTATGATTCCTACTACTCTCAATTTCCCTCACTATCTCTCTTATATATTTTGATATTTTTAATCTTCACAGTTTCCATTTTTGTTCATCAAACCACATGTCTTAGTTAAAATATAATCTTCAAAGCTTACAATTTCAAAGGTAAATGGAATGATCATATGCAATGAACATTTCAGCATTTCCCTATTTGCAGAAACATACTAACATGGGAGAAGAGGCCTGAGTGGAGCCATGAGTATATAAACAAAACATTTACTTGAGTGAAGTTAGTGACAGAAAGGTGAACTGATTTGCATGAGCCAGTTTTGATGGTGTTGCTTCATTTTCAAATGTCTCTGAAAGTAAACAAATGATTTTCCAAAAAGCTTTCTGTGCAGGCTCATCAGAAACTCATGAGAACTCTGGGATGCAACTCAGTGTGCTCTCCTGGTTGTATAAAATTGGTCCAGGTGCCCCAGTGTCCTTGGAACCCTGTGTTCTCACTGAAGACCACCGTCTCCAAGGGTCTCCATCTTACTGCTCCAGAAAATGGTCTTTGTAAGGATCTTTCTGCAGGCTGCAAAGATGATTCTATCCTCTCCTCACTTCTTTTGTTTTTCAAAGTAAATGAGGAAACTGGGGCAATAAAGTAGCTTGAGTGATTTGCCCAAGGTCACAGATCTAATGAGTAGCAGAGCTTACTTGGGTCTGATCATCAGTCATGCCCTCTGTGCTGTTCAAGGGTGCTTTGAGAATGGGATAGTCTTGTGCCTGTACTCATTTCCTTAGCTGGCTGACACGCTGCACCTATGGCTTCAAGGAGTGATGTGAATTATGCTATCATTTCAAGTCCATCACCACCGCATCCTGCCTGTGAGGATATTTGGGAAATTACTTTTTCTCTTTGGGTCTCTGTTTTCTCAACCTGTAAAATAGGTATAAAAGCACCTAACCTTGTAAACTGGGTATAGAGGAAATATCAGTTGTTCATAGGGACCTGTTACAGACTTCTTTTTCCCTATTTCTACTGCCATTGTATCTCACCTAATTATTTTTCATTAATTTGTGTCTGATCCTTCCCTGATGTTAGATATTCCTTCTGAAAAAAAAAATATATACTCTGGGAAATTTTTCCTATCTATTTCATCTTGAAGAACCATCTCACTGTCTTTCCTCCTTTCCTTTCCATTCCCTATATCCAAATTCATAATTAAATAAAAATATAGAGCCAATAGCCCTCTTTTATTTTCTTGTTTCTACCAACACATATCCTCAGGGTTTTACCTTCTCTCTGCCAGTATAGTTTCTTTAAAAAAATAAATAAAAGTTCTATACCTTCTGTACCTTCAATAAGTACAGTTAGAGTTTATTAAGTTGGAATGGGTTTGTGTGTAAGAGAGAACAACAGAGGGAGAGGAAAGGAAAAAGGATGGAAGAGAGAGAGAGAGAATATCAACTAGAAACTCCTTCTTCAGGGGTTTGGGACACTGTTCCCAAGGTCAAGACACATTGGGGGGGGGGAATACCTACCCTATGTCTACAACTTAGAAAGGGTTTCATTGATGTCTTACTAAATGGATGAAGGTAAAACATCTAGATGAGCCCTAAAATTGGGTAGGAATTGGCTTTCTCACGTGTCTAGTAGAATCAGAGAAATCTATACATGTGGATAAGTACTTTAATGTATCCTTCCTTTTATTGTTCCTGAACATATCAAATTTTACTCATTCTCAAGAGTCTATCTCCATGCTGTAAAGCTAAATATTCTTGAAGATAGAGGTCAAGAAAACTGGGCAATCAAGTTTTTGTATAAAATGTAATAGTGTATACATAATTATCTGCATATGACATACATATGTCATGTTAGTTGGATGTGGAAAAATTCACTGAGCTTTATTAGTGTTTGAATGTCTTTGTATCCAAGTGGAAAATGAACTTCTTTATCTCATCCTGTATGTTATTACAGAGCTGCAAGCTTCCCTTTTTAACCCATTCATTTTATGACTTCATTGTTTTGCCTATATGACTAGAAGGGGAGAGAGAAAAATAGACCAGCATTTCTTGCGCTGGAGAAGTTTCTAACAGAGAGAACTGTTTAATTTCACCGTCATTACCATTAAGTGAGCTGTGAGCATTAGCGATGCCAGTTCAGTGCATTACAAATGCCGTTCTCAGTTCCTGGGATTGGAAATGCTGAGTCTGCAGCTGCTGTGATATCAGTCTCCTCTCTCTCTCTCTCTCTCTCTCTCTCTCTCTCTCTCTCTCACACACACACACACACACACACACACACACAATCTTTCACTTATCCAGGGCAAAATATGTACATGTTTCACTTTCATTTCCTACATTTTTCCATGCAGATTTTCCAGGAAAAAAAATGGTTTATCTGCTTTGATTTGTTAGTCATTCTAAAGTGCTCAGCATTACAGAGAGTGCCTAGTCCCCAAGTCAGGTCAAATTATCCTGCTGATAGTACACTAATGCCCCCTACTGATAAATTCCCCTAAACCCATCCTTAGAAAATAAGAACATAAACCCTACCAGCCTCATCTGAGAAAGATGAGTGCTCCTTGGGTCATCTTAGTCTGCCTTATTAGCCTCTCATTAGTGTAATTTCCTCTATTAGTCTTTACTAAAGCAGCTAAGAAGTTATTTCATGCTTGGCTGGCTTTATTAGAAAAACAATTTTTAAAATATCAGCTGAGCTACATACCTGATGAAATGGGAAACTGAGCTAACATTTGATTATGGTAATGCAATTCTTGTTACATTACATTTATATTTAACAGAGGAAGTCTCTTGAAATGCCTTCACATTTGTCTCTGTTTTTTCAATATTTATATAATTTCTGGTGAAACAGCTTTAAAGAATTACTTGGTACCCTCCAGTGCCTTCTCCAGCACATGAGTGCCAGATAATGTTTGGTTTCCTTTAGCAGCAGAGAGCAGCCCATTGACTAAAGCAGCCCATGTGTCAGTGACAAGCCTCCAAAAAGCTCATAGCCATTGTTTTGTGTTCAGCTTCCAGTCAGTGGGCCAGTTTCTGCCCTTTGGC
The DNA here is from genome assembly GCA_036346955.1 of Dipus sagitta. NCBI lineage: Eukaryota > Metazoa > Chordata > Mammalia > Rodentia > Dipodidae > Dipus > Dipus sagitta. Next base: position 112,447,867 of record CM070770.1, read on the forward strand.
TGCTATAATGACTTTTTGCTATGACAAATCTAATTCCTCTTAATTCTTCAATAATTTTTTATTTATTTGAGAGAAAGAAGGAGAAAGAGCAAGAGAGCGAGCAAGAGAGAAAGGAAGGAAGGAAGGAAGAAAAAGAAAGAAAAGGAAAGAGACACAGAAATATAATGGGCACTCCAAGGCCTTCAGCCAGTGCAAACGAGCTCCAGACGTAGAGTCATGTGCCACTTTGTATATCTGGCTTACATGGGTCCTGAGGAATTGAACTTAGGTCCTTTTTGTAGGCAAGCACCTTAACTGCTAAGACATCTCTCCAACCTAGTTCTTCAAATATTTAAACAGTGGAATCACACCCTTTTCCTGGCATTCTTTTCTTCCCCAGGAAGGGTAATGTCAACTGTCAGAGAAAGGGCAAATAGTTCTAGAAATGTGAAACCAAAGAGCAGAATGCAGTAGGTTATTAAATTCCTATTTTGAAGTGATGGAATAATTGTTAGTCTTCCTTTCCCTTCTCTTCTCCCCCCAACACACACTCACATCCCTTTATGGTTACCATATACCTACTTTAAACATGGTCAACCTTTAACAGCAAAGGAAGCAGAAGGCAAATTCATCTTCAGTGGTTATGTAATCACACCAGGAGATCAAGTCTCAGGACTCTCCTCATTGACTAAAAATATTATTGACTCCCTGCTTAGCCACCTCTAAGCAACCTCAGATATAGATTTCTGATGCTATTGAGAAATTAATGAATTTGGGTTGAGGTATGTTTTAAAAACAGCAAATGTCTTCCAGGGTTGGTTGGATCTTCAAGAGATGCTTTAATGATTCCATGGATACATCTACCTTTCTCTTCAGGCAGGTGTGAAATCAAGATTCCTGATTAGCCCACCCTTGCAGTCAGCTTCTCATTGCTGGCAGAAAACATTCAACCACAAGCAGCTTGTGGGAAGAAAGGGCTTATTTTGGCTTGCAGATTCAAGGGGGATCTCCCTGATAGTAGGGAAAAAATGATGGCATGAGCAAAGGGTGGACATCACTTCCTGGCCAACATAAGATAGATAACAGCAGCAGGAGAATGTGCCAGACACTGGCTATAATATGCATAACCCCGCCTCCCAAGAAATTCCAAATTCCCAAATTGCCATAAGCTGAGCAGCTAACATTCAGTCCACATAAGTTTATGGGGGGCACCTGAATCAAACCACCCACTCGTCCGTTCCTTCATTTTTGTATACCTAGTTTGTGAGATATCTAAGTAGCCAATAATGAAGTCTATTTTTGTACTTTACTTCAATAATCATAAAGAAAGCAACAACTTCATGCCATTAGCAACCAAGATCAATAGCCACATTAGTAAGGATGGGTGTGTTTTATAAGGTAAAACAAATCATAAGTTGTCCTTTGCTATTATAGTTTTCTAAGATAGTGCAAGGTGGTTGTATGTGTTCCTTTCTAGGAAACAGACACTGAGAAGGAATAAGCATGTAAGAAGTTTGTTGGGGAACATCACTGTTATGAGGAAGCTGTACTGAACTGGTAGAGACATCAGCCTATGAAGTAGACAGATGGAGACTCTGCCAGACCGATGATGGGGGTGGGGGATCTTCTAGAAAAGAGATCACTCATTCAAGGAGCCACCAGTTGTACAGAAATGGCTAGACTTTTCTACTCCATTGGTTTAACCATTAGCTGGAGCACTCCAAGAACGTGGTGCTGGCTACCATTGTCTTACACAGTCATTGGTTAGGGATGCAGATAAAAATCAAGTTCATACTCAGCTATATGAAGTAAATCCTGAACAGTTGGAGGCTTCTGACAACCACATCCTTTGCAGTTGGAATACTGGCCATTTCTGGAAGGGAGATCCAAATAGCACACCTTGGTTTTTGCCACAGTGATTTCTTATAATCAAGCCCCTCTTCCATCAGTCAATCAGCAACTGTAGATGCTGCTTTAGCTGTCTGTTGCTATGTATCAGGCACCTCGTTGTATCATTTCAACCCCAAGTTTAATGGTCTAAAAAAAACCACTTTGCATCCATCGGATTTTATGGATGAGGAATGCTGGCTGGCTCTTGCCTACATTTTTTTTAATGTGACTGCTGTTAGGTGTTGGTGGGGGCTACCATTATCTGAAAGCTCTCCTAGGCTAAATGTCGAGCATGCTTTTCTCATCATTGGCAGTTGAAGCTGGCTGTCAGCCAGGAGTCGATCTGGCACTCAGGGTACCTACCGGTACGTGCCTTGTACTTCTCTGAACAAGCAAGTGGGTTTTGGAGCATAGGCTTCCTAAGAGGAGACATTCTAAGCGACCAAGGCAGAAGCTGGAGGCTTTGTATCAGTCTGGTTCTGTAAGTCTTGCAGTGCACTCTTCACCTTATGCCCCTGGACAAGAAAATGACCTTGAAGTAGATTCTACCACTTGGTGGGAGAAGCAGCAAAGACTGTGTCCCTTATGCTACCATTACTGCATTTTGCTACAAAGAGAGAGCTTGCATGCAGTACTGTTAGAGTAGTAAAATGTGTGTTGTGGGGTGTTCAGCACATGCAGACACGTGTACTGTGTATGTGAATGCATGTGTATGTGTGGGGTGTGCATGCCCGTGTGCATTGTATGGATGCCATAACCAAGTCTCTTCTGTCCACCTCATTTTTCTATAGCATTTGTCATTGGCTTGGAGCTCAGCAATTAGGCTAAGGTAGATGGTTAGTGACATCTAGGGATCTATCTATGTCTGCCTCCATAGTGCTGGAATTACACGCACTTCGCCATGCCTGGCATTTTACATGGGTACCAGAGATTGAACTCAGATCCTCATATTTGCAAGGACAGCACTTTAAGGGACTGAGGAGAGAGCTCAGTGGGTTATTTTCTTATGTAAACAATCCCTACTGAATCCTTGTTCTTTCTTTCATAACATTATTTATTTCCAAGCAGAGACAGACAGGCAGAATGGGCACACCAGGGCCACTAGCTGCTGCAGATGAACTCCAGATGCATGCACTACTTTATGCATCTGGCTTAACATGGGTACTGGGGAATTGAACACCAGTTGTTACACTTTTCAGGCAAGCGCCTTAACCACTGTTCCATCTCTCTAGCTCTGAATCATTGTTCTTTGATGTGATGTTGGGTTCTCGGCTGCTCTCCTTTTAATGTTTTTCACCTTCTGTCAGCTTGAAGAACAACGTAACATCAGAGCAGAATGTTCTACACATGGATCAATCATCCCACATAAAAGCAGAACTATCACTTCAAATTATACAGAGAGCTAGGTAGGCCACAAGCTTTTGTAGAAGAGACTCTAAGGAATTCACACGTATTAACTTACTCCATATACCTTGATTAAGTACGCTCACTTGATATCAGGAACTGTAACTGCTGGAATCACAGATAGATGAAATTAGGTTACTTTCCTTGAGGACTTCAGCAGGAAAGATAGTCATCTGAACAAGTAAATACTGCTGTGTATTTTGTATGTGCATGACAGAGAAAGAAGGACCTAAATGAGTACAGCATGAAAGGTTTTGATGCTGCCTGGAGAAAATAAAGGTTTCCCAGTGCTATAAACACCTGCATGTATACCTTAAGGAAATTCATCAGGCAAAGAAAGGGGAGAAAGAACAATTGAGGCAGAAGTTAAAACAGAAATAGGCACAGTTATGGCAAACATGACTCTACCTTGAGTAGGAATGTGTTCTTTGTTGCTAGGATACTTGCAGGAAGGGAACTAGCTCATCAGGATTTGGGGTGGTATACTAAGGAACTGGGAATTTGTGTTTTGAAGGGATGTTAATAGATTGGTGCTTTAGAAAAAGTGCTTAAGTGGTAGTGTGCGTATGGGTTATTTTGGACCATTGTGAGACCACACGTTAGGCATATAGTTAAGAGGCTGATTCTCAGATGAAGTAATGAAGTCTTTTTAAACAAATAAAATATTTATTTAGTTGTGTGTGGTGGTAGGAGGCACTGGGGCCTATCACTTCTACAAACAAACACCAGACTCTTGAGCCACTTTTTGCCTCTGGGTGCCTTGTGAATTTAACCCTGAGCTGTCAGGCTTTGCAAGCAACTATCTTTAACCAAAGAGCCATCTCCCCAGCCCCATGCAATAATGAAGTACTGAATTAAGGAGCAGAAGATAAAAAGAGAAACAACTCTGAAAAGTGCTACAGAAAATTGTGGTGGCACTCACCTGTAACCCTAGCACTCAGGAGGCTGGGAGGGGAGAGGGGAGCAAGGGACGGAGTAAAATTGATCAGTCTTGTGCTCTGGTTGAATGCGTTGTGTGGGGGATGGAAGAAGGGAGGATTTGACAATGTTTCGCTTTCTAGCTTGAAAAATTGTATAGATAGTGGTACAATTTTCAGAGAAAGAAGTGTGACAGGAGGAGGCCTCAGTAGGTATTATATGAGGAGGGGGAACTAAAATGGAGTGCTGAGGTGCCTAGGAATAATCCTGGAACCCCAAGCCCTGAGTTCACATCTGTTAATTAACCATAGAATTGGTAATCCAGACTAAAGAAAATGATTTTTAAACCACCACGTTTTATTCAACTATCGCAGGGATATGAGGGAGGGAAAGGACTGAGGAAGGGAAGGTAAAGTGGGGAGAGGGGAAATCTGCCACGTGGTCAAGAAGCCCATGTAAAGGAACATAGACCTTGGATTTTACAAAAAAATGTGAGAAGAGGTTTAAAAAACAAACATGCATTACCAAAGAGGTTAAAAATAAAAAATAGTAATAAAAAGTGCCCCTTCCCATCCTGGCAGCTAGACTACCAGGGTGTGTGAGAGATAATCTTACTGGCACAAAAACCTAGGCATTTCAACCCAGGCATGTCCTTGTGGGCAGCTCAAGGGCCAGAGAAGATAAGAAGCATTCTCTGTGAGCCCAGATAAGATAAATATAAATTTGAGTCCCTGCTCAGGGTGAGATGGGCATAGCTGTGCCAGCTATCCCTGCCAATCAGCCATGGCTCAGAGGAGGAATCGACCCACACCTGGGCTCAAGAGAGATCTGATTGGGTGAGGTGGTGAAAGTTTGAAGCCCGCAACTAACTGAGGCTGGGTGAGCTGGGATAGGCCTGGCGAGGGTGTGACATCTTAGGTGGGCCAGTCCCTGTCTGACTGCCTTAAAAAAAAAAAAAAAACTGCCTAATCTGGTCTCCCACATTTTCCCCTCTCATGAGATGACACTCTAACTGCTGTTAGAAGAAAAGAAAGGAGATCATGGCAGGGAGTCCAGGAAAGTCCTTGAACCCCTGGGGCCCCATACTGGGTAGTGGGAGGGGCATTCAGTGGAAGATCTTGAGTATAAGATGTCTAAAAAGCACCTGGTGGTTGATGCTGCATGTGGACTTAGAAATAAAGGTCTAGTCTATGGCCATACCACCCTGATGTGCCTGATTTCATCAGAAATGAAGGTCCAGGTTAAAAGGGATGGGGTGGAAGTACAGTTATAGATCTTCAAACATCAAGATGTACTTGAAGCCATTGGAGAAGCTTAGCATTATAATGCCCAGATATAGGAAAGGGATTCATATAAGAAGTAAAGATTTCAATATCTTAGAGACAGTAAATGCATGTGAGTATATGCATTCACCAACACAAACAGTGGGGAAAGAAATTCAGAGCTAATAATAGTAAGATTCTGGGGGCTGGAGAGATTGCTCAGGGGTTAAAGGTGCTTGCTTGCAATGCTTAATGGCACCGTTCAATTCCCCAGGACCCACATAAAGGCAGATGTACCAAGTGACGCATACATATAAGTTTATTTGCAGTGGCAAGAGGCCATGGCCCACCCACTCTCACAGTCACCTTCTCTCTCTCTCTCTCTCTCTCTCTCTCTCTCTCAAATAATTAAAAATATTTAGAAAGAAAGGATTCAGAAAGACAGAACCATTTAAGGTACATACCTGATTACAGTTGACAAGAGACTTAATGTGGAATGCTGAGAGTTTGGAAAATAACTATGTAAAGAAAGAATCAAGCAATAAGAGAAGTTTTGACCAGAACTGCCAAATGTCAAATGACTTTAAATAAGCGCAGAACTGAAAAGTACTTAGTGAATTTTTCAATTAAGTGGTCACTGATGGAGCTTAATGAGAGCAATTTGAGGAGAGTGATCAAATGAAGTTAACTCAAGTAGCTTTGCAGTGTAGGAATATAAGCAGATTAGGTAATCGTTAGAAGCAGTAAAAACTAACGGGAAGGTTGTGTTTTCATATTTTATTTGGTTTGCTTTCAATGTTGGAAATATTCTCAGAAGTGGTAAGGTTGGAAATGTTTAATATTTAAGAAGAAGAAAAAAACGGGATGGAGAGATCGGTCAGTGGTTAAAAGTGCTTGCTTGCAAAGCCTGATACGCCAAGTTCCATTTCCAGGTAAAGCCAGACTCTACTTACTGGCATATGTGCCTGGAGTTCATTTATACCTGTAAATCTTTAAATAAGTAAATAATTTTTTATAAATAAAAGAAAAATTACTAAATGGAGAAGATGTCCAAAAAGGTAAAATAGCTAACAGCTGGTACTAAATACAATTTTTTTGCCTGTCATGTTGCTCTCGGCATTATATTCTGTGAAGTTAGACCTTGTATTTGAACAGTAGATTGTGCTATCACAAATATTGGCCAAACATGGTGGCACATACCTTTAATCCCAACATTGGGGAGGTAAGATAGGAGGGACATTATGAGTTTGAGACCGGCCAGGGCTGGAGTGAGTCCCTGACTAAAAACAAACAAACAAAAAACAAATAGTAAGTGTTATGGCTTCTTATTAATTCATGAAATTATTAAATTCAGTCTTTCAATCCAGATATGTGATTGACTAAAACATGGGATTATTTGTACATATCATCTGTCTTTTCTATGCTGACATACAACAAAATGTACTTGGATAATATGAAGACCATACTGATAGCAATACTAAAACCAAAAATGTGTGTTTATCAAAAAATACCATATAAAAACTGGAAAAAAATCATTATGCACCTGGGAAATTTTGTTTTCCAAAGTGGTGTTCAAAAGTTAAGAATTACTTCAGGTTAAACAACAACAACAACAACAAAAAAAAAAGCATACAGAAACAAAACAAACAAACAAACAAAAAACCCTACCACCACCAGCAAAAAACACCTGAACAGGCTTTTCATAGAAGAGGAAACACAAAGGGTAAATAAATATAGGAAAAGATGCTCAACTTTGCTTATTCTTAAGAAAATGAAAGATTGAAAACTACTGTCAAACCCAACTGATGGGCATGGAAAATGAAAAAAATTTATAAACCATCTTGCATTATGTTTCAAAGCTGAACATGTATATCATCCTATGATCCAGAAAATCCACTTGTAAGCACCTTAAGAAACTTTATAAACTTTATGCATGCCTTGGTTGACATGATGAAGATTATTCATACCTTACAGCAACAAATGACATTAAAAACCTTCAATGTCAACAGTGATAAATGAACAAACCTCAGGTAAATGAAAAAACATAGATGAATATTGGACCATATGTTGAGTTAAAAAAACAGATAATAAACTTTTATATTTAAAATATGCATAATCTTGGGCTAGAAAGATTGCTTAGTGGTTAAGGTGCTTGCCAGTAAAGCCAAAGGACCTGGGATCGATTCCCCAGTACCCACATAAAGCCAGATGCACAAGGTGGCACATTTGTCTGAAGTTTTTTTTTGCAGTGGTAAAAGGCCCTGGCTTGTCCATTCTCTCTCCCTCTCTCACTACCCCCCTGCCTCTTTCATATATACATACATACATACATACATACATATTAGCTCAACATGCAATATGCAAAGAATTGATACAAATAAAATTCAGGAAAGAGGTGACCTCTTGGGGAGATGCATCAGGTTGGGGATGCAACAAGATACAATAGGGTAAGATCAGAGATTCAAGTACAAGAAGCCTCTAAGTCCCTGGTGATGGTGTACTTCTGAAACAGGGTGATGTTTCCAGATATATATTTTATTGTCTGTTTAGCTTATATGTTACACATATTCTTTTACCCATATCAAACATTAAACAATAAAATAGAACCTACCCAGCTTGGGAGAACTCTATCCCATCCAGCTCTTTTTTTTTTCTAACTGTTCTGAAACCTCAAATAAGATGTTTAACATGTCTTAGCCTCCTCTGTAACAAGAAAGCTTGGATCATTTCTAAAGTGCCTTCCATTCCCAAGAGTCTATACTCGTGTTTCAGAGAAATAACAAAGCGTGTAAATTAAGTAACTCCCCCAATGAGCATTTAATTATACATGTTGACATTTGCTAGAGACATGAGGAAAGGTGCAATGAATTGTAATTTCCCAACACGTACTAAACACATAGAAAAATTCAAATCAAAAACTTGTAAACAAGGTTGTATTTTATCATTTGAAAATTACATACACATGCACACACAACTATTTAGGACAAATAGCTGTTTGATCATTAGCCTCCCAGTTGCCCCTCATATATTACTTTCAAAATTTTAATGACAGTAAAAGGTAAAATTTAAAACTATGATAAACAAGGAAATCTAGGAGAAAAATAACATTCAAGTGACAAAAATCTCAACAAATGTCTGCAGATATAAACCAGATTAAATTATGAGAAGAAAGAAGATATTGAAACCAACTTAAAACTTCTTACCCACCCTGACACAGCAAGAGTTATGGGTTTTTAAAAAATCCTTAGAAAAAGGACTCAAACTTTCTAGTTGGGAGGAGACCAGGTAGTCCCAAGCAGACCATAGGAAATTTAGGACCAAACCACTTGGCACACTTTCCACTTGTGCACATCCACAGAACTGCAAATAAGAAAGCACATACAGGGCTTCCTGTATGCCAGGGACTGAGCTATGTTTTTTCAAATATAATTAGCTTAATCTTCACACTAGCCCCCATGTTGGTAGATAGTATTGTCTCCATTTTACAAATGAACATAAGCTGAAGAGTACTGGGTGATTTGTTGCAGAAAATGAATGGCAGTGGCAAGTAGCCAAAGCTCTGTGCATGCAGTCAGGTCATTCATTGGCTGAGCTATCCATGCCTCATTGGCAAAGGCCAGGTAGCTGTACTGCCACAACAGCACTGCACACCAAACTGCTCTATTACGTATAAACATTTATTGAGTCCATGAGTCTGTGGCTGTTTGGACAGGCCAGTCTCCTGGTATAAGAGTTGACCACCCATCTTCTGTGGCACACATCTGAGGGAAGTTGCTATCACCCTGGGGATGCCTTGCCTCACCTTGGTGTGACTTCTGCATCCCTCCAACAGACCATCTCAGGCATATCCTCCTAGCAGTGGTACAGAAGTCGCAAAAGCAAACATGAGCACCATGTGCCTGTGCCTTGTGACAGACACATGGACACAGTTACATTCCCCAATGCCAGTCCTTTCTCCTTAGCAGTAGGAATACCAAGGCCAATAGCATATGTTCAAGGAGGTCTGGGGCTGGAACTGAGGCCTTTGACACCATTGATCTACCATGGTCACCATTAAGTGATCATGCTGACAGATGCCCAAAGATGTTGCAGCTGCCCTGACAGCGCCGCTCTCCCCCGCCTCCAAGAGCAACATGTCCAAGAAGGAAGAAAGCCCAAGCCTGTGTCCTCTGGTGCCAAGTACTTAGACTGGATCAGAAATGAGGCTCCAGAGGTGCTCAGTAGGATGAGGGAGAAAGAAACAGCAAGACAAAAGCAACCCACCCCCAAACCTCTCCCCTCCTTCAAGCTCCTAGGTGACACAGTGGGACTTAGCATCAGTGAGTCCCTCACCTTTGCCATTATGATTTTAGGATTTGGGATTAAGCATGACTCCCACCCAAGGCTTGTAATCCCCAACTTTTAGGCTCTTGCCTATTTTTAACAAAGAATTGAAAGAAACAGACTGAGAAGGATAAGTTATCTATTATTAAGTTTATTTAGGGATAAATTATGAATTATGAGGCTTATTTAAGGAAAACTGGCATCTAGGAAAGGTTGGAACAATTATACACATGGAAGACAGGACTTAAATGCCCATGCCAAAATATTTAGAAGAAACAGACACTTATGTGGTGCAAAACATAAAAGCACCAGCCCCATATATCCACAATAAAGAAAGTTGAGTGGTGGACTCGGGGCTTAAGGAAAAATAACAGAGGAAAAGCTCCAAAGCAGAGACTGAGAAATTCAGACGCCTGGAAAATGAGGAGTAAAGAAAGTCAAGAGAGTTATTACACACATTGTAAACCCAGAGATTTAGAGGAATCACACATATGGTAGACCCAGAGTTTAGAGAACTATCATGACAAAGTGAAAAAGGTGTCTGGAAACAGAATACATATAATGGACCAAGAGGTACCCAGGCAAGTAACGAGAGCCTCCACCTAAGCAGGCTGGGGGAGGGGCATGATCCTTACTCAATCAGGTCGCCAAAGAGGAAAAGAGGAAGAGGTTAGCACGGGCAAACTTTGATAGGTAATTTGGATGGATTTCTGTCATCAGACTCAGGTATGAAGGAGAGACCTGGTTAGTTGGTGGATTCAGGGGACTGGCCCAAAGACTAGGCCATCTCAGCCCTGTGCTAGACTGGGGAAGCAGCAGGGAGCACTGCAGCCACTGTGGGTGAGACTGGTTCAGATGAATTCCAGCTGTGTCAAGGCCAGGACAGTGGCTTTTCCTGGTTCCCTCTATGGACTTCTGCCCCTAGCTGCCTGAAACAAGCTATCTTTCCCCTGTCTCCTGTAACTGGAGAGAAGGACTTTTACAGGGGAGTCTAATGGAATATTTATAAGGAAAAGTGTATTCCATTTCTAGGCTTTGATTGAGTATGTGGCCATCTACAGAGCACACCTTTCTACCAGCAGGTATCTTGAGGAAAAGGTGAGCTGTGGATGCAAGGGTCTGTACACTGACCCCCAGCAGGCTGCCCTTGTTTGACCTTGCAGTGCTCTGCTCTGACTTCCATCCGCTTTCTGGCTTCATGGAGCATGCACTACATACCAGGCTCTGGATTCAACCACTGGGTGATGTTTGCAGTCCCTGGGATCTCTTGGTCTGCAGTATTAATTTTTCCCTATACAGAAGGACATGTCTTCCAGGCCTGAGGCACTCTTTGGAATGACTCTAGGAGTTACTGTGACTCATGATTGCTGTCATGTCTCCCAAGACTGCTTGATCTTTAAACATGCTGAGTCACTATCACGTTCTCTTAAATAAATCCAGCTACAAATAGTTTTCCTTGTTTCTAAGAAATGGAGATCCTGGGACTGGAGAGATGGCTTAGTGGTCAAGAATTTGCCTGCAAAGCCTAAGGACCCAGGTTTGTTTTCCCCAGGACCCACATAAGCCAGATGCACAAGTGGGTGCATGCATCTGGAGTTCATTTGCAGTGGCTAGAGGCCCTGACATGCCCATTCTCTCTATATCTGTTTTTCTGTCTAAAAGTAAATAAATAAATATAATTTTTTTAAAAAAGAAAAAATAAATGGAGATCCTATCCACTTTCTTAGGAAATAAAAGAGCCCATGGTCAAGAAGAGAGCAGCCTATACCTAGGTTATTTCATACAGCAATACTGAGTTTTCAGGATATACATTTGGAATGCATAGAGGTGGTGTGAGGCGCAGGTGTGGGAACTCAGACCAGCCTCCTAACTATGTGTTCTACTTGGGACACTTCTGACGTTAAGATACCAGGATAATGTGAAAACACTGGTCTTTGTGACAGGTCAAAAAGCTTAAGCAGCAGAGTTGTGGATGCAGCTCAGTAGTGGGGTGCTTGCGTATCATTCATAAAGCCCTGGTCCCGTCCCTACCCAATCCCACTGTGCCCTGTGATAACAACCATTAACTTCTGAAGGACATACACCTTCTTGAATCCTTTCTTTTCAGCATGCTTGGCCTGAAGTCAAATGCTCTATGTCTTCTAAAGTAATTTCACATTTTATTGACATGGACAGGGCATGTACACTAGCAGAATAGCTGAGTATTTCAACTGCCAAAAGAAACAGATTATGCATTGTGCCATGTTCAGAGAGTTTTAAAGTGGAACAGTCATTTTCAAAAGGAACAAAACTCAATCCAAAAGGATAACGGTGAGAAAAGGAGGCTTAGGTGATTTCACAGAAACTCCAGTCAAGCATGGCCATCCAGAGTGACAGTTTTTCATAAGAATCCGGTGATTATGGGCTCGGGACTCCAAGAGCCTTTCCTTATCATGTGTACTAGGATAATTGTTCCCCTAATTCAGATCTCTAAAGCAGCTTAATGCCTGTTTTTACCTTATTCCAATTTTGAAAGAACATAACAAAGCCTCAGTATATGCTCAGTGAATGCTTCTCTAAGTGAAACCAATTGACACCAAGCTCTGAGTTTCTGTGGTCTACCTGGGTGTGCCTTCCAAATAGGAGGGTAAGAGTGTCTTTCCCAGGCCTAATTTCAAACTGAAAAGTGGCGTAAAGGAATGCTAGGGAGGCATAACATCTTAACAAATAAACATGGGGACCATGTAACCTGAGATTAGAGGGAAAATAAAATAAAATTTTAAAACTTTGCTCCAGGGTTAGGGAGATAGCTAGTTGGTGGGATGCTTGCCATGTAAGCATGAGGACCTGATTTTGAATCTAATAACACTCACTGAACATTTAAAAAGCCAAGGATTCTTCTTTTTCTACATCCTCACTGGCATTTGTTGTTTTCTTGATGATAATCTTTCTGGCTAGGACAAGATATAATCATAAAGTAGTTTAAACTTGCAGTTCCATAATGGCTAATAATGGTGAAAACTTATTTGAAAATTTATTGGCCAATAAATAAAACCAGACCTGGCAGGGCATGCTTGTAATCCTGAGTCTGGGGAGGCAAAGGCCAGAGAGTCCTTGGGGCTCACTGGCCAGCCAGCCTAGCCTAATAGGCCATTGGGAGACCCTGTGTCTAAAAAAGGTAGTGGTGCCTGAAGTGTCCATGCACCCACACGTGCATGCACTCACCCACATATTATTCACATATGCATAAAATAAAAATTTTTAATAATAAACAAACTGGCTGGAGGGATGGCTCAGTGAGCAAAGTGCTTGCTGCACGAATGTGAGGACCTGAGTGTACATTCCCAGCATGCACATTAAAAAGAGGCATGGCAGTATAGAGCACCTGTACCCTCAGCACTGGAAGGTAGAGGCAGGAGGATCCCTGGAGCTTGGTGGCTAGCTTGTATAGCCAAGTCAGTGAGCTCCAGTGAAAGCCCCTATCTCAAGAAAATAAAGTGGAGAGCAATAGAATATGACATGTCATATCAATCGTGGGCCTGCACACACACTCACATACACACACACGCTCACATACACACACACACGCTCACACAAAAAAAATAAAATGAAGTAAACCCCCTTTGCATCATTCAGTGCTCTCAATTTGGTAGAATCACCATGACTACAGCCAATTTCGCGGGATAGCATACACTTGAAGAGTTACCTATGGTCACTCTAGTCATCTGGCTTCTTCCAGAATTAAGTCATTGATGAAGTGTCTGGCAGCATGCCATGGTAGTTTGTCTTCTGTGCATCTCTCCCCTAGAGAGGATACTAGAGAACAAGAGCTTTCTTGTCTCAGGAACTTGGGGTACTCTAATGAGTACATGAATCATTCAAGTATTTATTTTAAAACCCTTTATATTCCATCTCATTTCTGAACCCATTGCATATATTTAAAAATGAGATAACTGCTTTGTTCATCAGCGATGGTCCAGCTCTAATCAACTGGTAATGACTGTAGAACCAGATAGGAAATGACCAACAGGAAGAAGCCCAGGAACTGCTGCCATGGTTGTTATAATAAAAAGGAGGTGGCCTATGACATGCTTTGTCATGTCTCATTCTGGTGGCACCCACTGCTTCTTTTGTTCTCATAGGGCATTTCAATGTTATGCTTGAAATTAAACTTCTTATTGCCCTTATCCTTCAAACCTCCTTTCTCAGAATCTCCTAAGTGAATAGATTTCATTTTGTAGGCCACTAACTCCCTACTGGCTGGCATGCAGTACGTACTCAAGGAAAGTTTAATGAATGAATTATTTTACATCTCCACAATAACTGGAAACTAAACTGTAATAAAACATGATTATTACTTCCACTTGCTTGTGAGAGACCCACAGAGCATCTGTGAGCTGCTGTGAACAGGAGCTAGCACAGAAGTGTTGGAGGTATTGGCCGTTGACCTGTAAACAAACCTTTGTTGCTGATTTGACTTCTCTGCCTCAGGTCTCTGCTCTAGTCAGTCTCTTACAGTTACTACTACCATGGTTGCCACCTCAATGACAGACCAAAGTGATCTACTTCCCTGCTCAAAATTCTTTAGTGGTTTTCTTTTAAATATAAACTGAAAATTAACTTCCTTCATCTGGCATCCAAAGACCTCCTCTTTTGAGTTGCCACCCACTTCTCTCCCTTCATCCCACAACAGGGGTCTTCATGCCTCAACACAGTAACCCTAAAAGGTGAGTCTGGTCCTGAGCACACATGTGTTGGCTAGGACTCCATGGCTAGAAATGACAAACATGAGATTGGCTAGCAAACAAGGCATCATAGAGGCCATGGAGTATAGCTGTATCTTTTTGTACTAACATGGTCATAGCATATTGTTAAGAGAAAATCTGTAGAAACATATTGTGGTGCAATTTTATTTTATAAACTATAAAATTTTTCTATGGATTGTATGTTTTTATATACATGGGGAGAAATAAAAGGTCTGGCAGAATAAATATGCGCTAGACATTAATAATGGAGTTTTGCTGATGGTTTCTTTTCTAATTTATTTATATATTAGGATATATTTTTAATTTAAGAAGGGTTCAAATGTATGCTGCATTCATGGTGCCACCCTGCTAATGCAAGGCCATCATGTTCTGTCCAATATGTAGTCAATAGCCCCGTGTGCCTATATAAATTTAAATAAGTTAAGATGAAATAAAAATTTCATCCTATAGTTACAGTAGCCACATTTCAAGCATTCACCTGATAGTGTTCCCTGGGATAATTGGCTTCATTTAGATGTGGCAGGAAAAAGGCAGGTGCAGACTAGCACCTGTGATCTGACAGCCACCAGGAGCATGTGACATCTCAGCCTGGGTTCATTTATACAGAGTCTTTTTTATGCCTGAAAGTGAAACTACCTTAGACACAACCTATTGAGTAATTTTAAATGGAAATAAAATCCCTACCCACTCTTCTTTAAAAGAAAATGAGAACATCTGAATATTGTGCAGTGCTGAGATTTACCTTTTTTAATTAGGAAGAAAAGAACAAACTAGGTGATTTGGAGAGAACATTTTCTTTTTTCTCTCATTTGCCTAATATTCAAGTAACTTAGCAATGCACTGGGAGAAAAAAAAAAGAATCTTGTTCCTTTCTGGCAGGGCTACCATTTTAAAACTGTTTTAAAGCAAAACACAGGATGCTCTACCTTCCTTAATTTTCTCCCTTCATTTGGAAACATTAACATTTGGTTCCACAGGGCATGCCAAATATTCATTGTTACTTTTGTTTTCATTCTGATGGTGTAACAAAATTACTTTTTCAGTACCATGTTTTCTAAAAAGATCCTGAATTTAAAAGCTCATGATAGGGGCTGAAGAGATGGCTCAGCAGTTAAGACATTTGCCTGCAAAACCTAACAACCTAGGTTCAGTTCCCCAGTACCCACATAAAGCTAGATGCACAAAATGGATCATGCATCTTAGAGTTTGTTTGCAGTGGCTGGAGGTCCTGTCACTCCCACTCTCTGTGTGTGTCTCTGTCTCTCTTTGCTTGCAAATAAATAAATACATATTTTTTAAAGCTCATGATAAGAATTCCTATTGCAATTTGAAAACAAATTGTTGAAGGAGTAAGTATGACTTGGATTTTTGTGTGTTTTGAGATGGATTTTACAATTATCAAAATTACCAAACTGTGTTTGATGGATATTCTGGAAGTTGATAATAACTGCCCCTTGGGAAGTCATTTCATTCTCAAATTAGTTTCAAAGACTTTATGCTCTGAGAATACCCCAGTAGCAAAATTTGTAAAATTTAATCCTTAGATTAAGGGGATTAATCTGTGTCTTAAATTCTTAAGTAAATTATCTTTCTTGGGACTTGAAAATCACACATTAAAATTTTATTATGGATTTTTTTTATTGTAACATGAGCAAGCCAAGAGAAGTAATGATGAATTTCTCTTTTATTTCTTCTTTCTGGACACAAGACTCTGAATGATGTGTTAGTCAAGTCAGAGGCTATGAGGCTACACTTTAGGCAGGAAGTTGAACTGGTTTTCCTAAAGCCAATTAACTCAGAAAGCACAGCTGCCTCGATAATGGAATCCAAGCTGTCCAGTAGCTGTGATGTCACGTTGTGCTCTCACAGCGGCTATGCCTGCTGATTAAGTCCATATCTCTCTTACTGAAAACCCCTTTCAATCAATTGTGAGTGAAGGAAGTTTTAAAGATGGAAAGAAAATTAGATTTTCTTTACAAATTATAAGTGCAGTTCTTTCAACTGGCTCTTTAAAAATTGAGGAGGCCATGTCCTCATAGATTAATAAGGCTTTACCTCTATTCCCACTCGAACCCTTTTCAACATACCTATTCTCGTAAAACTTATCTCAGCTGTCAGACATGACACGGGTCTTATTTCATTTCAATGGAGACCAGTATTCTGGATGCTTGGACCATGCTAGTTTTTCAGTGTTTTGGGCCAGAGTAAATGACTTATCAAAGGCTTTTTCCCCACTAACTTCCCAAGAAGAAAGTGCCACCTGTGGTGCTAGCATGTGAGAGCAGGCGTTCACATAGCATGCCTGCTGTCCTTGTAGCTTACCCAGCATTCACATAGCATGTCTGCTGTCCTTGTAGCTTACCCAGCATTCACATAGCATGCCTGCTGTCCTTGTAGCTTACCCAGCATTCACATAGCATGTCTGCTGTCCTTGTAGCTTACCCAGCATTCACATAGCATGCCTGCTGTCCTTGTAGCTTACCCAACATTCACATAGCATGTCTGCTGTCCTTGTAGCTTACCCAGCATTCACATAGCATGTCTGCTGTCCTTGTAGCTTACCCAGCATTCACATAGCATGCCTGCTGTCCTTGTAGCTTACCCAGCATTCACATAGCATGCCTGCTGTCCTTGTAGCTTACCCAGCATTCACATAGCATGTCTGCTGTCCTTGTAGCTTACCCAGCATTCACAGCATGTCTGCTGCCCTTGTAGTTTACCCAGTGGTTCTCATTCATCCAAAGAAGCCAAACACTAGGAGAGTAGAACCCACAAAAAGCTGGTAATTCCTCCAAGTCAGCATGAGTGATTTGGGCCATGGCTTTTCAGTGTAACAAGTAATTGTGTGAAGCCAAAAAGGAAAATTTTTTAAAAATTATTTATTTATTTATGAGAGAGAGATAACAGGCATGCCAGGGTCTCTAGCCACTGCAAACAAACTCAAGACACATGTACCATCTTGTGCATCTGGCTTTATGAAGGTACTGGGCAATCGAACCTGGGTCCTTTGGATTTGCACACAAGTGCCTTAATAGCTAAGCCATCTCTTCAGCCCAGAAAAATGGAAATTTTAATAATAAAAGTAACTTCTGTGATCTTATAGGCAGATTATGATATAGGAGAGGGACTCATGAGGCCCTCTCTCTCTACCTGAGTATCTACAGGCAGTTACTGGTCACTGGGAGAGGGAGAGACAGTTGCTTCAGTGGTGTAGCTACTGGTAAGGGGCCCATGTTCCTGTAAATAATCCCTCACCCAGGATCCTGTAGGCAGCCCTAATGAAGGTCACAAAAAAAAAAGAAAATTGTCACATGAAATCCAAGGAGTATGGACTGGCCTCAATGGGAAATGCAATAAGAAACTGTATAACCATCAGCCATCACATCTACTCTTTCTCTGCAAGGCCCTTGTGTTCTCTTCACTTTGAATGCCTGTTTCATTCTCTCTGTGTTTGATGGATTAGCTTCCTTAGGATTGCCAGGTTCTGATGGTCACAAAGGGCAGCTCTGTAGCTCCTTGGCTTCTATGTCCTGAATTCAAGTGGTCCACAAAACACATGAAAGTCCGTGAATCTTGCTTCAAATTCTTGAACTAACTTGTTCCAGACAATGATCTTTAGTTGAGTCAGCTATTATAGCCACAGAATCAGTTTGGGGAGAGAAAGTTCAACATGTAGTTCTCAAAGATGGAAATCATGATCTCCAAGTATACCTTAAATGATGTCAACAGCCAGGGGCAGAGAGCTACTTCCTGTCTTTCAAAAAGCTTGAGAAGTGAAATGTGCATGTGTCCACATTAGTCCAGCAAGAAATAAACATTCACTAGTCAGTGTGACTTTTTCCATAGCATGCAGAATCTCTGCACCTACAATTCATTTTAGTCGTGATTTAATTAAAACTAAAAATCAAATTATTTCTTAATAAACAGATGTTATGTGTTAAGCATTATAGCTCAGGAGAATAACAACAGACTTTCATGCTGCAAAGCTCAGCAACCTCAGCCACAGCAGAAGGAGCACAAATCCAGGTCCTGCTATATGTGAAGAGTCAATGAAAGCACAAAATCTGTTTCCTGCCCACTAGGGGAGCCTTGCAGAGCTGATCAATTCATAAGCATCACAGGACAGTTTCTCCCCTTACATAGTCTATTAGCTTTCTGTTCTAGGAAATAAATTGTCACAAATTTATTAACTTAAAACTACATAAGTATATTATCTTGCAACTTCTATGGGTTAGCAATCCAGATATGAGTTGACTAGGTTCTCAGATTAGTAAACCCTGGGTGAAAATCAGTATGCCAGAGGGGGCTGCAAACTTACCAAAAGCTCACCATTCTCTTCCATACTCACAGTACTTGGCAGATTTCAGTTTTGAAGCTAGAGTGATGAGAGCTCTGCTTGAAAAGAATTACCATCCCCAGCCGGGCGTGGTGGCGCACACCTTTAATCCCAGCACTCAGGAGGCAGAGGTAGGAGGATCACCATGAGTTTGAGGCACACTGAGACTACATAGTGAATTCCAAGTCAGCCTCGACTAGGGTGAAACCCTACCTTGAAACCCCCCCCCAAAAAAAAAAAGAATTACCATCCCTACACCATGGGAAAATTCACAGGGCCATTGGGAGAGGAATGCAGCAGTCTTTTTATTAAACATGAATCAGAAGTAAAGTGAAAGCATAAACAATAGACTTTATTATAAGCAGAAAAACACCCATGGGATGGGTGGGAGCCCTGGAATCAGGGAGTTATATGAAGGGCTGAATTCTGGGGATATGAGTATGTTGAGGCTGTCTCTACCTAAACTTGAAGGTTTCCTAGGCTGATTGATGGTGTCTTTGGAAAGACCTTTGTGTTGGGGAAGTAACTGAAGCATGCTGAGTGCAGAAGCAATCATCCTCAACTGTAGCAAGCTGCTGGCAGCAGATTGTGTTGGGGAATTTGAGTTCTGGCTGAACTCCTTAACTTCTGTCCCAACTGTCCCTGGATATATACATATTAACCTGCTCTCTCCTTCAGTTCCTTGCTATAGGACAGAGGTCCTCAGCTCCTAGTGGCTATCTGCCATTTCTGGCATAGGTCTCACATGATGATATTTCCCCTCTTCAAGGCCAAAAAGAAAGTGTCCCTGCTGCTTTAAATCTCTGATTTTTGTTTAATACTCTCAACTGATCATGCCGTACTTAACCCAGGATCATCATTCTTTTAATTAAGCCAAAGATGACTGGTTTAGTACCTTAATTACATCATCACAAATCCTTTGTCCTTGCTAGATAATATAACACAGAGTAGCATCCAGGATGCTAAGAGGTCCTGTTCATACCCACAAAGTCTGACTATATAGGGAATCTGCACCAACAGGCAAATGTGTTAGAAGTTGGCTTAGGCTTGTGCCTGGCACAATGCAGTGAAGAAGAAGAGTGGTATTGATCCTGTCTCCGTGTCACCAGTACTCCCATTGTCATCCTTCAGCTTGAAGAATAATTAGGTTAATGGAGGGGCCTAAATATGTTTATAAATTTAAGAAAATGTAAACTATAAGCATGTATACCTCTGAAACATATTCTTAACTAGTCATCTTATAGATTTACTTTCTTAATGTACGCATTAAGCAGCTATATCTGCATGCTGCTTTACCTACCTGCCCATGAATACCTCCCTCATGTGTCTTTGAGTTAATATCCATTCTTTTTTTGGTGTTGTAATATCTGTGCCTCTCTTGTAATTCTGTTTCTCATTTTATACACACTATTGTAGTTCTTCCAAGATGGGTAAAAGGATCATAGAAGCTAAAGTCTCATATGCCTAGAATTAAAAAGCAGACAATAATAACATAAAATATAGGTCTTTATTACCAGTTTCTGCCCCTGCTCCTTGTTGGTTCTCCTCTATATCATCTGGATATGATGCAGTGTCCTGACCAAGGGTACTTTCAGTGCCCTTAGAGGTACCTCTCCATGCTTTTGATTGACCCAAGAAGAGGCCAAGCACAGCTGTGGCCCCTTTCTCCAGCTCTGGGTGATTTCTTCCAGCTCTGGAACTTCCTAGTCAACCTTTCCCTCACAGGGCAGTAGGGGCTTGTATGTAGACATACTCTGCAATACCTAAAATTCTGGGAAGTTTTTCAGCCAGTTGATTTTACAGAATGTTTTTCAGAAAGCTTGTGTAACTTTTTGTGTGATGGGAGTCTAGGGAGAGTAAGGCACTGTTCTTTCTTAGCAAGTATTATAAGCAACAGGATAACTAGGAATGCTTACACATTTTAATTTTCACAAGTCAGTATTATAGATTTATATATATATATATATATATATATATATATATATATATATAATTAGTTTTGTTTTCAGCAAATACAGTCAGTTTGGTACCATTATTAGGCTCATCCGTGACCTACACCCTCCTCTTGGCTCCTCCTTGTTGAGGTATATGGGTCATGCATTGTGGAGTTAGCCCACCGTTGTGAGTAAGATAAATGTCTCTGCGAATCAAGACCCAACATGTGGCTCTGACATTCTTTCCACCCCCTCTTCCGCAAAGTTGGGGGCCTCTGAGGCTCTGGCTCTCTGATTTGGTAGGAGTTGATTTTTCTCTGTGTTGATCTCCTTCCCCCTTGTGCTGGTATCCGGTTCATCAGGAAAACAGCACCCTTGCTTGTTTCACCAATTTTTCTTAGTTTCAGCCAGGGCCCTTTCGAGGTATGATGGGGTGGCTCTCTCCTTAGGATCTACATCTATCTGAAAAAGAGAAGCAGATTCTCCAATGGAGAGTAAGTTAGCTCCAGGACAAATGAGATAACCCTTACTTTTTTTAATAGAGAATTTAATAGGTGTAGGCCCTCTTGTAGCCCACAATTGATGGTAGCTTGATATTGGAGAGTGGGCTCATGTTTGGATATGGTTCTGACTTGTTTCCCAGATCCAGCTATGGGTCCCGTACCACTTAGGGGATCAGTTAGCCAAATTAAGAGCAGTTGGTTCCCACCATGGCTGTGGGCCACTATTGCACTTGTGTGGGCATCACAAGTTATTTGCTGTTAAGTAGGTTAGACCATGTGTTGCTTCGACAGATATTGGTCATTTTCCCCCCAGTCGCCCATGTAGCACCTTCTGGCACTAGACGCGCTGACTGGGGACTGACTCTCTTCCAACTTCCAGCCATGCCATTCCATTTTGCATGTCAACCACATAAGGTGTCTTCAGCAGTAGGGTCTTACCACTAACCTTTGGTGTATCATCAAGTACTCTGACAGAAATCTGTCTGTCTTTTAGGAAACCTTGTAGGTCTCTCTGATCAAAAGCTCATTGTGGATGATAGCCCCATGCTGGTACTGGGAGTTACAGGTCAGTGCCCACTAAGAAAATGAGGAAAAAGATAACTAATGTACAAGAGTTAGAGAGAAGAGAGAGAGGGAGAGGGAGGGAGGGAAGATGTAGAAGATTAAGGTTAGTCTTGATTCTACCCTCTCCAGTGTCTTGTGGTTCAGGTGTTCCCTGTAAGGGCCTGGTGAAGGTTCAGCCATTTGGTCTGCCTTTTTGGAAGTAGAATTTTGTGGTACCATTGCCATTTGGGTCTAGATTTGTGTTTCCCAGATTTTATTTTTAAAATATTTTTATTTGGCTGTAGAGGTGGCTCGCTTTGTCTGTCTGTGCTTGTGGAAGTTCACTTAGTATATGTCCGTCCATTTTCTTACAAATGTCATTAAATCATGTTTCCTTACTGTAGAGTAGAGCTCCATTGTATAGATGTACCACATCTTCATTATCCATTCATCAAACCACCAGCATCTGAGTTGATTCCAGTTCTTAGCTACTGTGACTTGAGTAGCTATATACATGGTTGGAGCAAATATCTCTGCAGTGTAGAGTAGAGCCTGTTGGATAGATGCCCAGTAGAGGAAAAGCTGGGTCAGGTGGTAGCTCTATTTTCTTCTTTTCTAGGAGTCTCCATATTGATTTCCATAGTGCTGGTTCAAGTTTGCACTCTACCAGCAGTGAATGAGGGGTCCTCTTTCCCATATCCCCATCAACATTTATTGTCATTCGATTTTTTAAAAAATATCTTATCCACTTATTTATTTTGAGAGAGAGAGAGAGAAGAGGCAGATAGAAAGAGAATGGGCATGCTCGGGGCCTCTATCTACTGTAAACAAACTCCAGACACTTGTGTCACCTTGTGTATCTGGCTTATATGGGTACTAGGGAATCAAACCTGGGTCCTTAGGCTTTGTGGCCAAATACCTTAACTGCTAAGCCATCTATCTCAGCCCATCATTTGATTTTTTTTAATGATTTCCATCCTTTCTGCAGTAAGGTGCAATCTCATAGTTGTTTTAATTTGCATTTCCCTGATAATTAAAGATGTTGAACATTTTCCTAGGTGAGTTTTATCCATTCATATTTCTTCCTTTGAGAATTCCCTATTTAGTTCTCTGCCCCATTTTTTGGGTGGATTGTTTGATTTTTATTGCTTTTTTTTAGTTCTTTTTAGATTCTATATATTAGGCACTGACAGTGGTATAGCTGGTAAAGACTTTCATTCTGTGGGTAGTCTGTTGGCTCTGTTTATGGTAAGTTTGTCTGTACAAAAGCTTTTTTTAAAAAAAATTATTGAAACTTCCATAAATATAAACAAAATATCATGATCATGTGCAACTTACCACCCTCCCATTTCCTCCTCTCAAATTCCTCCTCTACTGAATCCCTTCTTCTTTCTAACTAGTCTCTCTTCCATTTTTTAATTTATTTTTATTAGTTATGGACTACTTAGTATGTAAACACCACATGTTGGTACCATCCTTTCCCTCATCACTGCCTCTTTTCCAAAGGTTCCTTCCTCATTGGGGATGCACGTCATCCCAACAGGGATTGTGGGTCATGCATTCTGGGGGCAGCATGGGGAGAGGCAATGTCTCTATGCATAATGTCCCAACTTGTGGCTCTAACAATCTTTCCACCCCCTCTTCCACAAAATTCCCTGAGCCATGTTGGGTGTGTTTTAAGTCTACTTGAGTGATGGGCTCTTAGGATCCTCTAGATCTCTGCTCTGATAGGTGTTGAGTGTCCTCAGTGTCTATCTCCTTCACTCTTGTACTGATACCAGGTTCACTGAGAAAGCAGCATTCTTTCTCATTTCCTCAGTTCCTCTGTGGTTTCAGCTGGGGCTGGGGTGAAGTGCAATGGTTTGTTTCTCTCCTCAGGTCCCGCTTCCATCTGAAAAAAAAAAGAGCAGATTATCCAGTGGAGAGTGAAGTCATCAGAGGTTAAATGTGATAACCACTATTAGTTTAGAGAGAACTTAATGGATGTATACCCTATAATAGCCCAAGATTACAGGGAGCTTGATATTAGAAAGCAAAGATATGATTATGACTTGTTTCCCAGTTCCAGAAATGGGTTCATTTTGTTAGCCAGTCCAAGAGTAGTTGGTTACCCACCATGGCTGTGTGCCACTATTGCACTTGTGTGAACATCACATCAGGTTGTTTGCTTCTGTGTAGGTTAGCTCTTGAGCTGCTTGGACAGATGTTGGCCACTTCCCCCAAGGAGCTCATGTAGCATATTCCAGCACTAGCCAGGCTAACTGTCTGGGGATTGGCTCTCTTCTGGATTCCAGCCAGGTCTCTCCATGTTCCATGATGACAACATATGTTTCCTTCAGCAGTAGGGTCTTACCGTTAACTTCTGGTGGATAATCAAGTGCTCTGGCAGAAGTCTGTCTTGTTTTGAGAGACCGTGTAGGTCTCTGTGATCAACAGTTCATTTTGGGTGTTAACCACATCCTGGAACTGAGAGTTGCAGACCACTATCAAGGGAAAAGAAAAAAGAAAAAATAGGAAGAAACAGGAGAAGTTTAAGTTTAGGCTTTATCTCACCCTATCCAGGGCCCTTCGATTCAGGTGCTTCTCCTGAGGTCCTGTTGAGGGTTCAATCTTTTAGTCTGTCTTCTAGGATATAGGTTTCTATGGTACCAGTTCAATTTGGGTTCAGATTTGTGTTCCCCCAACATTTCCCCTCCCATCAAACCCTGCCCTCCCTATTGTCCAGGCATGGACATGCCTATCAGGTTTGGCACAAACTTGGACTGATCCAAGTTAGGAATTGCAAATGAGTGAGACCATGCGATGATTGTTTTTCTGTGATTGTGTGAGTTCACTGAGTATGATCTGTTCCAAGTCCAACCATTTTTCTACAAATTTCATTGTGTCATTTTTCTTACTGCTGAGTAGAATTCCACTGTGTAGATATGCCACATCTTGGTTATCCATTTGTCAGTAATGTACACCTGAGTTGATTTCAGTTCTTAGCTATTATGAATTGAGTGGCTATAAACATGGTTGAGCAAAAAATTTCTAAACTAAGGCATGGAGTTTTTAGGGTACATGTGCAGTAAGACAATAACTGGGTCTGTTGGTAACTCTGCATTCATCCTTTTCAGGAGTCTCCATATTGATGTCCATAGTGGTTGTGCCAGCTTACATTCCCACCAATAGTGAATGAGGATTTCTATTTCTCCACATCCTCACCAACATTTTTTTAATGTTTGC
Source organism: Dipus sagitta (assembly GCA_036346955.1). Taxonomy (NCBI): domain Eukaryota; kingdom Metazoa; phylum Chordata; class Mammalia; order Rodentia; family Dipodidae; genus Dipus; species Dipus sagitta. The sequence continues at coordinate 112,472,929 of CM070770.1, forward strand.
TGTCCTTACTGGGATAAGATGGAATCTCATAGTTGTTTTAATTTGCATTTCCCTGATGGTTAGGGTTGTTGAACATTTTCTTAAGTGTGTGCTTGGCATTTGTAATACTTCCTCTGAGAGCTCTCTATTCAGTTCTGTGACCCATTTCTGAGTGGGTTGTTTGATTTTTTTTTATTGTTTAGGTTTTTGAGTTCTTTGTAGACTAGGCTTTGTAGATTAGGCTTCTGTCAGTTGTATAGCCACCAAAATTTTTCTCCCATTCTGTCGGTAATCTATTGGCTCTGCTGATAGCATACTCTCTGTGTAAAACTTATCAGCTTCATGAGATCCCATTGGTTGAGCGATCGCTTTAATTCCAGAGCTACTGGAGTTTTGTTCAGGAAGTCTTTCCCCACTCTGATATCATGGAGAGTTCCTCCTACTTTTTCTTCCAATAGTAGAAGATCATCAGGTCTTATATCAAGGTCTTTAGTCCATTTTGACTTACTTTTTGTTCATGGTAAAATGTATGGGTCTAGTTTCATTTTTCTGCCTGTGGTTATCCAGTTTGTCCAGCACCATTTGCTGAAGATGCTGTCTTTTCTCCAATTTATGTTACTGGGGCCTTTCTTGAAGATCAAGTAGCTGTAGTTACTTGATCTAAAGTCTGGTTCTTCAGTTCTGTTCCATTGGTCTATAATCCTGTTTTTATGCCAGTACCATGCTATTTTTGTTACTATGATTTTGCAATGTAGCTTTAGATCGTGTATTATGATGCCTCCAGAGGTATTTCTTTTGCTAAGGATATGTTTAGATATCCAAGGCGACTGCCATTCCATATGTATTTTGAGATCATTTTTTCTATCTCTGTGAAGAATAATGATGGAATTTCGATTGGTATTTCATTACATCTGTATATTGCTTTTGGTAGGATTGCCATTTTCACCATTTTAATTCTGCCTATCCAGGAGCATAGGAGATCTTTCCATCTTCTCAAGTCCTCCTCGATTTCTTTTGAGTGTTTTTATGTTTTCATTATATATGTCTTTCACATCCTTGGTTAGTGTTATTCCAAGGTATTTTTGTTGTTGTTGCTATTGAAAATGGGACAGTGTTGTGAAATTCTTTCTCTGGATCTTTATCTTTTGCATGTAGAAAGGCTACTGATTTTTGTGTGTTGATGTTATATCCTGCTACTTTGTTGAAGGAATTAATCACCTTTAGAAGTTTTGAGATAGATGTTCTTGGGTCACTTATATAAAGGACCATGTCATCTGCAAATAGTGCTAACTTGACTTCTTCCTTTCCAATTTGTATACCTTTTATTTCTTTTTCCTGTCTTATTGCTTGGGCTTGGACTTCTAGTACTATGTTGAAGAGCAGAGGTAAGAGTGGGTATTCTTGTCTTGTTCCTGATCTCAATGGGAATTCCTTGAGTCTTCCCCCACTAAGTATATTTGGGCTTTAGGTGCTTTATATATAGCCTTTATTATATTGAGATATAAACCCTCCATGCCTATTCTCACCAAAGTTTTGATCATGAAGTAATGTTGTATTTTGTTTATGGCCTTTTTTGCATCTATTAAAATGATCATGTGGCTTTTGTGATTGTTTATTTATGTAGTGTATTACATTGACAGATTTCCATATGTTTAACCAACTCTGTGTTCTTAGGTTAAGCCTACTTGATCAAGGTGGGTAATACTTTTGATGTGTTGTTGAATTCAATTTGTGAGGATTTTGTTCAGGATCTTTATGTCTAATCTAAGTTCATCAGAGATATAGGCCTATAGTTTTCTTTTCTTGTATCTCTGTCTGGTTTTGGTATTAGGGTGATGCTAGCTTCATAAAAGGAGTTGGGCAGCTTTCCCTGTTCTTCAATTATGGCGAACAGTTTGAGAAAAACTAGTTTTAGTTCTTCCTTGAAGGTTTGTTAAAATTCAGCTGAGAATCTATCTGGTCCTGGACTCTTTTTGCGGGGAGGTTTTTTATTAACTTTTCAATCTCAATGGGTGTTATAGGTTTGTTTAGGAGATTAATCTGCTCTGAGTTTAGTTTTGGTAGGTGGTATGTGTCCAGGAATTTATCCATTTCTTCCAGATTGTCCAGCTTTGTGGAGTAGAGGCTTTGGAAGTAAGTCCTGAGGATTCTTCCAATTTCACTTATGTCTATTGTGAAATCTCCTTTTTCATTTCTAATTTTATTAATTTGAAGCATCTCTTTTTTTTAACTTGATCAAATTGGCCTGAAATTTATCAATCTTATTTATTTTTTCAAAGAGCAAGCTCTTTGTTTCATCAATTTTCTTTTTTTCTTTTTTATATATTTATTTGAGAGCAATAGACAGAGAGAGAAAGAGGGAGAGAGAGAGAAAGAGAGAGGATGGGCATGCCAGGGCCTCCAGACACTGCAAATGAACTCCAGATGCATGTGCCCCCTTGTGCATCTGGCTACTGTGGATCCTGGGGAATTGAGCCTTGAACTGGGGTCCTTAGGCTTCACAGGAAAGTGCTTAACAACTAAGCCATCTCTCCGGCCCTCATCAATTTTTTAATTGTTTTCTTAGTTTCCAATTCACTAATTTCTGCTCTGATCTTGATTGTTTCTTTCCACCTGGAGCTATTTTGGGTTGGATTCTTCTTGTTTTTCCAATGCCTTTAGATGGATGGTTAGGTTATTGATTTGGAATCTCTGTGTCTTTGTCATAAAGGCATTTAGTGCTATGAATTTTCCCCTAACAGCTGCCTTCATTGTGTCCCATAACTTCTGGTACATTGTGTTCTCATTGTCATTCAATTCCAGAAGTTTTGCAATTTCGTTTTGTATTTAATCCACTACCAATTTATTCTTTAGAAGTGTGTTGTTAAGGCTCCAGAAGCTGATGGGGTTCCTGGCACATCTCTTGTTGTTAATTTGTAGCTTTACAGCATTGTGCTCTAATGTCATGCAGGAAATTATGTCTGTTTTCCTGAATATATGGAGGCAGGCTTTATGGCCTAATATATTATCTGTTTTGGAGAAGGTTCCATGGGCTGCTGAGAAGAATGTGTATTCTGTAGATTTGGGGTAAAATGTTTTGTAGATATCCTTTAGGTCTAGTTGGTCTATGGTGTGGTTGAGCTCCCTTACTTCCTTGGTGATTTTCTATTTTAATGATCTGTCTATTGATGATAGTGGAGTATTAAAGTCCCCAACTATGATGGTGTTGGTGTTTATTTCTGTGTGTGTTTTTTTTTTTTTTTTTTTGGTCAAGTACATTTTCTTTAATTAATTGCAGTACACCTGTGTTTGGTGCATATAGATTGATGATTGTGATATCCTCTTGTTGGAACATTCTCATGATGAGTAAGAAGTGGCCTTTTTTGTCTCTTTTGATTACCTTTGGTTTGAAGTCTATTTTATCCAGTATCATTATTGCAACCTCTGCTTGTTTCATATTTCCATTAGCTTGGAATATCATTTTCCACCCTTTTACACTTAGGAGGTATCTGTCTTTAGTATTGAGGTGGGTTTCTTGAAGACAGCAGATTGAGAGGTCCATTTTTATGAACCACCCTGTTAACTTGTGTCTCTTGGTGGGTAAATTAAGGGCATTAATATTTATGGTAATAACTGTGAGACTTGATTTAATCTTTGCCATATTGTGGTACTTTATGGGGTTTGGTATTTTCTTGGACTTTGTAGTTTTTTTTGTGTCTTCTCTAGGTTTGGTTATTGTGGTATGCTTCTTGTAGGTTCTTGTGATTGGTTATTTGATTCTTCTGTGTAGACAAGTCCCTGAAGTATTCTCTGTAGGTTTGGCTTTGTGTCCATATAGTTGTAGAGCTGACTTTTATCATGGAAAGTTTTTCTTTCACCATCTATTATGAGGGATACTTTTGCTGGGTAGAATAGTTTGGGTTGGAAGCCATAGGTTTTTAGACTTTGCAGTGTTCCATTCCAGGCCCTTATGGCTTTCAGGGTTTCCATTGATAAGTCTGAGGTAATTCTGATGGAGTTACCTTTATATGTAATGTGTTGTTTCTCTCATGCTGCTTTTAGGACTTTTGCTTTGTTTTCGATGTTTATTATCTTAATGATAATATGTCTTGGAGAGTTTCTCCTTTGGTCCAGTCTGTTTGCAGTTCTGTTATCTTCTTGTATCTTGATGGGGCTTTCTTTTGAGAGGCTGGGAAAGCTTTCTTTGATAATCTTGTTGAGAAAGTTCTCCATGCCTTTGGTCTGAATTTCTTACCCTTATGGTATACCCATGAATCAAATATTGGGACATTTAAGGGTATCCCACAGTTCCTTCATGTTCTCTTTACAAAAATTTTTTAATTTATTCAAGTTTTTCGACTCATGAACTGTTTCTTCTGCCTTGTCTTCCAGTTCTGAGGTGTTGTCCTCCATATGACTAACTGTTCTTGAAGTCTTCTAAAGAGGTTTGGACTTGTTCAATTTGGTTTGTCCTTTTCTATTGCCTTTTTCTGTAGGGTATCCTTTGTTAAGGTCCCTTTTCAGGTCATTTTTTGATTTTCTTAATGCTTCTTGGAATTCATCCTTGCATTTATTTATGTTTTCATTGATCTTAGAAAGCTTACTATTGAGATATTCTGTATTTTGGCTCATGTTCAGATCACTTAACTCTCTTTTGAAGTCTCTCTGTTATTTTTCTATTAGGTCCAACCTAGTGAGGATAGCATTCAAACAATTGTTGGTCTTTTGTTCATTTTCTGCAAGTTGTGCTATTTGCTTGGTCAGGGTCACATTTCTTGTGTCTTCATTTTGGGGTTCTGATCCTGTTGTTTTGATTAGAGACTTCCATTGTGGGACTAGGCAACCTTGTTGGAGTTCCTTCCAATTGATGTTTCGTGTTGTTTCTTCTGCACTGTTGTCTGCCCATCACAGTGTGGGAATCTTTTTTAATCCAGGAGGAAGCTGTAGTTACCCTTCTAGTGTCTTCAGTGATTGTTCCCTTTTACGTTCAACTTATAGAATAGGCGGTTGATGGCTTTGTATTCAGTGGTATGCAGATTGCAAAGGGCTAAGTGAACCAGCCACCCTGGGTTGGTGCTTACTACCAGGAGTGGGGCTGGGGGTACCACGGGGCCTGTTTATTCAGGTGGGAGCATTTGTTGTGGTCCCAGTGGTGTGGAGAGGAGTCCAGATACAAGTCAGAGATGGCACAGTCCTGGTGAGGGGGAGGGTCTGGAGACAGCACAGTCATGGTGGCAGAAATGGAGGGGAGTCTGTAGAGGGCACAGTACCGTGGTGGCAAGGGAGGGGAGTTGGATGTTGGCCCAGTCTGGTGGGGGGGTTCAGGAAGCCATGTGATCCCAGTGTGAGGAGAGGAAGGGAGGGTGCAAGAATGAGGGAGGAAAGCCAGTTGGGGTGGGGGAGGAAAGGTGAAAGGAGCTTGGGCCTGATCTACAGAGCCTGAAGGTAGTGTAGCAGAGAGCCTGTTCTGGGGTGGGTGACTGGGACCGGTGGTTGTGGGGCCTGGGAATCTAGTAGGCTACCCAAGAGCATGGGAGTCAGCAGAATCCCTACTTTGCTCCTCCAAGCCCTCCCACTAGAAGTCTGATAGGACCTGCTGACCCTGAGACTCCATAGATCTTGCCAGGTCTTACCCAGGGAGCTGAAACATTGTTAGGAGGATGCCATCTTGACTGGAAACCTGCACAAAACCTTTTTAGCTTCATGCTATCTCTCTTTTAAAAAAAAACACTTTTCTCTTTAGTTAGCTAATGAAATAGGTTTAAATGGTAATTATTTATACTGTCTTCATTTTTGTTTATCTCTCCCCCACTCCTACTTTTCCCTGCCCCTAACTTAGACCCTCCTGTCCTGGATTCTGTCCTACCATTTGCCTGTCTATCATCTCCTTCCCTAGTTTCTCCCTACTTCTCTTCTCCTCAAGCCTCATTTTTGCTTCCTGACCACTAGTTCTGACACTTACTATAGAATAAAAACAAATCTAACTCTTCCAAGATCATTCTCCATATGAGATAGTTCATGTGATGATTTTCTTTCCAAGACTGAGTTACCTCACTTAGTATATTTTTGACAGGTACATCCATTTTCCTGTGTATTTCATAATTTCATTTTTTCATGCTGCTGAATGGAACTCCACTGTGTATACGGATCATATCTTCATTATTTATTCATCAGTTGATGGTTGTCTGGGCTGATTCCATTTCCTAACTATTATGAATAGATCAGCAACAAACATGTCTCAGCAAGTGTCTCTATACTAAAATGTAGAGTCTTTAAGGTATATACAAATAAACAAAGATTCAAAGTGATTTTATACTTGTCTAAACCAGCTACACAGGTGGTAAATAGTCAATCTAGTACTGGTCCTGGGTCTTCAAGCTCAAAAGGCCAGGCTTTTCCATCCAACATGATAAGCAGCTCCAGTATCTCACTGCTGACCTTCTTCGTCTCAGTCTCTTCCTGATATTGTTGGAATATCTGTCCAGCTTTCTTACCACTCATCCGTACATCTGCCTGGTATATTCATTTTTGTAGTAATGCTAAACATTTTGCCTCATGCTTCCAGATTAAAAAAAAAAACTAAAAGAGCTCATTCATCTTTATAATGCTACCAAGCAGGTGAGGGGTGTCACAGAGCTGGTGTTTATCCATACTTTTCTGACGTCTAATGCTTCTCGTGAGATTTCAGGTGAGTACCCAAATCAGCTTATATTGTTTTAACAAAGGATGTGGCAGGACTTTAAGGATTAGACCACAGAGACCCCTAATGAAGTGCTTCCATTGCTTTCTCTCTCTCTCTCTCTCTCTCTCTCTCTCTCTCTATATATATATATATATATATATATATATATATATATATATCACTTACTCATGCACATCAAATCACCAGATCTCTCTTTCTGCATCACTCCCACTCTCTCATGTAGGTGCTTTGAACTGAGCTGTATACTTTCCCAGTCTGAGCTTGCCCTAAGGATGAATACAGTACTTGGGCATCTCAGGCCACAGTCCCATGCATCTGCTCTCTAAACCCCTAAATTATTGACTGGCAGACCCTTGCCAGAGGACTTGACATTTATCTCTAAACAATATTCCCTAATGTCAGAATCATTTCAAATATTCATGCTGCTTTTTCTGGTATTAGCTATGCCTGCAGTTTTGTGCCACATGCATTTAGCATCGCTCCTATGTATTCATCCATATGATTGAATTAGCAGAGGATCAAAGGGAAAAAAATTGTGGCCTAATTTAGTGTTATTTCTACCCAATATTTTTACCTTCCCTGGTATAATTGTAAAGCTACCTAATAAATGACTATACTTTCAGGGATAATTTCTGTATAGTTTGTTCATCAAACTACCTAATAGGATTGTCATACATTGCATTTCTCCATGTAATCCATAATGAATAACCAACATGATGAAGTAGGAAGGAAGGTCTAAATCAAGATATGGATGCATCCTTTGCTTTTATTCTTTGAGGAGGAGCTACATAGGAAGGTGTGGGCAGACAGACTGAGAGGTAGACTGTATATATTCCACTGAGAAGTGATGACTCTGGGCATTTTATGGAGCAGACTCTATTTATATGGAAGGATTCTCTCTTTTACCATGAAATGAGTAGTAAAAATGCCAATGTGTTCACTGCAGAGAAATTGTTTTATTCGGGATAGCTATGTATTAGCTCACATTGCACAACATATTATAATAGATTAGGTGACTTTAATAACTAACATCTTTTCCTCACAGTTTGTTTTAATTATTTTATTTGCAAGCAGAGAGACAGAAACTAGACCGGGGTGGGGAGCAGGTAATGGGTGCACCAGGGCCAGGACTTCTAGTCTCTGTAAATGAACTCCAGATGCATGTGCCACTTTGTGTGTCTGGCTTTATGTGGATACTGGAGAATCAAGATCAGGTCATTAAGCTTTGCAGGCAAGCATCTTAACTGCTGAGCAATCTCTCCAGCCCCTATTTCTCACAGTTCTGAAGACAGGAAAGTCTAGGGTCAAAGTATCAGTGGATTCAGTGTCTTAGAGTAATTTGTAACTAGATACTTCTTAAGACAGAGAGAGGGGAGAAGGAGAGAGAATGAATCTATCATGTCTCTTTTTATAAAGATGTTCATCCTACTTATGAGAACTTCCAACTCAAAATACCATTGTAATGAAGATTTAGGCTTCAACCTGTGAGTTTGGGAGAAATACAAACATTCGATTCATATAATGCAATCACTAAAAGACTTTGAAGGATATAACATATAATTATTGCTATGAATCATGATGATAACCTTTTACTTATTTTTCTGAGATAATGTCATTCTGCAGCTCAGGCTGGTTTTGAACTATATAGCCCAAGATGACCTTGAATTTGCTGCAATTCTCCTGCCACAGCCTTCCAATTGGTTAGATTACAGGTGTGAGCAATTACACCCATCCAGAAAGGTAATTTTTTAATACTGTGGTAAATGATGGCATGGAGAGTCTGAAATCCCAAAGTCAGTGAAAGCAAATAGGAAATATCACAATAGTGGAGAGGAAACAACATAGAGATGTGAGTGAGACAGTTGTGACTTGCAAAAGAAAATGAGATGAATACGAGGGGGGTTGCAGTAATAAAACTTAGCTACTGACCATATGGCATGAATTGGTAGATGATAACATCTAAAATATTGAGATTTATGTCTGAGAGAATTATGGTTGCATGCACTTGCTAGTGAATACAAGAGAAGCTACTATATCTTGCTGTGGCAAGAAATGCTAAATTCCAGTTTCAATGTGTGGCATCTGGAGTGTTTGTGACCAGCACATTGCTGGACAGCAGAGAACATAGGATCAAGAACAGCCGTATAAGGATAAATGGAATTGGTACAAGGGAAAAAATGAAACCTCCTGGGGAAAGAACAGAGAAAGAACATGACATAAGGGTTAAGGATAGATCCTTGGAAGACATTGCCATTTGTAGTACAGGATGAGAAAAAGGAAAAAACACAGCTGTTGAAAGATTGGTGTAAGACCAGAGAATGCAATGTTTTTAAAGAATTAAGAAAGGAGAGTAGGGTCATCCTCTACTCATTCTCCAAAGTCATATGGAGGAGAAAATTGTTACAAGCAAGAGAAAGAACTAAACCCTTACCAAATGCAAGGCACTGTACTAAGGCCTCACTTTGATGGAAAGAAGGTATTCAGTGTTGGGGGCATGCAAGAGAGGGAGAGAGAGAATCTTAGGAGGGGAATATTATCATGGTATCTTGTCTATATGTATGAATGTTGTCAATTAAAAATAGATTTTTTTTGGCCAGGTGTGGTGGCACTTGCCTTTAATCCCAGTGCTTGGGAGGCAGAGGTAGTAGGATCGCCATGAGTTCAAGACCACCCTCAGATTACATAGTGAATTCCAGATCAGCCTGGACTAGAGTGAGACTCTACCTTGGTAAAAAACAAAGGTTTCCTTTCATGGAAAGAATAATGTCTGCCATACATAATGAGTGGATATATTAAGAGTTAATGTATGTGGCTTGGGAGGTGGCCTCAGTAGGTAAGAACTCTATCTCTGCATAAGCATGAAGACCTGCGTTCAATTCCCAGCACCCATGTAGATATCCATCTGTGGCCACATAACACCCATAACCCTAGTGGCAAGGTGGGACAGAGACAGAAGAGAGTTACTGAGGACCACTGGTTAGCCAGTCCAGACAAAATGAGGCAGCTCCAGGTTCACTAAGAGACCCTGACTCAAGGAAACAAGGCAAAAGAGCAATTGCGAATGCCTCATGTTCTCCTCTGGCCTCTGCACTGATGCACACGAGGCATTCACATCTGTGTACACACATGTATATACTATACAGACACCATACACAGAGCTGATGTAGCTAATGAACTAGTGTATATATGTAGTGCATATTTGTAGTTCCAGATACTCAGGAGGCAGAAGCAGGAGGATCACTTGAGCCTGGGGGAAAAAACTGAGATCCTCTCTATCTCAGAAGAGTTAATTTATATAAAGCGTGTAGAACAATTTTCAGGATACAAGCGTAGTACACCATTACCATGACATCCTCCCTTTCCTTATCTTCCTTTCTCCTTAGCTGTTACATCTGTGGTTTTCTGGCCTCCAGGCCTTCTTAAAGGGTCACACTTACTCTAAGGGTCCCTACCAAAATTGTCAGTTTTCTTATGTGCTTCCCCTCCTACTATATTGGTTTAAACTTCCATGGATGCTACTTGAGGGGTTCCCATTCTATCATCTTGTGCAGCCAGAGCTGGAGTGCCCTTCCTCCATATGGAGAGACATGGAAATCTGTAAACTGCACTACTCCTAAGAACCACGAGAACCTCACTGAGACGTTGCTCTTGCTTCACAGCTGTGTGAGTTCTCCTCATCTCAGCAATGCTTGCTCTGCACAGGTTTTCTTCATCCCCTCATTAGAGAATGAAGCGTAGAACCATGGGATTGTGCCAGAACTATTCTCCTGCAAGACACGTGACTTTCTGTCCTCCACCCCTTTGCAGGTATCTTCCCCGGACAGTAGCCCCTTCCTTGTTCTCTTCCTGTCACCCCCACTTCCTACCAGTTAACTAGTCACAGGCATGAATCCCACATGGGCATCAGCTGCTGCCTCAGACAGATCACATGGTCCCAGTGCTGTCAAACACTGCACAAATGGATGGTGAATCACTGGGGTTGGGGACCAACAAGTGTCATTCTGTTAGCACTGGAGCTCATGGCTAAGACGGTATTTAAAACTCTTTAAAAATGGAAGCCTGAGCTAGAGTGAGACCCTACCTCAGAAACCAAAAGAGAGAGAGAGAGAGTAAAAGAGAGAGAGAGACAGAGAGAGGGAGAGAGAATGGGCACACCAGGGCCTCTAGCCACTGCAAATGAACTGCAGACACATGTGCTACCTTGTGCAACTGGCTTATGTGGATACTGGGGAATTGAACCTGTGTCCTTAGGCTTCCCAGACAAGCACCTTAATCATTAAGCCATCTCTCCAGCCCTTTTCATCTTTCTTTGTGACATTTACTTTAATCATCAGAGGACCTAGGTAAAAGCCTTTCACTCTTAGACATGAGAGGTTGGATGTCTGGTATGACTGGCATCTTCCTTTTGAGTCTTGGTGGCATGATCAGCACATAATTTACTGCCTTACCTTACACTGTAATTTTTTAAGAAGTGAGGACTGAAAAAAGTCCCCGGTATGTTACCTCTCTACACCTCATTATCCTCCCTCAGCCATAATTGCCTCTGTCACACTGACATCTTCACCCCTTCCACAAGTACTCAGCCCAGCATAGTCTCACCATCTGTTTGTGTGACACCAACATTATGGCCTCCCTCCATGCATCCCTAAATGGGCATGAGAATGAAGCAGAGATGGCAAGTGTGCCAGCTGGCACCAGTAACACAAACCTAGACAGTGATGAATCATGACCCAGGACAGGGAGGATGCACGGTGCTAATTGGGAAGCGTCATCAGTGCAGCGGGGCGGGTCGCTCTGCTCATGGAGGCGGAATCAATGTGCTTCTATTCCTGCATCAATAGCATTGGCTTCTTATCATGTGATCACAGAAGAATGCTAAATAGGAAAGATTAGGAGTCACGATCTGACCTGTTCTATTTTTCCCCTTTACATCTCTAAATGACAGCACTGGGGATATTCCAAAGCTTTTGAGAATTATTTAAAAGTTACAGGAAGGGGTTTCTAGGTGCTTCGGGGAAGAAAAGGTACATGTTTCTTCAGGCTAGTGGGACAGTCCTAGGCCTCAGCTGCCAGAGGTTCTGCTTGCGCCGGCCGTGCAGGCTCCATGGTGGGTACAAGTAGAAACTCCAGCAGCGAGTGCACACTTGCCATCTATGCTTCATCCTCATGCCCAGTTAGGGATTCGTGGAGGGAGGCCATAATGTTCTGTGTCCTGAAATGGTCGGTTCATTCACTTCTCTCTGAATGCTGCTACTAAGAGTAAATCAATCAGCTATTCAAGGTTCTTTCTATAGATTTCAGATTGAGAGGGTTTAGTTACTGTTACAGTTGATTTTGAGGTATCAAACATTAAGACACTTGAGTTTCAAGTTCTTCGCCTTTGAATTGAGTCTTCTCCATATGTGTGTGTGTATGTGTGTATAGGCATATGTTTAAAGCCAAGCGATATATAAATGTTCTTCCTACAACGTGGATGAAGTAAACAAAAATTCTAGATCTGCCCTGTGCAGGACACAGAGATAGCTGCACAGGCAGCACCTCAGAATGATAGAAATCATCTCCAAAGGATTCAAGTCAGCTGTCAAGTTCCTTTCCACTGGGTCAACTCAATTGACCAGCCATGTGCAAAAGAAATAGAAACCCCATGGCTTTGACTTTATCAGCTAGGTGTAGGCAAGATGGAGCACCTATCTCTCAGCCTTATAGAAAACATGCTTATCAAAATTCTTCCCTACATGAGAAAGTGTAGAATGGTTGGAAGAAAGGTTGTTGGCACATGGTACCAATAAACAATTTCAGGCATGAGAAATATATAGGAGGGTCCAAGATGACTAGATGGTCAGAACTTGTGACAAAAGCACCTGGGTAGAAAATGCCAGATACTAAAAGAATATAATCCTTGTAGAGCTGGAAGCTAGTCATATATAACGGACAGTGAATGGAAAATATTATTTGTGACCTTCTTAGAGTAAAAGCAAAGGCAGTGACAGACATGGTCAAAAGAAAAGCATTTGTATCAGGTGATTTGGAGTTTGTACTTGAAACACACTAAAATTGGAAGATTCAAAAGCCTTCTGAGTCCAAGAACAAAGGCGTAGGGAAAGAGGTGAAATTAGAAAGGGAGGAAGTATTCTTAATCCAAATGACCCTAGAGCAAAATGATGCTTTCTGCTTTCATGAGGAGGGCTCACAAAGGAACTACCCCAGGGGTCAAGGCTGGGCTGATTCCAGAGTGGGCAGGGTGTGAGGCCATGTTTCTGTGTTATAGATAAAGGACAGAAAGTGAATATGAATGACAAATAGTGCCTCTCTGTACCAGACTTGACCTATTATTCTGTTTTCTCCTTATATTATTGTATAGGATGTAGTTTTTTAAAAAAAAAAAAAAAGACTTCCAGTACTCCGTATTTAATTTAATTTATTTATTTGAGAGAGAGAATGGGTATGCCAGGGTCTCAAGCCACTACAAACAAACTCCAGAAGTATGTACCGTCTTGTGCATCTGGCTTACATAGGTTATGGGGAATCAAACCTGGGTCCTTAGGCTTCACAGGCAAGTACCTTAATTGCTAAGCCATCCTTCTGGGCCTAGGATGCAGTTTTGATACTGTGCCAAAGGTATTTTGTGTGTGTGTGTATGTGTGTGTGTGTGCATGTATGCATGCATGTGTGCATGCACATGCATGTTCCTGTGTTTGCATGCTCTTGTGTGTGTGTGTATGTGAGTGCAGGAACCTGTGTGGAGGTCAGAGGACAACTTTCAGGTCAATGCTCACCTTCTTCACTGTGCTCTTCTTTGATGTGCTCCTCACAAACTTCCAGAAACTTCTTCTGCCTCCACTTCCATCTTATAGTTAGCGTGCTAGCATTATAGAAACCTACCATGGATTCTGGATTTTCACATGGGAACTGGAGATTTAACTTGGGTCCTCTTGCTTGGTCAGTGAACACTTTATCCATTGTGCCATCTCCACAATTCCATTTTGGGGTTTTGGTTGGGTAGGGAGTGAGTCTAAGAGATATGGAAATGTGAGTTTCTAGCCCTGGCTTTAATACTGACAAGCTATGTAAGTCTGGATCAGTCATTGCTGGACTGGTATAAGAACTTCAGATTTCTTAAAGCTGAACAGTATAGCTTCTCCTCACTTCCTTTGTACATACTAGATACACAAGCATCTTTAAGCCAAAGAGGTATAAAGATGTCCTAAAAAGTTATGACTTTCCCATAATGGTTACTTTGATACTTTCAAAAATAATTTTCCACTTTACTTTTGCTGTTGTTTTAGTGCATAACCTGAACACATGTTTAGTTTCTTGTAGATAATGCAGCAGTCAGCAGTCTTCAGTCAGGTTCACTCTCTGGACCTCAGCTGTTTCATTCATGAAGTGAAAGCATAAGATTAGAAGAATAAGTTCTCTTCTGTCTTAAGGCTATACAATTACTTAACCTGAAAGTCCTATTTTCTACCTGTCTTTATTGTTGTCTTATCTTGAAATTTTGATGTCTTCTAAATAAAAATGAGATAAAGGGGCTGGAGAGATGGCTTAGTGGTTAAGCACTTACCTGTGAAGCCTAAGGACCCCAGTTCAAGGCTCAATTCCCCAGGACCCACATTAGCCAGATGCACAAGGGGCACACACATCTGGAGTTCATTTGCAGTGGCTGGAGGGTCTGACACATCCATTCTCTCTCTCTCTCTCTCTCTCTCTCTCTCTCTCTCTCTCTCTCCCTCTCTCCCTCTTTCTCTCTCTCTTGCTCTCAACTAAATAAATAAAAATTTTAAAAATGGGATAAAAATAATGTTACTCTTCTATAACCTCTCAATTCCACATACCTATAAAAGACTTTGTAAACCAGTGAGCATCTGGAAAATGTATGAGTCAAAATTAAGGGGAAATTGAACTCTTTGTGCCTAAATGCTATGAAGGATGTATGGCTATAAGAAAATAGGCTTGCCAGCAAAGTCTTCAGGCTTCTTATAGAAAGCATTTTGGAACAAAAGCAAAAAAAAAAAAATGGAAAAAGTTTAAAGTCAATTCCTGTCAATAATTTAGTGTGAGGTTCTGACCATGTTAGGCTTTAGCTTTCCTGTTCATTCATTCTTCCATTCAGTCATTCACTCAGAAGTAGGTTAATTAGGAGTAAATGACTAACATTGTATAAGGTAAGTCTAACTAGAAATATTTTATAACATTTCTCACCAATAGATCTCACAGCTACGTCTTTCCAATTCTTATGCCACTGACCTTTGACCTTTCACCTCGGTCCTGAATGGAACTACTGCCCTGGCTTCCACGTATACTCTGATAGCATAGTGCAGAAGTTAGGTCTCTCTACAAGCATGGATGTGGTCTGCCTTTCAGATGGGAGCTGCACATTATTTGCTGGAAGGTTTCTACAACAGATGTTACCAGGCAGACAAACAAGCACACATTCCCTCAGCCCAGAGCACGCTGAGCCAGGCATGCACACACTTGCCAATACCAACACCAGAGGAGCCGCAGGGTGATGGAGGGAGTGTGCTCTGAGGGGCGAGCGCTGCCCAAGGCCCTGCTAATGTCTCTGTGTGGCCATGCTGTATTTTCAGCTTGTCATCATGGCTGGGACAGTGCTGCTTGCCTACTACTTCGAGTGCACTGACACTTTTCAGGTGCATATCCAAGGATTCTTCTGTCAGGATGGAGACTTGATGAAGCCTTACCCAGGGACAGAGGAAGAAAGCTTCATCACTCCTCTGGTGCTCTATTGCGTGCTGGCTGCCACCCCAACTGCCATTGTAAGTACAGAAATAGATTTATTTCTTTGTTGTCAGATACCAGAGAATATTTCCTGACTGCTTTTTTCTCCTTTTTCCTAAGCATTCACCAGCAGCCTTACCAATCATATCCTGTTTCTGCTAAGACAAACTGAATGGAGCTCTGCCTAAAAACTCATTGAAGTAGCTCTTGTCTTTTAGTGATGGCTTTTGCTTTTTACTATCTGTATTTTTAAAACTATGTATTTTAAGTAGCATGTGTGAATGTCATAAATCCCTAGGCATAGTTACCTAGCATGTTAGCTAGCTAGGGTTATCTAGCTACTGTGCTCTAGAAAAATGTTCTGTGACTTGGGTGTATTCAGAAGATCCTGACTGTAAGCATTGGCATTGGTTTAGACTCAGACCATAGTATAACAGTGTTCCCCCATGCCTGTTTCTGCTGCTCTCATTGAACTTCCAGAGGCCAGAGATGAGCAAAATTATTTGACCCAAAGTTTTCTGTGACATTCTTGATGGCTTTGGCTCTTCCCACATTATATCACATGTAACTCAGTTGTACCCCTAACCTTGTTTTATTTCAATTTCTCACTCCTGAGACCAAAAAAAAATTGACCAGACAATCCTGCGGGGAGAGTGATTCATGGGCATAAATCCTACAGATCAATATTTGCTTGTCATGCAATTTAATACTTAGATATCATCACTTTTAAAATAATATTTTGTGGGAGTATTAAACATTTCTATGTCTAAACATATAATCTCACAACCTTTTCTGTCCTTTCTCTTCTAATTGCTGCCTCAATCTACTTTTCTGCCTCCCCACTTCCCCTCTAACACATCCTCTACTCTGCATCAAGGAGACAAAAAATATAATGTTGAGAATATATAAATAATGAGTCATAGTACTTTAAGTTAATTCAGACTTTTGCTATCAGCCTGAGCAGAGCTCCTCCTTAAATAATAAGAGTGGTAAAGGGACTTAGGGCAGTACTTATAAGCTGTGACATAATGTATTAGGGTGGTTATAGACACAAGGCTGACATATACAGGTTCCTATCCAGGCTGAGTGACTTTGGGCCGGTCACCTCACCGGTCTCTTGCATACAAAGTGAGGATAAGTCATGTATTTAGATTTAGAGGTGACTTCATGTGGTTCCTGATCTATACTAAATGGTCAGGAGGAAACAAGTAAACACTTTTTCTCCCTCTTTGGAGTCACAGATAAAAGCACTTTCATCTTGAGAAGAATGAGATTGCTCAGAGAATCCCTCTGTGGCTTCTTTGCACTGTTATAGAACAATGGGAGGTAGACCTTCCAGAAAAAAGGGCTAAACTCGACCTTCCTCTTACATTATCCTTGCTTAACAGCCCCGGAAGGAGAGAGGATAGATAAGAGACCCATCCTCTATATTTTACAAGGTGGCACACTTCATTCCCCCAGAAAACAAGAAAACAGACTGAGGTCTGTCTGGAAGAGTCGAGTGGTGGCTCTACCTGGAGGCAGTGGGTTTTGTCCAGAATATATTCCATTTCTTCCTGTCTCATAAGTATATGGCTTTCTTATATGTTCAAATATGTATCTTTGAGCTATCTATTGATATACTGAGATCTTTTTCTCTTCTTTCTACTCTCAGAAAATATCATGTATCATTGCCTATATTCCCCTTTAACTTTTGTAATTGTAGAGATTTATCCATTAAAACTTTTTAAGAACAATGGAAACACATTAATAAAAATTATGTCAAAAATAGAATCAGGAGGCAATAAGATTTATAGATAAAGTCAGGATACAGAGCTGGAGAGATAGCTCAGTGGAAAGGGCCTGAGAGTGCCCGAGTTCCAGTCTCTAGAGCCCATATAAACAGACACTCACACCTGTGACCCCAGTCCAGCGGGGAGCAGAGACTCAAAAATCAACCTTCTGAACACCGCTCCGGAAACAGTAAATAGAGAATCTGGCTCAAACGAAACCAGGCAAAAGAGTGATAGAACAGGACACCCGATACTCCACTCGGGCCACTGCAGGCAAGTGCCCCCCTCATGGGCTAGCATATAGGGCACTGCAAAGTGAATACATGTGTATATGCCACACACACATTAAAAAAAAAAAACAGGAGCTAATTCTTTGGAAAATAAAATGGACATTTCTTTGGCAAGTTTAATATAAAGACGGCAAAATTAAGAAACAGCTAAGAAAGAAAAGAACATATGAGATATTAGGAAAAGAGTAATTCTTTAAGAATCTGTAGTACTATACATTTCTATTTAAATTGAAAGTACTACTCTATTCTAATAAGTGCTTACATATCAATTTAATCACAGTGCCTTAAAAAGATGTTGCAATGCTGGACAGATAAATAACAGTTGAATAAAATTACTTATTAAAAACATCTGAACATATCCTAAAATTTATCTCAAAAACAGTGCTGGTATATAACTATTGAATAACTTCCTTTACACTTGAGAAATGAAAATCACAAACTATATAAAATGTTCCACATCCTAAAAATAAATGGTATGCTTTTCAAATCATATTGTAGAACACAAATATAGATTGCCAATGTGCAAAGATTTCACATAACTACCCTCAAAAGCAATGAGTAACATTTTCACTTTGAAGTGCTGATATCAGCATATTAAACAGAATAGTTAGTATATTTGCCTAACTAAAAATAAAAGTATTCATCAAAAATAATCTAAATCCTATAAAAACATTTTGGGCCTTAGCATTCAAATATAAGTATGTTAATATTTAACAAGTTGAGCTTCCCAAAGTGGAAGTTAGGGAGGGCAAGAACATCATTATTAAGTCAACAAATGCCATTGTATATAAAGTGTTTCTAAATATGTCAGTAATTGTAGTAATTTTTAAAATATTTTTGTTTATTTTTATTTATTTATTTGAAAGTGACAGACAGAGAAAGAGGCAGAGAGAGAGAGAGAGAATGGGCACGCCAGGGCCTCCAGCCACTGCAAACAAACTCCAGACGCATGTGCCCCCTTGTGCATCTGGCTAACATGGGTCCTGGGGAATGGAGCCTCGAACCGGGGTCCTCAGGCTTCACAGGCAAGCACTTAACCGCCAAGCCATCTCTGCAGCTCAATTGTAGTAATTTTTAAAGCTACAACACTTTTCCACCATTAAAATGTCAATTTTAAAAGGAATATATCTCATTTTGTCAAAAGTGAAATATATTCTTACAAGTCTAGTCTTTGTATTTTCTGCCTCAAGGTCAGTCTATTATGATATCAAGTAATAGGTATTTTTCCTGAGTTTATTAAGAAATTGAGAATATATTCATCTCAGCAATAAATTTAATAGCATTTTTTTGGAAATATGAAAATGAGAAAACACTAGAGGATAGACAAAATATATTATATGTAGGCATGTTTTTTTAAAATATCGTAAATAGTGATGGAACTTGCTCATGATTTAATGTTAAGATTTTTAAAGCAAAAATTAAATATAAGTGGTATTGTAGATAAATCTTTTTCTCTTTTGTAAGAGAATCTGACCATGTCTTAATCATCTCTCTGTTTCCCTAGAAAAACAAAAGGATCTTATGTAGCAGTTGTCACTAGGCAAAAGTGATCTCTGACTGGTGAATCACATCTGTTCTCAGAGCCATTGTTACCTGGGGGAGTGCCATGCCTAAGACTTCCATTGCAGTGATGCTGGTAATTGGGCATGTCTGCTGTGGAGCCTTGGAAGCTGCACCTCTGAGTTGTTACACCAGCAGTGAACTCATAGAAAAACATAACTTTGTAGTTTCCTATTGAGCTGGAGAGGTGGGTCAGTGGTTAAAGCTTGCTTGTAAAACCTGATGGCCTGAGTTTGATTCCCAAGTACCCACATAACACCAGCTGCATGAAGTGGCACATGTGTCCGGAGTTCATTTGCAGTGGCAAGAGGTCCTGGCGGGCCCATTCTCTCTCCCCCCCCCTTTCTCAAATAAATAAATAAAAATATTTTTAAGATGAGTTTTCTCCTCTTTAATAGTACAAGTTTTTAGCAGCAAGTCTTCCAGACTATAACTCTTGATCCATTCTCTACCATTGATTCATTTCCCCTGATGATACAAATTGAAATCTGGACAAAATGCCCCAGTGGGCCATGTTCAATGGACAGGGCACAGAGTCTGGGAGCCCTATAGTTCTTTTTCAGCTGTCACATGTGAAGCCCTGATTCAGCGTCTCCATTCATCTGTTCTCTGGGTGAAAAAAAATGTGACCAATAATACAGTAAGCTCCCAAAATATGTGCTGAGCAATGGCCCATAAATGATGAGTCAGCCTAGATACCCATCAGCAGATAAATGAGGAAAGAAAATACATACATACATACATACATACATACACACACACCATGTTTTCTCTCATATATGGAATCCAGATTTATACATACATACATACAATGTACATATGACATAAAAGCAGAAAATAAACTACTTAGGGGAGGGGAGAATAGGAGCCATGGCAAAGACAGGGAACAGGAGGAGGGGGCCAAGGATAAATGGGAGGTATGAACAAAGTGCAGATATATGTGTATGAAATTGTCATAATGAAATCCATTTTTACTTATGCTAACTAAAAAATAATTTACAAAAGTAAACCATCTTGAACTGACACGTATTTTGCAGTCATTGCCCAGCTGGTCCTCACAACTGCCTAGTAAAATGGAATGGGGATATTCCGAAGAACACATGTGGCCCAGTTCCCTTCATCTTTCAGTCAAGAAAGTGTTAGGTTGAAGGTTCCAGCTAGTTCTGTGTGACTGAACAAGTAGCTGCCCACTCTGTTACATTTTTATCTTTTTCTCAAATGAGGACACAGCTGGAAACCAGAGCTTATCCTAGCTGATGGGTGAGTGGTGGAAAGCAGTGTAGTCTTCAGTCCTGCTAATCACCAGGGATCTTCCCTCAGGACTTAAAAATAAGTGCCCAGCAGCAGAACAGAATTCCTCTTCTGCCCCAGGAAGGAGGTGTGTTCACTTCTGCCTTCATTATCCTCACTGGGTGGTCATCTTCTTCAGGTGAGGGGCCCAGGCATTGCCCTGCCCCTGGGAGGGGGGTTGGCCTCTGGTTCCCTGTGTTCCCTCTGCAGGTTCAGTTTCTTCATCTTTATACTTATAAAGGAGGATTGGGCTAAATTATTTCCATGACCCTTACAATTCTCCAATTCCATGGGAACAAAAGAAGGAACATTTTATTCAGAAATCTCCACACATGAGATTCCCAACAAGCCACAGCTGCTGGTCTGGGTTCAGTTTTGTACTTCTGTGGCTGAACAACTATTTCACAGAATTGTACAGGTTTTGTATTCCTATTTAAACACATTTATTTTTCTCTCTGGAGCATAATGGAAACAGGACTCCTTTTGCATATGTATGGTACTAACATGAAGCAAGTTTCAAGCAAGCAAGTGCCTTTAACCACTGAGCCATCATTTCAGACCAAGTTTCAAAAAAGTAGCTCAACTTGGACCTGTCTTGGGCTTTCTGTGTGTCTTTAAGCACATTGGCAATGGCAGAATAGAGTGCCCTACACTGTTGTTGTCTCCACGGATGGACATTAACAACCCTATTCACAGGTGTAGGCATACATAGGAAAGGCATGAGGGAAAAGACTCTGCTGTTTGACCTGTCATCTCTGATTTCTCCTTTTGGGCTTTCCTGTCACAAAATATCAACATCATGTTGAGAGAAGGTCACTTGGAATAGACTGCACACAGCCAAGGCCACTGCTGCCCCAACTCTTTAGGAAAAGTTGATGCATGCAGGATTTATCATGAGCAGAACTGTTTAGCCCACAGAGGTGACCCATATTTCAAGTAACTCTGCAGAGTGTGTTCTGACCACCTGGAAACCTTGGATAACAACTGCCTTGGGCCTTCTGAATAAACTCATAGACTCAGTGGCACAGGAAGAGAGCCTGTTTGGATAAGAGGATTTGCTCAGCACAGAATCTGATTTAGCCCTTACTTTATCTCAGTCCCAGTGGCACAGGGCATGAGAAATTAGCTACTAAACCTTTTCTTGGGTCTCACAACAAAGTGACAGGGGAGTATTTGGTGTCAGAGCAGCAGCACACTTGACTCCCTGCCCAAGAGAACAGAAGCCGCTCACAGCTGTCATGGCCAGTGTGCACATGCATATACAGGGCTCATAGGCAATCTCCTCAGAAAGGAAGAGACAAGCGCGTTGATAGAGAGGCACAATGTGGAAGAACTTGTGACTCTTCATCTGGGAGCTTCTAGTCTGGGAGCTCTTAGAGCAAATGTAAAAGCACACTGTAGATCACAGAGTGGACCCTCAGTGATGCACGTCTGCTGGCTGGCTGACGAGGGGCACAGCTGCTGAAGCAAAGGCGACATTGTGGGGCCTGGCACTCCCTCATAATTAGCCTCTTCCAGGCTCTGAACAGTCTCCTCTGTTGAGACTCCTTTTTAGATTTTCTCATTCATATCTTTTTTTCCTGTTTTGTACATTATTACATAATTTATTTTTTAAAGACTGCCATATTTTTAACCAGTCTTGCTAATATACTCAGTCTTTACAATTCATATTTTCTTGTGGAAAATAATACAGATACCATGAATTTAGTGAAAAAATTAATCTATTCCTCTATTTTCTGCCCATACTTCAGATTAGTGGGCCAGATTTCCATTAAGACATTTTTTTTTTTTTTGGCCTGGCATTATTCTACACAGAAATAGACACTTAACATCAGTATCTCCCTTCTGATGACTTATGGCAGGGAAACTGTATTAAGGAGCATGAGCATTTATTTCTTGAAAAGAATAACATTTTCCCACCACCCCCCCCCCAAAAAAAATATGGGCTGGTTAATTTACTTGAGATTTACAATTGATTCTGATTTCTTACTGCAGGCAGTATTTTAGCTATGTCATTTTAAATTTCCATCTCTCTGGCTGGAGATATTGCTTAGTGGTTAAGGCACTTGACTGCAAGGCCTGAGCACCCAGCATCAACACCCAGAACTCACATAAGCCAGATGCTCATGGTGATGCGTGCATCTGGAGTTTGCTTGCAGTAGTTTGTGGCCCTGCTGCACCCATTCGCTCTGTCTCTCTCTCTCTCTCTCTCTCTCTCTCTCTCTCTCTCATAAATAAATATAATATTTTAAATTTCCATTTCTCTTGTCCCTATTGTCCAGCAATACAAAAGGTTTCAAGCAAACAACAAGCTGTGGGAATGTACACGAGCACCTTGCTTTTATGGTTTACATCTTCTCATCTTAGATATCTTTCTAAGTGTGTGGCTATGGACTGTGAGGTAAAACCAAGAGGAAGTTTCCAGGATTATCCAGATACACAGTGATTTTCCAAATGTAATATAAAAATAGTCACTTCCTATTCAAGCTCTGAGATGCACAGGAAATGTCCAGCAACCAAGTCCATTGTGTGTCTCTATGAATATAAATAAATAAAGCAGAAGTCAAGAACTCTTAGGCCAACCAAAGTTCAGCAAGTAAGGAAAATAGAACCTCTCTGCAGAACTGAGCCTGTCAAGGACACTTGTTAAGAAAGATAAAAGCCAAGAATACAGATATTGTCATAAAGGCTGGTAATAAAATCTATACTTTTGAAATTTCCTGGATCACTTGAGAAATCTACAACAATAACAAAATCTTCTATGGAAGCCTCCCCGGCAGAATATTGAAATCATCTAAAAGGTCAGACTGAGAGCTACCTAGATATTAATGCTGAGGATATCAAGAACTCTCCCCTTCCTCACAGTGTCAGATATAGTCGGAAAGTTGGCCAGATGTAGGCCCCGGACTGTTGTCCTTGGTAAACATAAAATGGCAGAGATAGCATGAAATGTGATGGCTTTGGGTAAGCTGCATCCACTTGCTGTTCAGGGAAAGTTACTCAGTGAAGGCGAATTGCCATAGATTATAGAAATGAATGATGGATGAAGCCAACAGCATTGTAAGAAATCTAAGAAGCCCTGGAGATGTTCCCTGAATGATCCAAGACTGAAGTGCATTATGTGATAATGAGCTCTCTCGTGTCAACTTCTATCATAAAGGTAAAAGCCTCCCCTACCACCTTCAAAAAACTCACCTGAAGCATTTTGTAGTCAAACTTCAGCTGCAAGATGAGAAACTGAAGTTCAAAGAGGCAACCAGTCCAAGATCATGTTGGGGTGGAACTAAACTAGAATCACACTAAACTTCCTTACGCCAGGACTAAGCACAATGATTTCTTTCTTCTACATAGACATGACATAGATAGTAGAAATGGCAATGACTTATTGAACACTTACTGATATTTTACATGCATTTTAAAAATCTTTCTGATATTGTCATTGCCACCAATGGAGAAATAAACAGCACTGAGATTCAAAAGAAGGTTCACTTACATGCAAAGTCACATCAAGAAGTGAGAGAGATCTGAGATTTCAACTCCAGAGGCTAACAAGTTTGGTAAAGTTGGTACCTAGAATAATCAGAATTTCTATACACTACCTGCAAACTCTAAAAAAGTAATCAGGAAAACAAACCTATTTACAATGGCTACAATAATTTTAAATACTTATCAATAAAATTAACAAAGAAGATCAAAACATTAGTAAAAGAAATAAGGGGCTGGAGAGATGGCTTAGCAGTTAAGGCGCTTGCCTGCAAAGCCAAAGGACCTTGGTTCAATTCCCCAGGACCCATGTAAGCCAAATGTACAAGATGGCACATGCATCTGGAGTTTGTTTGCAGTGGCTAGAAGCCCTGGCATGCCCATTCTCTCTTCTCTTCTCTTCTTTTCTCTTCTCTTCTCTTCTCTTCTCTTCTCTTCTCTTCTCTTTTCTTCCCTTTCTCTCTCTCCCTCCCTCCCTCCCTCTCTCCCTCCCTCCCTCCCTCTTTCATGCTCTCAAGTAAATAAATAAAAATAAAATAATAAATAAAAACTTAAAAAAGAAATAGTGCTGGAGATATGCTCAGTGGTTAAGGCACTTTCTTGCAAAGCCTAATGACCCAGGTTTGATTCCCTAGATGCACAAAGTGGTACATGCATCTGGAGTCCATTTGCAGTAGCTGGAGGCCCTGACATCCCCATTCTCTTTGTCTCTTTTCTCTCTATCTCTCTCTGCTTGCAAATAAATTTTAAAAAACTGTTAAAAAAATCCATTCATGGTGGAAAAATGCTTTTAATTCCAACACTTGGAAAGCTGAGGTAAGAAGATTGCTGTGAGTTTGAGGCCAGCCTGAGACTACATAGTGAGTTCGAGGTCAGCCTGGGCTAGAGTAAGACCCTACTTAAAAAAAAATAGAAAATTACACTAAGTAGAGAGACATGATGATGCACTGAGAGAAGTTAAATTGTAGAAATGACCATGCAACCAAAGTAAAATGTAGACAGAATACAAATTGTATCAACATACCAATGATGATTTCCAAAGAAATTTAAAAAGTAATCCTAAAATTCATATGAAACCATGAAAAACTTCAAGTGATAAATGCTATCTTGGGCCAAATGAACATGCAGAAGCCTCCACTATCTGATGTCGCAATATTCTACATAGTGATAATAGCCATGCATTCACGCAACTGGCACACAACAGAGATGTCGCCATTGTAACAAAATCAAGAGCACAGAAGTAAATCTACAACCTTACAGCCAACTGCTCTCAACAAAGGTACCAAGAACATACAATGAAGAAAAGACAGTCTTTTCAATAAATGTTGGAGAAGCTGCATATCTACATATAAAGTAATAAAATTATACTGTTATCATATACCATGTTCAAAAATGAACTCAAAATGTAAAGACTTTAATGTAAATCCTAGAACTTTTAAACTACTGGAAGAAAACACAGAGGAAAAGCCTGGCAGTGATTTCCTAGATCTGACCCCCAAAATACAGGCAACAAAAGCAAAGTAAACAAATGGAGTCATATAGTAAAAACCTTCTGCCCAATAGAGGAAGCAATGAACAGGGGAGAAGATCACTTCCAGAACAGAAGTAAATGTGTGCAAACTGTATATAATAAGTGACGCATATTTAAAATACATGAAGAACTCAGTAGTAAGAACATGATTAAAATTGACAAAAGGTTCTAAATAAGCATTTCTCAAAAGATGGCATACAAATAGGAAGTTTTAAAATAATTTATTTATTTATTTTAAAGAGAGAAAGAAAAGGGAAGATAGAGAAAGAGAGAGAATGGGCATGCCAGGGCCTCTAGCCACTGCAAACAAACTCCAGATACATGTGCCACCTTGTGCATCTGGCTTATGTGGGTCCTGGGGAATCAAACAATGGCCCTTAGCCTTCGCAGGCAAGCGCCTTAACCACTAAGCCATCTCTTCAGCCCCAAATTTTTAAACATAAAATTTTTTAAAGTTTTGAAGTTTTAAACATAATAATCAGGGAAGTTTAAATTAAAACAGCAATGAGAGCACTTTATACCTGCTAGCATGGTTACTATTATTAAAAAAAATGCTTCAATGAGCCAAGTGTGGTGGCGCATGCCTTTAATCCCAGCACATTTAAGAATCTTATTGTACCCCACAATATATTGTGTTCTTGAAATAGGCTGAGTAGATGCTAAGTACCCTCATTACCAAAGGGATGGCTGTTAGGTAACGTGTATGTTAATGACCCTGTTTGTATTTTATGACTAGAATGTACTTTAAAACATCATGCTAAACATAAATATGTGTCATTTTACCTATTTAAAATATTTTCTAAAGTGTGAAGGAATGTAGTATAAAAGACCATACATAAAAATTGATACGTTGTGTTTCAAGAGTTTTTTAGATATTTGCCATTTGGATTTTCATATATGAAAGACAACAGGCACAACACTTACCCTCATTAATTAAAGAATATTTACTATGATCTAAAGGTCAGATGTCACAGGATCACAGCAAGCATAGCTGGGAGATGAAAATGTACTAATGGAATTTATTTGCTGGGCATTCATTGCAGAAACAGATTGGCCTTGACCATTTGTCGCTGGAGGCCACCCTAATTTTCCATGATTGATATGGTGTTTGTTAGCCAACAATCAGAAAGGCCCAAATAGGCAAAGCAGCCAGGATTAAACACATGGAGAGCCCCACATGCTCCAGCTGCTCTTTGCACAGTGTGATAGATTGAAACCGAGTGGTGTGGCAGAGGTACAGATGGAGGGACCCAAGCATTGCCAAACCCAGAGTCACAAATCTGCCAGTGTGAGCAAAATGGCATCCAGTGTGGGCTGAGGACTTGGCGGAAAAAGAAACACCCTTTATCTTCACAGTCTTTCACTCTCCAAGCAGTATGAGTGCCTTTATCAAACTATATGGCCTAGCGAATTAGAGAAATAGCACCTTGTGTGTGGTTAGAAAGAAGAGTGCCCATATCATGAAGCCCACCCAGTTGATGTGGGAGCTGGATTGTTTCATTACAAACTTTTATGTCAAGCTGGAGAGATGGCTCAGCAGTTAAGTGTGCTTCCTGCCCGAGCAAAAGGGCCCAAGGTCAAATCTTCAGATTCTGTGTTTGAAGCTGGGCATGCCTATGTGCCCTTGTAACCTCAGAGCAGAGCCGCTCCTGAATCAGTAAAGAGGCTGGGGCTCAGTAAAAGGAAGGTCAGAAGAGTGATGGAACAAGAAACCCAGTGTTCTGCTCAGGTTACTGTAGGCAAGCGCCCACCACCACCACCTATACAGAGAGAGAGAGACATAGAGAGAGATAGGGAGATAGGG